>OY720454.1:34020135-34195135 GCA_963082715.1 Harpalus rubripes
ATAAATAATAGTAACTATTCTTAAAGCTGGGCTATGTCGTCAGAGAATTTTTTTCTTGAAATCAATCTTGAGACTTATTTCAGAGATTAAGAGATTATTATTAATAATTTCTTCCTGCTATTTTTTATCTATTTCAAATGTCATGCAGGGAGAAGTGAGCCGTGGAACAAAAACTAGGACAGGGGGCAGTTGGAAGAACAGCGAAAAAACGTCAGATTGTTATACATAAATGTCAAACAGATATACGTTAATTTGATATAAATAAATAAACCTTTAGTTTTAAATCATTAGTTTTGTTTAATTATTTTAAAGAAAAACTTCACCGAACCCGTAAAAATTGTAATAAATGGTACAATTAATGTAGCTTAACTGACTTCCATAGTGTTATAGAAAATCTTAATCACAACTTGACAAGTTGTAGTCGCGATTGTGCTGGGCTCGGCGTGAAATTAGTAACCAGTAACAAGGGAAGTAGCTGTTGAAGCTGATAGCCGTCATTCTATAAAATAACTAACATAAAAGTGTATTTCTTTATTTTTGATGTCTTAATTTTGATCGTAGAAAAAGTTTAGTATGTGACTTTTATTACAAACTCTTTAGACACTCGTTTTTTATACACTCGAGACTAAAGAGACGTTTATATAACTTTTTTCTTAATCATATATACTAAACGATCAGATTCACTATCTATAGTTATATCTATATATATATATATATATATATATATATATATATATATATATATATATATATATATATATATATATATATATATTTGAATTCATCACGACGATCGCCATCCTTTGAACACCTCTGCAGCCTGAATGGTGTGAGCGATTTTCGTGAAATTTGCACCAAGTTGTAGGAAATGATTGTCTCGAGTGCCCTCGTAATAACTCAAATTTCTGTAGAATGCATAGTTTTCGAGTAAAAAATTATTAAATATTAAAAATTGGGACAGAAACAATATTTTTCACAGTAACGATCACAGTTTTCCTTGAAAATTTAAGACGATAAACGCTGTCATGTCATATGGTATGTCAATGTCAATGATGACAAATTATCGGTTTTCATCATTTAAATGCAACAAAAATGCTTAAGTAATATGTAAAATTGAAGAAAAAATGATGAATTAAACGAGGTAGGTATATAAAATGATTTTAAGCCATGTTTTATGTTAATTTATTATATATTTTATTTTTTAACTAGAATTTTGGAAAATGTATAAGGAAACACGTCGAAAAGGATCAGAAAGGCAGAATTCATATCACAGTCGATCAAAGGGTACATGTACAATATTACAAAGATAAACATTGTCATCCGTCATATTGGATGTACGTATAGTCTATCGTAAAACACCATCGGCGGAGCCCTAGGCTGAACTCGGCGAAGCCGAGTTTAGGCTAGTATGTATACTATATGTATAATATCAGTTGGAAGATCTGATTAGTATTTGGTAACCATTGAACAACCGAAAGTAAGTTCGCTTATGAAGCAGTAAATTGTTGTTCTTAAAAAAATACGCCTAAATATTATTTTTTTAAACTTATGTTATTTCAAATATTAAAGAACATTTCAGCATTTAACTCGTATATTAAATGAAATAATTATATAAAATAATCTGTTATAATAAATCTTGCAGTCCACTACTCCAAGAAACCCAATTGAAGAATAATTTCATGCTCTAAAATTCTATGTAACGATTCTCTAAAAATTTATGTATTTTCGTATTCACCTGTATAGTGCTCTTCTGCTTATAAACACCATTTTATCTTTAGGGCATTATCAACAATTGTAAGAATATTTCTTAAAATATTCACCCCAATTTTGTAAGAAAGTCAAAAATTTGTTAAGATTTAGTTAGCAACCTTGCTAAAATTTGTAGCCAATAGCAACAAGTGTAAAGCTTGTAATTTTTATGTTTTATTCAGTGTTTTCAGTTATTATTGGTTACTTGCTACAGGAGTATTGCTAAGAGTTAGTAACTTTGATACAAAATTGGAATGATTTTTAATTTGCCCTTAGTCTTCGAATCCCCGTCCAAGTATAGCGCTATTATATGTCGGTCTTTCGAGTATTAGCGAAACGAACCATATATGTTCCGTGTTCGTGTGTATCGTGCAGTATAAAGAGCACCTCCACCTCTGGCTCAGTGTCATGTAATCCTCTGGGCTTGAATTCTCATATTGTAAATACCAGCGGCTAAACGACGCGTTCGACGCTCTGGGTTCTCTTGGACTCATACGTGACGGCGTCGCTAATTCCCTTTGAAGAATCATTTGGATTCTATTCGAGTCCCAAATACACCCACACCGACCAGCGACGGTTTATTATTTTAATGTCAATGTGCTTGGCTCCTTGTCAGATTTACACAGATTTTGCAATCCGGTTACAGTAGTAACGAGATTTGAAAGTTAAAATTACACATAAACAATCATTTCTACAAAGATTTTATATTAATAAAATTGTAAATAAAATAAATATATTGCTGAGTGTACTAATCTGCTTTATACGCAGATGTCGGTAATGATGAAGATGATGACATATTCGTACCGAGTGGGCATTTACAAGGCGTCACCACACGGGCAATCATTGCTAGTGTGGAGGGTGCATCACAGGGGCAACTTTTGTGCCGTTAGAAATAATTTTGGCGTCGGTCAGGATCAAACACGGTTTCCCAGATTCGCGACCGGACACTCAGGCACATGACCACGAGACCTGAGTAATACATATAATAATACATAACCATATTTTTTAAATAATAACAAGGCCAATAATTTTGATTTTTTTACCTCCTGTCATCGCAAGTAATAGTTATTTATTATATGAGTGTGAAATGTATCATATTAGTCACGAACGAAAGAGTTTAAATTTATTTAGTGACTAAAATACATTCCACAGGAGTGTAATACAACGTTTTATCCAACACTTTTTTAAAAAGTTCTTAAATCATTTTTATGTTTTCATTCATCGTTTGACACTGACAAGTCAATTGATGTACTGTTTTAAATTACAAAGTAGCCATTGATTGGTTGTTATGGTTTTGTTATATTATTGTTGAAAAAAATTTGCTGTAATAATTATTGTCTGTCATTGGGAATTATTTGAAAGAAAAATACATTAAAATGGATGAAAATGAGGACCTTCCTTTAAATCGTATTCACTTAGAAGCACAAGCAGCATCTATTAATTTAATTCCGAAGCAAGTAACCACTAACTCGTTTCTCGTTT
This sequence comes from Harpalus rubripes, assembly GCA_963082715.1. Classification (NCBI taxonomy): domain Eukaryota; kingdom Metazoa; phylum Arthropoda; class Insecta; order Coleoptera; family Carabidae; genus Harpalus; species Harpalus rubripes. Next base: position 34,023,367 of record OY720454.1, read on the forward strand.
TCATTTCATCAGCCATACATGACAGCTGTTTTGTATAAAGATGAGTAACCTATTTTAGCATAAATATTAATATCACTTTAAATAAATAAGTTTCATAATGTTAAATTTTTTCAATAATAAAATAATTTTGAAAAATTGCTTTTTATTTATTAACAAAAAACAAAAAAATCAGTAATAATTCCTCCGTGACTTCTGAAATGTTATCTCACGAAGTAACTACTGTTGTACATTAGTTATTTCAAATAACCATAGTAACAAATATATTTTGAGTCTGTGTTGGATAAAAGAGGTATAATAAGAATCATGCTAATAACTGCAAATCCAGATTTTACTAAATAAACCTGTTTTAAGTTTCCCAGAGTCCGATTAACAATATTACAATATGAAGTCTGATTAGTAGACCATTTATAAGTATTTATTTCCTTAAAAAATGTATGGGTCATTAGATAAATACAAAAATTAAAATTTTGTTGATTTTTATTTTATAACTTTTAAGTACGAAATAATAAGAAATTTTGATTTGCACTTCTTTAGGGCACTGTTTATGCTATTTCGAATCGAGTTATAATGGCAAAGTTGTAATTGTTATGGGGATGTCATATTAGAAAGTTACACCATTGAAAAGAGATATTATCAATAATGTTATCTTAAAGAAATTAAAGCTTTTCTTCTTGAATCGTATTTTAGAAATGGAAATAAATTAGACCGTGGCGAATGGCAGTATTCTTTTTGTACCTACTACAATTAAAATTACATTTCAAGATAAGTTTTGACTTTTGAATTGATTAATTATCAGTTCTCTGTTCATATAGCCTACTCCGAGTTAGTTTTTTTTAACGCACTGAACCATACAAACTAAAGAAATGTTATTATCATTTTGAATAGAATGCTATGCATGATAATAAATTTATTAATAAAAAAATCGAATCCTGTTGTTGGAAAAATTGTAAAATGTTACAGTTGGAAAATCCATGCTGTAATTTCAGTAAATGCGGGACAAACCAATACAATGCTGCGCTGTAAAGCGAATAAGTGCTTCGCAAACACAAAATCCATGAATGATAACATTACCAGTGTTTTGTAAATTTAAAAATGAAAACGCAATGTAAACTGATGCTTAAAGGATTTACTGTTATGTTGTACTTTGTCTCCATATGTTTAATTATAAATGAGGCTTAAGTACTTAACTGAAAGCAAAAACAGTACAAATCGGCTTATAACGGATTTTTCTTTCCGTTGCTGTATGCTTTATTACCAATCCTTGACCGAAAAGCGGAGGTGGGCCTATAAAAAAGTATAAGCGCATTTAGTTACTGTTTCATCTCTTAAATAATTTGCTTGATACTTTTGTATTCTGTGTCACTGTTTTATATTGTGTGCATAGTTTACTCTTATATGAAGATTATCTCCTACGGTGATAATGTTTGACAGTGCGGTGCTTTAGTTGGAAAGTTATTCCATTTAGGTTAATTTGTCATGTAGGTACTCGTAGTTTACTAAAACTAAACATTCAATAATTCTCTGAAGTTGCAACCTCAACTATATCTTTAATACTCGACTAGCAAAGCATACTATTTAAATCACATTCAAAAGCATTCTAAATAACTAGTAGAAATAGTACACGAATAAATGTAAAAGCACATACATTTTGAAAGTTTGTTTTACAAAATAGATTACAAAATAAATAAAATAAATGGTTCAGATGATCGAGGACCGGACAATCGTGTTTCATTTTCCTCTCGTACTATCAATAACCGATACTTTCATTTTCGTATTTTATTTTCACCAGTATTTTATTTTCACCAGTATTTTATTTTAATTATAAGATTTGATCTTGTGTGCAATGGATATTTCCAAGATATGTACCCTTATACATGTTTAATATTCTTTGTTAGTCCTTACACTTTGAATGTCTAAAAAAATATATCAATCTTAGATGGTGCTGCGTTCATTGAAAAGAATCTTTAATTTTATAAGAATTGTTAAAACTAGATATTTTCCATAGGGTGAAGCCTACAAGGTGAATAAATTAAAAAGTATTGCTAATAAATAAAATTTATATTTGTATAATGAAAGAATATAATTTCACCTTTTAAATTATGCAGTTTTAAACAAAACATCTTCAACGTGGTGGTCAATCTTCTCTATGCACTAATGAAGCTCTCTACAATTTCCAACATTCGGGCTATTTCTGGCCGAATGAGGAACGTGTAGAGAAAAGCTTCAGAAAACGGTTGTATCAGTGCATAGAGATGGATGACCACTACGTCCAAGATATAGTTTTTAAAACTGCATGATTTAAAACTTGAAATTATGTTCATTATCCAAAAAGAAATTTTGTATATCAGCAATAATTTTTATTTTATTCGCCATCAAGAAAAGGAAGTTTCTAGGCCCCAGCCTGTACATCTGATAGCTGTCAACTTATATATTTAACTCGTTATAATTTCATTATTTGACTTTATAAAATATTCCTAACTAGAGATGTCTGGGTAGTGTCATTGAAAAGATTCTTTAATTTTATCGGAAATATTAAAACTAGATCAGTTTTATGTGAAGTGATCAAAGTTCCCGATTGAATTTCCATCAAGGAGAGCTTTTTACTTGCTACGCTTTTAGAAATCTGATCCGAGGCTGATCTGATTGGTAATCTGTCTTTGAAAACGTAATCTTCGTTTCGAATCCGAATTCGCAAACTTGATTTTCATAATCCTGTTCGAGCTGTTGACATTGCTGGCATCATTAATCCGTTCACGAGGACTCTGCATTTTTTCAAATATGTGAAAAAATGAATCTAAAACGAAACTAGGAAAAATATACCTACTTATTTTATCGACATAATGTTTGACATTTTTGTTTATTTTGCTTGTTTTTTTCGTAAATAACAATGCGGCCTACAAATTGGATTTCGCTTGACATTATCAAAAGGAAAGATTTGCGTGGAGGACATCGCGAAAGTAAGAGGAAATAATAAAGGGTAAGCGAAAGGAATAGAACAGTATTAGGAGTGCTTTGTTATATTCGTAAAGTAAGAAAAATAAATAAATAGAAAAAAAGGTCATTTAGTATTTAAATAAACAAATATAAATATTTCTAATGACTACGGAGGTGCGATGCTTTTGAAAAGTATGTTGATTTTGGTATAAATTAAAAACAACAGTTTGAGAAAAATATTTTTGTGTCTGTCTAATAATAAAAATAACATGTCCAAAGAAGAACATACGACAAAAATGTTTAGTAGTAAAAATTGTTGATTTAAAACGTTTAAAAATATGTTAAATATCTTTCACCCCAAAGAAACCAGCTGAGACATTCAAATTTTTGTAATTGTCACAAATTAAAAGTAGGATTAAATCGAGACATAGTTTTACTGCAAATAAAAAGTATAATGTGTTATATAGGGTAGTGCATCGGAAATCGTACCATATCGATTTCAATATTGCAGAAAAAAAGTTACAGTTGAATTTTTAATGAAATCCGAAAAAGGTCATCTCTATCATGAATAAATTAACAATCTGGCATATATTTATCTCTCTCATTTGTAATAATAAAAAGCGTGTGCGTTAAGGATGGATATAACACGCTTGTCTTTCAAAAATTCATATTGTCTCAACTAAGATACGAAATGCTTTTTTAAAACGATGCTCGTAGACAATACACGTACTATTGTTGTAACGTAAGTTTATTTATTAATTCAGATATATTACCTTGATTCATAACCGTACGTATAGCGTTATTTCACTAACCAGTTGACCTATTTTTTGAATTATGAATGCTTTTACTGTAACATATATTTTTTTAATAACAATATAAAAGTAGTAGGTATGTTATGTACCCAAATAAAAACTAAGTAAACGACAGTACTGAATTTGACAAAATGGGCGGAGCTAAAATCTGAATCTGAACAATTCGAATCTAAAAAAATTAAACAGCAAATAGTTTTTTTTTTGTAGTGACGAAAATTCAGAAATTTTGTGTCAAATTTTTTTAAAGTTACGGCTTTTTGATGGTAATAATAAATTTAGTACGCGTAATTTTAAGAAATATACGTCGATTGACTATCTATTTGCTTTTTGTGACAATACTTACTTGGTTTGGTTACTTGACTTTCATTTTTACCTTCCGTCACCTTTAAATGAGGAAGGTTTTGTCTTTTGACAAAAAATCGATGATATGAGTTTTTAATGAATAAGCACGTTTTAGGATCCCTAGAATGCGACTTTACTATTTATACGATGATGTCTGTACGTATGTATATATGTATGGATGGTTGCATGTATGTGTGTGTGTGTAATACCACCTTTCCAAAAATTATAATTTTTGCGTATTCCTTTTCTTTACATCTATATGAAAAACTGATTAGATTTTGGTTACAATTGGTCGACTGGAAGTACCCTAATTTGGAGATTTTAACAGTTTTTCTTAAAAAAACGGTGTTAAATATAATTTTTTTCACATTATTGTTATTATAAATATTAAAGAATATTTTATTCTCTATATGATTTGATTACATTTTATACTTCATATTCAATGGATATGGAGTAATAAATTTATAAAGAAATTAAATTTCATAAAGCAGCAAGCTGTGATATAATCATGGAAACATCTACTATATTAAGAAAATACTGATTGACAAGTGTCAGTGTCAAGTGCATTTGACAGTATGTGTGTGTGTTATAATTTTACTGGAAATATATCTCTTACAAAAAACTTCCTGTATGGAATTTGCACAAAATACATAGAACTGAAGGAAATGTACTGGAAATAGGGATTCACCAAGCCAAGCCAAGCTTTTTTATTTCAAGCCTTCAAACTTCAAGCTTTCTTATTGCTAGGCTTGGCTTGGGCTTGATGGAAACAAAGCTTGGCTTGATAAATTCAAGCTTTAATTATATTAGGCTTGGCTTGATATTCAAGCTGTTCGGTATCAAGATTTTAATATAAATATTTGATGTGAATTAAATTAATTATATCGATATACCGATAAACCGATATATCAATGAATTGGAATATTGATGTATCAATATATCGATATGCTATGTCGATGTTTCATTGTATTGTAACGATGTAAAAATCACGTTTTGTTTTACATAAATTTATTGTGGTACAATTGAAAAATATTTTCTTATGGGTAAAGATAAACAAAATAATAATATAAAATTTATTAAATTTACACCAAGTGTTTTTTCTTTGTAATTATTAAAATATAAAACTATTGAAATGTATATTTTATTCATTTATTTTATTTTTGAGAATAAACAATCAACATAAATTTATTATCTTTTATTAAATATTTACCCTTCAATTTTTGTTTCTTTTATTATTTTAATTGACTGCATTCATTCAGTTGGCATATGCATTAAATAAGACTTTATTGTATTTTAATAACAAAAATTAATAGGACTCAAGTTCATAATGCTATTTTTATTCGAAATGACCTCCCAACAAACTGTTAAAGTTTCATATTCACCCTGTATAAATAAAAAATAAAATAAAAATAACGACTCCAAACACGCAAGAACAGTGTTCAAATAAATACATAAATTTTTAAAAGAGAATGCTCTCTTTGTCGGTACATTGTTATTGTCTATTATACCTGTCATAGACAAGATCCGTTTATTAGGGAAACATTAGGAGTTGGGCTAAAAATAGCATTGAAAATCTTTGAATATAAATATACACATTCACAAACAGAAATTGTCTCGTCTCTATGATTCGGAAATACCAGAATAACAAAACATTGTACAAAATGCATTAATTATTATCATATGTAGTCTGTCACTCAATTTACTTTGCGGTGTAGAGATTCTTATAATTTTTATTCTGCAGCAAAATTATCTATTTGTAGCATTTCAATAAATACGAGTAAGAAACATTATTTAAAACCAAGTTAGTTAAAATTTAGATGAATATTAATTATACTCTATTTGTTTTAACTATAGAGTGTAGGTTTATGTGAAATGTAATCAGATAAATTTAATATTTTTTTTTTGTTTGAAAATCAAAGCTTTGAGCTTATAATTTAATAATTGAAATAAATAAGTATATCATCACGGCTTATTACCCATTGCTGGGTGTGCCAATTTGTACACATATATCGATAATGATGAAATATTTGCCCCGTGCAGGCGCTTACCAGGTTTCACTTCACGGCCACTCATTGCTGGCGTGGAGAGTGCACCACAGGGGTTAATTTTGTGCCATTTAAAATTCGAAATATTTGGCGTCGGTCGAGATTGAACCCGGTTCCCCAGATTCGCGACCTGACACTCAGGTACATGGCCACGAGACCTCATAGCTTATAATTAATTCCAGTTACTTAAAAATTTAAGTATTTAATTAATTAAATTTTTATACAAAATGACAATAATAAGTATTTAAAAAAAATTAAATAGTTCTATGTGTAATGATAAACATTTGCAATAAATTTTGTATTATCGGTTTTCATCATACATTTTATATTAATGTAGGTAAAGGGTAAAACAATAAAATTATATTAACATTTATCATTATGTATTTAAAACTTTTTGAACATTTTATAAATTTATTTTGCATACTTGATTGTGCGCGCGTATTACAATGTACGATTAGTTGGTTCAGATTAAGAAAATAAGTGGTCTTTGCATAATAAGAATGATGAAGGGTATAGTTTCCTATTTACATTTTTTTTAAGTTTACTACACTGGCAGGTAATGGAGGCTGGTCGTTTTGGGAACTCCGATTCTTAGAAGTTCGCAAAAATGTGCCGAAGCAATGAGAAAGTACGTTACCACCATAAAATTACAGTTTTGTCGTCCTCGACATTTCTTAAGAAAAGCTTGAAAAAGCTTGTTTTCAACCAAGCTACTTGACAGTCGAAGGCTTGGTTTGGCTTGAAAATTCAAGCTTTTTTAAATGTTAGGCTTGGTTTGGCTTGGGCTTGGTGGAACAGAAGCTTGGCTTGGCTTGAAAAGTCAAGCTTTTTTGAACGGCAGGCTTGGCTTGATTTTTCAAGCTTTTTTAAACCAAGCCAAGCCAAGCTTTCAAGCTTTAAGCCAAGCCCGTGAATCTCTAACTGGAAATATGGAATCTTTTACAAGAAAATCTCTGTGTGTAATTTTTACAATATACACAGAGTTTTTTTAAATAAACGCGTACTAAATCCATTCTTACCGTGTTTTAAAATTAAGTTTACTAGGCACTAAAAGTGATAATTTGGAAACTTTTGCTTCCAGAAATTCAGATTTTTTGTCTACATATACCTATATAAAACTATTTTACAATTTTATTGAAGAATAATTGGGGGAGACAATATTTGAACATATCAAAATTATCTTTGAAATCACTATAATGCGTCTTCGGATTCACCATCCTGTAATACCTATATGCATTACATAAAATAAAATAGATTTGGGGGAAGGTATCATATATCCTGATTCCAACAAATTTTAAATTTTTCAAATTACTGAAACAGCTCCATTACAACAATAATGTCGTAAAATTGTTATATATCGATATTTTTAACTAAAACTTCATAATGGTTTTCTGAATGTGTAGAGAGTATACCGTACCGGAGGTATTCATATCGTATCGTATAATTTGCAATATTTCTTGCGTAAGTGTGAATGCAATGTTAATTCCTCTCCCCACGTCCACGTGTTCCAATACGCTGTAAATGGATCTCGGATATAAAGGCGAAAGCAAAGAGAAAATCGGAAAAGGAAAAGGAGAACTATTTTAGAAGGGAATACGTGCAGATATAGAACTAGTAATCTCATAGGAAATTGATACTAAGATGAGCTCGGTTTTTGCCGTTATATCGATATTGCTGTGGTAAGAAAACCAATATCACTTTTATTCGAATATCATCTATATAGCCGCTTCGCCTAAGTATCACCATAACTGGCGAGAATAAAGTTTGTACACTCACACGCACAAACGCAAGCAAGGAAAAACTTTTATATCCGAGAAACAACTGTGCAAGTAAATAAAACAGTATTCTCATAGTAATTGTTTCTACAACGATACGAGTTTACGATCTTTATATAGAAAATACTATTGGAACATTTCAATCTTCTTTCAAATATAAAAATAATGCAGTTTCTATGTTGGCGTACCTACCGTTGGAAATGTAAAATTTTAGTTACACTACTGTTTCATATATTAGTTTATCATTAAATTCATTTGTATCACTCCAAAAATTATATCTTTTGAAGGGGTACTGATAATTTTTAATAGCTTCAACATGTATTTAGATATCGTTAATCAAAATTATACTTGTATTAAATTGTTTATGTTTGAAATATACCTCTAAAAATTTCATCTACTTTGGACGGTTAGTTAATGTGTGAGACATTTGTGTCAGTCGAATTAAACGTTTTTATAAAAATACAAAAAATCAAATATGTCGTGCTTAAATTATTGCAATACGTCTGCGTGAATTGACGCCGAGTTGGACGCTATTTACGGCGACTCTGCTCCATCATTTGCCACCGTGAAAAGATTGGCAGCTGAATTTATACATGGACGTAATAGCTTGGTTAATGATGATAGCATCGAAAAAGTTCACCAAGAGTGATACTGGATGACCGTCGAATCAAAGTTGGAGAGATAGAAGAGGCTGTGAGCATATCAAAAGGACGCTTTTATCAAATATTACATGAATAATTGAGCATGAGAAAGGTGACTGGGCGTTAGTTGCTGCGACTGTTCACTTTGGACCAAAAAGTGCAGTCGAATTAACCTTTTCAACGTTTTGATGAGTGATTTAAGTGAAACAGGTCGGATTTTTAACTTTTGAAGATACCTGGAAGTACCACTATATGTCTGAGACGAAAGAATAATCAAACCATTGGATTGCGAAGGATGAACCTGCTACGAAGAAGTTTATTAAGCAGAACAAAGTCACCAAATACTTTTTGGATGGGTTAAAAATATTGGAATATCGATGAAAAATGTGTCTTAAAATAAGTCTATGTTGAAAAATAAATTTGACCGAAAAAAATACTTGTTTCCATGTTAGGCTAAAAACTTATCAATACCCCATCGTACTACTTTTTTTTCTGAAATTAACTTCAAATACATAAGGTTTAAGTACACGTACCTTAAGAGTAATCAGAACTTAACTTAAGTATTTTATAAAAATATCAAAATTTGTTATAAAAAACATAATTATAGTTCCATTCGCCTAAAACAATATGGTCAGATTATACACCTAGTTCACAAAAGCGAAAAAAAAAACATCACGTGCTAGCTGGCAATTAAAATCGACAAAATTAAGTTATATATAATGATGTTTTTGATTCCAACTGTAATTTTTAATATTCAACGATACATGTTGATATATTTAAAAAAGTATTAGCAAAGTATGGTTTGACGAATTTAAATTATTTATTAAATTCATGTAAAAGCAGTCGACTCTCAAACGACATCTATTTCAGAACACCAAATTTAAATAGAGGGAAGTGTAAATATTGGAGAAAGCAGTCAGTTGTTTGATTGTTTATTTAAACAAAATTTTCAACAATACCAACTAAATCGGATAAAAATTTCTTGACGACATTGTTCATCCTATTTTTATATTCAATACTGTTTTAAATTTAAATACATCAACATAACCCTGAAGAATAGAAACCGGAACGTCGGTATTGTTGAGATATTTCTGAAAATAAACAATCAGAAAAATAACTGCTTTCTCCAATATTTACATTTCTCTCTATTAATAAAAACAGTCGATTAAAACCCTAGAATCTTAATGTATCGTAAATTTTACGACGTTCGTTTTTCTTCTAGTGAATTTGTTTTGTTTCGCATAGCCTTTGAGCTTAGCTTCTCGGCAGCTTCCTAATCAGTCTTGTTCTATCATTGGTGAAAGTAAATATTTTGAATTAAATTGCCAAACGAGTGTTTTTGAAGTGAGCGTCATAAAAATAAGTATTAGTATTATTGTTTTTTTTTTTCAAGTGATAAATAAATTTTTAACAGGCACTTAGTTATTCTACACTAATTTTTTTGTGTGCGTATGTTTATAAACATTTTTTTTAAATAATGGCTCCTCGAGGAAGCCCTTAGCCGACCAAGAACTTGAAAACTAAATTGAAAAAATGCTGCCTGTATAAATTATTTTGTTTTGTTCTGCTGCAACAAATTCAAAATTCATGAAAAACACCGTCGACGTTATCAATTTATAGAGTCATGAGATTGCCAAACCCTGGATGGAACGTAGACCAGATATTAAATATTTGCTCCGTGATCTTCGTTAAACTATTAGTGAAATTCTTAAAATTGATGTGACACCTCAAAATACCTATAGAGGGTAACCGTAACCGTGCAATTCATTTTATTGCCCCAGTCGACAAAGGCGTATGACCACCACATTCTTCCAAGTGCCAACACCCAATTTTCAGAGAACACCGTAGGAAGTGCTACACTATTTGTTTACAAGATTTGTAATATTTTATGAACTAATATGTGAAATGTATTATTTAAGGATCAAAGAATGTAAGTTATTTGTTGTATAAATATAAAATTAAGTCAGTTATAACCTTATTTTGAAAAAATATGATGTGGCCAGCACATTACCTTCCGTCAGTTCTATGTACTTTGTACAAATTTCATACAGAAAGTTCCTTGCTAAAGATTATATTTATTGTTCTATACCTTCCGGCAGTTGCATGTATTTTATGAAAATTCCATACAGAAAATTTATAGCATTATAAATACCCTATATTTCCAGTAAAATTATAAGACAAACACACTATGTCAATTGCACTTGATACTGACACCTTCAATCAAAATTTTCTTAATATAGTAGCTGTTTCCATAGCTATGGCTCCTTATGAAATTTAATTTCTTAATAATTTTTTAACTCTATATCCATTTAATATTAAGTATAAAATACAGTCAAATCGCATAGAGAATAAAATATTCTTTAATATTTATAATAACATTAAATGTGAAAAAATGATATATAACATAGTTTTTTCAAGAAAAACTGTTAAAATCTTCAAATCAAGGTACTTTCGGTTGTCCAATTCTAACCAAAATCTAATCAGCTCGTCACATGGATGTAATGAAGAGAAATACGAAAGAATTAGTATTTTTAGAATTGTAGTATGGAAGTTATCGTAGACGAAAATTTTGTTACACACACAGACACACATACATACATACACACACACACACACACACACACACACACACACACACACACACACGCATATAGACATCATCGTAAAAATAGTAAAATCGTATTCTAGGGACCCTAAAACGTGCTTATTCATCAAAAACTCACCACCGAATTTTTTGACCAAAGACAATACCTTCCTTACCTAAAGGTGACGGAAGGTAAAAACATATGCTTTCTAGAGTTAAACTCTTATCAAATTTAAATTTTGCCGCTCGGCTTATAAAAATCGGATTATGTAATTCTTTTCTACTTTCGATAATTAGTTAATTTAAACTACATAATTTAGTAATTTTCATTAGTTTGGTGTATTAATTTATTAATTTTACAAGTACAAGTGTTTTGAATGCAGAATTTCAAAATCAGCATTTTTGGCAGATTAATAGTAGTAAGTACCGCTTTATTACTTAAGTACTACCAGTTCTGGTAGGAAGCATTCACTAAACATAATGAACATTCAATTGATCAACGTAATGCACCATGCATACGTTATTGCAAAAAAGGGCCATTTTCATAATCAGGCTCACTTTAAGACTTTATCTTTATTTAAAACTAATGCTACAGTGCTCGCTTAAGTATTAAAGTTATATTATGAAAACGAACAAATCTTTAATTGTGAATTGTAAAACTGTTAAAGATAAACAAAAACAAAAAAGTGCTTATAAATTATTTAAATTTGTTTTATAATTAAAATATTTATACTCGTATACGGAAAAATATATATAAAATGTTTATGTCTATTTTCCTTTATTATTTGTTGTTTTCTAATATTATTTCTTGTTTGTTTATCAGAAATGCTATACCACTGAAACTTTTGTCGCGAGTGTACAAAAATCATTATCGCCACATGTGTGTTATAGACCTAGCTCCAAAGTTGACACTAAAATTATATTCAGTTACATATTTCATTGAAACTTTCCCAATAATCCTATTGACACACATACTTAAAATTTTAATTAAGAAGTTTCAAACTTTTATTTCTTTTTGATTACATTTTCCTTATATTGATGTTGGCTAAAAGAAAAACAACTTATTAAACTCAAAGTTCTTAATTTCAAAGTAAAAAATATTCTTTTATCACATGTTGCCTTTCCTCCATTCAAATTAAAAGCAAAAGAATGTAAAGTTCTACTGATGAAGAATTCAGTACCGGAGGATATGGATGCTTTCCGGGGCACGTTTCGCTGTGTAATTATTGAGAGTACGGTAATCATATAGACGGTGGAAAATAAAATTTGCACTATTGTTTTAAAGTGTTTAATCTGTCATTTCAAATTAAGTTGTGAAGAACTTAGTTCATCAATTTTTTAAAATACTCTTGTGAGTGAAAATATGAAATTAACCGGAAAGCATTTCAAATCATTTTATAATATGACAGTTTGTAATTAGCCCGAATTGTTTTTTAAGATTTTCAGTAATTGCTTTGACATCTTTTATAGTTTTACCTCACCAGAAATTAATTTGATTGCTTTAACAGTTTTTTAATGTCTTCCAGAACTTAGTTTCAATGCATTGTAAAAGAAGATTGATTGGAAGCTTTTACACAATAGAAAGAACGAATAGTGATGTATATTATTCAGGGAACTAATATTCCCTAAAATATAAACCCTATGCCTTATTCTAAATAAAGGGCCTGGCCAATTGTACGGCTTTCATAAATTACCTATTGCATACAAATTATGAATATAAATAAATGCAACCAAAATAAAAATTCCCATTCTTATTAATTGTATTTTACCTGTCATTAAGCGTACATTCAAGAAATATAAAATTTAGCAGTTTCCAAGGGTTAATTCACTAGTAAAAATTATGTACATCTGATTTCATATTACGTAATATTATACAATTCGTAATCATATTACTACATTACACATATTACTTATATTACGCTTTTGATTACATAATATTATATATTTTCGAAATACTACACTGAGTACCTACGGATGATTCTTAAATTTTAATATAGATCATTCCATGTACGAAAATAGCATTACTTTAGATAGGAAAATAAATACTACACTCTGATTGGATCTGGTCACAAAAACGAAAATTTTAACCGCGAAGACTGACGTTTCTGATTGGCTACTGCTTCGTCATGTTTACACTGCACAAAGATTTTACATTTGATGTATTAGTTGTCGTTCGTTTGGAGGTTATCTTTTTCTGTTTTGATTTCTCGCATTTCTGTGACTTTAAAATAAATCAGGTCTTTTAAGAACTAATAATATTGATTGTATCGATATTATTTGTGTTTCTTTAATTTCGTTTTTTATATTCGAGTTTTGTTTTTGCTCTTTTTTTTCATTTCGGTTTTCTTATATTCGAGTTTTCTTTTACTTGTGATTTTTCATTTAGTTTTTTTATATTCGAGTATTGTTTTACTCGTGTTTTTTCATTTAAGTGTTTTATATTCGAGTTTTGTTTTTACTCGTGTTTTTTTTTTCATTTAGTTTTTTTCATATTCGAGTTTTGCTTTATATTTGAATTTTATTTGAACTTATTTATATTGAATCATGGATGAAAAGCCTGGTACAAGTACGGAATTTTTAAGAACATGACAGCTATAGTAAGCGAAATTTCTCGTACATTAGGTAAGAAAATCAAATAAAATTATATATTTTAGTGCCATAATAATGATGAATTTTTTTCTGTAGGAGTAGGAGTAAATCTACTGTTTATCGGGTAGTTAGAGAATATAAGCAGAAAGGATTTGTTACATCTTCTAACCATTATGGAGGAAGGCCTCAACTAGTTGCAACATTTAACGAATATGTAAAGAACTCAGTACGGCGGATAGTGCATGAATTCTTCCACAGGAACGAATTGCCCACTTTTGATAAAATTTTAGATGTAATAAAACGTCGCCCAGATTTGCCTCCTTTTTCGCGTTCTTCATTGTATAAATTAATGAAGCTAATTAATTTGTATTTGGTATTGTATTCTATTGTATAAATTTGTAAATAAATAAATTATATATATATATATATATATATATATATATATATATATATATATATATATATATATATATATATATACATATGTTATGTGCATTTTATCGCTGTGTTCAATTCAAAAATATAGATATAAATCAAGTAAGAGTGTTTATTTAGATCACAAATTATTTTATTCACATAATCAAATACGGCGTGAAAAATAAGAGCTTATAACGTCAGTTTTATTTTGAAATAAGTTCCATGCGAAGTATACAGTATTGATTTGTACTGAATTTTTGTATTTCGCGCGAAAAAAATCTAGTAACTTTTTCTGGTAACTTTGTATAGTGTAAATCAGACTTTCGTATTTACTTCTCCTAGTTTAAAAATAGAGTTTAATAAAATGAAATGTGAGCAAAATGAATACAAGGGAAAAGGGTGCCACCGGCGCTAATGAGTGAGTGGTGTCCGCCAGACCATCGATGATGTTCGAGTGATTTTTGAAAACCAAATAAATTTTAACAAACTTTTATTTGTCGGCGTGACGAAAATACAAAAAAAGATATAAAAGTATACTTAACTAGCCTAATGGGGCGCTTCTGTCAGGCATGGAGCAGACCGAGCCCACCTGGTGCGAGCTGGCTGGCATGTAACGATGGTAGCAGACGCTGGGTGGCCCTAGCGTTGATGTGGTTGTTGGTGGTTTCAAGGCCACGTCGGAATTTTAGCCTCAACAGAAAGCACGTTCGCTTGTGGTTGTTGTAAAATGTTCGGCGTCGCCGGAGGAGAGCCACTTTAGTGTTTTGGAACCGAAGAGTACGGGACACTTCTATCAGCTGCGTATGGTTGAGCATGTGCTGCAGTACCTCTGCATCTGGGGTTGCGGATGGCCTTGGTACCAGTCTGCTTGTAGCCCGCAAAGACGTACAACTCCACACCAGGCAGACCCAACTGCTCCACACCAGATCGAAAAATAACCACAAAATTTAAAGCAACGACAGATGAGTGTTCTTGTGGCAAAGTCACTTATGCTTGCGCAAAATTCTCCTCAAAAAGAAAATAAAAATTTAAAGTCACAAAAGGACCAACAAGAGAAGCAACAGTAATCGAGTGTTGTTGTAAAAACTGAAAATGAACGGCAAACAAAAAAGCATACAATATATTTATACAAAATTTTCCAATCAACAATGCATACACCAACACATGGGCACACGACCTCAAAAAAAGTTCGCGCACACACACTCGCACGTACGCATACAGATGCACGCGCGCACATGCAGAATTATTCTGCCAGAATACAAATCGTATTCTAGTGACTTTTGAAATGTGCTTATTCACTAAAGTCTGGATATTTGATTTTTAGTTTGATTACAATACCTTCTTATAAGGAGCGTGATACTTAAAAGCTCTTTAATTTTAAAAGAGAGGGCCATTGATAAGCTTTGGTTGTACACCAGATTACGCTAGTGAAACACCTCTCGGGAATTTCTACTTTTCATTTTTACCTTCCGTCACCTTTAGGTAAGGAAGGTATTGTCTTTGGTCAAAAAATTCGGTGGTGAGTTTTTGATGAATAAGCACGTTTTAGGGTCCCTAGAATACGATTTTACTATTTTTACGATGATGTCTGTATGTGTGTGTGTGTGTGTGTGTGTGGGTATGTATGTATGTATGTATGTATGTGTGTCCGTGTGTGTGTGTGTGTGTGTGTGTGTGTAACAAAATTTTCGTCTACGATAACTTCCATACTACAATTCTAAAAATTATAATTCTTTCGTATTTCTCTTCGTTACATCCATGCGAAGAGCTGATTAGATTTTGGTTAGAATTGGACAACCGGAAGTACCCTCATTTGAAGATTTTAACAGTTTTTCTTGAAAAAACTATGTTAAATATCATTTTTTCACATTTAATGTTATTATAAATATTAAAGAATATTTTATTTTCTATACGATTTGATTGCATTTTATACCTAATATTAAATGGATATAGAGTTAAAAAATTATAAAAAAATTTAATTTCATAAAGTAGCCATAGCTGTGGAAACAGCTAATATATTAAGAAAATTTTGATTGAAAGTTGTCAGTGTCAAGTGAAATTGACATAGTGTGTTTGTCTTATAATTTTACTGGATATAGGTATAGGATCTTTTGCTTTCTGTATGGAATTTGTATAAAATACATAAAACTGCTTTAAGGTAATGTACAAGAAATAATAATAACAAATCTTTTATTTCTGCAGATAGACTGTATATAGAAAACATCATAAATAATAATTTTCTGTATGAAATTTGCATAAAATACATGCAACTGCCGGAAGGTAATGTACAAGAAATAGAATATTTAATTTAGGAAGGAACTTTCCGTATGAAATTTGAACAAAATACATAGAACTGACGGAAGGTAATGTGCTGGCCACATCAGATTTTTTAATAAGTACATAAATATAAAAAATGAGAAAAAGAACTAATTTATTCTAGCGTAGTTCACATATATAACGTAGACAAAGCGATACGTTTTGGAATCAGATATGTTGTATTGGGATAATTAATTACTTTAGCTACAATCCGACCGATATTGTGATTGGTCGTTGTAACTAACTTCAGAAAACAATGATTATTTTAGTGCTTGAAACTATCTGAACTTTGAACATTTGAACTGTTAATAACATTTGCGATTGTTCTGCTCGTTTTGCAGAATTGGTTTGATAAATACAGGAATCTGTCCACGTATTGTTCCATATTCCATTCCGATTAGCAAGAACAGATATGTGTAGTGAGCTATTATTACCAACACAACAGAACTAAAAATTATGCAAAACAAAGTTAAATTAATGGTGCATTTTGACAGGTTGGATGCTAAATTCTATTACGAAATGGGAAAGGATTGATATTTTAAAAATTATTTTATGCTGAAGTTTGATATTGTAATCGGCTAAATAAGTACTTATTTGTTACAAAATAACAAATGTAGAAATATTAGTAAAATATTGAAAGGTTTGAGTGTTATAGATAGAAAGTTTAAAACTCAGTGATATTACTATGTAAAATAATTAATGCGGTAGGTATGGTTAGTTTTACAGAAATGATATTTCGCAGCATATTACCCATTGCTGGGTGTGCCAACCTGCAGCGTACAGAGATCTCAGTAATGATAAATGACATATTTGTACCATGCGGACATTTACCAGGCGTCTCTTCAAGGAACTTAATTCTAGCGTAGAAAGTGCACCACAGGAGTTATTTAGAATTCGAAATAATTTTGTCGTAGGTCGGAATCAAACTCGGGTCTCCAGATTTGCGACCAGACCCTCAGGAAAACTGCACGATAAAGTTTCTTTGTTGATTTTATATCACTTATTCCCAAAATTACAAAATGTTGAAATTGGTTGTCATCTTTTTGAAAGAGCGACAAATATAAGATCTATGCTCTGTATTTGTGATTAGCCATTTTCATTATTGTAACCATATTTTCTTTATTGTAATTTAGGATCTTTGTTTTAGGATAATTATGAAGCATTAAACAAAAACGAAAAATTATTAAAATTACATATTATTATTATTGTTGTTATTGTTATAATTATTATTATTATTATTATTATTATTATTATTATTATTATTATTATTATATATTATTAGTATTATTATTATATTATTATTATTATTATTATTATTGTTATTATTATTATTATTATTATTATTATTATTATTATTATTTTTATTATTATTATTATTATTATTTTTATTATTATTATTATTATTATTATTATTATTACTAACTTTATTCACCTACATTCATTTAAGTACATCAAAGAGCAACATAAATATAAAATACATACATGGTTAGTAATACATTTCATTTTTATTGTGTTAGGGCTGCTCGTAGTGTAGTGAAATTCTAAACTTTGGGCTGGCAGGAATTTCCAGCAGCCTTGGCAAGATGGAGGCCTCATTTGCTGACTAGGGCGTGATCTTCAGGTGTCCTAGTTAGTTTCTACCTTAGTCCAGCTATAAACCATATAGCTCGGGACATAAGTGTTTTTATGAAAGTACCTTCCTTATTATGTGGGCTGGTCCATACATTACATTTTTATTATTATTATTAATTTATTACGTGATTGGTTATTTTAATTATTCCATCCATATTTTCTTTATTGTAATCAATATTTAAAAATAAAACTGACTACCTATAGTCTTTTAACTAATTTTATAAATATTCAGCAAGCATATTTCATTCATAACTTAAATAAGTTAAAATTTGCATTTTTCATAAATGCCCAATATTTTGTAACCTATGCTTTTGTTGTTCAAAATTTGTATTAATCAATACTAACTAAGGGGATAATAATAATCTAAGGGATAGGGTGTTAAATATTTATCTGATAATTTAGATTCATGTCCGGCCTAACTCATGTACTTCCTATTAATGCTCTGAGTGGTGTATCCATTTTCCATACATGAACTGCCTTATATCATAGAGTATAATCAATGTAATCGTATTAAATGATCTGTTCATGAAAGGAAAAACTATTAATCTAGTTTATTTTAGTAGAGTTGTAAACGTAATTAAATAACACTTACTCTTACATGAATAATCATTATTTTGTAAATTGGATGGCCAGTAAATATATATATATATATATATATATATATATATATATATATATATATATATATATATATATATATATATACACTTAATGAAGAACAGAATTTTTAACCAGTGGTTCTCAAAGTATAACATAAAGTTATATATTTTTTTTAAATAGGATCGTATATATTTTTTTAGGCTTATTCGATAGAGCATTTCTTTCTGACAACAATGTAATAATTTTATATTATTACTTTATAAAAATATTAAAGAAAATGCAATTGATACTTAAATAAATTTTATTTTTATACTTATTTTTCAGTAAAATTTTAAATGCATGTTTCTCAATATTTTTATAATGTAAGGGTATAAAATTATTACATGGTTGAATTCAGAAAAAATACTCTATTGAATGAAACAAAAAATTTATACCATCCCATTTTAATAAATATAACTTTATATTATAGTATGAGAACCACTAATTAAAAAAAATATTTTCTTCAATAAGTGAATGTCCCCATTTATCAACTACAATTTTTATATTAATAATTTTGTTGTATTTTTAATAATAAAGAAAATAATCGGTGTATCCCGTATTCGAGAATATATATATATATATATATATATATATATATATATATATATATATATATATATATATATATATATATATACAAGGTGGTGGCGGTTAGGGGTGAACATAGGGATTTAACACGGGATTTTAGTTTTTTGCAATTTCCTGCTCTCCTGTTTATTTTACGACAACAACTGTAGGGAACAAAATTGTTCAGAATTAAAAATTGCATACACAAATGTATTTACATTTATTATTATGTTTTTGGTTTCTTCATAACTTTAAAAAGAAAATTCAAAATTTCTGTTAATTTGTAGCAATAGCCATGACTTATAACTCAAATGTTTAAACATAATAATGTCATTCAATTTCAGTCAAATTTTCGAAATTTTCTCTAATAAAAAGTTTAATAATGAATGTTTATTCGAATAAGGAACGAGTTTTCGTTATAAAAAATTATTATGGTGGAAATAGTTTTAGAAGAATACGTGATATGTTTTCCATAAAGTACGAAAATACATCAATTCCTATTATAGCAACAATTTGTAAACTTGTTAAAAAATTTGAGAAGACGCTAATATAGCTGTGAACGAAGGTAATGAAGGAAATAATAATAATAATATTAATAATAATAATAATGATAATAATAATAGAATACGTCATAAAGAAGTGAATGAAGAAATGGTATTGGCTATGATAAATCAAAATTCTACGTAGTTGATACATTTGGAATTGGTTTATTCTTAAATGGTATACCTAATAAAAAATGCGTATTAAAATTAAAAGTTGTTTGTTTTTATTTGACAACCAGAAAAAAATCAATTCCATGGCTATTGCTACAAAATAACAGAAATTTTGAAATTTCTTTTTAAAATTGTAAAGAAACCAAAAACATAATAATAAATGTAAATTCTTTTTTATATGCAGTTTTTAATTCTGAACAATTTTGTACTCTACAGTTTTTGCCGTAAAATGAACAGAAGAGCAGGAAATTGCAAAAAACTAAAATCCCATGTTAAATCCCTGTTCACCCCTAACCGCCTCCACCCTGTATATATATATATATATATATATATATATATATATATATATATATATATATATATATACAGAGAATTTATTTTAAAATGCAACATATGGTTAATCACATCCATGGTTACTCACTACTGTCAAAAATGACAGCAATGTAATATTTGGCCATTTTAAAATGCAACATTATAAATAGTATTGCAGTACAGGAGATACAATTGTTTCTACTGTCGACTAGGATATTGCCATTACCTCAGTGTGAATGGGTTTATTTTTGAACATTTATTACATTAAAATTATGTATGTTTGTAAGCCAAAGTTTGTAAGATGTGCTACATTAAAGTTTTAAATTTTTGTTAATCATATGTATGCTCTGTTCCATTTAAGCCATTCAGTAGAAGGCACTGGCAACAGCGCAAATCTAAAGTAGCCGAAATTACGTTGGGTAAACTTGTCTCTTGTCTCTAATTTCAGCCAATCAGAGATGTCAAAACTATTCCTTATGCTCCGCAATACGAATGGCTTAAATGGAACAAGGTATAGGCTAATTTATTGGTAATTAGTATTAATAATACAAAACTACAAAATTTTGTATGTTGCATTTTAAAATAAACAAATATTAAATTGCTGTCATACTTTGACAGTAGTGTGCAACCAGGGAAGTGATTGATTATATGTGCATGTTAAAATAAATTCTTTGTATATATATATATATATATATATATATATATATATATATATATATATATATATATATATATATATATACATATAAATTTTGTTCTGTTTAGGTTGTGGTATGTTGAGGTCAGGATAAGTTAGAATATTTGGGTTAGATTAAGTTAAGTTACATTCTTATTAAAAGTTTTATACTGACCCGATAAATATCAGCCTTTAAATATAATCAAAATTATACACTTACGTTTATAAAAATACACTTCTGCCATGGTCGTATACATAAAATAAAAAAAAATTGTATAAATTTTCTATGATCGTGAACAAAATTGGTGGTGTGATTTTTATCCTTAATTAAAAAGCATATTAAATTTATTCATTTTTACGACTATCACAGAGAACAAAAGTGCACATAAAAATTGTTAATGCAGGAAGAAAAATTCTATCTGTGTATTAATTAAAACTGATTCAGCTCTTATTTATGGATTTTTGTAAAGTATAATTAAAATGTGATTAAAATTTGTTGAAAAAATTGTTCCAATAATGAAAAAATAGTGGCGTAGTTTCTTGAAGAAAATTAAAAATTAAAAGTTAGATTACCGAAGGTTGTATATGCCATTAAATTATAATTTCATCAGGCTTCGTTTAGAAGTGTAAAAGTTACATTTTATGTTAATTTAAAGTTTCAGAAAATTACCGCCAGAATGAACTTGTAAAAAAGAAACAACAACTGCATTTTCATTAAAATTAATAAACGTAAATAACACATGAGAAGTTATATTTTGAAAATAGAATAATAAAAAAATATAATGGTACAATAAATTTGACAATAATATGATGGGAAAATGAAAATATTTACCAGTAAAGATAATTAAAATTAATACTGGAAACACAAAGTAACATTAAAATGCTGCATAAAATAATTTCCAATAGTTACAGTATTTTTATTTATATTGAAACTAAATTGTTGAATAAATGTTATGCCCTATGTCCACACAAAATAAAAATAAATATTTGAAATAGTTTAGCCTCATAT
The DNA here is from genome assembly GCA_963082715.1 of Harpalus rubripes. NCBI lineage: Eukaryota > Metazoa > Arthropoda > Insecta > Coleoptera > Carabidae > Harpalus > Harpalus rubripes. The sequence continues at coordinate 34,045,370 of OY720454.1, forward strand.
GCACGCATTTGTGAAACACGGCATGTATACAGTGTAATATAATTAAAGAATTAAACTAAAACATAAAATTTCATTATTTTTATCAAAACGGAGTGCTTTAGTTTTGTATGCAAATTTTAGAGATAGCACGGTATTATTTAAAAATATATTCCACTACAAATTTGTTTTCTGTTTGCTATTTCTTCTGCAAACTACAAGGTAATAAAATTAAAGTATTAAATTTCTATTTTAGAAAACAAAGTATTTATTTAGCTCGTGATAAACTGTAATTTCTCCTTCAAGTTTGTTTAATTAAATATTTCTCGCTAGCATTGCTAGTACGGATAGAATTCCACTGCAAAATATTTGTAACGTACAATTCTTTAAAATGCAAAAAGAAAAAAATAGTAGAAGTCCTTTTTACTTCAGAATTTCTTCATTACATAAAATATTCTAGGTAAATAATAATTTAATAAATTCATTATGTGTTTTCCTTTGGTCTACATAATAAAGAGAGTTTTGGCTTGTATTCTTGAATAAACGTTAAATTAAGAATAGAGTTGAAATATGGTGGTCTTTTTGTAATGTGCGCATATTGTAGGTTCAATTTATTAATATGTAGGATATGGTATAACTAAAAACTGAATTTCTTATTTTAGTTATAGCTTAATCACCACTTAATTTTGCGATGTTTTAAAAAATGATTTTTGATCCATAATCAGCATCAAATAATATATACCTAATGCTTTTGTACTCGAAGTTATGAACCACTTGTATAAAAATATTTCAGTTTAATTGAATGTCTAAATTTTATCATATATAATATAATAAGTGGTAAATTTTTGCCGGGAAAATTTTCAGATTGTTACGAGAGCTGGTTGCCTAGGAATTTATTGAGTGGCATTGACAAAAAAATCACAAGTTATCAAACGAGTGATTTTTGATCAAAGTCACGAGATAAATTAGCAACAGGCTCAAGTACAGCAATCGGAAATTTTTCCAGGATAAAATTTAACCACGAATGGTATTCGGATGACTATTTCAAAAATAAAAATCAGGTAATCATTTATATATTTTTTTCTTGACAAAAATCTTGTAATATTTATTGTGTTTTGATGTTTTATATTTAAGTTTGCTTTTCCAACGTTTTAAATAGATTCCTATCCGAATCGATTCGTTTTTAATAAAAACTGATAATACTGAAAATATACACACTTTGACAGATATGTAAATAATATGTTTCTAAAACGTCAAAAAAAATTCGTTTATCAAAACTCACTTACTTTTAAAAATACGTCATCTTATTGGCTTAAAGGGAGCAAAAATTTTTTGTGACGGTGTTTTGTCGAAATTAAACGTGGTAACTAGGTAGAATCCTGAATTTGGATTAGCTTATATATTTGAGTGAAATAGTCCATATTAATTACCTAATTATTTATTTTGATGCGGACATTTATTTTTCAATTATAAATCATATTTCAATATGTCAAATATGTAACCATGAAGATGTATTTATGTAAAGCGACAATACCTACTTTAAAATTGGATTATCCAAAAATTTATATTTAATTTAATGTAGCCAACGTGTAGTTGGCTGATATGTTTTGCTGTACGATAATAAAAAATTCATTATAAAGTAGGTAATAGTTTCTGCATTATTAATGAGTTGATCAGCTTTAGTTGTATATTAATTACATTTGAGTATCGGTTATACGATATATTATTCGATCATCAAAGCGATGTACAGAGTATATTAGTTGATAATATTGTAGTCTTATGCTGCGTTTGAATATTGAATATCTCATTTATTAAGGTAAATTACTGCGTTAATCGTCGCATCACTGTTGTTTCAATTCGCTGTTTGTTTATTTAAACATTTCTAACGTCATTAGTATTTCACCAAATTTCATTTAGTGTATCTATGGCACGAAGCACTTTACAATATTATTATTATTGCACAAAGACATAGTAAAAATTCCCAAGTTCCGAGGAAGAATTTATGAAATTAAATTTAGCGGACTGGAAAATAAGACGGGTTAAGAAGAAGAAAGCGGCAATAAAAGAAGAAAGAACACATTGGAAGTTCCCTCCCGACATGTGGCTCACACACGCTTCCAGAAGAAGGGCAAATATTTGTGTCTAGAAATCGAATCTGGCAAGTTTTATACCCTGCTATAAGAGGATATAGGTCGGCTGGACTTAGAAGTGAAATGTTGAGAATGCCTGGTGGCCAGACAAATATTTCCTACTTGATAAATATTTGGTGACATTGCTACCTATGTAGGTAATACGCCCTACTTTCATATATAAGTATGTTTTATATGACAGTGGCAAGAAAACGTAGAAAAAAGTATGTATATGAAGTGCAGTATATTTATTCCTAATATACAGAAACTTGAAAATTATATCAATTTTTCAAAAAGCACAAAATAACCAATTTCCTGCGGTGAATGACTTTGAATGACTGTCGGCCAATTTCATAAACGATTCCTAAACCTCTGTCTAGCTAGGAATATCCTAGATTTAATAACTAGCTAAAATGATAGGTACTTAATTCATTTTGTATTACACCAGAATCCGCAAGACTTAACTAGGAATTACTTATATAGGCATCGTATATTAGTCATTTTTGTGATACCTACTGTATTTGCATGCTAGACCAGTCATTGAGTAGAAAAATAAGGGTTTATTCCCCAAAAGGTCGTCTATTTTTGATTTTTGGATATGTTACTTATTTAAAACTTCTAATAAGAAATACGAGTATTTGAGCTTGGGGCCTTTTGAGAAGCGCCTTCATCTTGCAGAAAATAAAGCCAAAAATCTGTTTTTCAAGATATCTATTCACCAATAAGAATTAAAACAAAAATAGTTATTTTTGAATTTATTGCGAATGGAATCCTTATAAGTTTTATCTAAAACATTTTGTGGTATACTCAGGGTGTAAATGAAATAATTACATTAAATTTAACCAGTAATATCGAGAAGAAAAATATTTTTTAATAACTTTTTTTCGAAATCGCATATTTTTAGCATTTTTACAATCCCGTAAAATGACGAGTCGTTTCACTAATTTTTCTAATAATTGAATGCAGCAGCAATAGCTATGAAAAATTTTGTTTTAGCAATTGACAATCCTGTCAGTTGTTGCCATTAAATTTTACATTATACTTCATTTCACGTAAGAAAATAGTAGATGGCGTTTGAGAACCGACCGTTTTTACATGCATTAAATAAATAATTTAAATTTGTGAAACCAAACGTTGTCAATAATAAATATTTTTATCTGTAAAAATGTACAAGACCTGAATGTTAAAAATTACAAAGTGATATATTTTTTGTTTTTGTGAACTAGGTTTGCATTATGACCAATAAAAGAGCAGAATTTATATCCCTATCTAAACCAACGCTATTTTCTTACTTGAAACAAAATAGTAATAAATTTGTTTACAATTTAAAATTCTGTCAAAATGCTTACGTTTACGAATAGCGAGTACACAGAATTTGTAAATACTTACGTATGGTTTATTTATTCGTTTGTATCAGCGTATCTGTACTAGTGGCATGGAGTTGCCAACGCATTTAGACGAAGTGTTTCTAAATTATTCTGTTCCTAATATTCGCACATTAGTTAATCTTATACATCTTTATCACAATACGAAGTGTCACATATGACAATTTTTTTAAGAAAGCCAACAATTATATCCATGCCATGTGCAAAAAGTTTAATGTTTTCAGCATACAGCAGACTTCAATTTTGAAAATGGCTTGTTCACTGATAAGGCTGGATTAACTGAAGAAGGTGTTTTTATTGTGCACAATACACATATCTGAACAGACGAAAATACTCAGGTGGTATTCATATACCTCGTTTAAATGAACAAAGGTTTGTACTTACATTTTTTGAAAAGCGTATTTTAACTATTATGATTTGTCGACGACAACTCATCTCATAACGTCATAATTAAGTATGCTCTTCTATTCACAGATGTTTAGAAGCCTGGTTTAATACACAATTTTAAAATTTTGTTATCCAAAATTTAAATTTCTTTATTTTAAAAATTGTGCTAATACGAATTTATTAATAATAAATATGTTTTCATTTGATCGTATATTAGTTACTATGTCTGTGAGAAAGCAAACAGCCGACAATTTTTGTGCTGTTTGTATCAAACTTGAATTCAAACAACAGGCGGCAGCAGCTTGGGCGGCAGCCATGTTTTCCATTTGTAATATCAAACAAATTTTTAAAGAATTTTAAGTCAACAACCAGAAGATTTAGAAAAAAAAATTGTTAAGAAATAGTGTTGCTCTCGACAAGATACGTTACCTGATAAATTTAATTTACTTATTTCATTTACACAGGATGTCACAGGACGAGCTTACACTACCGTTATTTTAAAAACTATTCAATATTATTTTACGAAATTTGGTATCTTAATGTTATTCGATATGTTCGTTTCAATTAAATATTTTCAAAGCAATAGCACTTCCGGTTTAACCGGAAGTAGACGCTAGCTTTCTTATTTTAAATAGAATACTATATTATTTTACCATTGAATTCAGCAGAAAATTTTGTATATGAAATCATAAATACATTTTACTCATTGTCAACCACTTCCGACCACTTTTTTGATTTTTTATCTAAAAACGACGATTTCTTTATCGCTCTATATTTCGAGAATGGAATCGAATATCTATAATCTGTAAAAACGGTTTTACGAAAAAAGCTTTTGTTTACAGTAGTATAAATGAATAATCAAAAAATTCTGAAAAATGTTATTTCTACATCAAAGTAAAGTTGATGTTCAAAAAGTTCCGAAAATCAAGTTTTTTAAATGGAACACCCCATTTTTTATTATTTAAATGAATTCTTTGTTAAAAACTAAAGGCCGTTTGTGTAGCATGTCCCATTTTGAAAGTTGATAGATTTTTATGATGTGTTCCATTTAAAAAACTTAAGTTTTTTGAACTTTTAGAACTTTAACTTTACGTTGACGTAGAAAATACAGTTTTCAAAAATTGTATTTTATTAATTTATATTAGTATAAACAAAAGGTTTCTTTATAAAACTGTTTTTACAGATTACAGAAATTCGATTCCTTTCCCGACACAGAGTAACAAAAAAGTGCGCGCTTTTGGATAAAAAATCAAGAAAGTTTAGTTACGCCAAAGTGGTTGATCATGAAAAATATGTTTTAATTGTTTGATACATAAAATTTTCTGCTGAATACAATGGCAAAATAATAAATATAGCATTCCATTTAAAATAAGAAAGTTATGGTATACTTCCGGTTAAACCGGAAGTGCTACAACTTTGAAAATATTTTATTTAAAATGGGCATATCGGAAAATCTAGATACCAAATTTCGTAAAGTAATATTTGATAGTTTCTCAAACAACGATAGTGTAAAATCGTCCTGGGACATCCATTTTTATATACAGGGCGTAAATGAAATAAGTACATTAAATTTAACTCATAATGTAACTCGTCGAGAGCAACAATATTTCTTAATATTTTTTTACATCTTCTAGTTTTTGAGTGAAAATTCTTTAAAGATATGTTTAAAATTTGGTTACCCGCCAATGGTCGGCACAAAAATTGTGGGCTTGTGTTTGCTTTCTTGCAGACACAGTAATTAATAAACGATCAACGGAAAACATATGATTAATAAATTTGTAATAGTACAATTTTTAAAATAAAGAAATTTAAATTTTAGATTTCAAAATTATAAAATTGTGTATTAAAACAAACTTCGAAACATCTGTGAATAGAAGAGCTTTAGCATAGTTTTGAGGTTATGAGATGAATTATCGTTTATCGTTGAGAAATCATAATAGTTTAATTACGTTATTCAAAAATGTAAGTACAAACTCTTGCCCTGTTAAACGAGGTATATGAGAACCAATTAGTCGTCCAATTATTGTTACTCCCTAAATATTGTTTAACAGTATGAGGATTTTTGTCTACCGTGATGCGTATTCTTCACTGAAGACACCTTCTTTAGTAAATCCAGCCTCATCAGTGAACAATACTAGCCATTCGCAAAATTTGCAGTCTGCTATGTGCTGAAAACCTTGAAAATTTTGCACATGAAGTGGATATAATTGCTGTTTTTTTAAAAAAAAAAATACATATGCGACACTCCGTTCTATAATAAGATGTACGAGATTCACAAATGTGCGAATATTAGGAACAGAATTTGGAAAACGCTCCGTCTAAATGCGTTGGCAACTCCATTGCTTGTGTTTATGCAAATAACAAAGTAAAATATAGTACAGATACGAATAAATAAATAAACCATAGATAAGTAATTACATTGTCTGTGTGCTCGCTATTTGTAAACGTAAGCATTTTGACAGAATTTTACCTTATAAAGAAGTTTATTACTAATGTCAAAATTTAATTGCAACAAATGACAGGACTGTCAAATGCTAAAACAAAATTTTTCATAGCTGTTGCTACTGCACTGCTATTAGAAAATACGTGGAACGACTCGTCAACTTACGGGGTTTTAAAAATGCTAAAATATATGCGATTTCGAGAAAAAGTTATTAAGAAATATTGTTGCTCTCGACGAGTTTTATTACTAGTTAAATTTAATGTACTTATTTGACTTACACCCTGTATATACATATATAAGTTACCACACCCCAGACAGCTGAAATTGCAGTTACTTGGCTCCTTAGTTCCTTTATATAAAAATGTAAGTTCATTTCATAAAGTTAGTCAGAAACCAATATTCTTGTAGAAATTAACGACATTATTGTGCTCACGTAAATAAAAAATTGTTTTATAAACCCTTCATTGAACTTACAAAATATAATTGGCGCAGTCAGTATGATTAGGTTCGGGTGAATTTCCGCGCATAGTGAAATCCGCTTTCGTATTAACGATTAACCAAAAACCTGAAGCAAAAAAGAAACAAGAAGAAAGAAAAGGTCCCAGTATAAGTCCAAGTTCAACATAGAGAGAACATCGTAACGTGCAGAACCAGGCCCGGACGAATACAAAGCTGACCCCAGGATTCGACACTACCTATGGACAGAGTAATTCTTCTATTGTGAGTAACACATGTCAGATAATTATCAATACCAGTCAGATTCTGATCGCGATACCCCAAATACTACCAAAGAATCCTCTGACTCAGAACCCGAATTTCCAATCGAAATTACTTTTAGTCCGAACTTAAATAAAATTATTAAAACAAGAATGACACCACCTGTAGCACAAGCGCAGGAAGCTGTACCTGTACCCCCGCCAAAATTAGAAAAGTATTATTTGGACATGATACCTGAATTTTATGGCGACAGTAAATTATTAGCTAGATTCATTAAAATCTACGAGAAATTAGTGAAAAAAAATTAGAATTTGGTTGACACGACAGATTTTTAGAATGAATTCTTGATGTCAAGCATACTTGCCAGAATGAAAGGCGATGCTGCGATTAACTTTGCAAGCACCACTATTAGAAAGTGGGATGACTTGAAACATGCACTGCTAAATGCGCATTCTGATAAACGCGATTTGTGTGCCTTAAGTATCAAAATTACAGGCAAGGAAACGAAACAGCGTTTGATATTTATAATCGTGTTCAGAACATTCTAAATTTACAAACTTCGTATATGAATAACCAAGTTGTCGAAGAAGCTAGAGCTATTTTATTTAACTACTTTCAAAATTATTCTCTTAGAATATTATTTCGTGGACTCAAAGAACCATTAGACCTTAGGCACGTAAGGTAGTAACACCCGACGGAGTAAAACCCAATCCTGACAAGATCCATGCCATCCAAAATTATCCACTACTCTACAGAAGTAGCATACCTTAGACACATAAGGTAGTAACACCCAACGGAGTAAACCCAATCCTGACAAGATCCATGCTATCCAAAATTATCCACTATCCAAAAATACGACCGAAATAAAAGTTTCTTTTAGAACTTTTAGGATATTACAGAGAATTTATTAACAATTTAGCACAAGTCACAAAACCCATGACTAAATGTTTAAAGAAAGGCGCTACTATTAAATGCAACGATCCCCAACATATTCAATGTTTCAATATCTGCAAAAAAAATCCTAATGAACGACCCGTTCCTACAATACCCAGACTTAAACAAACCATTTGGTCTCACCAAAGACGCAAGCGATTATGATTATATGAGCAGTGTTATCACAAGACCTTATTGGATCCGATCTACCTATTGCTTACGTTAGCATAGCCGACTAAACCATTCATTCAAATTCCGAGAATCTCATAATTGGCATAACAATTACTGAATCCTCAGTAAATTTCAGCAAAAACCAAATTTTTATATCTCAGGTAAAACATTCTCCATCTAAGCCAAAAATTAAGAAATTTCTTGTTGACAAAATGAGAATCTATCTTCAAATAGCTGAAATAAATTTTGAAAATGAGATTGTTAAATTCATTAAAGAACACAACCAACCACGTATTAAACATTATTTATACTTTAAAAGTCCCATTTACGAACAATTTTGTAATGTAGTTTATAGATTTTGAAATCATGTTTATCAAAAGTAATTCAAAATTATTAGACGTAGAGGAATATGATTAAATGATTAAATTTTACAAGTCATTAAAAACTATCATGAAGGAAAAACGAACCACCGCGGAATTCATGAAGTCCACACACAAATCAAGAAGCGATACTCTTGGCCAAATCAACTATCACAGACTTTGTAAATAAATGCGATATCTGTTTGTTCGCAAAATACGAAAAAAAAGTTCAATATTATCCCTACTCTTAATAAACCTTTAGACATCATTCACATAGACACACTTACCCTAGAAAATACTAAATTCCTTACCATCATGTCGCATTCTCCAAATATGCATAAGCATGCAAAGCGAACTCTACCAATGCTATTGAAATCTCTAATAAATTAACACAATTTTTCTCTCATCACAGCATACCAAGATTAATTATTTCAGACAATGGACTTGAATTTATAAATAATATTGTGAAAGAACTACTAACCCTTCACAAAATATATATAAATACAATTTATTTGTTCCCAAAACCCAAATTCAAACGTATTAGTTTAACGTTTTCAATCCACATTAATAGAATACAGCCGTTTATTTAACTTGCAAGACAATTTCAAAAAAGAACAAATAGAAGATAAAGTTAACTATGCAATCTTGGCATACAACAACACAAACCATAGCACTACTAATCTAAAACCTACAGAAATTATTAATGGACATCTCGAAACAAATTCCCCACTAGACATAGAACTCGAAAAATAAATAACACAAGACTATAACCAGAAACATAAAGAAAAGACCAAAGTCGAGTACAAAAATATTAACAACAAACTACAAATGGATAAAACTAAAACAAATGCAAAATTAAATGAAACACGAGATGAACTTCCTATAATACTCGAAACAGGTTATGTTCACAACAAACAGAAAGTAAACAAAAGTAAAAACCCAAAATTTAAAGAAAAAATTAAAAGAATTAATGGAAATTTAAAAACCGCTGAAATCGATACCGAGAATAACGAAAGAAACAATCTAAAATTCATCTTGCAAATATAAAAAGACCCCGCAAAATAATTAACGTATATCCTGCAATTCCACGTCACTACGTCCCTCTATTTCCCGTTCTCGTACGGAATAGATATCAAGGACATCACCCTTATCCCAGGACTATTGACTATTAACCTCGGACATGCAAAGCTACAAAGAATCAAAATACTTTCGTACATTTTTACGACTTACAACCTCTCAAGATACAATAAAAAATCTTAATAAAAAATACTTAAATCTCATACACACAATAAACATGGACAACAGAGTGACTACAGATTTCGAAAATAACTACAAAATCGTGGAATACATACAAAGTAATATTGATAAAAAATTTAATCGTTTTACCACATACTCTAGAACTAGACGAGGTATATTTAATGGCGTGGGAACAGTAGTAAAATCTATAACTGGAAATTTAGACGCTGAAGATGATAAGAGATACACTGAAATTTTAAAGCAGATAAGAAAATCAATTCAATTTAAATAATCAAATAAAGCATCAGCACCAAATGATAGAATACTTCAATAAAACTGTACACATTGTTATCGCTGGAGACACAAATAATAATAAATTATTAATTAAATACGTTTATAACCAACAAACACTTTGTACACTATGATATTCAATACTTTACAAGATATTAATTTTTTTTAATCTTTTGTAAACTTCATACCTTGCATCCAAGCATCATCAAGTCTCAAGACCTATATAAAGAATTAAACAAAATTTAAAAATTTTACAATGACGCATTACCATTCAAAATCAGAAAATCTTTTAAAAATCGAAAAATTAATTTTTGTTAATTGCAAATTGCAAAATGACAAAATTGCATACTTTATAGAAATTCCTATAAATTATGAAACCCAGTTTGAACTTATCAACCCCCAAAAAACATACTTCCGACTTTATTACTATCATTCCTAATCTATTGTGAAATCTGAAGATGGTCATTTAAGATATTTATACAATATGTGCATACGTAATAAAAAAAAAATACTTATCAGTAGTTGCGAGTTGAGTTGTGTACGTCGTCTTTTTTGCATATATTTCTCTTCCAAAATTTAGTGTTAAATTTTATTAAAATAAAATAATAAATTTTACTTTATTATAGTGTCCAGTTAGTGCTATTCAGTAGTGTTAATTTTAACTTCAGAGGATGTTTGCCTTGCTCTGCTTTTTAATATTAAATATATAGAACCGTTAAATAGAGCTATCTAATTAATCAATTAGTGTTTTGCTCCAACGTGTTCAAAATGCCTACCTGTAGCAAGAGTAGCCGGACTATTAACAACAAATACCCTGGTGTGTGTTGCTTTAAATGTGCGCGCCATTTTCACGGTGCGTATGTGGAAGTATCCCCTGATCAAATGCCCAGCAGCTTTGTTTGGCTATGCCCTCCATGTCATCCTGAGAAGGATATGTCAACACCTCAGTCGCTGCAGATGTGAATATATTTCCACCTTCACCGAACTCTCTACGGGATATACAATCCAGCATTAACTTCTTAAAATCGGAGATTTTGGCAGCTATTGATCTAAAATTCGATACGTTATTAAAATCTGTTAAATTTTGTTGTGACAATATAACAGATTTCGAAAAAAACCTCAAAGATGTTAATGAAAAAGTAAAAGAGGTGGAAGCTTTTAAAAAAGAAAATAATGAATTAAAACTTACCGTGAGTCATCTAGATACTAAGCTTCAGGAACTTGAACAGTATTCCCGGATTAATAATGTTGTTATCCAGAATATTCCAGAGAAAACTAATGAAGATATTAATAGCATTGTCTCTAATATTGGTAATATCATTAATATTCCGATAAAAGTCGATAATATTGACGCTACACATCGCGTATCCCATTTCAATAGGAATATTAATAATTCAAAACATAAAAACATAATTGTTAAATTTGTGTCTCGTGGAATGAAAGATAACTTCATGTGGGCTTTAAGGTTATGTAACTTAACAACTAAAACATTAGGTTTCGATGGTACGGAAGTCAAATGGCTCGCGATGAACTGCATTCAAAAAATTACAAATATGTCTGGACCAAAAATAACAAAATTTTTGCTTGCAAAACAGACACATCAAGAACATTTGCTATAACATCTGAACAGAGTATTAAAAACCTAAATTAATATGTTTAAATAATTTATTATATTATAAACACGTTATTTTATGGGTATAAGTGTTTATTACCAGAACGTTAATGGTTTGAGAACCAAAACTAATGATATTAAATCTGCTTCGTTTTCTTGTGATTTCGACATTTTGTGTTTGATTGAAACTAACTTACACTCGTCTGTTTTCGACCATGAAATAGTGAGTGACAGTTATTGTGTTGTGCGCTGTGATCGGTATACTACCAATTCTCAGAAATATGACGGAGGTTGCGTGTTGATAGGGGTCAGGAAGAACTTGAATTTTGTACATCGGCCTAAGTGGTCCACATGTAGTGAAGATGTGAGGATCACGGTATACTTAAAAACATTTAAATTACATATTTGTTGTGTGTACTTACCTCCTTTGTGTAACGACTCCATGAATTTATTTCTGAATAATCTGTCTGTAATTGTTGACTCTTCAGCTGATGACAAATTTCTGATTTGTGGAGATTTTAATTTGCCATATTTACAGTGGAGCACACATCATAATTATTTTATTGCAAGTAATGTCTATAACACTACTTCTTCTATTGTTTTGGACAGTATATCTTATTGTAATTTGAAACAATTCAATAGTGTACAAAATGTTAATAAAAAATGCCTTGATTTAATTGTTTCAAACTTTGAAAGTGTGAGTGTTAAGGAATGTGATCTCCCTCTAAGTAAAGTTGACAAAATTTAATTATAGTGAGTTGTTTTTATTTAAAAGGGTTGACTAAGATTCCATTAATGAACATTTATCTAATATCAACTGGTCACAAAAATTTTCCTCTTTGAATACGGAAAATTCAGTCAGTAAATTTTATGATATACTGCATAATACCATTAACACCTTTGTTCCTACAAAGTTACTCACCAAAAGAACGTACCCTTGTTGGTATTAAATAGAATTAATTTGCTTGATTAAGGAGAAGCATAAGTCACATGTCAAATTTAAGCATTTCAATAATTCTAGTAATTATAAGGAATTTTCCTCTTTGAGAAAAAAAGTTAAAGATTAACGCGAACTTGTTATCAGATGTATATTAGAAATATTGAAGACGAAATTCCTAATAATATAAAAAAAATTTTGGACTTATGTTTCTTCTGTCAAGAAACAAGGCATACCAAACGATGGTGATGAGATAAGTAACATGCTTGCAAATTTCTTTCATTCAGTCTTTTTAAGTAATAACAACTCCAACACACATACATCTGACATCTCACACTTTCAAATTCCGAGCAACATTAATATAAATTGGGAAAGAATATCATAGTCAGTAAAGTAAAGACTTTTAGTAAAGTTTTTTTTTATTAATATAAATCTTTGTAGTATATCTACTGATAAGAGTGAGGTACTGGACTTATTGTTATCCCTTGATGTTAGTAAAGGTGCAGGCTCGGATGGTATCCCCAGTTTTTTTTTTATTAAACATTGTGCTACTTCACTTTGTATTCCACTAACTCATATTTAATAAATCTTTTAACGAAGGTCACTGTCCCAGTATCTGGAAAAAAGCTATAGTAGTTCCCGTTTTCAAAAATGGCAATAAAATGAGGTTGAAAGCTATCGTCCGATCTCTAAACTTTGCATTTTTGAAAAAATTATTATATTGTTAAAAAAGCTTATAAAATGCTTGGCTTTATTTTAAGAATTGGTACAAGTTTCACTAATTATAACACTTTCATATTTCTTTATTATTCTCTTGTACGATCTCAATTAGAATTCGCTACTGTTTGCTGGTCAACGCATTATCATGTATATATATATATATATATATATATATATATATATATATATATATATATATATATATATATATATATATATATATATATATATATACATATATTGAGAGTGTCCAAAGAAAATTTATTTCTATTTTGAATTTCAGGTATCCACATAATTCGATTCTGTTACTTTCGTTACAAAAAAGACGAATACTTTTGGATCTGTATTTCTTATTTAAAATTTTAAGTAATTTTATAGACAGTCCTGTTATTTTAAATAAATTTTCTTTATGGATATCTAATCATTCTACTCGATTATCTGATTTATTTTTTGTTAAGCACTGTAGAACAAACTTTGAAATGAATTCACCGCTAGTTAGATTAGTACATGCTTATAATAATTTAACTTCTGTACCAAAAGTACCTGATTTATTTTGTTGTAGTATACGTACATTCAAAATATGTGTTAAATTTTATTTGAGTTATTTGTATACTAGTTAATACTGACTTTCTTTCTTATTCATTTTTGTTTTTATACCACTGTTTTTATGTAAGTTTATTATTAATATTTTGCCTCGACTTCGCAATATGTAATTTTTGATTTTGTTAGTGCTGCACTGTTGTTGGGACTTGCCCTGTTGTGTAGCCCTTCTGTGTAAAAAATAAAAAATGCCCTAATAAAATTAAAGAAATTACCGAAGATTCTTGTGAGAAAAACTTTATTCTACAAAAAAAACGTCGAAAATTGCCATATCATTAAATTAAATATAAAGAAAAATCATATGAGTACATCGAAGAAATTAACCAATATTTAGCAATTTTTCCAAATCCTGAACACCTACAAGCCAAATGCAATCAAGGCGACAGCATAAACAACATGCAATGCATACTTTTAATTAAGAAAGACAATTGTAAACTTCAAATCCAAAATAAAAATTTACTCTTCACAAAAGGCACATTTGGATATAATATTACAAAAATCCCAAAAATGGCTATCGAACTAAACTCCATCAACGATTTAAAACCAATAATCAAGTTCGATGACACATTATACTAAAATAATCATCAAATTAAAGCACAAGATTTCAACTATCCATTGTGTGTGTCCAAGGATAAACGACGTGGTATACAGAATTAAGAAATAACCTAGCGGGAAGCCGAGAGTAGTACTCTTTAATCGGCTAGCCCCTTTCGCCGAAAACAACCACGAAGACCTTAATGGAGCAACGGTTCGTCGGATCATAACACAAGAACAAACTTATGAAGACTTCATGGAGAACTATTCCTTTGGCTGCAAGGCGCGGTTCGGCGTTACGAAAGAAGAACACCGAGATCTATTCACCGTGTCTTCAGATTATTCCCTCGGTCACTGCGTATCAGAAGACTTAAAGATGTCCCGTGGCATAGCTTCAGCCTTTAAGGCGAAATTTGGGCGATAACAAGAACTGACCAACCAACGCCCGACTGTTGGGAAAACGCTGCGTTTGAGGGATAGCAATGCAGACCATCAGCGGTACATCTATTACCTGGTTACAAAACCACGCTCGTACCAGAAGCCGTCGTACCGCAACCTGTGGAACTCGCTGTGCGATTTGAGAGATCATCTGCTTGAGAATGACATTTTGAAGCTAGCCGTACCGAAGTTAGGCTGTGGTCTAGATGGTTTAGATTGGAGGATTGTTAGGAACATGATAAAAATCCTCGTCCGTTTTACCAGTGTTGAAATTCTCGTTTGCAGCTTTAACCATAACAGACATTAAGATGAAGTCGAGCGGACCATCGAATGTCATTTCTTCAAAACTTCGAAATGCACCAAGGGTAATGCATGCAGATTTCGTCGTCACGAACTGTTCCGGGACGAAACAGTCTTAAGGAGGGGGCAGTGTAATGTGCAGTGCCTGCCGTTG
Source organism: Harpalus rubripes (assembly GCA_963082715.1). Classification (NCBI taxonomy): domain Eukaryota; kingdom Metazoa; phylum Arthropoda; class Insecta; order Coleoptera; family Carabidae; genus Harpalus; species Harpalus rubripes. Next base: position 34,060,692 of record OY720454.1, read on the forward strand.
CTGCCAGTCACTGCCGCTGTCCCCGTCGCTGTCGCCGCGGCTGTCGCAGGGACGAGCGAGTGTCTATTTTTAGCGATGACGCAACAGACTTGTCGGAACCTGCTTAATTCGCTAATCCAAAAATAATTATTAACTTAATCTTTTTTATGACTCGGGCTGTAAATGGCGGGAGGTATTGTGTTGGCCACACCAGATTTTTTTCTTTCAACTTCAGTAGAGTCGTTCACTTAGTTTTTATGAGGGTACATAATATACTACTGTTATTTTATTATTATAAAAATATATGTTAGAGTAAAAGCATTCAAAATTCAAAAGAGTCACATTGTCAGTGTGATTGACACTGAGAAAAATAAAATTATTCGTGTGGCTATGAATCATGGTAATATATCTAGATTAACAAATAAACTTACATTACAGCCAAAGTCAATGAGCATCGTATTAAAATGGAATGTCCTAACTTAGTCGAAACAATATGAAATGACAAGCGTGTTATATCCATCCTTATCGCACAATCTTCTTGTGAAAGAGATAAATATATGCCAATTTGTTAATTCGTTCATGATACAGATGACCTTGATCGGACATCTTTTAAAAACTTTACTGTACTCTGGCGTCACATTCTTTTTCAGATCACAAGACTTTTTCAAAATATTACACAATTTTCAATAATTAATTATAAAATATCTAGTTGATATTTTGTGATATTTTCAAATTTAATGCTCTTTAAAGAACAATATTTTGTTTAAATTCAGTACTTTGAAGTCATAAAATTTTTTAGACTAACGTTGTGAAAAGTACGATATATCAACGTAGTATCCTAACACTGAAAGTTGAACTTGACAGTGTTACGATATATTTCATATCGTAATTGCTAAGTTTACTATTTCATTATTTTCTAGCTAGGCAAGGTCGTTCACAATGAATTATTTTCATTTTATATATATATATATATATATATATATATATATATATATATATATATATATATATATATATATATATATATAGTTATTACATTAAATAGATACAACTTCTCCTGTTTTCTAGAATGTGTATGTTCTAGTATTTATTCGTCATACCCATCTAAAGTGTCAATCATTTTCAAACGTTAGGTTTTGTGCTTCAGAAAAGCAGTTCCTAAATCAAGATAAGCAATACTCGTATATTCTGCTAGGAAATGTGGTACACACTGGGTACATGAATTTCAGGAATTGTTGGTAAAATCATATATGAGGAGATGACTGGTAACACAATCACCGCGGTAGGTGACAGTCTGCGTGCGTAAATATAACTATTTTCCTAGCTGAAAAGGAATTGTTGCAGTGAAAATGTATTTTCACATGTTTGGTGGCGAGACTTGGCATGTTTAGTTTCTACGGAAACCATTTATATTTAGAATGAATTGATTTATGTTCAAAAGAACCGAATCGAACTCTATTTCTCAGCGTATAAGAGAATCTGTACTTGACGTTTTCCTTCTGTTTAAAACTACTTCGGGTCTATTAGAAATCTGAAAAGTAATTCAAATAAGCGTGAAATGATCTGACAGTTTGAATCTCAATTTTTGATTTTGTGAATATTACATTTTAGATGAAAAAAAAATGTATTGAACTTTAGACAAAAAAATTATAATTTGTAGCGTTTCAACAAAAGTTTGGTATTTTATATAGGTAATAGTCTTATGAAGTATTGAAAAGGAAATGAAAATTAAACAAAAAAATATATATTTAACACAAATAAGTACATATTTTAATAGATACTTGACGTTAGTAATAATATTAAAATAATAATTCGCAAATACTATAAATACTCTTGCCGACCAGGAGATCGTAGGGGTTCTATACAATGTCTCTTCACAATCGAACGATCCCCGGTTCGAATCCTTGGCGCCTGACGACAGCTAAGTACAGTGAGTTGCACGCAGGAATCTTATTGGCTAGGAATTTTTTTCGAATTGTTCGGCGGTCAATTATTATAGATAGTTTTTTAAGTGCGTTTTCAATTAATTGTGTTATTGATATATTATTCAATTTAATTAATCCAGCAGCAAGTATTATAAAACATTCATAAATTCCATGAATCGCGTGCATGCACAATTGCAATTAATATGCTTCTTGCGAATGTAATATACATCAATAGAAGTGTATATTGTAAACACAGTTTATATAAATACAAGTAACTTTGCTTTCTGAGTGTTTATTTAACAGGTAAATCTAACTCTAACCGATTAAAAAAATTTATGTCAGTTAACCGTCATTTTTGTCGGTTTCTTGCTCTGTTGTCACTAATAATCAACTTTTGGAGTGCACAATTAAATAATGTTAAAAAATAAATCCTCTATGCAACTTTCTTCTTAGTCTTATTTTTCTTCTTCTTCTTGTGTCCATCCAGGATTAGGCACTCTGCCTGTTTCGGCTTCGCCATCTAGTCCTCAGCCTTCCTGTATTTCTTTTTCCTCTTGGGTTGTAGTTTATTGCTTTTTTTGGAATTCTTTTTGGTGACATACGTGTGACATGTTGTTTCCAGTTTTCATTGTATTATTTAGCTTTCTCCGTTATCGGTTGTGCATTTAGCTCTTCACGTATGCTTTCGTTTCTGATCTTATCTAGTTTTAAGCTTCCTTTAACTGATCTGACCTTACTGACTGACCAATGTTGGTGACATGCTACATCCTTGTCTTACGCCGTTATTGATGCTTACTTCTTCTGTCAGTTCATTACCAGTACCGATTACAATTTTTGTGTATGGGTATAAACTTTGGATTATTTTTCTAAGATGGTATAAGAAACTCTTTTCTCATTATCGACCATAGTTTGTTTCTGTCTTTGCGGTCAAAGGCCTTGAATGCTTGGTGTGTCTTAATTAATATCTTTTCTTTTCGGTATTATCTGTTTTAAAGAGAATACATCGTCAATTAACCTGCCTTTTCGAAATTCGGCTTGTTCTGCTGTGTATTTTGTAAGCAGTTTAAAGTAGACTTATGCCTTTGTCATTTTCGGTTTTATTCCTTTCGCCTTTTTTAAAGATAGAAATGCTACTTTTTCTATATAATTTCATTGATGTTTACTTCCCGCTACCCTTGGTAAGGGAGGTACAGGAATCGTGCTAAAAATCGCATATAGAGATTTTGGTAAATGAGCACGTTTTAAGGTCCCTAGAATCCAATTTTAACATTTCACGATGATGTCTGTGTGTATGTGTGGATCCTCCACTCTAACTCAAATACTATCATTCAGAAAAATTTGAAACCTTGCATTTGGAACTTTTTCTGTAATGGAAAGAGCCCATTAGATTTTGGTGAAAATCGGATAACCGGAAATGGCACTTTACTAGAAGTTCAAAATAGTTTTTCTTCGAAAAATACCTTTAAATGTTATTTTTTCGAGATTAATGTTATTATAAAAATTAAAGATTATTAAATTTTCTATAGATTTGCATCAATACTTTTTCTAGATACATAAATTTAAAAAATTATATATAATTTAAATCCCAGAGCCTACGCTTTAAACAAACAAAACGCAGTTATTCAAATGTATGTAACTGACAGATAAATGCCACTTTCAAAGAACTAATCATTTCAAAATAATATTAGTAATATTATAAAAAGAAAAAAGAAAATATAACAATAGAAAAAGAATTCAATACAGTTTCCAGCATAAGTAAATATGTATGTATGTATTTAGATTAATAAAAATTAACGATTCATAAAAATGTTGAAGCTAATCCTCATTTTTGGATTAGTGAATTCTATTCTATCCCGGTATTAAAATTTAACCTTCATTTTATTATCCGGTGGCTCAATAGTTAGAGCAACGCCTCATGTCATGAGTACCCTCGCTGCTCTGGGTTTGAATCCAAGGCATGGATGTGTGTGAATGGGAACATACTCTGTAATTGGGATTTAATCCTGTTGAGGGGTTTAAAAAAGGTAGTTACGTGGATTAGATTAGACTATATTTTAAGAAATAAACTGTCAAAATTAGAGTAAAATTCGCTAATCCAAAAATAAGGATTAACTTAATCATTTTTGTAACTCGGGCTGTAAATGGCGGAAGGTATTGTTAGCCACACCAGATTATTTTTATTGATATGTTAGTCTCTAAGCATAGGCGTGCGCAGAACTTTATTTTTTGGATGACAAAATGAATATGTATAATTATTATAAATAAAGTAATAAATGCAAATAGAGTCATTTATTTTACCATTATTACTTCAAAATATCGTGAATAAATAATAAATAAAATATTAATTTTAGCAACATGAACAAAATAATATAAAAACTTAATATTTTCAATATTACGAGGACTTTTTCAGCCGATGTAAAACGTAAATCCTGTAACTTATCCTTTACACGTGGAAATAAAAGAAATCATTAGGTATCAGGTGTAGACTAAAGTTGTACACAAAATGAAACGATCCATTGTCAAAGCGATCTAGTGTAGATCTGTACTATCTCAAACGGTTGTCTCTTTGACTGGAGTCAAATTGTGGGAAATCGAACAAGAACAAAGCTTACGTACCATCAATTGTTGGTCTAAAATGGTTTCAATTGCTTTCACACCAATTTTTAAAGCTGCTGAATATTCCTGACAATAACACGCCGGTCCTCTTTAATCATGTTCTAAACTAGACCAGTTTTCTTTTCGGTAACTGCCGTTTTTTACTTAGGAGCTCGAAAACTGCCATTTAAGGAAAGTCGGCCACGCTAAAATTCATTGTACCACCGGTTTACGGTACTTAAAGAACACGACTCGTCACCAAACACTCGTTGGATTTCTTCAAAATATTCTTGATGGCTTTCCACGCTTGAAATTGTAAATAATCACAGCTCAATAATGCTCTTTGCTCAATTCAATGATTTCTTGGGGAAAGGATTAAGAGAGTAGGAATGAGCCAGTTGAGATGGTTTGGTCATGTGGAGAGAATGAAGAGTGAACGGCTTGTAAAGCGTATATAACTTGGTGAAATTGAGGGTGTTCGATTGCGTGGCCGTCCAGTGTGTAAGCGGATGGATGTGATTGATAAGGTACTAAAAGAGAGAAAGTTTCTGAGTTGGAAGAGAAGAAGAGCGTGAATGAATGCGATTATGAATGTGGCCGAGGCGAAAGAAGTGTGCTTAGACAGGAATGTGTGGCGAAAGATGATTGTTTCGTAACTATTATTGTGGTCCGGTTGCGGTATTTCACTACCGAAAATCGGTCACTTTAATATGTTAAGAGTGAGGAATATATGTTTTATGATGTCAGGTTAGTAAGAATGTTGTTGAAAGAGAGAGTGATTATTTTTTGGTTGATGTTATTTTTATTCTTTCGGGTTTGTGGTAACTCACTAAGTGGGAAATGCGCGATTTTATGTATCTATGTACGTATGTAGGATTACTTAAAAATTATATATTTGAACAACATTCAATTATATTTGACAACCATCAATATAATTAACCTTGTTAATTTGTTTCAAAATATCATAGCATGCTAGATAGGCTCAGTGGAAAGAGAACAGCTTTCGTATTAATATATTAGGGGGTGTCGTGCCACCAATGGCACTGACCGTGAGCACGCGCCTATGTCTCAAGACCAAAACGCTCTAGTAAGCGAAAAACAAGAACAAGTAGAACGCAGAATTTACATAAACTTAGGAAGACAAATATTTATTTGTTATATCTTTTTAAACAAACTTAATATAACCCACAAAAGTAACGCTCTGGTCATTATGTATTTGTTAGTTTTTGAAACCTTACTTAATATAACAAATATTGTGTTATTGGTTCCTTTTTTTACCTCATTCATTAAAAATCGCATATCCAGATTTTAATGAACAAGCACGTTTTAAGGTCCCTAGAATCCGATTATAACATTTTACGATGATGTCCGTATGTGCGTGTGTGTGTGTGTGTGTGTGTGTGTGTGTGTGTGTGTGTGTGTGTGTGTGTGTGTGTGTGTGTGGATGTGTGTGGATGTGTGTGTGTGTGTGTGTGTGTTTGTGTGTGTGTGTGTGTGTGTGGATGTTGGATTCACTATATCTCAAATACTATAAGATTGAAGACATTTTTAACTACGGATTCCTCAATCTAATAATAATGGGAAGAGTCGAGTCAGTTTTGGTAACAATTGGACAACCGGAAGTAGTAGTTACAAGAAAAACATTATCCAAATATTATTTATCGGAAATTTATGTAAATACTTTTATTAAAGAACGTTAAATTCTTTATTCGATAAATATAAATTCATTATTATATCTTCTATAGATTTAGAGATAAAGAAAGGCATATAAAATAATTTGATGTAAAAAATCTCAGATCAAACTACTACAAGGCAAGAAATTCAAATGTTTGTAATTGACACATAAATGTCATTGTCAAAAATATTTGTATGCCACTGTCAAAAATATTTGTACATTATTATGAAGATTATGAAAATAAAAAAAGTCAACAACGCAAAAGAATATACGTAAAAAAGAATATAAAAGGAATTTGCGAAAAAATGACGAATATAAAGAAAAAAAAAGGAAAGTAGATAAAGAAAATTTCAGGATATTGAATATAAAGAAAATGTATGTATTGCACATAATTTATATTAAAATAATTATTTTGTAGTGAGACATGAATATATGTATTTGTATTTAAAAATATTTTTCGTTTTATGCGTACAACCAGGTAAAATATCTGGCGAGAGGTTATGTGTTGGCCACATCAGATTTTTATTTATCCCACAATGCATTGTGGCCGTGTGTTTCGCTTGCTAAGCATTTTCGGTCTTGAAGTCTAACTGATGAATGATGAAAGGGGGTGTAAACAAAAAAAAACAACTTTGCACTAAAAAAATATTTAAAAATATCTAAGAGCAACAGTGAGAATCTGTTTGCTACGGACAATACCTACTTCTTGAGATATTCAACCGCGAATATGAGACAGAGATGCGTGTGACGTCATAACGACACGAGTCGGTTGAGCTAGTCCGCTGTATATGAGTGCAGTTGCGTAATTTCGGTTGTGTATACCTTACAAGAATTACTAAAATATATATTTTTCGCTATTTGTTGTAATGGCGCCTAATTTTAATAATAACTTAAAGAATTCGACAATATACATTACATTATTTTTCCCGGATAACAAGGATCCCAACAATATAATGCTTGGAAAAATAGTGTCAATTTTATCATAACCACGTACTTCGCAATTTACATTTTAAAATTGATGACTTTCAAAATAAATATTGGAGTTTTGTATTAACCATGCAGTAATTTAAAAATGTAACGTATAACGTTACCGGTGGCGCGGAGTCTGATAGACTCCGTTAATATATTTGTCTTTAATTTTAGTGTCTGAAAGATTTTTTTAAAAATATGATATTTACAGTAACATTACACCATTTAAGATACATTGAAGTTGAATGTGAAATTTGGTTATGTTTGTTACATTATAGAAAGTTTTAAGTACAAATTCATACATTTTTATAAACTACATAATCCATATAAAATACACATAAAAGATAAACTATAATTTTTTAAATATATGTATGTACCCATATAAAAACAATTAAATTAACTTGTAATAATGTTTATTTACACAACATTAACAAATCATATTTGCATGTTTTTATCACACACTTATTTGAACACTGGACATTTTCTTGTGTTGTCGAGGATAATTTTTTGATTTTTAAAGTCACAACTGTTTTCTGTCTAAAGTTCCACTCTTGAGTCTACTTCGTTGAAAAAACTTATCTCTTTTATTTCGAAATTCATCATACATGGAATAAATAGTAAATAAATATATCATCACGGCTTATTATCTATTGCTGGGTGTGCAGTCTGCTTTACACACAGATTTCGGTAATGGTAATGACATGTTTGTACCATGAAAATAGTACATGCTCAGAAAAAGAAATATTTAAAATTAAGGAAGAGTAACCATCCACTACTTACACATTAATAGTCTGTAGTATATTACAAAGTTAGGAAGGTACAGAAACAAACACGAACATATTCAAATTAATTACCGAAATAAACAAACAATTAAAATCTTTTGAGTTTCACAAACTTCACACGACTACTGTAGGGTTAAAGGTAGAACACACGTAATATAAGTAACGCACGGAGATTACTTTTGTTAAGACGCATACGCATATTGTGCCTTACTGCCTGTTGGGATTTAAAATTATATTTTGTTTTACAAATTTAAATAGGTTGAACTATATGTATCCATTTTGCTTGCTCGAACTGTATAGTGTTGTACGTTGGTAAGGTGGGGAGCGGGCGATACCACTGTGCAGGCTTTAGTGTCGGTGTTCTGTGGTGCAGGCAGGCAGTAGCCGAGTAGCAAGCAGTGTGGTAAGAGGTAGAACGTGCTTTGTGTTATGTGTCATAATATTTGTTGTAATTTTGATAATAAATTTGCTTACACGGTTTTTTAACTATCTTATTTACGTGCTCCTATTTATGACACTGCCAATGCAGGTTCGGCCGGCTGATGTCCGTATCGTCATACGGCGGGCGCGTTATCTAAAAGTCTTGTAATAGGAGATTCCACTCTATTTTTGTATAATTTCATCAGAAAGTATAAATAAAACTAAGAATATAATAATTATAATATAATATTTTTGAAAATCCGGTGAAAAAATTTCTCTGAATAAGCGAGTTATAGTCCCCCAAATTTTGAAAATATAGTTGACGTCACGAATATAAGTTTTTATACAAAACTGTTTTCTTCATGGATCTAAAATGTTCTTGAGATGTACGCTATTTTTAAATTATATTAAAAAAAAAACAAATTAATATTATAATACTGTACAAGTATGCATGCTTTATAATTGCAAGTGTATCAAAATTATTAAGTGTAATGCAAGAAATGTATATTCAAATAAAAACTGTTTGAGAATTGCAGTACTGGACTTGTAGCCACCATACCCATGCATACATGTACGAATCCCTATAAAAAATTTATGAAAAATTTTAATCGTTTCTTATATTTAACAAGATTATTAGAAAATAAATCGGGAAAACCATCAGAGTGTTGAATTATATGAAAGAAAAATAAATACAAAGATTACAGAAAGCAAAAATATGACAGTTTTTTTAAAAATAATTTTCAATACACACAATACTACTATGATATTGTTTTTGTAAAAAAACGATACAATAAATATATGTTGACATATGTTAATGACATTTATTTAAATTGACAATCCAAGTCGTTTACTTCAACACCCCCGCCCAATTTAAATAAACCAAGACTTGCTCTTAATTGAATAAATTTTGATGCTGGTAATGTTTTTGTTAAAATATCTGCCTGCTGTGCTGCGCTTGGAACATATTTTATTTCTATTACTCCATCTTCCACTAGTTTTCTAAGATGATGATATTTTATTTCTATGTGCTTAACGCGACGATGAAAAACTGGATTTTTAGCTATTGCAATACATGACTGATTGTCTTCTTGAATAGTAATTGGTCCTTGAATACAGATATTCATTTCTGTCAATAGTTGTTTAAGCCATATTGCTTCACAGGCAGATGTGCTAAGAGCGATGTATTCCGCTTCTGTTGACGACAACGATACTGTATATTGTTTCTTAGTTGACCAAGATACTAAATTACCATAAACTTTGAATAAGTAGCCTGAAGTAGATCTTCGATCATTAGGATCATTTCCCCAATCAGAATCAGCAAAACCTTCCAGAATATTAGCATCAGATCTTTTATAAATAAGAACAAAATTTTTGCTCATCTTCTAATATCGTAGAATACGTTTTACATGTTTCCATAGCATATCTGTAGCTTTGTCTTGATATCTGCTAAAAATATTAACAGCTGCACTTATATCTGGTCTAGTGCCACACATTAAAACATCAAACATCCAATTAATTGTCTATATGGCTTGTTAGTTAGCAAACCATTTTCACAAATTACTTTAAAGTTAGTTTCTAAGGGGGTTGATACAGGATTACAATCCAACATATTAAATTTATTCAAAATATTTTCCACATAATGTTCTTGACTTAACGTTAAAGTACCATCGCTTAAATTATTAACAACTTTAATTCCAATGAAAGTTCCTATTTGTCCAATATCTTTCATCTCAAATTCCTTTTGTAACTTTTCCTTAATCATTCCTATTAACTCAGTACTTTTACATGCTATAATACAGTCATCTACGAATATAAGAAGGTAAATTTGTTGTTTGTTGATAATATTGGAATATAAACAGTAATCACTCTCAAATTTTTGAAGTCCTATTTCTTTAATATATGTGTCAAAACGAATATTCCACCTGCGAGGTGCCTGTTTTAAACCATATAAGGATCTTTTTAATCTACATACCTTTTTATTCTTTTGGTCCTTACTGTAACCATCTGGTAGATGCATATATATTTCTTCTTCCAAATATCCTTGTAAAAAAACTGTTTTCACATCTACTTGATGGATTTCCATTCCTTCTTTATTTGCCACAGAAAATAACGTTCTTATGGTATTCATTCTTGCTACTGGAGCAAATGTTTCCGTATAATCTATTCCTGGTTTTTGTGTAAAACCTCTTACAACCAGACGTGCTTTGTATTTTTCTATTTTTCCATCCGAATTTCTTTTAATTTTAAAAACCCATTTGTTTGTGAGAGCATGTTTACCTTCTGGTAGATCACAAATATCCCATGTGTTATTTTCTTCCAAGGAAGATATTTCTTCTTTAACTGCTTCTTTCCAAAGTTTAGAATCTGATCTATTATTTATATCTTCAATACTTACTGGTACATCAGAATCAAGATCAGCAGATAACGCGAAGTAGCTAAAATCATAGTCTTGGGTCCATGTTGGTGGTCTTTTTATTCGAGTAGATCTTCTTAAATCATTGGTATTATCTTCAAAAAAATTAACATTGAATTCATCATGTTCTTCATTTGTTCTATCTTCTTTACTTATCTTTATGTCATTTTCCTCATTTCTTCTTTCGTCAAATACTACGTCTCTGGAACAATATACTTTTCTTCTAATCGGATTCCACACTCTATAACCATTTGTCGTATAGCCAACCATTATACCTTTTACCGATTTAGCATCGAGTTTCTTTCTTCGTTCATCTGGTACATGTACATAAACTTTGCAACCAAAAACTCTAAGTCTGGATAAATCAGGTTTCTCTCCGTGTTGTTAAACTTCTATTAGTAAGATATGCAGCAGTTAGTACGGACTCTCCCCAGAATCCTTTGCTAAGTTCTGAATCATATATCATAGCTCTTGCTTTTTCTAATATCGTTCTGTTCATTCTTTCTGCGACAGAATTCTGCTGAGGTGTATACGGGTTTGTATATTCTATACGTATTCCTGAACTTTTACAAAAACCTACAAATTCTTTAGAAGTGTACTCACCACCATTATCACATTTAAATCTGGATATTTTTACGCTAAATTGAGCAGTTACTGTAGCTACATATTCTTTCAAACAAGTAAGCAATTCATGCTTATGCTTTACCAAATATATCATGGTAAAGTGGGAGTAATCATCTATAAAAGTTATAAAATATTCCTTACCATCCCATGTGGCAGGTGACACAGGACCGCAAATATCACTATGTATAAGTTCAAGGATTCGTCTTGATCTAATTGCTCCAGATGTTCTAAATTGCAAACAACTTTGTTTTCCTTTTTGACAATAATCACATATAACTGTACTATTTTTAGATAAAATAGGAATTCCAAGCACAGATTGTGATTGGCTTAAATTCAATAATGAATTCATATTTATGTGACCCAACCGTCTATGCCATAAATTACTGTTATCTTTTGTGCTGCAATTATTTGCCTGTTCAAAATTTAGAGAAAATTTTAAAATATATAGACGTCCTTTCTCAACTCCTATAGCTACAAGTCCATTTCTATTATAAATTTTAACTTCCCGATTCTTAAATACTATTTTTAAGCCTTTTTCCTCTAGTCTCTTTATTGATAATAAGTTGTTGCTCAAATGTGGAACAAGTAACACATTCTCTACAGTTACTGGTATAGATTTATTATAGACATGAGACAATATTTCAATTGTACCTTTTTTTTCAGCAATAAGAGTTATTCCACTTTTGGCTACAGCTATTTTCTTCGGACATTCTAGTTTCTTTAGTGATGTAAAATATTCCTCACTTTTAACCATATGATCGGATGCTCCGCTATCTATATACCATTCAAATGTAGAATTATAACTTCCAACAAAAGCACTAGTATTTATTTCTGAATCTTCAACAGCTAAAAAAGAAATACCACTGTCCATTTTCTTGTCTTTTTCTACAATAGTAATATTAGCCCCAGTTCTTGTTCTTTTATTTTCTGGCAATATAACTCTGCACTGAGTCCGACGATGTCCAATTTTTCCACATCTGTAACATTTAAATGGAAATTTAGTAGAATTATACCTTTTTACGCCTTTTCCATCAAAAGTTGATGATTTTCCATTAGTATTGCTCTCAAAAGCTGAAGATTTTCCATCAGTTATGTTTTCTTCTTCATTTATTCCTATCCTCTTCCTTTCTTCGTCCAGCAACCTGCTTTTTATTTTAGCCACCGTTAACTGATCAGAGTCGATAGTTTCCAGAGCAGTAACTAAACTTTCATAAGATTTTGGAAGAGCTAACAATAACTGACATACTAAAGTTTCTTCTTCAATTTTTGCTCCCACTGATTTCAATTCTCTTACAGTCTTGTCAAATTCTAAAAGAAAATGTTCCATAGAGTCTTCCTCTTTAAATTTAAGCTGCAGTAGCTTTTTCCTAAGAAATAATTGATTAGCGATAGACTTTCTATTAAAACGGACTCAAGTTTTTCTATTATCTCTTTTGGACTTTGTAGATCCTTTGCGTATTCCAAATAACTGTCTGAAATTCTGCTAACAATCATAGCTTTAGCTTTCTTTGCACCTTTTTCCAGAGCTTCCCTTGTCTTCAGTCGTTCAGCTTCCCTGTCAGAATCAGAATAAGTTTTATCTAATTTTAATTTCTTAAATATTTCCTGACATGAACTTCTTGTAAATTCCAACAACTCATGTTGATCTAATACTACTTCCAACCTATACTTCCAGTTTCCGTAATTAGATCCGACGAACATATAGGGCTTATCTTCATTCATGGTTTCGGACATTTAGATAATTATTAAATTAAATAGACTGATTAAGCTCTGGGCCCATAACCTGTTGAATTATATGAAAGAAAAATAAATGCAAAGATTGAAGAGTTTATTAATTAAATAAGTATAAAAACGTTTTACAGAGTTTATTGAACACAAAATATAGCAGAGACAATTATATATCTGACAAAATTATTTCTTTATTTTTATGACATGTTTATATATATTTCCAAGGAGCACATAACAAAAAAACTTCTCGCCTACATAGATTCATAAATTGTTTATCAACACCCCCTCTCAATTTACTGAAGTCCAAGGCGGTTTCGCAGGTAAACAAATTGCGGAGTAGGTAAACCTTTTGTTAGAATATCGGCTATTTGTTCTTTTGAAGGAATGTATTCTAGTTGCAGTATGTTATTATTCACCAGCTGTCGAATATGATGATACTTGATATCTATATGCTTGACTCGGCCATGATGAACAGGATTTTTCGCTACCGCAATACAAGACTGATTATCTTCTCGTAAAACTGTAGGGTAGTCTACTGCTAACACTTGCATTTCGTCTAGAAGTTGTCTCAGCCAGACAGCTTCACATGCAGCAATACTTAAAGCTTTGTATTCAGCTTCTGTGGATGAGAGTGACACTGACGGTTGTTTTCTTGTCGTCCACGAGACTGTATTAACAAATACCTGAAACAAATAACCAGAAACTGAGCGTCGATCTACTGGATCGCTGCCCCAGTCCGCATCGGCATAGCCAATAAGTGGGATGGCTTAATTTCTTTTGTAAATTAAATTCATATCTGAAGATCCTTTTAGATATCGTAAAACTCTCTTCAAATGTTTCCAGTGTTCATCAGTAGCATTATTTTGATATCGACTGAGTACATTTACAGCTGTACTAATATCAGGACGAGTTCCTAGCATTATATACATTAGAGAACCAATAAGTTATCTGTAAGGCTTTTTAGTTATTTCACCTCCTTCTTCTATTTTAAAATTAAATTCCAATGGTTGTGGATACTGAATTACAATCGAGCATATTGAATTTATTTAATATATTTTCTATGTAATGTTTTTGACTCAACATCATTATTCCTTCTTCTATATTGTACTTAATTTTTATTTCAATATATGTGTCTATTTCACCCATGTCTTGCATGTCAAATTCTTCAAATAGTTGTGACTTGATCTCAGTAATCATATTCAAATTTTGACACAACAATATACAATCATCTACAAAGAGTAGTAAATAAATAATATGGGGTATTTCCGATTTTATGTACAAACAGTGATCCGATTCTGATTTCTTAAATCCAAGTTTTTCTAAATGCTGATTGAAACGTAGATTCCAGCAACGAGGTGTTTGCTTTAAACCATAAAGGGGCCTATTTAACCTACATACCTTGTTTTCGTTATTTATATTTTCAGTGCAACCATGAGGAATTTTTATATAAATTTCTTCATTTAGATTCCCTTGCAGAAAGGCTGTCTTAACATCCATTTGATGGATAAACATATTTTGTTTATTTCCTACAGCAAGCAATGTTCTGAAAGTAGTCATTCTTGCTACAGGAGCAAATGTTTCAGTATAATCGAGTCCCTCGGTTTGACTAAACCCTTTAACTACGAGTCTAGCCTTGTATTTATCAACTGTTCTATCGGAGTGATATTTTATTTTGAAAATCCATTTAGTATCAAGTGCTTTCTTACCTGAGGGTAAATCACTTAAAAACCAAGTTTCATTTTTCTTCAGTGATTCTATTTCACTTTGTATAGCTTCATTCCACTGTTTTTCATCTGGTCTGCCTTGAATGTCATATATACTTTTTGGAAAGTCGTCATCATCTTCTACTGCTGAAAGACCAAAGACAGAAGTATCATAGTCATTTAACCAAACAGGTGGCCTTCGGGTTCTTGTAGATTTCCTTAAACTTTCGTTTATATCTACTTTTTCATTTTGTTTTTCATCTTCCTCATTCTCTTCACTTCCTATTTCTTCGTTATCATAAATTTTATTGTGTTTTTCCTCTTCTTTTTCTGTACATTCATCTTCTTCCTGAATAAAATGAATATTCCTAGAGATAATTATATTTTTCTTTTCTGAATCCCATAATCTATAACCACTTCCTGTATATCCAATCATAAACGAAGGTTTGCTTTTTGAATCAAATTTGTTCCTGAACTGATCTGGTATGAGATGGTATGCTCTACAACCAAAAATTCTGATATTTGATAAATTGGGTTTCTTACCATTCCAAAGTTCCACAGGTGTCTTATTTTTATTAATTCCTCTTAACGCTGTACTTGGGCTTCTGTTAAGTAAATAAGTTGCAGCTAAAATGGCTTCACCCCAGAGATATTTTGGGAGATTTGAATCCATCATCATGGACCGTGCTTTGTCCAACAGAGTTCTATTTAAACGTTCTGCCTTGCCATTTTGTTGTGGTGAATAGGGAGTTGTAAATTCTATCTGGATACCTTTCTTTTTGCAGAAATCTTTTACACCAATAAATTCTCCTCCGCTGTCACATCTAAGTCGACTTAATCTTGTATTAAATTTTGCGTGAACCAAAGCTACATATTCCTTGAAACAGTTAAAAACTTCACTTTTTGCATTAAGCAAATAAACATAACTGAAATGAGTATAATCATCTATAAAAGTAAGGAAATAACGTTTACCATTCCAAGTTTGTGGGTTTATAGGACCACATACGTCTGAATGCACAAGTTCTAAAGGTCTCGATGAATTAGATTCATAATTTTGTGACTTAAAAGGTAATTTAGTTTGCTTACCTTTTATGCAGCTCACACATTCATTTGATTCATAAATATTATTGAAATTGGGCATTCCCTCTACCATATTTGTCAACTTCATGATGCTAGAATTATTCAGATGTCCCATTCTTCTATGCCACAATTTTCTATTTGAAATGTCAACAAATTTAGAGCTAAGATTTGAGATTGCTGGTGATATGACAGAAATGTCAAGTTTGTAAAGTTTATATTCTCGTTTCCCAACTAGTCCAAGTTCATTATTCCTGTAAATAAATACTTTACTATTGTCAAAAACTACACGCGTTCCTAATTCTTCGACGCGCTTGACAGAAAACAAATTCATTCTTAAATTTGGTACGAATAAAACATTTTTGACAGTACATGGAATTTTCTTATTGTTGACATGAGCTAATATTTTAATATTTCCAATTTTCGTAGCTTCAAGAGATGCTCCATTTTTGGCAATCTGTATTGAAAGAGGCTCCTTTAGCGGTACAATTTCCTGAAAAAGGTTTTCATCATTTATTAAATGTTCTGAAGAACCACTATCAATAACCCATTGACAATTTTTTCAGTTATATTTGTCACTGAATTAGCTACAAAGGATATTTCATCTTTTTCAGCGTTTTCGTTTAGTGTGACGTTTGCTTCATAACGCTTATTTCTATTAAAATTATTATTATAGTGATATTTACCTGATTGTTTCTTAGGTTTTAATAATCTACAGTCTGACCTTTTATGTCCTATTTTACCACAGTGATAGCATTTGTATTTAAATTTGGTGGTATTTCCAACAAATGCTGTGCTTTCGCTAGACTGCAGATCTACAATATTGCTTCTCTTTGCGTATTCGTCAAGTAATCTTCCTTTTACAAAATTTACAGTAAGGCTTCCTGGATTCATTGTTTCTAAAGCTGTAACAAGAGCATCAAATGACTTGGGTAAACTTAATAATAAATTACATATTATATCTTGTTCTTCTAATACTGCCCCAGTACTCTTTAGCTCTCGAACTAGTTTGTCAAATTCCATGAAATGTGCATTTATATTCATATTTTCTTGATATTTTAGAGTTAGGAGCTTTCTTCTTAAGTAAAGTTGGCCTGCTATTCCTTTTCTTTCGAATGTGTCAATCAGTGCTTTCCACATTTCCTTTCAGCTCGTTTTATCTCTCACGTGTTCTATATAATGATCAGATATACGCTGAACAATGAAATGTTTACATTTCTTCTCCAATTTTGTCAGACGTTCCAATTCCTGTTTCTTATTTTTCTCTCCCGCATGTTCCTGCTGATTAACTATTTCCAGAGCAGTAGCGTGAAGAAACTGAAATAAATCATTCTGTTCCAACATTATTTCCATTCTATAGCGCCAGTTGCTGAAATTTTGTCCCTCAAACTGGGTAACAAAATTTTTATCCTCATCTTTTATTCCAGCCATCTCTGGGCCCATAACCTGAAGACTTTATTAATTAAATAAGTATAAAAACGTTTTACAGAGTTTATTGAACACAAAATATAGCAGAGACAATTATATATCTGACAAAATTAATTATTTATTTTTATGACATGTTTATATATTTCCAAGGAGCACATAACAAAAAAACTTCTCGCCTACATAGATTCATAAATTGTTTATCAACAGAAAGCAAAAATATGACAGTTTTTTTTTTAAATAATTTTCAATAGACACAATACTACTATGATATTGTTTTTGTAAAAAAACAATACAATAAATATATGTTGACATATGTTAATGACATTTATTTAAATTGACAATCCAAGTCGTTTACTTCAACACAGAGTTACAAAAATTATTATATAAAAGTGGAAGACGATTTAATGGGGCATTTAACGCTGAATTCGTCTTATTCGTTTCTAATATGAATAGATCGTATATATATATATATATATATATATATATATATATATATATATATATATATATATATATATATATATATATATATATATATATATAAAAGTTACCGCTGTCCAAATCGCTGAATTGCAGTTCCCAGGCGTCGAACCCGACACCTGAGTTTCCCGTTTCCAGCTTATAGACTTTAGTGCAGTTACAAGACAGTCAGAGTTTAGAATTCATACAATCAACATTAGAATAGAATAAATGTAATAATTAATCAAATAAATATTAATAATTTTATGTGTAACAAATGATAGTTTTTGGCATATAGTAAACTCACAATAAAAAACCCTTTTTAAAAACAATATTTCGGATCCTCGAAATATAACTATAAATATAATAATTTCGAATATTTAAGAATGCCCTTTGGATTAAAGAACGCACCAGCCACTTTTCAAAGAGTGATGGACAACGTTCTTCGAAATTTAACCAACGAAATTTGTCTCGTATATCTTGACGATGTAAAAAATTTTAGTACATCTCTCCAAGAGCACATTCAAAATTTAAAATCAGTTTTTAATCGTTTACGAAAAGCTAATCTCAAAATTCAACCGGACAAGTGCGAATTTTTACGCACAGAAGTCTCATATTTAGGCCATGTAGTAACTCCAGATGGTGTCAAACCCAATCCGGACAAGATCCATGCTATCAAAAATTACCCCATCCCAAAAACAACCACAGAAATCAAAGCATTTCTAGGTCTGTTAGGCTATTATAGGAAATTTATTAAAGACTTTGCAGATCTTACCAAACCCTTCACGAAATGTTTGAAAAAAGATGCCACTATTAAATACAATGACCCCGAATACATTAATTGATTTAACACCTGCAAAAATGTCCTAATAAACGAACCCATCCTTCAATACCCGGACTATAAGAAACCTTTTAACTTGACAACAAACGCAAGCCAATGTGCTATCGGTGCTATACTATCACAAGGACCCATAGGATCCGACCTACCCATCGCATACGCGAGTCGAACGCTAAATAGCTCAGAAATAAACTATAGCACAATCGAAAAAGAACTACTTGCTGTCGTATGGGCTACCCAAAAATTTAGACATTACCTGTATGGTAGAAAATTTAAAATCATAACCGACTATAAACCTTTAATATACTTACATTCACTGAAAGAACCCCATTCAAAATTAATGAGATGGCGGCTCAAGCTAGAAGAGTACGATTATGAAGTTATTCATAAAAAAGGCTCACTGAACAAAAATGCAGACGCATTATCACGCATTGGATTAAACATAAACACTTTAGACCCAGAATCACAAAGTCTTTTTGATCTCATTGAAAACTTTAACGATACTTATTCTAACCCCGACAATGACAAACAATCTTTAATTGTAGAACCTGACGAACACGAACAGCATGATCCCGAAACTGATCAAACAATTCACTCGAACCCCGAACACCCTATTGTAGGTATAAAAATCACTGAATCACCTGTAAATTTTGGTAAAAATCAAATTTTATATCACAAGTTAAACACTCCCCTTCTAAACCAAAAATACAAAAATTTCATTGTGATAAAATGAGAATTCATTTCCAAATTTCTGAAACAGATTTCGAACAAGACACAGTACACTTTATAAAAGAATATATTACACCAAAGGTGAAATATTACCTATACTTTGAATCACCCATTTATGAGAAATTTAGTAACGTACTACAAAAATATTTTAAACATTCAGAAATAAAATTTATTAAAAGCAACATAAAACTGATAGACGTAGAGGAAAATGATGAAATCTTACAAGTAATAAAAAACTTCCACGAAGGTAAGACAAACCATCGCGGAATAAATGAAGTTCACACTCAAATTAAAAAACGATATTATTGGCCAAACCAGCTAAAGACCATCACAGACTTTATAAACCAATGTGAAATTTGCTTAGCTGCTAAATATAAAATAAACCCTATCAAACCAAAACTAAATATTACTCCTACTCCCAATAAACCATTGGACATCATCCACATTGACACACTCTCTCTAGAAAACACCAAATTCCTAACTATAATTGACGCTTTTTCTAAATATGCTCAAGCATATAAAGTCACATCCACAAATGCTATAGAAATTGCTAATAAATTGACAAGATTTTTCTCACACCACGGTATACCCAAAATAATCGTAGCAGATAATGGGCTCGAATTCAAAAACAATGTCATAAAAGAATTATTAAGCCTGCATAAAATCGAAATTCATTTCATTTGCTCACAAAACCCAAATTCCAACGGGTTAGTCGAACGCTTTCATTCAACTTTGATAGAGCACATTTGTTTATTCAATTTACAAGAAAATTTTAAAAATGAACTAATAAAAGATAAAGTAAATTATGCAATCCTAGCTTATAACAATACGAATCATAGCACGACAAATTTAAAACCAGTCGAAATTATTAACGGACATTTAGATACAAATTCCCCACTCGATATAGAACTTGAGAAACAAATAATGCAAGATTACATTCAAAAACACAAGGAAAAAACAAAATTAGTTTATAAGAATATTAATAACAAATTGCAGACAGACAAAACCAAAACTACTACTAAATTAAACTAAAATCGCGAGGAACTTCCCGACATACCCGAAACAGTCTAGGTTCATAACAAACAAAAAGTAAATAAAACGAAAAACCCTAAATTCAAAAAGGAAAAAATTAAAAAGGTTAACAAAAACCTAAAAACTGCAGAAGTTGACAGGGAAAATAATGACAAAAAACAATCCAAAATTCACCTTTCAAACTTAAAGAGACCTAGAAAATTAATTAATAAATATCCGGCTATTCCAGGTCCCTCTTCTTCACGCATACACTTGGAATAAATATCCAAGACATTACCCTAAACCCAGGACTACTGACAATTAACCTTGGACATGCAAAGTTACAAAAAACGAAACACACATTCGTACAATTTTACGATTTAAACCCATTATGGACACAATACGAAAGTTTAAATATGCAGTACACAAATCTCAAACGCATTATCAGCGCAGATAACACTATCGCTGCAGACTTTGACAACAACAATAAAATCGTAGAGTACCTGAAAAATAATATTAATGAGAAAATTAGCCATTTATCTACGCACCCTAGAACAAAGCGAGGAATATTAAACGGTTTAGGATCTGTTATAAAATCAATAACAGGCAACTTAGATGCAGAAGGTGATAACCGATACACAAAATTTTTAAAACATTTAAAAGAAAATCAAAATAAATTAAACAACCAAATTAAGCACCAGTACTCTGTTAGTCACCAAATTATGGAATATTTCAATAAAACTGTCGAAACAATCAAACGAAACGAAAATATTTTAAAGTCAAAAATTGAACAGCTCATGCACATTGTCATCGGAGGAATCAAAGATCATGATATACTATTTATTAAAGATATTTACAATCAGCTAAACATTCTATACACCATGACATTTAACACTCTTCAAGATATAGAAAACTCTTTAACGTTTTGCAAACTCCACACAATGCATCCCAGCATTATCAAATCACATGACCTTTACCAAGAATTAAATAAAATTTCAAAATTTTATAACAATGAACTACCATTTGAAATCAATTCTGAAAACATGTCAGAAATTGAAAAATTAATCTCAATTAACTGTAAATTGCAAGAAAACAAAATTATATACTTTATTGATATCCCTATAAATTATGAAACCTCATTCGAGCTTATTCACCTTATTCCAACACCCACCAAACAAAATAACGAATTTGTAACCATAATCCCTAACCATGAGTACATTCTGAAGTCGAAAAATGGTGACTTACGATCTTTGTATGATCTGTGTGTCAGCAATAAGGAAAACATTTACCAATGTCCCAACAAAATTAAAGAAATCAGCGAAAATTCCTGCGAAAAGAACTTCATATTGCAAAACAAAGTAGAAAATTGTCATTTTGTCAAATTAAACATAAGAAGAAACCATATTGAATACATTGAAGAAATCAATCAATATCTAGCGATATTTCCAAATCCTGAAAACGTACAAGCCAAATGCAACCAAGGCGACAGTATAAGCAACCTACAAGGCATACTCTTAATTAAAGAAGATGAATGCAAACTGCAACTCCAAAATCATGATTTAAATTTTAAACACGGCACATTTGGTAAACCACTTATAATCGAAAACTTCGAAATAAACTATAACAATACAAAAATTCCCAAGATGGCGATCGAACTAAATTCTATCTCCGAACTTAAACCATTAAACAAGTTCGAGGATACAGAGTACAACGAAGACCAAATCGATACCAATGAGATCAACTACCCAGTGTGGGCACTGTACGTACCTCCAAAAAACGATCATCACAAGAAGAAAACAACCCAAGGCCGAAGATATTGAACTTCAACCGCCAACTTCACCCTCTAGATCGGCGCTGAAGTTACCCGATGAAGCTCAATTTTAGCGAGGGAGGAGTTACCGCTGTCCAAATCGCAGAATTGCAGTTCCCAGGCGTCGAACCCGACACCTGAGTTTCCCGTTTCCAGCTTATAGACTTTAGTGCAGTTACAAGACAGTCAGAGTTTAGAATTCATACAATCAACATTAGAAAAGAATAAATGTAATAATTAATCAAATAAACATTAATAATTTTATGTGTAACAAATGATAGTTTTTGGCATATAGTAAACTCACAATAAAAAACCCTTTTTAAAAACAATATTTCGGATCCTCGAAATATAACTTATATATATATATATATATATATATATATATATATATATATATATATATATATATATATATATATATATATATATATATATATATATATGGAATTAATAAGAGTGACGAGCTGCTAAAACAAAAACCCACTTATTTCCGAAGTATTTCAATTATATAAATATATTTTTCTATTTCGGTGTTCTTATGTTTCTATAAAAGCACTGTTTATCACTGAAAACACGACGTTTAGGATATCTATAAACGTACTGTTTTTGGCGCCTTTCATGTTCTAGAGGTGGTAGTCATGTTTTCATAACTGACAGATAACCTCAAAATGGTAAATTATTTGTGTTGAAATATTATTTCTAATTGTGGATTTTTATACTTTCTCTAGGTGGTAGGACTAGAAAGAAAATAAATTTATAGGTATAGCTGTGTTAGTTAAGAAAGAATAAGAATCTGTGAAGTTAAAATTTCAACTAAAAAATTATGAAACAAGAAACAATTCGCTCAGGTTTACTTTGTCAAAATAATTAAAATGGTAAGTTTTATTTATTACAATTTAAATTTATGGTAATGCAATTTTGAATTTAATGTATTGTTATTCCAGGCAGGTTACGAAATTTATGATGCACGTTACTTGAAAATGTTGACATGTCTACTCAATTTGTGGCGGCTACTAGCAAACAAATATGAAAAGTTGACGGTTTTATCCATGATTTCCAGTTCTACGTTGTGGCGAACTATCGAATATATGCCATATTATGTTTTGTATTGAAAATTGTAAGAACAGCTGTTGCCGTTATCTGTGCAACTGAGTAGTGAGTGTTGACAAAATAGTGGAAAGTAAAAGTCTAAATCAATAAATTGTTAATTAAAGTATTTCATTATTTAAAGAGTTTTATTTATATGTTGTTTTCTCAATAAAAAGGCATGATGGTCCACGTAACGTCCTTCAATCCTATATTCAAGTTTTATTTATGATAATAACCAACACGAACTACCATATGTCATATCAGGATGGTTCATTAATAAACCTTCGAGTTCATTGTACGTATTGGTTTTCCTCTTTCATAATTGTATAATGCTTGATACAATGTTTTAATGTAAACAATCAGACAAAATCACAAGATACACAAACTGTCAAAATGTGAAATTTCAATTTTTAGCGGGAATCGCTACCAAGATAACTGATAAAAATGACACCAACTCATATTTTTGACAAGTCCTTTTTAAAAAAATCTAATTGTAAAATTACCTCAATAGAAAAAATAATATAAAAAACATGTATCATAAGGCCTGTTGACGCACTCGTCCTTTGTAAAACTCGCCTGGCGCCTCGTTTTCCAAATTTGGACTCGTACGTTAACATATTGCCTTCTGATACTTGTGTTTTAATGTACTATTCTTTGTTAATATTCATTATTAAGCATATACTTCCACTACTTTTTTCTAATTTCTCTTAATTCAATTGAGCTGTAATCCGGTATTCTTCTACCTTCATTAATAGAAATATGCGGTTTGAAAATTTATTTTTAGTATTTTTCATACCACAATTTTGATTTTTAGTTTACACTCCGCCCGCTTTAGGGAAGTTGAGGTCGAAATTTTTCTGGCAAAAATTTCGTTACAGATCTTTGTCTATGAATCTCTGAGAAGTGAAGCTTTAAAATTTATAATCTTAGTGGCAAATATGTTTCCATTGTAATTCCTTTGTTCTGTTTTAAAACTTGTGCAATTAAAAAGGCTTGCAAACATTGAGCTATTTGCTAAGGATTTAATTATATGAAATAGCATCGTTACGTTGTGCATGCATTATGTTAAATATAGATAAACTAATATGTCTGCAATTTGTGTAAATAATAGCCGTTGCTGTGCCGGTAGGAGTGCAGCGGTTTCAGTTTTTTAATTAAGTCTTCGCTGCTCGGTCTCATTAACGGTCAGAGGCAGAGCGGACCCTGCAAGTAAGCAAGCACAAGCACGTGTTATGTGCGAACTTGCCCTGAATGGAAATTCTCGCCTAGATGAAATGGCCCTTTTATTTTAATAAGAATTTTTCGCTGCGTTAGTTAAATTTTTGATTGTTGATTCAGGAAACGAGGAATTTGAAGAGGGTGATTAAAATAGTTTAATTAGTGGTAAGGACTATTAAAAATTCTTTCGTACACTTACTAAAATTTTAAAAAAATCTTTAACAGTTATGTAATTGGTAAGTTTCAATAATTTAAAAAATTAACTTGATGCGCCCGAAGTAGGTTTTTCAAAAGTTCTTTTTTAGTATGACAGTCCTGCAATTGCTACTGTGTCCTACGTTCTACTTCCTGTCAAATTCTAATTTCTGCAAATTATAAATATATTTGTATTTAAAAATATTTTCCACAGTGATGCCTTGAGAAATATCATGAGGTAATTTTAGTTTAATAAACCTCATTCGTACTTTAAATATGCACCGCTTTTCATTTTATTATAATTATTGGCCTTTCGTATAAATTTGAAAGAGATTTTACATTTCATAACTGAATCCTCTTTCCGTCATCATTGCTCTACTCCAAGGTAACAGAAAGTTGATAACCCTAGTCTGGACCTTATTCAGAAAGTTAAAACCATCTACCATATATTTAAGGACAACTGACCAAATCGAGTAGTATTATTTGAATTTTGACTACAGTACACCAGTAAATTTGAAGCAAGGTATCTCTGACTCATTTGGAACATGCAGAGTTATGGCGCTTTGATTCTGTAACTTTGTGTTGTTCCACAATTGTATAAATATCCGCAAAACTTTTGATCAATTTGCCTTACCTACTAATAACTTGTAAAGTAATTATTTAAATCAACTGGAGATATCCATAGTCAAGCTCATCCCAACTACATGTAGTATTTGAGTAATTTCATTAAATCAGTAAGTACTTGTATGCTACTGAAGTATACCGAAGTGAAAAACTGTAACATATATTAAGGATATTAAGGTTCTGGCTACAATAAGGAATAATAATCAGAAACAACATAGAACACGGCAGAATTCGTGTTCAGCTCGTTCATTTCACTAAATATAGAATATGTAAAAATAACATGAAATTTAATATCGCATATAGTGTTTCTGCACGAGGCGAGAAATTCTCGAATCTCATCTCGGCTCGTCTCGAAATTTCTCGTCTCGCCGAGACGAGAAAGCTTTTTGAACTCACGAGACGAAACGATACTTACATGTCGAGATTCTCGATTCTCGACAATTATTCTGAGATTTCTCGACAATTTTTTGTATTTTTAAAAGTACAGGTTTTTATATTTTCATTTGAACATTTTGTAAATTTGTATCAAAAATTTTTTAAATTATAAATCTAATACAGGATCAGGCTAAAATTTCTTAAATAAAACTATCTATCGACAGAGTGTTACAGCCAGTAATGGGTAAAAAGCGTGATGATATATTTATTTAATTTTTTATTATTTATATGGATTCTTTTAAATAAATAATGTTTTCATTATTTTATTTAAGCAAAGCATAAAATTTGCCTTTTGGTGGTGCAAATTGCCTGACTGGTAGTATGAACACTACAGCGAGCAGTTGATTAGCATTGTTTTATCTCTCAGCTCTCAATCGCTTATTAATTATTTTAAAGAAAATTACTTCAAATAAAAGATGCATATAATTAAATTTTTCTACGACTGTTATTTGAAGTATTTTTCTCTAAAGTAATTCATAAACGCTTGACAGATATAAAACAATGCTAATCAATTGCTCGCTAATCACCCTTACTTAATCAATGTTTATACTAATAATAAACATTATTTTTATATTATACATTTTATTATTCTAAAATAAGTTTTGTTAACTTGTTGTGTATATGTAACTGTTCATGAATAAGAAGATTATTTTATTATTATAGTAGTGCTGTATCAAATTACTCTGTCTCTAATTTTGTAATTTGTTGATAGGTATACTGACGAAAATTAGTTGTCTCAATTTTTTTAATAACCTTGAATATTATTTATATGTTTTTACGGTAAATATGTAATAATAAATTACATATTGGATCCATTAAAAAAAACGAGAAATCTCGTCGAGATTCTCGGCCGAGACGAGACTCCATTATTCGAGACGAAAAAAAATCGAGACGAGAGTTATTTTTTTTGTCTTCTAGACGGGACGAGACGAGACAATGTAGTTTCTCGGCTCGATCGTCTCGTCAGAAACACTAATCGCATATACCACTTTATGTTGTTGTTTTAAGGGATTTTTACACATTCATGTTAGGGGCACGTTATCGTGGTAGGCAGATGAGGCGGTGCCTTGCCAGAAAAGAATTAACTCAGATTATCATTTTAACAAATTAATAATTTTATGTAAATTAAATTTCAACTTATTCCGTCAATGCTTCTTTTAAATATCACCATACCATAATTAATTGTAATGTTCACACAATTTACACCCCGTGACTCTTGCCTCTCAGAATGAATAGTATAATGTCTAATGTTTTTGATAAAGCTTTCATTCCGGTAAGAAATACGTACGCTTGACAAAAATCTGTCTGAGGCATGCGGCAAATGCAATGTGCGTAAAGGATAAAAGATAGATACCGTCAGCGTACGTGAATACAATCAACGTCGCGTAGTGACAAATTTTGTAAATAGGTTCACGATATCTAGTGTACATTGTTGCAAGCCATATTAAATCTTTCGGGTGTAATCTGTAACTTGTCATGGTAATTTTAACATCTTGTTAAATTTTTCACTACTAATAGTAGTAGACACTGAATAAAAAATTTAAATGACAGATAATATATTTGTTTCTACTGGCTAAAAATTTTAACAGGCTATAAAAATTAACATCGTACAATACAGAATACATAAGTGCATATTGCATTCTAACAAATAACATAAACATGACCTGTCTAACATTTTATTGCAACGTCACGTAGGCCCTATATAATAGTCGCGCCATATTGTGTTGTGTTAAGACTTTAGACAGTTTATCCAGGTACGTCAACAATCCGTTAATTATATTCTCTTTTCTAAAATGTTCTTTGATCTGCCAATTTTTTTTTTGTATACGGAAGGGGAAAAACATGCAATTTCAAATGCTTTGAAAAAATGCAACTTTCAATTATAAGGCAATTGACCTTCAATGAAACAAAAAATTTGCTTGCTGCGCCTTTTTTCCTGGATACCTTGCCTCACCAAAGTTTTGCGTCATATATTATTTTTCTTTTCAGGTTAATTTTAATAAATTGTGATTTATAATGTAGGCTGTGAAACCCTTAATTTAAATAAAAAAATCTATAGAGATCATTCATCACTTTAAATTATTAGCTTATATCTATACAATTAAATTAAAATAATCCAAAAGTATTAAAAAATTAGATTAACTTTTTTTAAAATTTTTAACTGCTATAAACACAAAACTACAAATGATACCATCGAAAATTTGGAAACATATTAATATATAATAATAATTCAAAATCGGAAAACCAAACCAAAAATTCAAGAGAAATTAAGAACAATTATGCAATAAAATTTCCGAGACCATATCTTCATATACCCAATCAAAAATAAATAATCCTCGTAGATATTCCAAAGAAGAACTATTAGAGATGTGAAATTTAATCAGATGTCAGATATCTTTTAAACTGATCTTCAAGAATTAGAATATTCTAGGAAGAATAATCACAATTAGATGTTTTTTTTTAACTACTGTACCTATATTTTTATTAAAAAACTTTTAAGTCAATCCAGTAAAGTGTTACATTCTCATTAAATGTTTATTTTCTAATGCAGGTAAATAACTTATATTTATAATAATAAAAAACCATATCAATGTTTGAATAACGTAATAATTTCTGAATTTTGCTTGCCTAAATCTGATGAGAAGTAGAGGTGTTGTGAAAATCAATATCGTCATCAAAAATTCTTGGGAACATCCCATTATTTTCACCTTATATTATAATGGTACGTGCTCCGAATAGAAAGATAAGAAAAAGAAGAAACATAAGATCACCTTTTTAATCAAATTCGTCGGTAACACGTAATACCTGTAATAGAAGAGTCAGAGGAAGGCGTGCGATGCGAAACCCGGAGCTCGGAGAAAGAAGCAAGTGTATGCCCCTGTCAAAATGCGTCGATATCCAATTTAAATATTCATCTCCTATAATCTTGAGGGGCCGGAGTGCAAACATCGCGTTACCGGATATTATCCCCCACATTAACCGTGATTTTTTCTACTTCCGCCATTGAGGCTGATATCTCGCACCCATTTTTGAAATTAATATTAATACTGTGTTGTAGACTAATGCAGAACGGGATTATTTTATTCGTGATTTACAGATATTCATTTATTTCGTAGTGTAATTTTTGCAGATGGCTTAGTGTTTGACAAAACATGAAATGAATATATGTTTAAATGTGTATTATTTTGTCACACTGTATTCAGGGTAATTCTAATTTATGTTGCTGTTGTTATTCGTCCGTAATGCTGGCTAATTTTATTTATTCGTATAAATACCAGTAGAATATTTGCAAATATTTGCATTTTATATCAAATGAATATTCATTTTGTAATTTCAGTCAACTAAGAGCAAAGAACCTTCACTTCTGTACATAAATGTTCTGTATATACTTTTTCTTGCAAACATTTAGCTTTAATATTAATCTCGTAAATTTTATTACCCTTTATTGCGCCATAATCTTATAAATCGTAATTTCCACTTATTTCCCCAAGCGGCTAAAGTGAAACATTATCTTTATATTTCCATAATAAAAATTGCACATAGTGTATTTATAAAAAAATCATGTCTTATATACCCAACCATAGTTGAACGTATACTTTTCTTATTAATAAATAATAAGTTTTGCTGTAGGTAAAACTTTTTTACTATAATATAGAACTATTAAATGAATATTTTATTTATACGCGATAAACAATATAATTTAAAGCATAACTAGGGCTGGGTCTTTATTTATAGAGTGCAAAATACTTTTTATTCACAATCATTATAGAAATATGTCGATTCCTAACCTTTTAGGGTTGGGAAATATGTCATTCGGAAATCGATTTCATTTCCACCCGACGGGTTGGAAATATTTTTGTAGAGGTTGCCAGCAACATTGTCATATACCCCTATAATAAAGTAGGCTAAACAATTTTTAATAGAGCTGCCAAAAAACATTAATAAAATGCAAAGTTACAACTCATTGATTTATTTTGAAATTTATTGTTTTAAAAAGAGGATGATTGTGAATTAAATAACATACATACCCAGGCCCGATCCTAGCGGGTGTTCATTTTGTTCCCAGAACAAAGGCGGCCAAGCATAGCGGCGGCAAAGCCATCCTATCTTTTTTAGAAACAAAAATATTTAAGAATTTTAAAAATATCAACAATTTATGAAATAAACATATTAATAAAGCATTATTCTTTTAAATATTTGGTTTGGCTGACTGGTAAAAATATCTATACTAGTATATAGTTTATTTTATTAAAAAACAGAGTATACTTGTGATGTCAATCAGTGGCGTAACTAGAAACCCTACGAGAAAATTTTCTGGGTCGCATTGATTTACAACGCTCCAAGAAAATATTAATTTTCACATTATACCGTGACAGTAATAATGTAATCATTTTTTTTTACGTAATTAAACTTTTTCATTATTCTAATAATATTTTCTTTGTTTTAATCAAGATTTTCTTTGTTGCAATCATAAATCTTTAGAAAAATCCCTAAGGAATATAATCAGAGGAACAAATTTTAATTAAATTACCCCACTCTTGATACAGATATACATAGGTACAGGGCGTTAATCAAAAAGCGGGCCATAGGCGTTTAACATTGGAAATCAGTTTTCCTTTGGTAAAAGTTCCCAATTAATTTTAGACAAAAATGTTACAAATAAAACTTGTAGATAATTAAATTCTACGCCTAATTCACTAAACTTGTTTTTAACATAGTATTAGGTAAATGATTTTATTTCTAATTCATTTTTATGTAAGAACAAAGGCGGCTGATAGGTTAGGATCGGCCCTGTACATACCACTGAACTAAATATAAAACGGGAACGCATGTGTCCGATATCACAACATAGGCATTTCCGGCGCTCGGTAGGAGACCGCCATACTACTCTACTTCTAGTGTATTTCATTATGTCAGGTTTGCACTTAGGGATATTTTAAAGTTGTGTCACTCGTAAACTGTTGCATTGCCATATTCATATTTGTTTTGATTTTTAAATAACCTGTTTACGTGAGTGAAGGAGTGAGGTATTTATAAACTTTTCTTAATAATTTATTGTGATGGCCTAGTTTTGTAATATTTCTGAAATTTTTAATGATAAATTTGTTTCATGATAATGATCAGCTGTTCATAACCGTTGTTGGTTGGCGGAGATGGCAATATGGCAATGAACAACAATTAGTTGAATTAATTGCAAAATCATACTGTAAAATTCGCTTTTACAATTTAGCAAAGAAGCAGACAATGTTTGGGAGGAGCAAATATAAGAACATCTCTTAATAAATTATTTTATTTATGCATCAATGATAAATCATTATTAAATATTGATCTATTTTTTTTGAATTTTTCCGTTACATTAATATTTTTTATTATATTTTTTTTACCGTCATTATAATCAAAACAAAAATTCAAAATTCGTGCTTTTAAAACCCGGAGGTAGAGCAGTATGGCGGTCTCCTATGATGCGCGCAAATTGAACCTTAAAGCGAGTTCCCGCTTATATTTAGTTCAGTGATATATACCGCGGTGGGAGTGTCGTCACATCCTTGCGCTGTATCTAACCTCAAGGCCTCGCCTGTCGATGAAATGCATAAGCTCTCCGCTGTAATGAAACATATCGCACCTCGGATGTAATATACTATTTCCAGTGCCTACTTTTTCATTGACACTATATTGAAAGTGATACTTTTAATGAGAGGGTGGATAAATAGGTAGTTTTTTATTTAGTTTTTTATTTATATAACACATATTGTACAATTGACATTTTAAGTGTTAATAATAAATGGAAGATATGTAAAAGTATAAACAAATATTATGTTACAAATTTTAGTTTATTTTGGAATCATAAACTTGCTTATACAACGTCTAAAGCAACGTTTATAAAACGAGTCGCATACTCTACTTTTCTACGACTGTAAACTAAGGCAGCAGAAAAACAGAAATACACTTTTTAGTTAAACCAGATACTTTAACTGAATAACAACTGTCAACTCCAATTCATTTTTTTTTAATTTCACGAGCTACCATCGGCCCGTGGATAATGATTCATTTGTTATATGAAATAAGCTTTACGAAGTGTCCAATACGATTGAAGCTACAGTTTGTCAAGTTGTAATTAAGATTTAGTTTAACGACATGTAAATCTGTACATTAAGTTACATTTTAACAAAGAGAGAATGAAAAGTAACATATTACATACAATTTTAAATTGGTTTATTCCGAATGTGAGTATAGGTTTTATGATTTTTTTTCTTGTCTTGGTATAATTTAATAACTGTCAATTTATGCAGGATGTTATTTAAGAAAGTGTACAACACTTAATCAATTGCAGAACTAGTAGCCCCGTAGATAGTAAATCTGACAATAATTTTTGTTTTACTTGCTTTCTATAAGAACTGGAGACCTTTGAAACTGACCAAACACATCATAGTGATATTAACAAATATAGGGGCCTATTCTGCAACTCAGCGGTTAATTTTTAACAATTGGTTAAACGTTTTAACAAATCAACGGGCCTATTCTGTAACTCAGTGGTTAATTTTTAACAACTGGTTAATATTTTTATACAACAGCTATTGATTTGACAACTAAAAATACAATTATTTATTATATATCAACGTATTTGATTGGTTACATTTTTCAACCAGTTGTTAAAAATTAACCACTGAGTTACGGAATAGGCCCGCAAGTATGTTGACATATAACAAAAAGAGGGATTTTTATTTGTCAAATCAATATCTATTGAATAAAAATGTTAAAAAGTGGTTAAAAATTAACCACCGAGTTACAGAATAGGGCCCATATTGTACTTATGTTCATACGAAATGTACAAAAATTTATTAATATATTAGTAGTATATGTCGGTAATTTCAAAAAAGACTTTGTTCTTTTTTTCTGTGGAAATCTTTTATCTGTAATTGATAAAATAATGAATGCATAAAATTGGCTTGTACTACGACCGTGCTTTTATTTGCAATTTTGTTAATAAAAATAAAAAAGGATATTTTACGTCCTAGAGAGATAAAAATAAAAGTATGTGGTATGAGTAATGTGCTGGCCACATCATATTTTCTTGTAATAAACATATAAAAACAGATTTATAAAAACGATAAGTTCTAAAGTATTTGTTCAACCACGCGAAAAATGTGCAACGATTTAATAATTTCAGACCTTGGTAGTTAATTTATTTTAAAACATAAACCCATTTAGGTCACTACACTACCGTATCAAGCTTTGTAGAAATAACGTAAAACGTAAGCATATTTCCAGGGAGTAAATTTAGTGGTCTTAGATTGAAATCTTCATGGTCATGTATCATGGTTTTAATGTGACAGTAAATTCCGCGACTTGCATGGAATATCTAATTACTTTGCTAAGTGAATCCAGTGTAGTGTTGTTTTTCTACAAGAGACTTCACTGTCCCCCACAATAAAGTAATTAACTTAAAGGTGCAGTAATGTTCTCCTTGCTAACGCAATTTACACAACGAAAACATCCGCGAGAGAATTATATTTAGAAATTCTACCGCAGAAATAAAAAGCAATATGTTCATGGCGTTTTCTTATTTCATAATTGTGTAAGTGGATTGTTTGCAACAAAAGATGGGAGTTTTTAGAATAGTGTAACTCCAACTAATTTGTAATACAAGATGTTAAGGACAACAGGTGAAATATGAACTGATAATTATTTGACTTTGTTAGCACAAAGCAAATTACTATTATTCTGGATTAGGGTAGTTGATTGAATTAAGTACATATGTATCGAATTACTAATTGTTACAGTATAGCTGATCAATCCTTAATTTTTCTAATTATACACTTATAGTAAAGATTGAAGAAACCAATTACTTTAATATCTATGTTATATTTCAAGAAGTGTCTTGTAGGACTGATTTATTGGCGATGCTGTTTGATGTCAGCGCTTATACGGAAAATATTTGAACCTTGAGACAGGATATTGTCACGCATCGTTTTGTGTCCTATTTACGTATTTATGTTTTTGAAATATTGTTTGACATTGTTAAATATTTTTAAAGCGTGCAATTATTATTGTTTTAAGTCAAATTTGCAACTACAAATTTAAATAATAATAACTATAATACCCCGTATTATAGTTTTAAATTTGGCCGCTGGATAGCGAGCGCTATAGTCTGGCATCCCAGCATCGCCAATAGAATATGAATGTAAAAGAAAAGCAAATATATATGTCTATAAATAATTCAATGATGATATTAAAGTAAAAGAATACAAATCCAAGTAATAAAAAGTTCATTTATCTTTGTTATGTATAATGTAGACATTGTTGATTATCATTACTGAAATATGTATACTCGTGTAGAAATTAATTAATTTTTAATTTTTTTGAACAAATCTGTAAGTTTTACAGATCTGTAAATCTGTAAAAAACTAACAAAAACGCATCTATATTTGTTGATTAATATAAAATTCTGCAAAAATTGGCAGCGTTAGTTGCGATTTTGTTCATTATTTACAGATTTTCAGATCTGTAAAACTTACAGTTTTGTTCAGAATGGAGAACATGTATTACGAATTGTTTGAAAACAAATTAAAATATTGTATTTTTGGTGAAAAATATATATAAAACCAAACCAGTTGTGAAAAAATGTTCAAATTGTAATAGAATAAATATAGGTATTACATTATTTATTACCCGTTAACATTATCAATGAAAGTTAGGTAAAATTTCTTGACTGGGAATGAATGATGAGAAGAAAATATATTTCTGGACTTCAGTTAACTTTTATTTATCAACCCGACTGGTTTCGACATCCCATGTGTCTTCTTTAGGGAGTATAATTACAGATCAGTGGTGGAATCCCATGACACATATAGCTATCTTTTAATGTAGCGTGGTTTTAGCGCAGCGTTTTGGTGCTACGATTATTTGGTACTCCTATTAAAAATTTCTATCGCTTTGCTACATAATCGGCTAATTTCGTAAATGTACTAGGCATCCTAATAACATTTGTTATTTACATTGACGTTTATAAAATTTCATATTGAGAAGGATAAAAGGTTATAAAATTTTAAATATTTTGAAGGTAAATCGATTATACACTAAATATTTAATAAAAATGTATATAATTTAATTATTTTTTGATGCTACCAATTCATTTTGCTAAGTATGATGAAATAAGAATTGAGGAGTATAGGCAATTACACACAGAAAACCATTTCTTGAAAGAATTAGTTAAAGATTCCCATAGCATTTTGTATTTTTGTCTTGCTTGCACATTGAAATTTTTTGTGTCAACATCAAAGGATTTTCTTCAATATAATTAATTATGTGGAGTACGATGATCGACTAGTAGCAGAATGGAAAATTGGGAAATGATCGGACACGCAGTCTAATGTAAATAATTTATTTCCTGGCCTACGTTTCGACTGTACTACAGTCTTCCTCAGGGCTCTAAAAGTATACATGGACATACAAACATGAAATTTACACTATTAGCAAGGTACACTTATTTACATAAAAATTTACAACAAAATATATGAAATATTTTTTTAACTTACAGAAATGGTCAATGATTATAAACGGTAACTTGGGGTTCCCCCATATGACCCAATGGAGACAACAAATTGAAATGTATTAAATATATTGTAGTTATAAATATATCAAGTCAAATAATTTTAAGCTGGAACTCAAAGAAACCTCAAAACAACTTTACTAAAAAAAATTTAAAACGTTCTGAATTTGAGAAAAAACGGGTACTCAAAGATGTAAGAAAATTTTATAACAAGGACAAGCAAGTAAAGTTAAGTCAAGGATTAATTAACATTGTCCAATACGAAGGTTTTTTAAATAGAGTACTTAAGTTAACAAGAAATAAACTATTAAGATAGACAAATTACTAACATACAAGTGTTGTTGGAAACATAGTAACATTGTGAACATTTGTTATGGATTATTTTTGTAATAATTTATAAAATTGTGGTAGATTACACTTAAATTGTCTATATCTGTCTGGTGATTAATGTTATTTTCATCGGATTTAATATATAACATTTCTAAAGTGAGTCTTTTGTGTAAGTTGGATTCTTTTTTAATAATCTTGGCGTTGTCATAATCAAATTCATGTTGATTGTTTTTCACATGTTCTACTAGGGCACATTTGATATTTTTGTTAGTGTTATTCGAATTCTTTTTATGTTCATCCAAACGTATCTTTAAGTATCGTTTAGTTTGACCGGTATATAGAGCGTTACAATCCTTGCATGGTATTTTGTATATCAGGTTTGATTGTTGTTCTTTACTAGTTGTATCTTTAATTTTACTGAATAAATTCGAAACAGTTTTTTGTTGTCTGAATGCTACTTCCATGTCTAGTCTGTTTTTGATTAATTTTTTAAATTTTGGCGCTAATTCTTTTATGAAAGGCAATGACACGTATCTCATGTCGTTGTTGTTATTGTTCCTGCTTGAATTCACATTGTCAGCTGTAGATGAGTTTAAAATTTTGTTGGTTAATTTTATTGGAAAATTATTGACAGTGAGCAGATGTCGTATCTTTTGTTTAATTTCAGTATGGTATTCTTGACTGGTTAATTTCAGTGCACGGTGCATCATATTTTTAGCCACATTCACCTTTTGATGAGTGGGATGGTATGATTTAAAGTTTAAAAGCCTGGTGGAAGCACATGGTTTTCTGAACCATTTATGACTGATGGAATTGTCGGTATTATGTATTAATAACACATCCAAGAATGGAATTTGATTTTCGGTTTCTAATTCCATGGTGAATTGTATTTTTGAATGAAAATCATTAAATGTGTTAAGTAATATTTCCAAATGCTCTGACGGGGCTATTAATATGATGTCATCTACGTATTTTTTATGTAGGTTATTCTAAACGGGAGTTGCTCAATAACGGAAGATAATACGTGGTCCATGACGAGGTTGGCAAGAATAGGAGATAAGGGGCTTCCCACGATTGTTCCAGATATCTGCTTGTAAAATTCAGAGTTGAAAGAAAAATAGTTGCTGTTGTACCAAAAATGAACAATCTCTAAAAACTTATCTAAGGGTATGTCAGTTCTAATGCTGATGGTATCCCAGTTTTTTGTGATAACTATGGTGATGAGTTCTAGTGGTATGTTCGTGAAGAGGGAGATGACGTCCAGGGACAATAATACATGACCTTCGGGGATTATTGTATGTTGGATGGTTAAAAGAAAATCTTGGGAGTTCTTTACTAAATATTTATCGTCATCTAGATGATGTAAAGTGTTACTAAGATATTTAGCCAGATTGTAGGTAGGGGAGTTGATCCCAGAAACAATCGGTCGTAGTGCTAACTCTTGTTTCACTAACCCATAGATTTTCGGTGGAACCGCATTTTCTATTTTAATTTGATTATATGTGCTAGCATCGATGTAGTTGGCTTTATACACTTTTTTAATTAATAAATTATTTTTATTTTGTAATTTTTTCGTAATATCAGTATCTAATTTTTGGTATGTATTATTATCTCTTAACATATTGGTCATCATTTGGTTGTAAAGCTGTTTGTTAAGGGATACTGTCTTCTTAGTTTTATCTGTTAATTAATTATAATTTCTTGGTGCTTAGATGTTGTCCGTTTTTCTTGTTTTTTAGCTGGTTCGTCAAACACTATAAATTAATATACATAAGAATTGAATTGTTTGACAGATTGAGGTTATATTTTCGTACGTACTGTAAATTCCTCTAAATATAGCTAATACAAATCATTATACTACTAATAGTTACAAATGTTTCATTATTTGTACTTACTGTTTTTTATAATTTTTTGACGATATAACTATATCACAACGCTTAGCTGTACCTTCCAAATGGTGCTATGCTATGTGACGGTAGCAAATGTTCAGAGTACCGGCGGTGTCGTTAGGAATCATTGGTAAGCGGGATAGAAACGTCAGGGGTATATAGCTGTGCGCTACTGTAGCGTATTCATGTGATGCCACCACAGAACATTTGTGTAATGTGCAGTGCCCGTCGTCGCCGCCACTGTTACCACCGCTGTCCCCGTCGCTAGAAATTTAGAACAAAAAATAAAAAAATTCTAGAAGTCTAGAACAAAAGTTAGAAGAAAATTCTAGCAGTTTAGAACAAAAATTAGAGGAGAATTCTAGAAAAACTGAGGAAGACTTGAAAAATTTAGAAGATAAGTATGACAAGCAGATGGAAGAATTACGAGAAAAGGTCACTAGAATTACATTGTCACCAATGCAAAATTCCGATGTAGTGAAGGCAGGTTTACAAGAAGAAAGTAAAGTAGTAAAACCTGATACTAGTACAACAATGCATATTAAAATGCCGGAATTTAATGGAAAATCTTCGTGGCCGAACTATTTAAAACAATTTGAAGCACATAACTGGACGTCCAAAGAGAAGGCTACAGCGTTGACTGTTTCGTTGTGTGGGGAAGCCATCGACATCCTACAAACGCTGAAGGAAGAAGAACAAGAGGATTACGACCAACTAGACAAGCGGTTGGACATGCGGTATGGCAATGCGCACCTGGAGCAGGTGTACCAGATGCAACTGAGGAACCGCTATCAGAGTTCAAAAGAAAGCCTTCAAGAATTTGAAATCGACGTAGCTCGTTTGGTTCGTCTCGTACATCCTGTAGCTCCTGACAGCGTTTTGGAGTGCTTGGCCGTTCAAGCATTTATCTACGGAGTTCGAGACAGCGAAACACAGCAAGCACTGCGATTGGCCCGCCCACATCGTGCGCTCGTAGCTGACGTTGAAGATGAATTAATACTCGGTATGGACGTAATGAAAAAGCAAGGTTTTAAACTTGACCTGAAGAATGGAGTAATGATGGTCAATGAAGAAGAACTTGTTTTAAAACCACGAGAAGACAAACCTGTGCGCGTACTAGTGGCCGAAGATTTTACCCTTCCAGAACGAAGTGAATCTATTGTGCAAGCACAATTAGATGGTAGTTTCTGTGAGGGGAATATTGTTATGCTTGAGCCCAAGAATGATTGTGTGAAGACTGGTTGTTGTAGGAAAATGCTTGGCAGTATCCTCGATTATTCGAACTGTTAAAGCCAAAGGAAACATATCTCAGGAAGTTCCGGACACATTAATTAACCAATTATCAACCTTCTTCCAAGAACTGACCGCCGACCAGAGAACCAAGGCAAAGAAATTAATTGGAAGATTTCAAGATGTGTTTCAAGTTGACAAGAAGACCAACGGGAGAACTAATGTGGTTCACCATAAGATAGACACCGGCGACGCAATACCCATCCGCCAACCAGCAAGAAGACTACCATTGGCGAAGCGTGAGGAAGCGGGAAGAATTATTGAAGACATGAAAATGGAAGGTGTGATAGAACCTTCAAGCAGTCCATGGGCTTCGCCAGTGGTGTTAGTGAAGAAGAAGGATGGCTCTACACGATTTTGCGTCGATTACCGTCAACTTAACAACGTCACCAGGAAGGATAGCTACCCGCTGCCTCGAATAGACGATACACTAGGCACTTTGGCTGGCTCGAATATTTTCTCCACTCTGGATCTGAAGAGCGGATACTGGCAAGTCGATTTGGACCCAAAAGATAAGGAAAAGACAGTCTTCACAATTGGTACCGGACTCTGGCAATTTACTGTAATGCCATTTGGGCTCTGCAATGCCCCTGCAACGTTTGAACTACTCATGGAAACAGTATTGGCTGGACTATCATGGAAAACCTGTTTAGTCTATCTCGACGACAATATTGTGGTAGGTAAATATTCCAGGACCACATGAAGAATTTGGAA
The DNA here is from genome assembly GCA_963082715.1 of Harpalus rubripes. Classification (NCBI taxonomy): domain Eukaryota; kingdom Metazoa; phylum Arthropoda; class Insecta; order Coleoptera; family Carabidae; genus Harpalus; species Harpalus rubripes. Next base: position 34,100,191 of record OY720454.1, read on the forward strand.
GAGGTTTTCCAGAGATTACGGAAGGCTAACCTGAAGCTCAGCCCCAAGAAGTGCCACCTGTTTCAAAAGGAAGTTCATTACCTTGGACACGTGGTTTCAGGTAAGGGTATTGCAGTTGACCCGGAAAAGATAAAAGCTGTGAGAGATTGGCCAGCACCTAGAGACAAACACGAACTTAGAAGTTTTCTTGGTTTATGTACCTATTATCGACGATATGTACCTGGATTTGCCAACATAGCCAAGCCATTGACAAGGCTTACTGAAGAAGGTCGAAGATTTATCTGGGAAATGGACTGCAAACTTGCGTTCAAAAAACTGAAACATGCATTGACAAGCGCACCTGTCCTGGGTTATCCTTTACCTGAAGGAGAGTTCATACTAGACACAGATGCCAGCAACGTGGGAATTGGTGGCGTTCTTTCCCAGATACAAGACGGTCATGAGAAGGTTATTGCGTATTTTAGTAAGACCTTGTCAAAACCAGAGAGAAATTATTGTGTTACCAGAAAAGAACTATTGGAAGTCGTGAAATCCGCGGAACATTTCTACAAATATTTGTATGGAAGGAAATTTTTGATTAGAACTGACCATGCTGCTACAATTTAAGAATCCTGAAGGTCAGGTGGCTAGATGGATTGAAAGACTACAGGAATACGATTTCAAAATCGAGCATAGGACTGGTACCAGCCATCATAATGCCGACACATTGTCTAGAAGGCCGTGCCCAGATGATTGCAAGCATTGTAGTCGACTAGAAGAGAAATTTTCCATCGTCGCCAGGACAACAGTAGTGGACGATAATTGGCAGCCCGATGGACTACGCGAAGACCAAGAAAAAGACCCGACTTTAAAAATTATACTGGAATGGAAAGCAGAGGAGAGCAAACCAGTATGGGAAGATGTTGCACCGCACTCACCGAATGTAAAATCGTACTGGGCGCAATGGGACTCTATGGTGATTGATGATGGCATGTTAAAGCGTGTGGTAGAAAATGCTGATGGAACTGAGAAGAGAACTCAGTTAGTTATTACTAAGAGTAGAGTACCAGACGTGTTGAAAGAGATCCATGACAGATCTGGAGGCCATTTTGGAGTCATCAAAACGCTAGAAAGATTGCGCCAGCGGTTTTACTGGGTTAACTTCACGGAAGATGTTAAAGATTGGTGCAAGAAATGTGTGGTTTGCGCTGGAAGCAACGGTCCGCATAAACGACGAAAAGCTCCAATGCGTCAATACAACGTTGGCAGTCCATTTGAGCGTATTGCGATTAATGTGGCTGGACCATTCCCAGAAAGTGACGAAGGAAATAAATACATCGTGGTTGTCATGGACTACTTCACCAAATGGGTTGAAGCGTATCCATTACCCAACCAGGAAGCCACCACGGTCGCTGAAACTTAAGCTAAAGAATGTATTCGGAGTACCTCGTGAACTCCACTCCGACCAGGGAAGAAATTTTGAGTCTGCCGTTTCCCAAAATGTCTGTAAGATATTAGGAATTAATAAAACTAGAACAACTGCATTACATCCGCAGTCTGATGGCATGGTTGAACGAATGAACAGAACGATCAACCGATATTTGTCGAAGGTAGTCTCTAACCACCAAAGAGACTGGGACCGACACCCCCATCTGTTCCTGTTGGCTTATCGTTCATCCGTGCATGAAATAAAAGGGCAAACACCTGCGAACATCTTATTCGGGCGTGAGTTGCGCTTACTATGCGACTTGGTCTTCGGCAGTAAATAAATAAAAATGTTACATTTGTTTTAAACAAAAATGCATTAAAATACATTGTAACTTAATTTAAATACTTAATTACTTACATGATTTTTAGTAAAAGTTTATGAAAAATATTGCATACTATGAAAATGTTGAATGCAGTATAATTAATTACATAGCATGGAAAATTATTATTTGTATAAAAAATAACGTATAGTTAAATAAATTTAACAGTCGAAAAAGTAAATAAATAAATGAAACATAGAAATTGTACATTTATACAAATTATAAGAATATTAAATGTGAAAAAAATATATAAAAAATGTGTCGAACACCCTTAACGGCTAGCCTTCAACTAAGTAAAGTTTTGACCTGTTTTGTGACTTATCTTCGTTTATTTAAAAAAAGTTAATGATGAGTTTTAATAAGTAGTTTAATCGCCAATATTTAAAATATAAAGTAATAAAAGATAAAATATTTTTAATTTATATTAAAAATTTAAGTCTGATTTTATTGTAATGATGAGTCCATTTTATTTATGTAATTATGATTTTGTTTTATTTTATTTGTGTTGTTTGTATTTTAAAATGTTATTATATATCTTGCTGATACCCATTGGCTGGTAGCACGGGCGTGGTTCTAACACCTGTTTTAACTAAAAACCATGCCAACGACATGGCAAGTACTTCAGGGTTCTTAACAAAATCAGTGTTTCCAATATACTGATTAACTCGAAAATGTATTGACAACCATATTCAATAAATTTTTCTTCATTATTTTAAATTGTTTATACTACAAAGAAGGCTAGACAAAAATCGTATTAAACATTTTTAAATAATGCCGTCAAATTTATTAAACATGGATGTCAGTACATTTTCGGTTTATTCAGTAGATTGGCAACATTGATTTTGTTAATAACCCTGAAGTACGTGCCAAGTTGTTAGTATGGTTTTAGTTAAAACCGGTGTTAGAACCACGCTCGTGCTACCAGCCATTTGTCTGTTTTCAAATTGACTTTTTTTATCATTGTTTATATGCAGCATTTCTAGTGTTAGTCTCTTATGTAATTTTTTTTTTGTATCTAGTATCCTAGCGTTTTCGAAATCGAAATTGTGCTTTTGTGTTTGGGCATGTGTGACAAGGGCACATTTATTTTGATTATTTGTTTGTTTTAAACAGTTTTTTCTGTGTTCTTCCAGTCTTGTGTGGAGATACCCTTTTGTCTGACCTGTACATTGGGATGGGCAATCGGTGACATGGAATTTTGTATATAATATTAGACTTCATTTTGTTGTTTATTTTTGATTTTGTATTACTAAATAAGGATCCTACTGTCTTCACTGGTTTAAAACTTATTCCTACGTTGAAATATTTCATGAAACATCTCTTGAGTTTTATACTAATGCCATCTATGTATGGTAAGGAATAATAACTTTCCTTTGGAGTTTGTCTATTTGTTTTATTTTCCGTTCTTGTATTTATCACCTGATCATTCATTTCTGCGTTGTTGTTTTTTTCCTTATTGATTTTTGTTTTGTTTTTACAATCACTATTCAGGCTATTTATTATACGTATAGGATAATTATTTATTTTAAGTAGATTAGTAGTGATATTGTAAACTTCTTCATGAAAATTTTCTGAGGTTAAAGTGATTGCTCTATTTATTAATTTTTTTGCGTTTTTTATTTTTTGAGTTGTAGGATGGTTCGAATTGTAATTAAGGTATAGTGCTGGCTGTTGGCTTCCTGTACCATTTTGTAGATATAGTTCCATCGTCATTGTGTATCAAAATCATGTCCAAAAATGCGATCTGGCCTTGGTCTTCTAGTTCAACAGTAAATTGCAGGTGGGTGTTATAATTATTAAAAATCTGTAGTGTGTTGTTAACTTGGTCGTTAGGTACAGTCAGGAGAAGGTCATCAACGTATTTCTTAATGAAGAGTACATTATAGGGTAACTGTGGTATTACAGAATTTAATAATTCATCCAACACCAAATTTGCAATAACTGGAGATAAAGACGAACCCATTGCCACTCCCCATGTTTGTTTATAAAATGTGTCTCCATATTGAAAAGAACTTTCCGTGAGGCAAAAAGTTATAAGTTCTGTAAAATCTTGTATTGTTATTTTGTTTTTTTTTAGAAATTGTGTCCCAATGTTTGTTTATGGCCTCTACGACCATCTCCATCGGTATGTTGGTGTATAATGACACAACATCCAAGGATATCAATACATACCCATCCTCCAGGTTTGTGTGGCTAATGAATTCCTGGTATTCAAACGATTTTCTTACCAAGTATCTTTCTTCTTCCATTCACTTTAGTATATCTGCCAGATATTTGGAGAGAGCACCCGTTGGTGAATTTATTCCAGATACTATGGGCCTTAATGGTGCATTGGGTTTATGGACCATAAATTCTTGGTGGTATAGCGTTGTCCATGGTTAACCTTCGTTTATCTTCTGTTTTTATTGTACCCTTGTCATGCAACTTCTTTATTAGTTAGTATCTGAAAGTAAGTCATTCATTTTGTCATCATAATCCTTTTTATTAATAGCTATTGTTTTATTTGATTTGTCTGCTTTTATTATCAAAACTTCTTTGTTGTTTTTTAAGAACTGTTGTGTTTTTTTATAGCTTTTAGTTAAGTTGTCACGAGATTTATTTTGTTTATTTTTGTTACATAGATTAGTTACTATATTGGTGAATTCTGTTCTGATTGTATTTCCTATTTGAATGTCATTCGTATGATCCAAAACGTACTCCGGATCTGCTGTAAGATGAAACATTGGTATTTCATAAGGTTGTATGGGTAAACTATATTTTGGCCCTAAAGATAGCAGTTCTATAACTTCCTGAAGAAATTCAGTACTACTTAGGTTTAAAAACCAATAATTTTTATAACTGTTTTTACTTAGTTTTAAATTTTTTAGTTTTTTAATTTGTGTATTTTTAAGTTTCATGTTGTAAAAATTGAATTTCCTATTTAGTAGGAGTTGTAATTTGTGCCAATGAATGAAGCTTACATTTTGTCTTATGCATTCATAGTGATGGTAATACCTCTTTTCCAGATAGTTAATACGCCAACAAACTACTTTTATTTCTAGATTTAGTGTTTGTATTTTAAAATTGTTGATTATTTTATTTACATGATTTTTATACGGATTATTTTGTAATAAAATGTTATTTAGACATTTAAAGTGGTTGTTAATGTGTATTTTGTACATTTATACAAATTGTACTGACATAATAGTTATTTGTGTATCAAGAGCGTAAAGTGAATCTTTATTGCTCGTGCTCGTAAATTGAAGCGCGAGCGCTGCAATCGAGCTAGAGCAATAAAGATACTTTACGCTAGAGATGCACACATAATTTTTTCTACGACTTTACTAACGAAGTAAAAAAATAATAATACCTATTTAGTAAGTTCAATTAAATCTCAACCAATTTCCTGTTTTGTGTTGCTGTAACCATGACGATATGAGTAAATAAATAATTCTGATGCCAACCAATACCAACAATCATTGTTTTATGAAAAGTTTTCACACATACATCAAAAATGTGCTCAAAAATCTACGAAAATAGTGAAGATAGTGATTTTCTTTCTTGAGTTTATTACCTGCAAAATCAAGAGCATTATACGAAAAGAATTATAACCTCTTCATTGAATGGTGTGAGTTAAAAAAAATCAAGAACTACAGTGAAAATGATTTACTAGCTTTCTTTTTGGAAAAATCTAATGTAATGAAATCGTCTTCTCTTTGTTCCATTTTTTCCATGCTAAAATCAACACTAGCAGTTAAGAACGATATTGATATCAGCAAATTTAGTGGGTCCATTTTAATTGTGAAAATTCCAGACTCAAAAACTAATGTGCAGCGAACATTTATTGTTGATGATCATAATCTTTTGTCAATGTACAGAAGATATGTTGCTCTTCGACCCTGTAACATATCATCTCGGTGATTATTCATAAATTATAAGCATGGCAAATGTACCGCACAAGTTGTTGGAATGAACACTATAGGAAAAATTTCATTTAACATTGCACAATATCTGAATTTACCTGATTCGATATCATTTACAGGCCATTGTTTCCGCAGATCCTCTGCTACATTACTAGCTAATTCCGGAGCTGACAGCTGTTGGAAAAGGTTATGTTGATGAAAGTTTGAAAAATAAAATTGATACAGCGCATACAATTTTAACAAACAAGGAGAATCAAACTTCTGCCACTGCCACACTAACTGAATATTCTAGTGAGAATGTCACAATCACAGAATCTAATTTATCCTAGTCAGCTGTTTAACATTGTCGGTCAATGATTAAATCCACTAAGTTTGTTAATTATGAAATATATTTATAGTTGTAATTAAATGCACATTCACCAACAGAATAAAGTTGTAATTAAATTAAATAAATAAGTTGGTAGCGTAGCTAACTTCGTATTGTTTGTAGCACATTTGTAGTGTAAAACAGAACCTAACGTATATTTTAGATTTCGTACGTATTGTTTTAATAAATTAAAATTTCAGAAATAATATGTATTTATCTAAGCGAGCAAATTAAGTACTTTACCGCGCGTTGCTATGGGAGACGCGCCGTAAAGTGTTGTTTTGCTCGTTCCTTAGTAATCATTAACTTTACGATAACAAAAGACAGCATAAATATCAACTTTTCATGGTGGTCGTAGAAAAAATACATTTAATATTCTTATACATGTATTTTATGACAGTACAGTTTGTATAAATGTACAATTTCTATGTTTTATTTATTTATTAATTTTTTCGACTGTTAAATTTATTTAACTATAAGTTATTTTTTATACAAATAATAATTTTCCATGCTTTGTAATTATACTGCATTCAACATTTTCATAGTATGCAATATTTTTCATAAACTTTTACTAAAAATCATGTAAGTAATTAAGTATTTAAATTAAGTTACAATGTATTTTAATGTATTTTTGTTTAAAACAAATGTTCTGATCTGTAATTATAGCCCCTGAGGAAGACACATGGGGTGTCGAAACCGGTCGGGTTGATAAATAAAAGTTGACTGAAGTCCAGAAATATATTTTCTTCTCATTATCAATGAAGTTAAATCATTTCATTATAATTTACAGAGGGCGTATTACAGGGAGAAATTTTAAGTCCATTCATTTTATTCGTTTCTGATGTTGAGAAACTTTTCCGTAAGGCAAACGCAGAGGGCTTGCATATGAATAACAACCAATGACCAGTGACTCCCCAGTAAAAACTCAAAAAAATCTAAATATCTTAAAGGACTACTGTGACCATAACTTCTTATAAGTCTACGAAGAAAACAAAATTTTTAAAATTCTGTTGTGGGTGTCCCAAAACACATACATCCTCCTATACCAACGACTCACTAGAAATTGTAAATTCTTTGATTTATTTAGGTACAACTTTCTCTTGTTCGCAAAAATTTGGTCCAGCAGTACAAAATAATTACAAAACAGCTATTGCTGCTAACCAAAAAGATAATAAAATATTAGCTACAGCTAAATAAATAAAAAAAAACTTTATTGCTCAATAGTCAAGTCAACAACTTTTTACGGAGTAGAAATCTGAGCAAATAAATATATTGAGATTAACTTTATAAAATCCAAATTGTATGATCCGAATGGACACGGGACTCGTTCCCATAGAAGTGGAAATATGAAGACGAATTCTTTGTTGGTGGTATAAATTAACTAATGTAACAGAAACTTAAAGAACGAGGTTTATGTGTTTGGTGGAAAAGATTGAATTGTTGATATATTTATTGCCAAACGATACTTACCGTATACGAATTTGCTGAACAGCTGATGTTCTGGAGGTTGGTGTACTGTCTATCACTTCACAGATAGTTTAGGTTGCAAAAAAATAATTTTTAAGTTAAAGTCCAAAACAAATTTATTTAATAAAAAGTATTTAATATTAAAAATAAGTAAAATTTATAAAATTAATGAAAAACAACAGAAAAACAATAAAGACTTTATAAAATAACTTAGAGTAAAACAGAAAATTACAATTTATTTATGATAATTATTATAAACTTAGTAAACATCGCCTCTAATCAGGTCGAAGACACAAGACAAAATACCCTTCGACTAGATGGTAATAGTATCTGTTAGAGGGGGTAGGAAAAATACGGCATCCATATTGTCTTGTATCTAGTGCACGTAGGCTTAATAATTCTTAAAAATTAATGATCAACAAATAAATGTCGCGACTATAGATACAGAGACAACGTTGGATATCAATTACCCAAGATATAGTATGATAAGGGTGAACCCAGATGGAACTATCATAATATGATAGGAATTTTTAAATGAATTTTGACATTTTAAACTTAAAGAGATAAACAGAGTTAATATATGATTATTGAAACTATAATTTAGAAAAGTTTGTTTGTCGTCTGCATTCAACAATGTCACACTATAATGAAAGATGACAGAATACCTAAACTTTGTATAACTGTTTACAAGAATAAGATCAACCCTCTAAAAATAAACCGTGCACTGAAGTCAATATATTTTTAATATCTTTAGGCTATGAAATAAATTGGAAAAAAGAATCAACAAAAATTTGATAAGCGAAATCTTAGAGAAAGTTCGTATAAAATTGATAGAAAAAGATAATAATTGTTTAAATTCGAATTTAAACCAGTATTACAAATATTTAAAATATGAGCACAACTTAGCAGAATACTTAAATTTCAACTTGTGCATATCTAGTCTAGGTACGTATAATTTATTAATTATCATTTATCAAGTACTTCGATTTAATTTTTATATCTTTAGATATTGCAGTTTAAAGTTATATACCAAAATGCCCACAAATATAACCAAAAGTCGCACATTGCCACATCACGTAGGGGAGACTGGGACACATTCGTACAATTCGGACACTTTATTTTATTATTGGCTATGTATCTATTTTTTTCGAAAACGTTTATTGGTAATTGATACTTTGGTCTTTGGTTTCATTATGTAAATATTTAATATTGAAAGAAAAACATTATGTAATGAAATATCGTACCAATTTGCAACCTAGGGGGAAGTACAATGGCGCATGCCTGTGGTACATTGATACATGATTGGGTACGATGGTATATGACTCAATATAAAAAATAAATACAAATATTCTGCATTAAGTAAATAAAAAAATATATTTTACTAAACAAAAAAAAAAAAATTAAAAATGCATACATTGACGCGCTGCGCCAAGGATTATTGTCGGCTGTGGTGATATAAGAACGATGTTATTTAAGTCAATATCAGGAATATTGGGAAATATAAAAGTTTCATTTGATTTGTTTCTTAAAAAAGTAACGGAAAACAAACCAATATTTAGTATTTCAATGACCTTCCCAATATAAGATTTGCAAGATTTCCTGGTTGGGAACTTCGCAGTGTACCAATGTACTTCACCTAAAGGTATTTTAAAAAGTATCCCATAAGCTCACTTTTGAAAATTTTAAAATTAGAAAACTCAGATTATAAAATAGAAAATATTAGCTAATCCATAATAATGACGTGTATCTTATAATAAATAGAAATTGACATCACGAGAAAAGTTATATGCTTACAAAAATTTCGAAATAAAATAACGAGTCTTTAAAAGTTAATTGATTCATTAAGTTCTACCTGACAGTTTTTACAATTTTCAAATGAATTAATAACTGTTTACTAATGATAATTTTTCAACGTTTTTCTAGTGATGATGTGAACTTAATTCAAGAAATATGTATTTAAAATACATTAATGTTTATTTAAATTCAATGTAAACTTATCATAAAGTTGAATCAATACGAGAGACTTTAAATCTAAACATAACATATACAATATATCCTTTTAAAACACTATTTCCAACAAGTCGTGGTTCGAATGATGCAGGCAAGTTCAATATTTTCCCGCTCATCTTTCCATTATCCTAGCTGAGTATGTCGCTGCAATTCGGGTCCGTTATACGTTAGCCTTTATGTTACCTTAACGCTGGTGGAGGCTAGCGGTGCACTTAATACCCTCGGCATTATCATACTTTTCTTGAATTACGCTTTATAACTACGGCACAACATGTGATAATGTGTATAACTGTAATAGCATTAGCTGCTGAGAAGTAACTGATATTTACGAACCCTTGAGAGCTGCATTTACATAGGTGCTGGCGACGCCAGACTAAACTAAGACTCACCTTCAGTGACCACAAAAATGTTTTACCGAAGATAAATAGCTCCTGTAAATATCTACATTCAGTTAAGTGACATAGAAATGTTAACAGAGTTTTGAAATAAGATATTTTTCTTTGATACTACAAATGTCAAAAGTTTTTTTTTTTTGTCCTACAAGTGGGCAAAGACATTTATTCATAATCATTAAAGTAATAAGTTGATTTTTAACATTTTAGAGATTGGAAAATACGTCATTGCTAACTGTAATGACAATACCATGGGTGGGAAATGACATATCACACTTCCACTTTACGAGTGGGCAAATGGAGGGTTGCCTAGCGACACGATCATAGATCTCGAGTAGACTAAACAAATTATAATACAGCTGTCAAAAATATTAATAAAATTCAAGGTTTATTTGGTATTTATTGATTTAAAAAGGATGATTGTGAACAAAATAGTAACTTCATCTCTCGATTAATACTTAAGCCCTTGTCTGTATGAAACATATCCCACCTCGAATGTAATATACTGTTTAATCACAAGAATTAATTTCTATTTTTTTTATATAGTTCAAGTTGGAGACATTTTGTCCAGAAGATGAAAGTATAGTGTTAGTCGAAGGTCTTAATTTTTATGAATGGATAAAATAATTTACTCTCGCGTGTAGCATAACAATCATAGGCTGTGATACCTGGTACATGCCTGGACGGTACAGATATATACATATATATCAATCAACAAGTTATTCTTTAAACTATAAACTCTAATTTTTAAATGTAGTAGTGAATAATCCTTATTTGCCTCTTGGCTTAATACTATATATTTTGTACTCATGAAAATATTGAATGTTAACATGTTAATAATATTTGATTTCATATATAACATATTAGTTTTAGTGGTCTCTTCCTTTCTTCTATTGATATCATACATCCTCACCCTTTTCCCGAATCCTCTAGTCAGTGGGGGCGATATAAAGGAAATTTATATTTATATATAATTTTTGTGTATTTACTTTTCGCGTATTTTTATAAATATATACATATATACTTTAAACAATTTTATATATTTATTTTCTCGTATTTAAAACAAAAGCAAAGATTTTTTAAATATATTAAAGTATAGGAACGTTACATTAAAAATATTAGAAACATTAACCAAGAAAATCTGTCACCTAATATCATGATTTATACTTGAAAATGGCTGTCTTTTCCCTAGAAATTCTGCCTCAATTTTTTTTTTTTGATAACAAGATTGTGAACGATACTTAAGTCAGGTTTACTTAAGTGAGGAGCAATTATTAGTACAAATTTCGAGATAAATGAACAAAACAGAGCAATAGACTTTTATAATATAAAGAGATAGAAGATATTATGCGCAATGGAGATCTGCGTATTGTAAGAACAATTGGCGGGAGTCATGGATACGCGCTTGACATGACATCCAAAGCGTTTGTTTCTAAAAAAAATTAAACGTCAAATGTGAGAAAAGTCTCAGAAAAATTAAAAAAAAAACTTGTCGAAAGATGTTGCAAAAGCTTTTTATTGAAGCTTAAATGTCTGACGATGTAAATTTTCACCGAGAATACAGGTACTTTAATCACTACAATAATTTTGACGTTTCGTTTTACAGCCCAACTGGCAGTTGTTGGAGCCATATTACTTACTATTTGCACCGATAGAAAGAGATAACCGTTAAATTGAAAAGGTCTATTGTAATCAAATAGACCTTTTCGTTTTTTAAATTTTTCTGAGACTTTTCTCACATTTGGCGTCAATTTTTTTTTTTTTTTTTGAGGAAACGCCTTGGATTTTATGACAAGCGCATGTCCATGACTCTCGCCAATTGTTCTTACTAAGCGCAGATCTCCATTGCTCATAATATCTTCTATCTATTTAAACTGAATAGGTCTATTGTTACAACTAACTCGAAATATCGCTGATATAAAAAAATTATTGTATAGGTCTAGAGGGAGGGGGGGGGGCGGTCGCCCCCATCGTCCTCCCCCTGGGTACGCCACTGCCTCTAGTATTTCTTCTTTGTTTATTCTCTTTTCTTTTAGTTCTCCGCATTCCTATAAATGTATTCTATTGCTTCATCGGGTTTCCAGTAATCACTGACTTTCTCTTCATTACCGCACCTGTACCTTGCTATCTTCCTGATGTTTTAAATGTTTCCCCCATTTCAAATATCGAGTTATACCGAGACTTCTTGTTTTGTTATATTTAGTGTAATATCTGGAAGATTCATTGTCTCTAAATCTTTCCTGATTCTGGATGTCTATACTTCTTTGTTAAATTTTTTCTTTTATGTCGTGACTTCTTGCTTTTTCATTGTCTATTTTTGTAAACGAGTAGGTTTCCATTGCTTTCAAATAATTTGCTTCTCTGGCTCATCCTACATTTTTTTTCATTTCTTTTTCTGGCATCTTTTTACCATTTTTCCATTATCTTTCCTTTTTGTCCTACCAACATTTTTTCTTCATAGTTCATTGCTCTATTCTCTGTTTCGATTTCCAAATTTTTAAATATATTACTCGTAGATAATCAATAGCTCAATAAACCTCCTTCTTTTATTATAGAATTGACAATATTGGTACTTTGAAGTATCAACAAACTAAATAATGCTTGTCATTAAATGACAATTCAAAAAATATAAAAAGATGTTCAATATAATTTACTTGATTATTATGATATTATGTTTATTGTGTACAATAACAAAAACTCGTACTAATGAAGAGTCATTTGTGAAGTACATAAAATGAACTAAATGCATATTTATGTAGAAATATGTATATTGATAAATATTCTTTTTTGTCAAGAGATAGAGATTGGTATCAAATTGTAAGACTTTTAGTAACAAATAAATAAGTGCAGAGAAAACAGAAGATAGAAAAAGAGTCATAGGTTCATAATATTATAAACAATGGATGAGAAAAGCAACATTTTTCTCGATCTGTAATATGAAGCTTGAGAAAACTGCCCTACCAAGAGAAAAATAGCATTCGTTCCTAAGATGTATATACTACTTATTTCTTTCACCGCCGGACGTAGAAATCACACATATCCAAATTTTAAAAAATGAAAAGTTTATGACTAATTCCATTATTGTCATCTTTGATTATTTAATGAATTTAAGAAATTATAAGTCTTTGAGATTTTCATCTTGATATAAATAAAGCTGAATTTTCTAGAATAATATTTTGAGAATTTTGAATTCCACGTCGTTTCTGTTTTTTGTTCAAAAATGGAGTACAAAGAATTCACCCTTGGAAAAACTTCAAGAAATTGTTGATGTAGCTTCAGCAGCTGTTCTAAACTTATTACCAATGAAACGTTGAAAGTTGAACGATGCAGCCTAAAGACAACTGAACTGTCAAAATGATATAACATCTTTAGGGCTTATTTTTGTCACAGTTTCTGCCTAGAGGCAAAATGTTTTACATCTGTCATGATTTTGACATTATAGATATTAGGCCAAATTCAGCACTCTTCTTTAACTAATAAAGCTTACCTAAAAATTACAAAATAAAGAGAGACATATACAATGATGTGCAAATAAGAAAAAAGATGCAAAATGTTTCTACGGTTACTATAGATGATCACTAGACTAAAGAAGAGTGCTGAATTCAACCCATTGGCTGGTTTTGCGAATCTGATTTTATAAGGTACTTTAAAAGTGATCTCTTAAGAATACATTGTAAAAGCGCGCTTCATAATAGCACTCTTATAATTTGTCTGTATTAAAAATAGTTAAAAATGGCGCTTCGTATTTTAAGGCCTACTATTTTCATTTCTGCTTAAATTGCAGTTAACTTTCAGTTAAATAAAAAAATATGGCATTTATCTTACAGCATAAGTTCTAAAAATAACACATGTATCGATAAGAAATTTTTCGTTTTAAATGACAACTGAGTTAACAGACAATTTAACCACAAGTTAAAGAAAATACCGTGCCTTAAACATATCTTAACATAACCTAACCTTGTGCAATTTTGTAACTCTACACATATTATTTTATCGTTCAGATGTTTGGCGTCCACTTGCATGTCGCCCAGTTGGTCATCGCTCACTTGTCCACTGTCCAATTGATCGAGTTGGTAACTTTTATGTTACTAGAAAATTAGAATATTAGAAAGTCGTGTCGTAATAATTTTCTGATAGTTACGCGTGCGGTCTTGAGGGAGCTTTTGAGGGCCACTGATAAAAGCACTTAAAACAGCAACCGAAAATAACATCAGTGCAGTTTTCACCACTCTCGGATGGCTTTAATATAATTTAACTGTTATTTCGTAGCGAGTAGAGTACAATACATTTGCCCTTATTAAAAATTTTCATTGTACTGCTTTTTGATTCGTTTTTTAATAATAATGCGAAACTCATTCCCTAACACTACGCGGTGTTTTGCGCTATTTATCTCACGTTATTATTTAATTTATTATTAATGCACGTTGCAATGAATTATTTATACAGCTTTTTCTTCACAAAGAAAATAAATTTAATTTCCTAAATTGATAAATCAATAACGGTTTTATATGCTTTATCACTACTTCATTGGGAGGCATAAATAATAACTACAATTTATATAAATAATATATGAAATATAAAATATTAAAATTTATTACACTTTTTATATACAATCATAAATCTTGGATGATACAATAAATCGTACCTCATTTATTCCTATTTATTAATCATGATAATTTTATCAAATTTCTTTAATTCTTATATTGTATTTTACTTTGTACGTATATGTATAAAGTATGAGTTGTTCTGAACTCTATTTTCAAATATTAACATCAGGATTTACATTTCATTAATTACTAATAGAAATAGAAGCTTGAATATTATAAGGATTACGCTAGAATTATTTAGTATATATATATATATATATATATATATATATATATATATTGTAACAATATTTTTCCATTCCTGTTCATTTTGTGTTCCTTCTGCTTTTCTAATCAGTTTCTTCCACTCGCGTCCCTTCATACCTGAAACTGTATTGTCATTCTATTTCATTGTTATCATATTTTGTGTTGTCATATTTCAAGGTGTACCTACCTTAGCTTTTCTTTGGCCCATTTCTCTCTAGTTTTCATCCATTCCCTTTTTCCCTTTTGTACATTTTTCTTGTCTTCAACCTTCACCTTCATCAGTCCTTTGTTGACATTTCCATATGTCAAACCGCCATTCATGCTTCTTTTCCCATAGTTCCTTGGCGTCTGCGCGTGAGCGCATTGTTTGTGTCATTGGTTCTGACTTTTATTCCCGCGAAGTAGACTACTGGATGAACATGTCAGTTTGTGTGGTAAACTACCCCAACTTTATTTTGATTTTAATGAAGTTTTGCCTACTTAGACTAGAGTTGAAATCTCTTAATTGAACTGACTTAAGTCAAGTACATTCTGCATTGTAAGATTTTCTTCCTTTTTTAAAAGCAACGTTTGAAGACTTAGACGTGTTGTGCGATCCGCTCTTAAGCGATTTTTTTAGTAAATTGTGTTATAGTTTTGAGCACTCTGTTATAGAGGTTTTGATCCACAAGTCATGTATTTAATTTGGGAATTTGGATATTCCCACAGGAAGTTTCCTGGATTTAAAAATCTTCACCGCTTGTAACACTTTGAGGCCGTCCTAAATCAAAGGTAAATAATTAATTGAGTACAATGCTAACATTAGTATTATTCCAATCTTTATTACATTTTATAATTCATTGAAAAGTAAAACTTAAATTTATAAAATAAAACTAGTAGCCATTTTGAATTGGGTAGAGGACCATGTGCTGATAATGTTCATTATTTTCAGGCCTTTTTTTTCTTTCTTTTTCGTTTTCTCTCGTTTCCTTTTGTTCTTCGTTGTCTTTTACGACGTTCCCTTTTTGGGATATATTTTGGATATATCTGGAACCTTTTTTTTTTTGGTTTTACCAAAATTTGTACGAGGTTCTCGTATGGTGTATGAAGTACATGGTTGCACCATTACGAGTCATCGCGTTCATCATCCTCATCGTTTCATCATCACCGCCCGTCTGCGTGTTGTCTGTACCTGGTTGCCGTGTAGGAGAGGAGTTTTAATAGTGGCGTACCAAGCCGCGAGGGAAGAGACGTCCGCCATTTCTCCGTGCCGTCTGGACTTCACCGCCTCCCCCACCAGTAGATCAGATAAGCAACAGAACACTTATTTTTTTATTTTGTTTGGCAATTCATATTTATATTTTTGTGTAACTTACCGTTTTGTTGTTTGTTGCGTTCACCTTCAGTGGACCAGTTTATTTTTTTTATGTACTGTGGACTATATCTGGGTATTTTAAGAGGTATAGGCTGGCTTTCGCGAGGCCATTTTGAAAGGTATTTTATTTTATTGTTATCTCGTCCACGGAAAGGTACTAAGGGCTCGTACTGCGAGACTTTGAGCGTTTTACCGTCTTACTCTGCGCCGCGACGTAATTGATGCATTAACTGCGATCTACACATTTTGCGCTTTAATTTTTTTGTTACGACGCACCGCCCCGACGAACCTTACCCTTCTGCGACGCACAGCCCTTAAGGCTTATGTACCATCGGCCTTCAGCCACAACTCGCGCGAGACTGCCGACACCCTTCGTTTATACACCACCGTTTTGTAACCACATTGCTGTACCGACGTTGTTGCAATATAGTTCACGTTTTTATTTTAAAATTAGCGGTTGTTGCTACCTTTCCGTTCTCCCATTATTCAAGTTTCCGAGGGCTTGTCGCTCAGCTGTTTGTAGGCTCTGTGATCGAGTGACTGGCGCCCTTTCCACCCTTATTTTTCAGCGACGTCGAACCACCCCGTCTCCACTGTTTAGCTGGCCGGAGCCCAAACCTCGCTCGGGAACTCACTCCCTGGGCCACAGTTTGGCTTTTATAACCCCAAGGGCTAGGGTGGCCTTTGGGTATATATATATATATATATATATATATATATATATATATATATATATATATATATATATATATATATATATATACAGATGTGTTAGTTAAGAAAACAATTTTTGAAGCGGGATTTAAACAGTCGAATAGAATTTAGTGGGCAGAAATAATTTTGACACCTTTTTTAATAAAGTAAAGCTTTCGGGTTATTTAAAACCATCGCCATGTGTTAAAAATTGTTTTATACAAAGATATTTGACAAATTTTAGTGTAATACTTACATTAATTGGAGATTTAGAAGTAATATTTCAAAAACAAACATAATATGCGAATTTTGACATAGACTTAAGTTTAGACATTGTCATATATAATAAAATTATAAATTTTCTACGGAATATACGTAGTTTACATTTTAAAACAAAAATTATTAAAAAATTTGATGATGGCTATGAACAACAAGAAAAAACTAGAAACTTTTCAAGGACTGGTAGCGCCTGAGAAGTGGAGTGAGGAAAAAACCCCCTAGTTGAGTATAGGCGGGAATATATGAATGAAGGTCAAGTACGATCTATGTCAAAACAAATCGAACCTCAAACTTAATATAAAATAGGAAAGTTTAATAAAAAATTTGAATAATATAGAAACTAAATTATTATGTCGGTATTTGAATTGTGTTGGTCTGAGGGATATTTCTTTTTCGATAAAACTTTCGTTTTTTACCTTCCGTCACCTTTAGGTAAGGAAGGTATTGTCTTTGGTCAAAAAATTCGGTGGTGAGTTTTTGTTGAATAAGCACGTTTTAGGGTCCCTAGAACACGATTTTACTATTTTTATGAAGATGTCTGTGTGTGTGTGTGTGTGTGTGTGTGTGTGTGTGTGTGTGTGTGTGTGTGTGTGTGTGTGTGTGTGTTCCATACTACAATTCTAAAAATTATAACTCTTTCGGACAACCGGAAGTGCCCTCATTTGAAGATTTAACAGTTTTTCTTGAAAGAACTATGTTAAATATCATTTTTTCACATTTAATGTTATTATAAATATTAAAGAATATTTTATTCTCTATACGATTTGACTGCATTTTATACTTAATATGAAATGGATATAGAGTTAAAAAATTATAAAGAAATTAAATTTCATAAAGTAGCCATAGCTATGGAAACAGCTACTATATTAAGAAAATTTTGATTGAAAGATGTCAGTGTCAAGTGAAATTGACATAGTGTGTTTGTCTTATAATTTTACTGGAAATACCTATGGGATCTTTTGCTATAAAAATTTTCTGTATGGAATTTGCATAAAATACATGCAACTGCCGGAAGGTAAAGTACAAGAAATATAATCTTTAGCAAGGAACTTTCTGTATGAAATTTGTACAAAATACATAGAACTGACGGAAGGTAATGTGCTGGCCACATCAGATTTTTATAATTAATTTGAGGATCGATTTATTTTGTTATTAATCGTACTTGACCTTCATTCGCCACCAGTTCTTGAAAAGTTTCTGGTTTTTTCTTGTTGTTCGTAGCCATCATCAAAATTTTTAATAATTTTTGTTTTAAAATGTAAACTACGTATATTCCGTAGAAAATTTATAATTTTATTATATACGACAATGTCTAAACTCAAGTCAACGTCAAAGTTCGTATATTATGTTTGTTTTTGAAATTTTACTTCTAATTCTCAAATTAATGTATTACACTAAAATTTGTCAAATATCTTTGTACAAAACAATTTTTAACACATTTTAGAGTCCTGAGGATGTTTTTAAATAAACCGAAAGCTTGACTTTATTAAAAAGAGTGTTAAAATTATTTCTGCATCCCGCTTCAAAATTGTTTTCTTATAAATAACTTAACTTTTGCACCTTAATTTGAGAAGACAAACATATAAATAACTGTTTAAAATAACGGTGCAAATTTTGTTTTGCACGTCTTGCTTTTTTGTTTTTATTCTCAGTTATTTAACGCATTCTTTCAATTAATCTCATTGTTGCACCAATTAAGGATTCCAACTGCATTAAAATTTATTAGTCTTGAAACGTATATCTACAGTACATACTTACTTGCGAAATAATTAATAATAGTTTAGTCTATAGATTCTAATTAAATCACTATTACATATATCAAATGTAGATTTGTTAAAGCTTTGTTTGTTTAAAACTTATTATATACTCCCTTAATAAAGTCCCGTGTTTTGCAGATAAAAGCAAAAAAAAAAACACCCTCTCCCAATACTCCCATTGAGCGACAAAAAAAGAATTTGCACAACAAAGGTCAAATCTCTAGCTTATTATCATGTCCATCTTTGGGCTATATCCCCAGGTACGTTATCTCATATCCTATCAGGGTGGCCATGGCGACGGCAACGCACTCGGTACTGGTGGTGGTGGCGAGAACTTGAACTAAACGCGGAATTACGTTATCAGGACAAACGACGGTCCAGGGACCCGGGAATATTAACGTGCTCTTTCGAATCTAGAGTGCCAGGCATGAGAGCGAGTGAGGACCCTATACCTCGCCTAAGTGCCACATTCATCATCAGCTTCGCCGACACATTATGCCCAAACAAAAATTTATTGTTTAAAATATGCGCGCTAGGTGCCACTAACTTTTAATTAAATCAATCTCCAACGTAAAATTGATTGTACTAGTTTTTACTACACAAATTTATTTCTTGCGGGAATGAAAATTGCATCTACCTGAAAAATTTATAACTCTTTCCGTATTGTATTCTTGTATTCAGGCTTAATGTTGTTAAATAATGTATATATATATATATATATATATATATATATATATATATATATATATATATATATATATACAGGGTGTTAATTAAAAAGCGGGCCATAGGCGTTTAACATGGGAAATCAGTTTTTCCTTGCGCAAAACTTCCTATTTAATTTTAAACAAAAATGTTTCAAATAAATGTTTTAGAGAATTAAATTCTACATCAGCATCACTAAACAGATTTTATTTTGCATGTTTAGTAACCTGTAAAATCCAATTTTAAATTTTATAAATATTACTCATTTGTAGTGATAGCCATGAAATTTAAACAAAATTACAAGGAAATGCATATCGTTTGAATTGTCAGAATTTCGATTTTGCAGGTTACAAAATAAAAATAAATAAAATCTAAGCAATAATTTAGATGTAGATTATAAGAACAAAATATTTTTAAGGATTTACGATAGAATATAATTATCAGTAATTTTTATTTGAAAATCGAATTTCTGACAGTTCAAACATGCATTTCTTTGTAATTTTGTTTAAATTCCATGACTATCACTACAAATGAGCAATATTTATAGAATTTCAATTTGGATTTTACAGGTTACTAAACATGCATTCTGTTTAGTAATGCTGGTGTATAATTTGAGTATCTACAACTTTTATTTGAAACAGTTTTGTCTAAAATTAATTGGGAACTTTTGCGCAAGGAAAAACTGATTTCCCATGTTAAACGCCTATGGCCCGCTTTTTAATTAACACCCTATATATATATATATATATATATATATATATATATATATATATATATATACTTTTTAACTAAACACTGTTATTTAAAAAGAATTCAATTGAAACATAAGTTTTACGCTATGAAAGCAGTAGAAAAATACTCAAAAAGCATTTTTTTAAATTTTGAAACTTAAACAAAATAATAAATCCAAATTACAAGAATTTAAAAATATGAAAAAATCGCTGAAATGTTGGAGAAAAACTAGTTCTATTAGATGCAAAACCGATTTCGTCTTTATTTTGCATTTCCTCGCTCTGCAACCGATATCATTCGACTCTAGATAGACTCAAAAAAATATAGTCAATTCATATAATTTTCACATACACCTGTTCTATGCACGAATTACCGTTGACTCCACTCCCTGTACGGTGCATTTTTCATTGAATTTATGAATCAAAGCTATAAAGTTACAAATAATTTTTATTGCGAGACTCTCGTGAGAGTTCTCGCTTCTCGCAATTGTTATATCGATCTCGCCTCGAATTTTAAATTGCCATCTCGCTCTCGTTCTCGTCTCGCATAAAGCAACGAGATGAGACGAGATGCGAGAGTACTCTCGCCTCGTCGTGCATCACTACTTCCAATTTATCGAAAATTAATTATTAGTTTGGAATCTACCGCAAAATTTAGTTATAATAATTTATGAGGCATATATTGTCACTCGCGATATGTAATAATTTATGGACAGATATCAAGATTTTATAAAAACTTGCAAAGCATTTATGAAAATTATTCGTTTAAAATGTGCGTACTCTTCAATTATACATCTGCGTACTCTTAGATTTTTTAAATCCAAAAGTACGCATTTTCCGAATGCTAGTTTTTTTAAAGTACATAGTTCAAAGAATTTATGATAATAATTTTGATCAACATTTCTAATAAATTTAAAAGTTTTAAGAAAAAACCCGCCCTCGCCCTATATTTTTATAGCTACCTAACCTACCCTACCCGCTCTGTTTTTTTTTAAGATTTGATTATACGAACGAAATGCTTGATTACAATATAGAAATTGATTAAAATAATGAAAAGACTAACCACACAAAAAAATTAAATTTCAATTTTTGATGTCTAACTTGCCGATCTTAGGCCTGAGCTGCCTAATACCTTAAGGTGGCCTCCCAATCCCAAAAATAAATATAATAAAAATGAAAATGCATATTTTAGGGCACCTTGTTTCAACACTAAAAATAGTCTATTCATAGTAGAACTGCCAAAACGAAACTCACAGACATGTGCATTTACATCCAACGCCAACGTAATGTATCATTCAAATCATTTGGGTACATATCGCCTCCGTGCACATTGTATTTTATTATCAGAATGTTGATATTTCAGATATCAGTTAAATCTGCGTTGGAGTTTCGTATGCAACGCAGGCTATTCGGGATGGTATGCAATTAATGTATATTAGTTTAGTTTACCTTTAATTCGTGAATATGAATAAAATAAAACTTCACTACTGAATATGCTGGAACAAATTTAATGATAAGTTTAAATTGGTGGAATTAATACTGCTTGTTGTAATAGTTTTGCGCAATTAAATTGATGAAGGTAATAAACCGGCAATTAAAAGTTCTAGAGTGTTTTATAGTTGGCAAATATGTAAGCGGATAATTCTAGGTGAGAAACTTAAATTTAAGTCCGGCTTAAATCTTAGGCAAGATTAAGGGTCTCATTATTCCCGATGTCTGTCCTGTGATCAATCATTAACTGAGTGCTGGACGGCAAACAAGGCAACTTGGCGAAATCCGCTTGGAAGCTTGGTGTAATAACATAAACGTCGCTAGGCAACCAAGAGGGACAGCATCAGGGTTACTGTAGTGTACACAATAGCCCACAACACAAGACAAACAAAAATTTTGATTTTATAAAGATTATACTCGTATGTTCTGCAACTGGTGTTTTCCCAAGTTGGTTAAAACAAATTGATCGGCTATGTTTATTTAACTTTAATCTTGTATAAATAATTCTACATGATTGTGGTTCTTTATGCGTTTTTAGGTACACGATCGTGAAGTATAAAATCAACTAATGAACATCATAGATTCGAGCAATATATTAAAGTGTAAGATATTTGTGGAAAATAAATAAAACTCTAATGTTAAAAAATAAATAACATTAACGTCGGCTTGGTGGCTGTTTGCAACAATTATCAAGTGCGCCCATTCTTACCTCCCGCTACCGTTGGTAAGGGAGGTATAGGTATCGTGCTAAAAATCGCATATCGAGATTTTGGTAAGTGACCACTTTTTAAGGTCCCCAGAATCCAATTTTAACATTTTCACGATGATGTTTGTATATATATATATATATATATATATATATATATATATATATATATATATATATATATATATATATATATATATATGTGTGTGTGTGTGTATGCGTGTGTGTGTATGTGGTTCCGGTTTGCGCTCTAACTCAAATACTATCATTCAGAAAATTTTGGTACTCTAATATGGAAAGAAGCCATTAGATTTAGGTGTAAATCAGGTAACCAGAAATGACACTTTACTTGAAGATCTAAATAGTCTTTCTCCGAAAAATACCTTTAAATGTTATTTTTTCGAGATTTGTTATTATAACAATTAAAGATTAAAGAAATTTTCTACAGGTTTGCAATAATGCTTTTTCTATATATTTTATGGATAAATTTATAAAATTATTAATAATTTAAATCTCGGATCCTACGCTTTAAACAAACTGCGAACACAACTCATTGGTTACGCAGTTCATATCAGAAATGTATGTAACTGACAAATAAATGTCACTGTCACAGAACTAATCATTTCAAATTAATAATAGAAACGCTTTAAAAAGAAAATAGTAAATAGAACCATAGTTATATGGAATGGGACTTCATAAAGTTTTCAGCATAACGAAATAAGTATATATATTTGAATTAATAAAAATTTACCGGCGGGAGGTGTTGTATGTATATATATATATATATATATATATATATATATATATATATATATATATATATATATATATATATATATATATATATATATATATATATATATATATATATATATATATATATATATATACATATATATGTGCAACTCAGAGAAACATTAAGGTTAAAATAATTCCCCTATCGGTCGGCAGAAGTTTGTAATTAATGAACAGCATTTGGTGACACGCGGATTAGAGAGAACTATACTAGGCATTACTCGGGTTAGACAAATATAATATCCAGGGTTGTATTCAAACCGCATTTCTGTTCCCGAATGTGAAAATAGGCTTAGCCTTCTGATACTCGGATCTTGATACTTTAATCCTGCAAGATTGGAAGAGCATAAACCTTTCATTCATTCATCAATCTTATGCCATCGGGTAATCCTAGTAGTGATGTGTTCGTTGCGTGCCTCATTTATATTCATATGAATTCCCATGCACGAATATTGACGGAGGTGAGGTAGAAGGACTGTATACAGAACCGATACCGAGATAAAATAGAAAGTTAGGTATTATATCAATTATTTTCCAAAAGGTTATTATCATTTTAGTTTCAGGTAGGTACAAGATCATTTGCGTGTAGAGCGTGAAATAAACTACATAATAAATACATTGTTTTAAGCATCGCTATAAAAAGCAACTACTATATCCATGGGAGTAAAATAGTTTTTTTTTTAAATTTTAGATTGTTAAATGTTACTTTTGCATTCGAGAATGCTATGCGACCATAGCGAGGATAAAAAATTATTCAACAATTCAAAAGAATTTCTCAATCAAATATCAAACAACGTTTTTTTGAAATCTATGTCCCAGAAATGTAAAGAGAAAACTTAGGTTCAATTAATGTCTCCGTGACAAAAATGTATGTAATGTACGTACGGTATGTAAGCGGGATTAATATGAATAACTGCTCTATTGGAACAATTTTAGAAATTTTGAGAATGAATAGAATTATTATTTCTGAGCCAAAAATCTGATGTGGCCAGCACATGCGGATGTTGGATCCACGATTTCTCAAATACTATAAGACTAAAGACATTTTTAACTACGGATTCCTCAATCTAACAATAATGGAAAGAGTTGATTAAGTTTTGGTAACAATTGGACAACTGAAAGTAGTAGTTATAAGAAAAAAAATCATCTAAATATTATTTATCGAAAATTTATGTAAATACTTATATTAAAGAGCGTTATATTCTTTATTCGATAAATATAAATTCATTATTATATCTTCTATAGATTTAGAGATAAAGAAAGGCATATAAAATAATTTGATGTAAAAAATCTCAGATCAAACTACTTCAAGGCAAGAAATTCAAATGTTTGTAATTGACACATAAATGTCACTGTCAAAAATATTTGTATGCCACTGCCAAAAATATTTGTACATCATTTTGAAGATTATGAAAATGAACAACAATTCAACAACGCAAAGGAATATACGTAAAAAAGAATATAAACGAATTTGCGAATAAATGATGAATGTAAAGAAAAAGAAAAGGAAAGTAGAAAAAGAAAATTTCAAGATATTGAATATAAAGAAAATGTATATATTGTACATAATTTATATTAAAATATCCCATAGATTTTGCAAATATATGAGAGAAATATTTTGTAGTGAAACATGAATATATGTATTTGTATTTAAAAATATTTTTATTCGTACAACCAGGTAAAATATCTGGCGAGAGGTTATGTGCTGGCCAGATTTTTTTATTAGAGAATTACTTATATTTGAAATCGTCACTAAAGTGCACAAAAATCATCAACAGAAGTTCAGAAATAGGCAGTTTTGCCAAGCTCATAATAATGATTGTACCTACATATAAGATAATTGGGGCAGGTGAACCGATGTACAATAGTAAATTTCCCAACCGATGCCAAAAGAAATATTTAGAATTTTAAATGACACAAAAGTGCTGCACTCTCCACGCCAGCAATGAGTGCCCGTGTCGCCCGCACGATACAAATATGTCAGAATCGCTACCGAAATGTGTATAAAACAGATTGGGTTATAAAATTAAATACCCCTTTCATTTTCACAATTTTTAGATTTCAAATAAAAATGAATACGCGCAGCACTGGTGTTCCTTTTTATCTCTCATACGGATTACTTTTCTTGGTCCTACGGGCATCTGCAAATATATTCCACATACAAATCTCGCTAAATAAACGAACAGAAACGATTAAGAATTTTATTTTTATATAATTTTGAATTTAAAAGTAAGAATAAGAAGAAGAGAAGAAATATAGTGTAACGCGAGAGTACCTACAACATTTAGTCCGCGAGCCGACGCCTATGAATAGAAACATTCTAGTAGGAGAGGGATAGGCGGGCAGTTAGGTAAACAAGTGAGATAAGTATAGTTACCCGCGAATTGTTCGAGACATCACGAGAATAATCTAGAAGGTGTTAATAGCCACTATATAAGCGAGGAACGTGTGTGCGAAGACAGACAGTCACAGACATAGAGTGTTAGTCCATCAGAAGAACAGTTATATAGACAGTATGAAGTAAAGTTTGAATAGCACAGCAGTATCGTGGTGAGCGTAGGCAGTTTAGTGTCGAGTGGAATACTTGGGAAGTTACTGGTATACTATCCCAGTAAATGAAGGATTTCACCCTACAAAAGGTCGGGTAGTTCTGAATTTTTGATATGTTGTATAGGATAGTTGGTTAATGAAAAATCCAAATTTCCACAAATCCCCTTCCTCCGCTCCCTCCGCCATCTTGTAAAAACCACCATAAATCGGCGCTTTTTTCAGTTTTTTCACCCATAACTTCTATCTGGTAAATTTTAACAAAAAAAAAGTTATTTACCGACTTGTAGAAGATGAAATTTCCTAAAAATTTGATACGAAAAGTTTTTTTCCACGATTCATATCAACGGAACTATGCAGCTTCCAAAAAAGGCAACAATTGCCCACTTAGCAAAATATTGAGTTTTTTTCCACTTTACATCGCAATAACTCCGTAACACTTCATTTTAGCGTAAAGTCCATGAAATGAGTCTTGTATAGAATTTAATTACCTACAAAATCCATTTATCAATTTCTTTTTACGACCAATGCAACAGAGTAGGGGTAAATTTACAAAAAAAAAACGAAAAACTGTGTTTTTTTCCGAGTTTAGTGCAGCAACAGTCTGTGGCTCATTATTTCTAATTATACAACTATTATTTCAAACATAATATCCTATATTGATGCAAAATAATACGTCATGTCAGTGAAGTCTTGTGGGACTACTAGAAAAAACAGCACTTACTTTTTTTATTTACCTGCGAGATTTTTCTAGTGCTCTTAACTCGACATAGGACAGTTGCCGTATATATATATATATATATATATATATATATATATATATATATATATATATATATATATATATATATATATATATACAGGCTGATTCATCGGTCTGTCCTCTCTTTATAACTATTTATTTTAAGTCAGATAGAAAAACTGTTCAAATATAATTTATATTATATATTATTGTCTATCTACGTACCATATGCATTTGTATACAGGGTGCTCCGTTTAAGCGCAACAATATGTAACTTTATATTTCTTAATGGAACATTCTATATTTATTTATTTATTTTGATAGTAAATTAGATTTCCTTTAAAAAAGTATTAAGTAATAAGGGTTCTAAAATTATAAATTCAGAAGTTATTTACGTTCATAAAAATGGTTCAGAGTGGAAAAACCATAATATAATACAATATATTGACCCTTTTTTATTAACATTTATTTTCAACATTACACTAATTCCAAAGAAGCTATTAAAATTTAGTGACAGACTAAATAATGCAAAATTATAATAAATGCTCGAAAACTTGTACTTCAACTTCAATATATTTTTCTATTATAAATATTATATTAACCATCTCATCTTTACTAAAATTTGTATTATCCATTTCCACATCAACATCAACAATGATAAACTAAGAGTATTTGGACAACTTGTTTGTTTAAATTTGTAACAATTGATCAAATTATCCATAGCTTACTTTGTTAATAACAACATTATAGAAACATATCATTCAACGAATAAAGGTAAATAACTTCTTAATTTATAATTTTAGACCCCTTATTACTTAATACTTTTTTAAAGGGAATCGAATTTACTATCAAAATAAATAAATAAATATAGGATGTTCCATTAATAAATATAAAGTTAGATATTGTTGCGCTTAAATGAAGCACCTTGTATACAAATGAATATGGTACGTAGATAGATAATACTATATTATATAAATTATATTTGAAGAGTTTTTCTATCTGACTTAAAATAAAAGAGTTATAAAGAGAGGACAGACCGATGAATCACCCTGTATATATATTCTAAGACTCAATTTTCTAAAACTGTACCATATTAGGTCTTTTGTCAAACCAATAGTGGTGGATCTCCTCCGCTCTCAACAAGGCAAAAGTAGCGATCTTAGAAAAATATTGAGGTTTTTCCCATTGTTCATAGCTATAAATAAATCATTATCATAAAATTATAGTTTTAGTTGCTAC
Source organism: Harpalus rubripes (assembly GCA_963082715.1). Lineage (NCBI taxonomy): Eukaryota > Metazoa > Arthropoda > Insecta > Coleoptera > Carabidae > Harpalus > Harpalus rubripes. The sequence continues at coordinate 34,128,008 of OY720454.1, forward strand.
TCAGCTCTACCGTTACAAAATGGATAAAATATAGAATACACGGATTACCGCGAAACATCCATTATCATATATTCTTTGTGCATATTTTAACAACCGCAAATTGGTACTTTTTTCAGTTTTTCGTTTATAACTCCTTTCTGATGAATTTTAACGCGAAAAACATTATTTGTCAACTTGTAGAGGTCTAAATTTACTGTAAATTTTGTATTTGAAGTTTTTTGGTCAGATTAATAGCAATGGAGCTATGAAGCTTCCAAAAAAAGCTAAAATTGCGTACTTTGCAATTTTTTTATTTTTTTCCACATTACATCGCAATAACTTCGTTACACTTCATTTTAGCGTAAAAGTTCTTATAATCAATCTAGAGAATTTAATTACCTACAAAATCCATGTGTCAATTTTTTTTATTACCAATGCAACGGAGTAGGTGTAAACTTACAAAAAAAAAACGAAAAAGTGTTTTTTTTAATTATAGTGTAGCAACGTTGTCTCCGATTTTTTACACTATAGTTGTATATATACGAGTAATATACGGCAAATGTCCCATGTCGAGTTAAGAGGACTAGAAAGATCGCGCAGGCAAATAAAAGAAGTAAGTGCTGTTTTATAACAGTTTTTTCTAGTAGTCCCACAAGTCTTCACTGACGTTCACCAACACATAATTACGTTTATTTTGCATCAATATAGGATATTCCGTTTGAAATAATAGTTGCATAATTAGAAATAATGAGCCAAAGACGGTTGCTGCACTATACTTGAAAAAAACACACTTTTTCGTTTTTTTTTTTGTAAATTTACCCTTACTCTGTTGCATTGGTCGTAAAATGAAATTGATAAATGGATTTTGTAGATAATTAAATTCTCTACAAGACTCATTATGCGGACTTTTCCGCTAAAATGAAGTGTTACGGAGTTATTGCGATGTAAATTGGAAAGAAACTCAAAATTTTGCTAAGTGCGTAATTGTTGTCTTTTTTGGGAGCTTCATAGCTCCGTTTCTATGAATCGTGGAAAAAAACTTTTTGTATCAAATTTTTAGAAAATTTCATCTTCTACAAGTCGGCAAATAACTTTTTTTTCGCTATAATTCACCAGATAGAAGTTATTCGCGAAAAACTGAAAAAAGTGCCGATTTATGGTGGTTTTTACAAGGTGGCTGAGGGAGCGGTGGAAGGGGATTTGTGCAAATTTGGATTTTTCATTAACCAAATATCTTATACAAAATATCAAAAATTCAGAACTACCCGACCTTTTGTAAGGTAACCCCCTTTTCCGACCTCTGTTTACTGGACTATACTGGGATAGCTGTGGAATACTCGGTAGTTTGACGAGTACTGAGAAGCTAGGTATACGGGGACAGTAACGGCGAGTGGAAGTGGATACTCGGCACTGGTGTTGAAGAGTTGTGGCATACGGACAGTCGGTGATACTGAGGCTGTGGAAGTTAGACAGTTAGTTACATTAGTAGACAGATAGTGAGCTAAAAGGTGTGAATATACATACGCTGTTGTCAGAGGAGTATATGGACGCTGTGGTGGTCGGTAGATCGGACAGATGAATGTGAAGTGACAAATAGTTTAAATAAATAATCAGTAATATCGTGTAAATAAATAGTCGTGATTGTTTAAATAAATAAATAGTGTTAGTGTTAAACTGGTTAATTATATTCGTAGTCTCAAATTAGTATTTAATTTTAGTTTAGTATTATTAATCGTCATTTTTGTTATGTTTTAAACATTTATTTTTCGTTTTAATAAACATCTGTTTTAATTATTAATAATTTATGATTTTTACCTTTCACCCAAATAAATAAGTCAGGTGTGGTGTTAATAACCTGTGAAGTGCAAATAAAAATTAATAAATTAAACTATTAAAATTAAGTGGCTTGAAGCTTGAAAGTAAGTGATATTAGGACGGAACTGGAAGAACGTAAGTTGGAAGCAACACGAAAGAAGTCAGTGCTTCAATTAAGACCACGGCAAGCATTACTCGATGCTGGTGAAAATTTTGAAAATAAATTATTCGAAATTTTGTATGACGTATACGTCATGTGTAAATATTTGGAAAAAAACTAATAGAAGTAATAATAAGAAAATCTTCTAGATTCTAAATAAAATTGGAAGAAAGTTCTATAAGTTTTGAGTGGAGATTAGAAGAAAGTTTTAGAAGTTTTACGGAAAATTTCGGTGCACTGGAAGAAGAATTGATGGAACATTCTAGAAGATTGGAACAGGTATTTGATGAGAGTTTTAGAAAAGTTTGAGAAGATTCTGGAATTTTGGAGCACAAATTGGAACCAGAATTGGAGGTGAATTTTGAAAGAGTAGAGGAGAACTCTGGAATTATGGAGCGAATGTTGTAACGGAAGTTGGAGATGACTTCTAGAAGAACGGAGGAAGTCATTCGGGAGGTTGGGCCGACGTGACTCGTTTGGTTTGTCTCGCACATCCTGCGGTTTAGCAATTTGGAGTGCCTGGCCATAAAAGCACTTATCTACGCAGTTCGAGACAGCAACACTCAGCAAGCACTGCAATCGGACCGTTGTTATATGTATTCGATCACGAAGCTGCCAAACAAGCGAGTGGGAAATATTTATGCTGAGGGAAATAAAAACTCCGAAGCCATAGATGAGGAGGTGCAACAAACTACAGGCACATTGTTTGCTAGAAGAAAGAAACTCCGCTGTTACAAAAGAAGACGAAAAGAAAAAAGAGAACACGACATAGTACGAGTGCATGTTGTGGAAGAAATTAAAGAAGAACTTTGGGCAGAAATTTTACAGATGACGACGATGACATTATTGCTCATCGCAGGGAAGAAAGCCAAGAAGAAGGAAGAAAAGGAACGGGACGTGTGGAAAAGAGCATGACAGAGAATCACTGATCTGAAGAAGATCTGAAGTGTAACATTAAGTACATGCATACGTCCTTCAGGGAAGTTGCGGAGAAGAATGGAAACAGAACCAAGGAAGAAAGAGAGTATAGGTTATGTATCACTGATGTGTTTAAAGAGAAGATTGGTAGCCTGAAGTATCTCTTGACTACAAGTGGAAAGAAATGCGATCTCACCTTCACTTAGCTCGTTTCCTGGACTGAAACATCCAAGTCAAATATTTTGTTTTGGACAACTCCAACAAGTTGAAAGGTGAAAAGGATTGGCAGACGTATGAAACTGTTCGCAAAGTGGCCAAGTCCATAGGCAAGAGTTGGAAGGTACAAGAAAGACTTGAAGAGCTAGGAGAAGCGGATTAGACAGAAGACGGCGGCGTCGTACTTCATTATTAAGCTGGTGCTCAGGGCAGGTAATGAAAAGGTTGAAAACCAGGCGGATACTGTGATTTTTTGCTCGTTAATAGCGGAGCAAATAGATCTACAGGGGCGAGGAGGATGGGAAGTATTAAGTCGTCATGTTGATTATTCCTCGGAAAAGACTCCATCCGGTGTCACAATGAGGTTCCACTAGAGAAACGCGTTTTCACGAATCTGAAGCTGTTAATAGGAAATGAAGCACGATGAATGACGATCAATTTGACCTGTAGAACACATAACTCATGGAAAAACACCTGTAGGAATAATGGATATTCTCAACACCAAGGTATCCCGTACCTACAACGTTTCGCGGCCAAAGAGAAGAAATTAAACAGACCGTAGTCTGTTACATCCTTCAGACTTCTAAATTCGCCAAGAATAATACATGCGGGTTTCGTCATCACGAACTGTTTCGGGACGAAATAGTCTTAAGGAGGAGGCAGTGTAACGCGAAAGCACCTACAACATTTGAGCCGCGAGCCCCCAATCGGCGCGTGCAAACCGACACCTATGAGCAAAAGCATTCTAGTAGGAAGAGGAACCTATAATAACACAATGCAGCGCAAGGTAGGCGGGCGATGTGAGGCCGGCAGTTAGATGTACAAGTGTAATTAGTTTAAGACATCACGAGAATATTCCAGAATGTGTTAATAGCCACTATACAAGCGACGTATGTGTGTGCGAGTAAGAAAGTAAGAAGTAAACTGTGTCAGTGAGTTTGAATAGCAAAGCAGTATCGTAATGAGCGTATGCAGTTTAGTGTCGAATGGAATACTTGGAAAGTTACTGGTATACTGGAATAGCTGTAGAAGTGAATACGTGGTAGTTTCAATAGTATGGAGAAGCTAGGTATACGGGGACAGTAACGGCGAGTGGTGTTGAAGAGTTGTGGCATACGGACAGTCGGTGATACTGAAGCTGTGGAAGTTAGACAGTTAGTTACATAAATAGACAGATAGTGAGCTGACCGGGCAGTTGAATATATATATATATATATATATATATATATATATATATATAGGGTGATTCATCGGTCTGTCCTCTCTTTATAACTCTTTTATTTTAAGTCAGATAGAAAAACTTTTTAAATACAATTTATATGATATATTATTGTCTATCTACGTACCATATACATTTGTATACAGGGTGCTCCGTTTAAGCGCAACAATATGTAACTTTATTTTTCTTAATGAAACACCCTATATTTATTTATTTATATTGATAGTAAATTAGATTCCCTTTAAAAAAGTGTTATGTAATAAGAGGTCTAAAATTATAAATTAAGAAGTTATTTACGTTCATAAAAAATAGTATTTCAGAGTGGAGAAAACCATAATATAATACAAAATTTTGATCCTTTTTTATTAATACTTATTTTAAACATTACACTAATTCCAAAGAAGTTTTTAAAATTTAGTGACAGACTAAATAATGCAAAATTATAATAAATGCTCGAAAACTTGTCCTTTAACTTCAATAGATTTTTCTATTATAAATATTATATTAACCATCTCATCTTTACTAAAATTTGTATTATTCATTTTCACATCAACATCAACAATGATAAACTAAGAGTATTTGGACAACTGGTTTGTTTAAATTCGAAACAATTGATCAAATTATCCATAGCTTACTTTTATTAATAATAACATGATAGAAACATATCATTCAACGAATAAAGGTAAATTACTTCTTAATTTATAATTTTAGACCCCTTATTACTTAATACTTTTTTAAAGGGAATCGAATTTACTATCAAAATAAATAAATAAATAAATATAGGATGTTCCATTAAGAAATATAAAGTTACACATTGTTGAGCTTAAATGGAGCACCCTGTATACAAATTGATATAGTACGTAGATAGATAATACTATATCATATAAATTATATTTGAAGAGTTTTTCTATCTGACTTAAAATAAAAGAGTTATAAAGATAGGACAGACCGATTAATCACCCTGTATATATATATATATATATATATATATATATATATATATATATATATATATATATATATATATATATATATATACGCTATTATAAATATAGACGCTGTGGAGGTCAATAGGTGGGATAGTTAAAAGTGAAGTGACATAAATAGTGGAAATAAATAATCAATAATATCGTGTTAATAGATAGTCGTGTTGTTTAAATAAATAAATAGTGTTAGTGTTAAACTAGTTAATTATATTCGTAGTCTCAAATTAGTATTTAATTTTAATTTAATATTATTAATCGTCACTTTTGTTATCTTTCAAATATTTATTTATCGTTTTACTAAACATTTATTATAATTAACAATCATTCTTTGCTTTTTACTCTATACCCAAATAAATAAAAACATTACAATAGTAATAAAGTATAAAATGGGGTGTATTCTGTAAAAAATATATATTTTAACATGATTGTTAACAATAAATTCATTTTTTGGTATTCTCTACGTGAAAATTTGACACGGCTGTTAAAATCATAAATTTTAACATTTCTGTTAAATACTAGAATGAAGTGATCAACAAGGCAGAAAAAAGGTACGTCTTTACTAAAGTCATGTAGTTAGTAACCGTAACACAAATAAATAAACATGATAAAAAGAGTTAACAACTGTCAGTTAATGTGTTACTTTGAAATAAATAAATAAAAATCTGCTGCATAGTCATGTTTCATTTTTAGGTTCCATATTAAAAATGAATTACATTGAAATTGTAAATTATTAAGTGATCGTATGTAAAATTTCCTTTTCTTGATCCTCAGAATTGACAATCCAAAATGTTAAGTTACGTTGGTTTGACGAACAAGACAGGAATAAGCAATTATAACTGCATTTAATATCTACATCATAATAAAGAACAATGTTTTACGAATTACGATACATCCAAATCGTGCTCTCGGTATACCTTTCAAAGGTTCACTTGTGAATCTTTGTCGAATTATGTTAATTAAATATTCCTACGCTGTGATACACAAAGGCATACGATGGAACGGGTGACCTTTATTAAATAAAATACTTTGTAAAACCGTTGTATATTTTATTAAATATCACCTAGATTTTTTTTATATTCATCCATGGTAATTTTCTTTCATTTTCTATTACATTTTCATTAATTAGAAATGCAACATATTTAAATTCTATGATAATTTTATTGTATAAACATATGTTAAAATTTTAAAGGCATCGATTTGAATGACGTTAAAATATATAGTTTTAACACCTAATTTTAATACATGTGTTAAAATTTTAACAGAATTCATAGTTACAGAATAGAAAATATATTTTAACAGCAAGTTTATTTTAACATACTGTTTAAAATTAACAATTTCCTTACAGAATACAACCCAGTGGCGGTGCGTGAATTTAGAGTGAGGTGAGGCCAAATATTAGGGTTGCCAGATTTATAATATCACAATACGGGACATATCGATGAATTCAAAATACGTCAGAAAAAAATTTCAAGGTCAAACGTGTTTTAATGCAAAGTAAGATAATATAGCGTTCTTTACAATGTAGCAAATTTAACAAATTCCTAGAAAATTAAATCGGTTAAAAGTCAAAAACTAATAATTTATTTTATTGTAAGAATACAGTTAAATATTAAAAAACATTTTTAAATTTATAGTTCTTTTGTGATTTTGCAGCTACCAATAAATTTTTATTTGCATCTTTATTTTTTCTAATAAAATTTACGAATTCATTAGAATACAATAAGCAATTGAATTATAATTATGATGCGAGATGTGAGCATATAAGCAATAACTACAAAAACAGAAAATCGAAAAATACAATAATAGCTGTATTCTTTTTGACCCAATTGAAACTCAGATCAGTACATAACAGAGTTGAGATGAAGTGAGTTGTGATGTGTGCAAAAAGAACAAGTTTAATTCCATTTTATCACTTCCTTCTTTACCGATAGTATTTGCTGTAACAGCTGTCAAAATTATTGACTTATTTTCTGATCTATGATGCTGTTTATAAACGAAAAATGGAAAATATTGAAAATTCATTATTGTAAGTATATTTGTTCATGTGAATATAAAATTTGTTGTAGTATATAACCTTATAATGCAAATTGAGTGTTTCGAATCATTGTTTGAGTTTAGTAAACTGGTAGTATAGCATCGGAAAGGGGGGGGGGGAGTGAGTTTACTCAGAACAACTCAAATCAGTTGTGTCAAAAAGAACAACGATTCCTGAGTTTATCTCAAGTGATCTGAGATGAATTGAGATTTTGTCCAAAAATAATACAGCTATTGTATTAAATTAATATATTATATTACTGAGTAATAATAATAATAATAATAATAATAATAATAATAAATTTATTGCCCAACAGTTTACTAGAAAACCAATTATAGGACAAAGAACAAATATAAGTAAATAAATATATGAATTACATAAATAAATAAATAAATATATAAATATGAAAATAGAGCCATCCATGAACAATACGATTAAATACAAAACTGAATATATATATATATATATATATATATATATATATATATATATATATATATATATATATATATATATATATATATATATATAGCAAAATTTATAATAGAATACATTCTTTCGACAGTGTTACACGTGAAAAATGTCGTCATAGTATACTTTAGCATTACGGCACATGATATGTACTGGTGAGCGCTGAAGAATATTCGTACGGGTTTTGGCCAGGTAGAATGTCCTCGAATATCTGGAAGCAAACCTAGGAATCTGGAAGGGGATGCAGGAAAGTAAATATGGTGCATCAATTTTATTGTGTATTAGCATCCACAAAAACCTAGAACTGGATGCTTCTCTTCTGTCCAATAAAGATGATATACAATGACGTTCAATTAAGCTATTTTGATCAACTCCTCTTTCCGGATACACACCATCTAGCTTGAATGACATAAATTTTAAAAATTTTCGATGTACACGATGAAGAGCCATTGACTGATAGGCATAAAAAGCATACCAAATTAAGCTAGCGTAATCAAATTTATTTATTACGAAAGCAAAGTAGAGTGGTTTGAGTACCGAAGGATTATTAAACATTTTTGCTAAGCGCATTAAGAAGCCAAGCGTTCTGCATGCAGAGTTACATACATCAAGTATATGCTCAAGAAAACTAAAATTATGACTAAAAGTAATACCAAGATCTTTGACAGTAGTCCTATTTTCAATGAGAGTTCCAAGTATTGAATAATTAAAATTAATAACATTGATCTTCAAGGTAAAAGTAACCGAGCAACATTTATTAATATTTAATTCAAGTTTATTTCTTTCACACCATTGAACAAATATATCAATGTTAGCTTGTAGATGTAAGGTATCGTCGGGAGTACAAATACGATTATATAGTTTGATATCATCCGCATATGCCTAAACAGGACAAGAGAATGATTGAATTAGATCATTTATGAAGATAATAAATAGCAATGGGCCAAGGTTGGAGCCTTGTGGTACACCAGAAATGGCTGGAAATTCAAAAGAACTAAATCCATTGTAATAAACGTAGCAAATACGTTCCTGTAGATAGGAACTAATTAGTTTGATTACTGATGAACCTGCTCCGAAAGAATCTAATTTATTTAAAAGAACTTCATGATCAATAGAATCAAAAGCCCGGGACATATCAGTGTATATGGCATCAACTTGGCCACGATCATCCATTACCTCCGAAACGAATTGAGAAAATGAGGCAAGGTTTGTAATGGTGGACCTACCTGCCATAAAACCATGTTGGTGATTTGATATTACAGACCTAGTGTTACTATAAATTAATTTAAATAGTATCATTTCAAAAACTTTGCTAAAGTTGTTTAAAATGGATATGGACCGATAGTTTTTTATATGTGACTTGTCTCCTTTTTTGAACACAGGTGTTATAATAATAGCTAGCTGGCTAGCTGTGCGGCGTGAGCGTGAAGCGGGTAGCGTAAAGCCCAAGCAGCAGCTAGTGAGCTCTCCCCACCACTCAACCGAGGCCAAGAAATTCTCAACCTCACCTATTATTCCGATGCTTTTATCTTGCTATTTTGCGCTTGAAAGATTATATATTTTATATTCATATAATTCAAAAGAACTAATAATGAAAATATTAGATGCAAAAGTAATCATTGCAATGATTTATTTATTTATTTCTTTAACTTTTTTCTTAACAGTTCAATTAGATTATTCTGATTGTTGTATGTAGTTCGTACTGTTGTTTTGTCTCTTGGTTGTTGGTATTTGTATATTTCTACAATACATGATTTATAATTGTTAAATTGTTTATAAATATGTAATTTAAATAACTACGAGAAGTAAAAGTAGATACAAATAAAATAGAAATAAATAATAGTTTCAAATTTATGAAAACATAAAAAAATAACAGTAACAATAAATAGTAATTATTAAATCGTTTTTACAAAAACTAATTGAAAGTAATACAAATATACTAGTTTGAAGCATGCATTTTCTGTTGTAAGCGCTTACGTGCGCTCTGCTCGGATGTTCGGAACGAGAGAGGGCAAGTCATCGCTTGGCTCATCTGCAATAGTGTAGATGTAGAGCGAAGAGAGGGTAAAATCGTTCCGTCTCACTCGCACTTATGTATTGCCCTATCATTGTCCATGAGGACAGTATAATTTGGCCTCTTTGTGTAAATTCGCGTGAAAATAACACTATTTGCATGGTTATTTAGCATATTTTAGCAACAATAATGTTTGTGAGTTCAAATATTGTAGATTTGTATTACTTCAATACATTTTAAATGAAAAATAAAATTATAAAATTTTACAAATGTTTTGAATTTAAGAGGTGCCTGCCTCATCTGATGCCACTGATACACCCCAATATCTTAGATAGTTAGTGTTACAAAAATAAGGTTAGAGTATGAATTAGTATAACCAACACCAAATTCTCTAAATAGTGAAAGAATGTTTTTTAATTTAAAAATGGCGTTAAAGGCGCAAAATAGAAAAATAATAGTATAAAGTAAAGAACTTATTTCATCAGCGGCGTGTTGAATCGTTGATTTGGGGGCCCATGCTCCATCTGACTACGAAGAGTATAATTTTCATGTAATTTTTACAATTTTGGCTGATGTATAACATTGTAATTCTGCCTCAACTTTATATATGTTTACTTTTTATTCTCAACTTGAACTGTATAGTTGCTGAAGATGAGCGGATTTTGCTCGAAACGTCCTAAATAAATTTAACCAAATAATAGTGAAATTCAAGGCCTTATATTTATTAATGCACATTATTTCATAATTGTTAATCAATTTTTTTGAAAGGTTGGGCCACTCCGCTCTGCATCATGACCCAAACTTACTTCTCACAAAATAAAATGACGGTTATAACATTCGTTATTTAATATATTATTACGTAATTCAGTTATGTAAAAAAAATCATTTATTTTTACAGCAACTATTTGGTAAATTGATCTTGAAATTTGTATATTGAGCTGTCATAGAAAACCATAGAATTTTATGTATTTTTAAATTATTTTGGCAAAATTACAAAAAAAAATGTACATAATACGTTATGAAAACGTGATGTTGTTTGACTCACATCACATAATTTGCAACACCAGCGAAGGGAGTTTTGGCAAATATTATGTTCATCAAACAATATCACTCTTGTCAAAACTGGTAAATAACTATTATACGTACAGTATTGCCCAAAAATATATTGTTCTGGCATCTTTTGTTCTTTTTTCACTCTGAAAATATTATTATTTACACGAATATTATATGGATTTTTTTAAAAATTTCGTACGTATTTACTATTTTAGTAATTATAACTTATTACCAAGCCCGCTAGTGTAGTGGGCAACAAGTTGACTCACGACTCAAGGGTTCCGGTTTCAAATCCCGGGCGAGTCATGGTTGTTTGGGTGTTTCCATTTCATCATCTCATCTTCATCTATGCAATGTATACAACGAAATAATAACTATAGGTAAACAACAATTACCTCACCCTCATATACTAGTACGAGCATATCATTGTAATAAAATGTAAAATCTTTAAAAAAATTATTACTTGTATGTATAAATATATTTTATACTCTTATGCGTAAAATAGTAGCTTCACATATTAGAGCGCAGTACGTAAAGTCTCATAGTAGGTAAAGTATTTTCTATTTTGGAATGATATTGTAAAAAAAAGTATAATGTGCAACATATGCGTGAAGCTTTTTTACACTTGTTCGGTTGCATCACTCGCTTACGGCTCGTGACACAATCTCCATTCTTGTGTTATTTTATTTAGCTTTACTCTTTTGCTACACAATATACTATTTTTTAAAGAAAATCATATTGTAATAAATTCAACTTAACATTAATTTAAGATCCTCTTTTAATTCAACTAAAATATAATTTGCAAATGCAATAGGTACCTACTTCGTTTTCGAAAAAAATATTTAAAATATAATGTTTAAAAAATCTAAAATACACGTGTTTTTATATTCTTGTAGCATTATCCTTGACATTTTGTGATATTATTTATTTAATATAAATTGTAACTTCCTGAAAACTTATAATTAATTCAAATAGGTGTGAATAAATTATTATAGCAGGCAAATACCATTAATTTGCTTTTATAAAGCCAAAATAGAAGCTGATATTAAAAGGTTATTGATCTTTTCAGAACGTGACCAGCATTATTTTGAAGGATTTCGATCCATGTGGCAACATATATGTCAGGGGCAAGTGTAATTTCTACACAAAACCAAATTCTGCATAATAACTTCGAAATAAATATGGAAATACTGCTATTATTGTTTGATTTGGAAGTAAATGGAAATTGTAAATCAATTTAGTAGTGTTTATTAAAAGCTATTACATTAAAAAAATACTAATTTGATTTGAATTTAATTACGAATTATACTTCATATGCATAACGTCAATATATCAAAAATCAATACGAAACTTGACCTTATTTTCGTGACACCAAGTTATTTATGTTTGACATGAAAATGTAAAGGGCACATTGTAATTCTGCTGCCATATTCCCATTATAAATATAGACACTACTTATATTTATTTTATTGAATAGTGTCTTTGGAATAGAGTTTAATATTTTATTTTAATAAAACTTACTCTAAAATGAAAAGGATTTGTAGTTTTAGAAAGTCTTAATTGTTATTCGTTTTAATATTGTATGACGTAGATGATAATCTCAAGTTCAAGTGGTGTTTGCTACTAATTGGAGTCACATACGAGTATACTAATCTACTTCGACACTTATAAAAATATATAAATACACACAAATATTTAAAATAACTTGCGTGGTGAACAATTGGAAATATGAACGGTTAATACGCCATTTAATAAAATAATTAGCAAAAAACTACATATAGGTATTAGCTCCAAGTTTTTATTGCCATTGGCAGCCAATATCGCTCAACATATCTTTTATTTTTCATGTGTTTTTTATCTGGCGAGGCATCATAAATTTAACCATGTATTTTTTGGATTATTTTCGTTATTATCAGTATTAATTTAATGGAAAATAGATTCCAGATACGGGCCGAACTACGGGTGCTCTGGATGCGCAAGCACCCAATGCGATTTCGCTAGGGGCTAGGGTTGCGGAGCACCCAAAGCAATCGTGATAGTATAATAAAATAAGTGGACTGAATTTATGAGTTAGGTATTTGCAAAATTATTCCATGACAAATAAATAATAAACATTTACAATGATCATACAAAAGCTTTGTTCGTTTTATTTATTTAACATTTATTTATTTTATTATTTATTTAAAATAATAAAACAGATAGGTACGGAAAATTGAGTGGGTTGTCCATCGACAGATCCCCTCAGTACCAGCATCTGCGAGAGTCATACTAGAAATATGTGTTGAGAATAAAACCTATGGTTCATATTTTTTTAAAATTTATTTTACTGTGTCCAAAGTAGTTCCCTTCAACAATAACACACTTGACTATCTATTACTTCCACTTCTTGAAATCTTCTTATAAAATGTTTCCAAAATAATCAGAAATTGCCGCTAATCCAAAAATAGCCAACAGTAACATAGCATATTGCTAAATGATGTGAGTATGGCGGGTGTTAAATTTTTTTCTTTTTCGATTGCTACTATTTAGTAGTGTTAAATTTCTGATAACTTTTTTAAATACAGGTGATCGTTGAAGTTCTAATCTGTATTTGATGCTCTATTACCGCATTGTAGCTCCATTATCTTCTTCGATTATTTTTTAAGGCGGCAAGTAATATTCTTTTCAGTAACAGCTGCAGGAGGAGACCCTGCTCCGTTTTGTTACTGAACAAAATTCCTTTTTCGTTCATATTATATCAGCGGTAAATTCCAGCCAAAGAATGCGCTTGTTCATTTAAAACTGGATCAAAATTTTCTTTGCGATAATAAGCACTCCTGTTTCGAAAATGCTCTCTGGTTAATTCCGTATATACAATTCCAACAAAAAACTAAGTTATAAATAACTTAACTTCCTCAAATTAGTTATGAATCACATAGCGGGCGTCTTAGGCCAACCGACACATGGGGGATTAGCATGGAAAATCAGTTAATTGTAAATAGTATCTCCCCAGTGCAAGATATTAAGTTGAAATTTTGTATGTTTATCCGGAGATACTAATTCTATGGATTATATTTCAAATCAGTCAATTTACATGTGTAATATTAGAAAAAAATAAGAAAAATTGTAGAATTTTCAGGATTGTTCTTCATATCCCGAAAAAAATAGTTTCCAAGCAACGGTTCTGATAGTATGGCGATAGCGAGTGCGCTTGGTAATAAACAAAATTTGGAGAGACGGGTTCGAAACCAGCCGACAGCAAAACTTATTTTTTAAATTTTTACTTTCCAAATAACTATTATTCTTATGTTTTCAATCTTTCATTAATACATAATTAATAAAATGGATACGTTATATGCAACACTTATTTATTTTATAAAATATAAATCGCACTAAATACAACAGCAAAAATTAAAAAATTACAACAAATATTCAAAATGACCGCAAAATCCGAGACGATCATAACATAGTTGTTTTACTTTGCTCAGCTGTCGATAATAAGGCTGCAGTCATTTCTTATTGCCGTTTTAAGATCTTCTAAAGTGGTCAATTCATAATGGCCGTAAATTTTTGATTTTAAATGACCCCAAAGAAAAATCTAAGGGGCAGGTGATCTTGCAGGCCATTTAATTTGTCCATTTAAACAAATCCAAAAATATTTATTGTAATCAGTGTTAGTTTTTAGAAAATATAATTTATGATTGAAATAATATTTATATTGTATTAAAAATTTATAAAAGATAAATACATACATATTAATGATAAAAATTATTTTGAAAAGTAAAAATTAAAAAAAATTATTCGCTCTCGACTTGTTCCGAAACCGACTCTTAAGCCTGATTTCCACCGAATGTTTTAATGCTTAATGCATAATAATTTGTACGTAAGGCTTAATGCATTATAACAATTAATGATGATACCATTTCCAGCTACTTTGTTTAGAGACTAATTCGACAGATATGTTATATTTATTTTTTCCCTTTTATTGTGCCGTGCTCTTAAGAAATGTAAAGTATTATTTCCGTTTAGAACAAGTATAGATCTCACTCCATATTTTAGCAAGCTTTTTTTAAGCGTATCAGAAACCCGTCAGAAGTTCCATAAACCTCATATATTCGAGCTCGGAGTATATCTGCAACACCGAAAGAAAATATTAAAAACGATCTAAATAAGAACGGTTACGCTATGAAGTTAATTAGATGATGCTACGTACTCAAATTTTAGTTTGTAATCACCGAACGGCGGCTTCAAAAAGCCGCGGCCTCTCGGGAAATTCCCGATTATCCCGACTGGCCAATCCGACCCTGAAGACAGATGACAGTTACGCTTAGTCATTACGCCTTAAACCTTGGAGTTTGTAAACTTTTGTTCTTACGCTTTGCTCTTAGTTCTTAAGCGGTAAGCCTTATGCATAGCTTTGTCATATGATAAACATTTTTACACATTACGCTTAGTTATTAATTATAGCTCTTACGCATTAGGACAATCGGTGGAAATGAGGTTTTACGAATTTTGTTTATTACCAAGCGCGCACGCTACAATTATGCTATTTGAACCGTTGCCTAGGAATTATTTTTTCCGGGATATGAACAACAATCCTCGAAATTCGATATTTTTTTTTTAATTTCTTCTATTATTACACATGTAAATTGACTAATTTGAAATATGAACCATACAATTAGTATCCCTGGATAAGCATACAAAATTTCTACTTAATATCTTACACTGGCGAGATACTATTCACATGACTGATTTTCCATATTAATTCCCTAAGTGTCGGTTGGCCTAAGACACCCGCTATACATAAATACTGTTTAAAATAATAATGCAAATTTTGTTTTTCATAGCTTATCTGATTTTCTTATTACGATTCGTTGCAAAATCATTGTTTTCACACACGGCATGTTACCGAAGCAATTTCGTATCATAAATGAAAATTAGTAAATGTACCAGCAAAAGATGGCTCTTCATGTCATTTTCTGAACATTTAAAACATTATAGTATTTTTTATTTTACATTGTCATTTTCTTAAATTACTTATTTATGATAGTCATTTCAGCCAGATTGTAAAAATATGACGGTAAGTAAACGAAAGTTCAACAACTTGGCCGCGTTCTACACAATGATTATGATTAGGCGTTTTTTAAAAAATGGATTTTACAATCTAGATACGTTACGAGATAGGTTACAAGATAAACACTAGAAACCGTAACATAAACGTTTAACACAGGAAAACAGATTTTCTATAATTATCTGTACCGTAAAACATTATGTAATGCTTTATACATAAAAATACTGAATTTTTTTAGACGCCAAAATTCTTAAATTTGCGCTTTTGGTGTCCGAGGAAACTTAATTTAAAGACGAGAAAAAAATAAATTTAGTAGGCAGTATTTCAAAAAGTGAACGTCATGTAAACTGTGAAACCAAGTAACAAGTCAAAAATAAGTATTTCACAGTTTATGGACGATCATTTCTTGAAATAACACTAAATTATTGACGTGTTATATAAATGGACGCAACGTTTACTGTATAAGCATTCACGCACACCTTAGAAAAGGACAGTGCTAGTTAGGGGCAAAGTCAAAAGGTGAAAAATAACACAGTGCTTAGGAATATTCAATAAAGGACTGAATATAAATTATAGTTCATATTCGATTTAACATAAAATATTTCATTCGTATATTACATTCTTTGTAAAAATAACAAATATAGAAAAGTTCTTTTGCTTTAGCTAATATCTTTTATTTCAAATTTTTTCTATACACATTTTTAGGTGTAGTCTGTCGATTGGAAATGATTGCTGCATATCACAGAATGTTTGGATGGCCTGAAATTGTGTTTTCTAACTGCAATAAGCCAGTCTGTACACAGATTTTCATCTTTCGGAAATCTACTCTAAACACATTCGTATAAGATGTGACAGTTTAGTTTACGACTTATGAAATTTTATTTCTTTGTCTTTTTGATAACGAACTGTGCAATGTGCATCCAATTGTACTATATGACATTACCATTTTAAAAGAATTCTGAAATATAAATGAATATAATATAAAATGAATGACAGAATATAACCCGAATTACCCACAAACTACATTAAAATTATATCTATTTCACATTAAATCTAAATTACTAACCTTGTAATTAATTCGTATTTAGTGATATAAAAAAATATTATTTTTACTAATATTTTGAGGATATATACTGCACTTTTACTAACTGTCACTCAGAGCTGGGTAACACTGAAAGTAAAAATACTTAAAGTATTTCTTAAAGTACATTGTGTACTTTAAATACTTTACTTAAAGTACTTTTATCAAGAGATACTTACTACTGATACTTAAAACAAAATTTATATATACTGAATACTGTAAGTAAAAAAAGTATTTTAAGTACGTCAATGTAATGTTCAATGAATTAGTTGAAAAATGTTTTAGAGCCAAGAGATAGAATTCTATCTCTTGGCTCTAAAACATCAATTTGACAATTAGTTCAAAATTCATCAATTTTTCAACTAATTTTAACCATGACAACATTATTTTAATGCTTTAACGCTTCGATCCGAAGATGGCCATCCATAGCCGAAATCGATCATCGAAAAGGTTTTTATAAATAAATAATTATAAAACGCAGCGTGCTATAATATTTTTTTAACCAAATAAACATTAAATATGCACTCTGAAATGGAGCTTTTCATCCAAATACTTCAATGTACTTTAAATAATATATATATATATATATATATATATATATATATATATATATATATATATATATATATATATATATATTTATTTATTTATTTATTTATTTTGTCATAAATGTGTGTTGTAATTTTTAACCCAAAATAAAATATATTTAGGTAAATATTGGAATAGAGAAAGGACAGGGAACACAATTGGTATAGGTAAGGTGAGTATTACATTATTTTTTGAAAAAAATAAAAATTTCGGTCAATAATTATTCTTACTATTGTTTGAAACAATATAAATAAATTTTATTACTTTATTGTTTACCGAAATGTTGACTTTAAATAAATAAAATATAGGTGCTTGTATTTAGTACTTAAGTACTTTGTAAAAAGTACTGTAAATACTACTAGTACTTATACTTTAAGTACTTTTCTTGAAATACTTAATACTTAGTATTTAAATACTTTTTCGGAGTACTTATCCCAGCTCTGCTTTCACAACTGTCAGTCCAGCAAACAATAAACAGACCGCAACAATGTTCTTGTTTGACGTTGCCCTCTCATCTATCTTTCCTTTTTACCTTCCATCACCTTTAGGTAAAGAAGGTATCGTCTGTGGCCAAAAAATTCGGTGGTGAGTTTTTGATGAATAAGCACGTTTGAAGGTCCCTAGAATACGATTTTACTATTTTTACGATGATGTCTGTCTGTATGTATGTATATATATATGTGTGTATGTGTGTGTGTGTGTGTGTGTGTGTGTGTGTGTGTGTGTGTGTGTGTGTGTGTGTGTTTGTGTGTGTGTGTGTGTATGTGTGTGTATGTGTGTGTGTGTGCGTGTGTGTGTGTGTGTGTGTGACAATTTTTTTTCATGCGATAATTCTAATAGGTACTACAATTCCAAAAATTATAATTCTTTCGTATTCCTCTTTGTTACATGCATGTGAATAGCTGGTTAGATTTTGTTTATAATTGGTCAACCGGAAGTACCCTCATTTGAACTTTTAACAGTTTTTCTTGAAAAAACGATGTTAAATAACATTTTTTCACATTTAATGCTATTATAAATATTAAAGAATATTTTATTGTCTATACGATTTGAATTCCTTTTATACTTCATATTAAATGGATATAGAGTTAAAAAATTATAAAAAAATTAAATATCATATATTAGCCAGCTATGCTATAACTCTGGAAACATTAAGAAAATTATGATTTGCTAGAAACTTTCTGTATGGAATTCGTATAAAATACATACTTGCCTTAAGGTAATGTACAAGAAATAGAATCTTTTGCAAGGAACTTTCTGTATGACATTTATACAAAATACATAGAACTGACGGAAAGTAATGTGCTGGCCACATCAGATTTTTTAAGGTAAGCGTCAATTTATATGTAATGTCAATGCACTAAATCTGTTTTTATCACGTCTTTAACTTCGTAAAAGAGTAATTTAAAAATTATAACATCTAAAAATTCAGTATTTTATTCTCAATCTTTATATAAAAATCACTACATAATATTTTACAGAACAGATAATTTTCCCAGGTCAAACACCTATGTCACGATTTCTATAGTGTTCATCCTGTATATTATTATCTGAGTTTATGATAATTGAAAACAATAGGAAAGATGCTAGTGTAATGAAATCGCATTGTATAGTGGTACATGTTTAGTGTCAGTTTAACAGGGCGGTAAACACAATACGGCAGAAAATCAGTGGCAAATCCAATTAAAATGAATCAGCAAGCAGCAATGACCTGGCGGGTTGCCGTGTGCCGTGCCGTGTGAATGCAAAATATAATTACACATATTCGGGTTTAGCGTGAAGGTGTTTGGGTGCGTCAGCGAATTCGCGATTCGCCATTCGCCCATCGGAAACGTTTTGCCAAATAATTGAATTTATGAAAGTCACGTGTCGGGCTCCCATCGGACTAATTATGTCGTGGCAACACGACCACTTTATGATTCATTAAATTAGTTTAATTAGTTCACCATGGCCGGGCGCTCATCAGCTATTTACGTCTTCCTAAATTACAGCACCGTCGAGAATGCTCTGCTGCGATGTAACTAAATAACATAAATAATGATTTTAATGATTCATGCGGCGTGCGCTGTGTGCCATACTACGAGTACACGAACGCGAGTATTATGCACCCAACTCAAGGTGGCATCACAATAAACCTCCCACGCAAACTAGAGCGAGGATGAGAACAACAACCATATCAGCACTAGAATACATACAGGAGTACTTGCACAACAAATATTTTATTAGACAGATACTATACTCGTATACGATTTTTTATTTGGTATTTTTTTCAAATTCTATTACTACTTGTTAGGCTTTATTTACGTCAGCAATACAATCGCACGATGCTATACATTTTTCTGCAATGTTTTTTAATGGAACTATTTATATCCACAATCACGATATAATAATGACACGATGACGATACAACGATGTTCAGTGATTTACATTATCTTTGCTATTACAATTCAGTAGCGCTTTGATTCTATTAAAAAAACCAAAATGTCCGCTTTAGTTTTAAAATAATACTGAAAGATGTAATCAAAATGAGCTAAGATTAAGAATAATTAAACATTAATGATTGATAATTTTCTGCTTACGACAAAAGCGTGAAATATGCAATACATACTATACTAAAAATGAACAAGCAGAAGACGCACGTCATCAATAAATATTACTAGATAATGACGTCACTTATTACTACGTTTACATGGGATACTAATTTAATCTAGAAAATGCAATGCGTGCTGCATAACTTACTGTATACAATATTTGCAGATGAATTATCGTGTAATACTTATTAAAACAAACCAATAATACACAGGGCATGATTTAGGTCGTCTTAGCTCTAACTAAATCAAACCGCTCCAAAAACTATAATAAAATGAGAAAATTGTGCGCCCCCAAAATCTGCGCGCCCTAGGCTGCAGCCTGGTCAGCCTATCCGGTAATTGGGCACTGCAGTAATTCTGAAGCACAAGACACAATTCACAAATACTTAACTCAGAAGAAACTGTTGTAATTAGCGCAATAGGTAGATAAACTACATCGATATATTATGTTGATATATTTTATTGAAAGCAAATTGACAGTTCTATATATTTTTTATAAAACAATAATACGTAACTACTTTGATATTTACAATTATTTATATTAATTCAAGTCACTCGTGCCTGGATGAGATGAGTTGACAATCATCATGAGGGAAAGGATCGATATTTGATCTATTTTAACTTCAATGTAAAGATTGACATTTTCAGTAGTGCTACCGTTATGATACGACTACAGTTATTAAAAATAATTTTGTATTCCCTAAAAGGAATAAGGATTGACTTAGAAATAAAGGTAAATTTCATTAATATATACGTTTCTTAATACTAGTATTTTTTATTTCTTCTCTATTAAAAAATAAATAACACCCAATCATTTCTACAAGTTATATTTCATTTTATGAGATTGTTTTTAGGTTGATGACGTGCGTCTTCTTCTTATTCATTTTTAGTATATTTTAATAAATACATAAAAAAATTATATTGTATCGTGTACGTATCGTCTATAGTTAATATCTTGTATCATTATTGTAATGTCATCGTATCGTTATTGTGTCCCTAATGTAGTTGACAAACATTCTTTACTTTTTTTCTGAAATTTGTGTGAGACATCTATGAGCAAAAAGTTAAAATATTAAAGCCGGTAGAATGTTTGACTATTATATTGCATATTGGTTTTATTCCTCACTTATTAAATTGCAATCCCTCAAAAAGAAACAAATGTCAAGCAGTCAAATTCAAAGCAGTGTTGGGAAAATACGGCGGTCACAATGCGCATGTTAATTTACTTCCGAATTGAAATCAAATCCTGGACCTAGTAAGGTTTAAATCGACGGGATATCTGAACCATCTGTCCGCCGGGTCAAGATTTTCGTTGTATACAGGTTATATGAAAATGTTTCCGAATAGCATACGCAGTATGAAATTGTGCTGAGTTAAAATTCATATACTAATCGGGTCTTATCCCTTACAAAAGTTTGACAACACTATAATTTATAAATTAGGGATGAGATTGCTCCAAAGTTTGGACTAGGTTTAAACCAGATTTAACTTAAACCGATACTATGAATTGATAAACTATATTTCTACTGATGAATTATGTGCTTATCAAACATCAATGTTATTTTATTCAATACAAAAACATCTACATATATTGGAAGAAATAAGTTTATTATTCATATCGGGTGAATGAAACTGCATATTGATACTGTTGTTTGTTGTTTACTATATTTTTGCTTGTATGTAATTAAAAACTAAAACAAATGTGTAATACTTTGTTTACGTAAATGTGAAAATGGAAACAACAGCAATTGAAAATATGTATCGATAAAAATAAAAAATGCGAACTCATCGAACCAAACAAAATAACTAATGAAGAAAAAAACTGGTAGGTATTTACTTCCTTGCTTAGCAGTGTAAGCGGATTTGTTGCTGTTGACATTGAATGTAACCGATAACGCCCTATATCCCTTTTTAAGTACTTCGATCCACTTTTTCTTTTAATAGCCAATCCATTCTTTTCCTTTTTACATTTTTTAATTAGGTACATCTACAAATTTAGAATATAATGTAACAATGTAAAAAGTCGACTATGTACCTACTTCACTTACTTCAACAGACTTATGATGTGATGAATGTGATTGTTGTTAATGATGAGTTAATGAGGATGAACACACATTAATAAAATGAATTATATGTAGGTACATTTATACTTAAAAAACTAACTTTTTAATATTATATTTACATTTATACTAAATAAATTATACTAACTGCTAAAGCATAAACTAAAAATATATACGTAGCCAGACACATAAACCTGTCAATGCATGTCTGCTTGACTAGGCTACACAGAAAAAAAACCAAATTACTCCCCCTAAGTTAAAACATATCTTAAAATTCTACTTTATAAAATAAACGTTTAAAAAGAAAATATAAAATTGCCTTACACACAGTAAATAGAAACGATGCTACAATTTAAGTAAATACGATAGTTAAGCCCGATTGCACATATGACATTTAAATTTTAAGTATTCTTTAAATTGACAATATCGTATCGAAACGGAACGTCAAATGAGTAATTGAATATTTAAATGTCAACGGTGCAACTGGGCATTAGTCAAATATATACCGAACGCTCTATTACAAGACCGAAAACGCTCAGTAAGTAAAACGTACGGCCACACAGACCAAAATCACATATAGTTTTGAAAACGGTTTTAAAATGTTTTTAGTTTTAAAAACGCCATGTATACAGTGTCAACAGATTTGGAGTTATCTCAAACGAAAACTGAAATTCATATATTTTACTTGGTAACTCGTTTCAAAACTACACGTAAACATTTAGCGTTCATTTTCGATATTGCGCATGCGTACATAGCATAACGTTCTGCCGCTTTCTGTTGGTAACCTACAAATAAACAGACAGTTGTGTAGTTTAATTGAAATGCTTAGTGATACGAAGTAAAAAATTGGAAATTTGGAGTAAAGAAGAGGATCTGTCATTTACAGCAGTCAAATGCGCATGCACCGAATCTATTTTGAAAGCAATCTATAGGCTTGTTTTGAAAATTGCACCTAAACAGTTTCACGTAATTTTGACTGAAAACTGAAACCATTTTCATGTAAATATGGTAATTGTTATAAATCGAATGTTGGATTAGTGTAAATATTAGATTATTAAAATAAACTAAGTAAATAAACACTTAGCTTATTTTTATCTCATCAAATAAATAAAAAACGTTACACTATATAACACATATTAATTTAAATACTGCGATTTTCTTTTTGGAAATAACGTTTTCCTTCTATGTTGTCACCTAATAAAGTCTTTATCCCTTATATAAATTTTCTAATCACAAAACAAATTTTGAATTTAAATGTTTTATGAACAAAATATGAAACCAAACCATAAATTTATTTTTACTAGGTGTAGTAAAATCGCCATTTAGATAAGGGCTATCTGATAATGTGCAAATGAGGGCTTAAAATATATTTAATATACAACATGCGACGTAGCGAGGTTTCTGCAGGGGACAAGAAGCCAGTTATTAAATAATGTATAAGGAAAGGGTTATAAAACTATTTAAAGATAATAGCGACTACCATTAGTTTTACACGACCTGCACTGTATCATATTTTAAAATAATTTTTAACGATATAGGAAACAATCCACTTTAATTATTCCAGAAATTTACATACATACCTTGAAAGTACATTACTTGTATGAAGTTTTCGCATTTGTAAGTCATATTTAACACATAATCAATCTATGCCAACCGATCTTAATACAGAGCCCCGACGTATACTGTTTAACTTAACACCTACACACAACTTTTCACTCAGCGCCCACTTGAAATTTGTAAGTTTCTTTTTAAAACAAACACGGCAATAAGTAAGTAATGTAGGTCTACTTTACTTTTGCAGTTTTTCTTACTACACAGCCGCTTGTAAAGTAACTTCATTATAATGTTCTCTTCAAAAATATGTATTTTACAATAAAAGTAAACCAAATAATATATTTGTTTGAATTTGTGGTGCCACGCCAGATAAAAAATTCGTGCATTTGTATGACAGTGAAAAATATAGTGAATGACATAGGCTGCTAGTGACAATCAAAATTTAGACCATAATATACATACGCAGTTTTTTATTAATTATTTTATAAAATTATAAATTATCCATGCATATTTCCAGATACTGACGTAGAATGTTATTTTAAATATGATGTTAATATAAGTGAGAACAAAATAAGCTTAACATACAGAGTGTAACAGCTAAACGAGCTACCTCAAATAATTTCTGTATTATTAAGATACAATAAAATACTATAATGCAATCTTATAGAAGACCGAGGGGGATATCCGAATACAGAATAAAATAATTTTTAAACCAGTAGTTCTCAAGTTACAACACAAAGTTATATTTTTTTAAATGGGATGGTATATATTTTTTACGCCCATTCGATAGAGTATTTTTTCTGAATTCAACCATGTATTTATATTGTATCCCAATATAACAAAAATATTGAGAAAGATTAAATTTAAACTTAAATAAATTTCATTTTTATAGATATTTTTCAGTAGGCTATGTATGAAACACTATTAAACTTATATTAAAATGAAACAGATATATTGAATAACTCTATAAATAAAGTTCTATTTGTTTTCTATCGTAAATAATTCAAATTGATAGATAGCAGTTATTGTTTTTCATACATAGCCTACTGAAAAATAGCTATAAAAATCAAATTTATTTAAATTTCAATATTTTTGTTAGTATATAAAATGATTACATGGTTGAATTCAGAAAAAAATACTCTATCAAATGATCCATTTATATATCGTCCAATTTAAAAAAATATAGCTTTATGTTTTAACTTGAGAACCACTGGTTTAAAATAGCTATTTGTGTATTAAGAGCGCAAAATGGGAAGTTGTCGATTGAGAGGTTGTTGCCGCGCGATGCAGGAGCGTGGCATTCTCTCGAAATCGACAATGTCCATTTGCGGTCGAAACACACACAAGATTTTTTCTACAGTCGCCACGTCGCCACAATTAAACTAGTGCAGTGAAAAAGTGGATGTCCATTGGGACCGTTCACTCCAAACTTTTGCAGATGGCAGCACAACTGTTCATACAATTTATTTTATATTTATAATTAATTTAGCGTTATTTTCCATTCTGCTTGAGCTATTGCTTCAATCTAATCTAAGCATTTCATACTTTCGTTTTTGTAAATGAATGCTTTATTTTATTTTCAAATTAGTAAAATATAGCGGAAATATTATAAATATAGGGTGTTAACAATTACTCGAAATGAAAGTCAAACAGCATTTATTCTTACAACACCGATGTCTCGGTGCACAATTGCATCTTCTTCAGGGTAGTAAGATCTTAAAAATATTACCATGTACACAAAATACATTTGTTCTTAACATTCAGTTTTACACATCGTACAAAAAATTAATAAAGAGCAAATTGATGTGTATATGCTTTGTAAATTTTTTATACGCTGTGTAAAACTAAATGGTAAGAACGAATGTATTTTGTGTACCTACAGGGTGGGATAAATTCGAGTTCCTTATATGAAAAATTTTCTTATTATACACGCTATAGAAAATTGATGGGACTTTTTGAGACTACATTAATAGGTACCACAATAACTTTCTGTCATCTTTTGTTTTTGAGCTATAGTCTAAAACTTGATTTTCGCTTATTTTGAAAATATCTCATATCTTGCTTATTATAAAAGATAAAGAAAAAAATGCTTAAATAATTTTTAAATGGCTTTTACGTAGAATAACATCTTTTTCCTTATTTTACAAGCTTTTTATGATGTATAACAAGTCTACATTTTTATTTATTTTTTGGGGTGAATAAAATGAAATTTATTAAGAAATAAATGAAAAAAAATCAATTAGACACAGAACATCATTTGTATCTTTTTCTTTAATGTTATTTTCTTTACTTATACTCAATTTTCAAATTTATATACTTCGGAAAGTATAGTAAACCATATTTTGCAAATTGAATGCTAACTAAAATGCCGATAAAAAATTAATTACATAATCCGAACAGAATTGACTAAAAATAATTTGAAGATTTAATTAACAGATGTAAATTAAAATATTTCACCCAAAAAAAATTATAATTCATGTTTTAATTGTGACAAGGCGAGGGTAAGAGCAATAATAGTTAAATAACTTTTTATATATTTTTCTAAATTATAGTTTCAATGTTCATATTTTAACGATGTTTATCTATTTAAGTCAAAATTCAGCTTAGAAATTCATATTGTATTATGCTAGTCACGACATTTATTTGTTTATCATTAGGTTTAGAAATTATTATGTATACGTGCGTGAATGCCCTAGTCTATGCACCCCGTACCCCTAAGATAATCCTGTCCTGAAGATAGCGTTTTGTTTTAGATAGTCGAGTTTAGATAGTGATGGGGTAAAGATGTAAGAGTCGAAATTAGATTGTCGCGTCGGGCAGACTTGTCTTGTTTTTGGACATGTAGTGTCTTTTAGTTTTGGGACGACGCCCGCCCGCTACGTTACAGAATGTAACAGTTCAGTACTTGCTTAGTTGTGTTAGTTATGTTTAGTTTAATCCATAGTTAATAATTAGTTATAACAATCATGTAAATAAAGTTTAGTTAGTTATTAAAAACCAAGTAGTGTCCATGTCCGTAAATCGTAAATAACGTAGTGTTCATCGGTTAAAGTGTAAAGTTAAAGTCGTAAAGTGTAGTTAGTGTCTGTGTGTTCTTCCTTATCACCAGTCAGTAAGAGTCAGTGTATCATCGTTGGAGTAAGAAGAAGTAGTAGCAGTCATTTTCTTCCGCATCCCCCTCGTGTTACATAATCAGGTTTAAAACAAAATAATATTGACTTCTTATACATCATTGAAAAGCTTGTAAAATAAGGAAAACGATGAGGTTATTCCCATTATATGTACTGAACTAAAATCATGTTTGTATAGGTAGGTGTTAATAATTACTCGCCCGCACGGTACAAATATGTCATTAACGATATCTGCGAACAAAGCAGATTGGCACACCCAGCAATGGGTAATACGCCGTGATGATATATTTATTTTTATTTATTCAATCAAACATGCAGAGTTTTTTTATTACAAAACTGTCTTATTGGTATACAGTTATATGATTGTCAGAGAGATCATACACACAGATTTATATACAGATAAATACATTCATTTAAACGTTCAGTTTTTCAAACATCGTATAAAAATTAACTTTATAGTTTACATGAATTCATGTTTATTAATCCGTATGGCTTTACTTACTTTTGTGAAGGTATTATATTGTATACCAAAACATACTTTTGTTATGAATAAATGCTATATGATTGAGATTTGAATAACTATTAACACTCAATCTATACCACAGTCGAGAAATTATATATATATATATATATATATATATATATATATATATATATATATATATATATATATATATATATATATGTATATCTATATAAAAGTGTCCGGCATAAAATTAAGCCATGCATTTAACATGATAATAGTACATTACCTCGTGTACCTTATTTAATATTAATTACATTATTATCATTGCGTAAATCAGAGAACATTATAAATATCTGTCAATAAATAATTGTTTCAATATTTTATTACGTAATATCAAAATATTTGCAATTGTCATTGTAGGTGAATAAATAGCGTAGCAGACTGTGGAATGAGAAGACGTTTAGAGGTTGGGGTTCGAAACTCCGTCAAGACAGATTTTTATTATTAGTTTATTTATGAATTAATTACGAAATATATTAAAGATATTATGTATTATATTAATATGGATGAATTAGTTAAATGGATAACAATATTTTATAAATAAAAATAATTGGTTTTAAACATTGACAAAAATTGATTACAATAATCCAAACATTGATATAATAAAAATGCATTCTATTTTCTTTTAATCTTAATAAAACATGATTGAGATAAAATGAATATGTGTATGTTTTGTGTTTTTACTGTAAAAGTAGGTGTTATAGTTTAAATTCTTATGATTTTGGGTCATACTGATAATTACTACTTCCATTGAAATGAGTATTATATCATGATAGAAACTTATTTGTATTTATTTAACTAATTCATCCATACATAATATCTTCAATATAATTCGTAATTAATTCGTAAATAAAAAAATAATAAAAAAACTATATTGACGGAGATTCGAACCCTAACCTCTGAACGTTCTCTCATTCTACAGTCTGCTACGCTATCCATTCACCTACAATGACAACTGCAAATATTTTGATATTACGTAATAAAATATTGAAACAAATATTTATTGACAGATATTTATAATGTTCTCTGATTTACGCAATGATAATAATGTAATTAATATTAAATAAGGTACACGAGGTAATGTACTATTATCATGTTAAATAGCTGGCTTAATTTTCTGCCGGACACTTTTTATTCACAAAAATCAGTTTTCCCATGTTAAACGTCTATGTCAAGGTTTGCTTGGGACACACGGTATATATATATATATATATATATATATATATATATATATATATATATATATATATATATATATATATATGGTAATGATTTGGACGACGCATCATAGGGGTTTCAATGGTAAAATTTTAATGTGTATTAATCTAAAATTTTCCCTCGTAGTGCACTCAGCTATACACCCCATCTATATCTCATAAAAATACATTTCTAATAGAAATACATTGCAGTTTAACACGCTCAGCAAGTGATAAAATCGTTCGCATACCATTTGTATATTTTTATAATTTATTTCGTAAACTGTCATGAAATGCTTTGTGGAAAGTTATGTTTAGAGATTATTTTAGCTAATCTTTGCGAATGTAATTTGTTTGAAGCTGAATAAAAGCTCAAGTGCGGTGGAAGAAGTGAAATATGATGGCGCACGGTAGTTTCAACTTCATTACGCGGCGGATTATTATGTGCAGTATCTTGGGAACTTTACAAAAATATAAAAAATAATAGCATTACCCTACTCGTATGCTCCCACATATATTTCATTAGGTTCCTAATGAGCGGGAACGAAATTCTAGAGCATTTTGTTGCATAATCATATGAAGGAAAATATTATGTTTCATGTTCCATCTACGACAGCCACCAGATTAGAAAAACAGTAAATACATTTTATAGAAATTTAAGATAATTTAAATCCGCATATATCAGGCGCAAAAGAAGTTTAATTTAGACTATGTGCCCTGGCGACTAATACCTACATATTTATTACTTTGGATTTTTTTCTTTAAAATTTTTTTCTTTGTGTTGAAATGTTTATGCAACAGCAGGTAAAGTTAAGTTTCGAACAGTATGATTTAAAAAAAACGTCAAGGTTTGGGCTTTTGTACAGAACTGTGTGTTCTAAGAAGAATTGTCCGTTCCCAGTGAACACTCATAGTTTTTGTAAGAAACTAGAAGCTTTTTTGAATTTTCTGTATGAGGTGATCTGGAAAGTAAGGGTTTGAGATTCACTAGCTTTTTCCCTTAGAGAGTATATAGTTGGGGTCAAAGCCCTGAGTCCTTCTTGTTGTTGTCTTATTTTGTGTAGGCTTGTTGATTTATTCTTGGTCATGTCTATGACTGAGTGGCTTACGCCCGGTTGCACCGCTGGCTTAAATTTTAATTGTTCTTTACATTGGCATTATCGAATTGAAATAAACCGTAAAATGAGTAATTGAATATTGCTGTCAAAATTTCGATTTAAATTTGTTTTTAGGTGTAGCTGAAAAGTTTAAGTGCCAATGGTGCAACAGAGCATTAGACAGAGCTATGTAAGTAATTTGGTGTTGTATTATTCTTTGTGAATCGGTAATGAGTACAGATTGATGTGAAAGTTACTTGAGATTGATTTTCTTAACTACAGAATAAGAATTCGATTTTATATAAATTCAGTTGATCGTATGTAGTTTTATTTGGATTATAAAATTTTATTTGCTCGCGGAGTATTATTAAAGTATATATATATATATATATATATATATATATATATATATATATATATATATATATATATATATATATTTGTATATAAATTGTGTATTGCTGACTTGTAGTACAAAGCGTAAGTATCAATTGAACATCCTAGTGACACAAACTGCAATTGATTAATCCTTTTTGCTCGTGTCCTATTTTGAAAATACGGATAGTGATGTTAGCGTTACCGTTACCCTTAACTGTTTTGCATTAATAAAATTAGTGTTTTACTTTTCATATTGTACAGGTCGGTATAAGTAATATTAAACGCTACCCATCTCGGTCACATATTTTTGTTTTATAACGAAAGGATTGGAAGTCATTACCGTACCTGTTAATCTGGCAATTTCTTTTTAAGGGTTTAATACTTTTTTACAAAACCGTTACGATTTCATAGCAGATGGTATAATAGCAAATTTAATTATTTCATATATTCATTTTTCAATTTTGTTACTTATTACATACATTGTAATGGTACAATGGTCAGTCACCACCTGTCAACTTTACTCGATATTCTCTTCAGTTCTCCTTGCTGCCAAAACGGGTTTCTCGGGCGCCAATCGATCGGTCGATAACACAGCACAGGAGATGTGAAGGACGCTATGATAGCGTCTCTGAAAAGAGTGGCTTGAACGCCAAAAGGGCTCGGGTAGCTTAGTGGAGACAGAGTTCGGTTTTTGACAATGAAATCATAATGAATTTTAATATTTTATTAAAATATATTAAAACGATAATAATAACAAATAAATGAAAGTACCAATCGTTAGCCTACTATAGGATACTACAAATGAATCAGCGGTGCTTGCAGGATTCGTTTATTAAGAGAAACGGTCAACATTGAACGGGCAACAATGGCACAATATAACTAAACAATTACATTGTATGCGTAATCTCAATCAATACAAAATAAATAAAAATGTAAACAACATTTTTACTGGCGGGATTTGAACCTCGATTTGAATTTATAAACTTTAGCAAAAAAAACTAACTTGTTAACCACAAGACTACAATGCTAAACACGAAAATTAAATCCAAATCTAGTGACCATCGTCACAACATATCACGCAAGTCCCACTTAGTGGGTTAGCACAAACTCGAAACAATAATAATTAATTAATTTTTATATAGCATCAGTTTTAATTTTCTTACATTTATTAATTTTCTATGATGGCATTTTATTGAAGTTCATTAAAAATCTTATTTTAATCCTTTCGCGTGATTACTTTATCATCTTATAAATAGGCAAGAAGTAAAAAAATGTTTATATAATGCAACAGATCGTCGAAAAACGTCGCATCTCCATGAGTGCAAAGTTACGAGGTTTTCTGATTAGCTAGCCATGAACATACAACAAAACACTATTGTATGTTCTCCGGGTAATACCAGTTTTATGTTAGCGAGCGCCGATTTTACGATTTCCAATAACTATAAAAAGTGTAATTTTTTATTTATATGAAAATACAGCGTGAAATAGTGAACTGTAGCAGAGATTTCCGTCGCGTCCACAGAATTCATGATGATATATTTATCTGCGAGTTAATATTTCACGCCAAAATTTATTATTTATGTCTGTTGGATGGTTCAGTTCAGCGAACGACAAATCTTATGAGGGATCATTATCATCATGGACACCACAGCCATATTGTCTTTTTAATAATGTTAGGTTTACAGTACAACGCCAAAAAACTTTAAGAGTTCATTGGATATTTCCAAGAAAATTAAAAATTTATTCATATAAGAACCGTTTTTGTTCTATTGAAAAAGGTTTTCTATGCTTCACCCAGTTAAATTTTATAACAGAAATAATTTGGTATATCTTTTATTAGAGCATTGTTTGATAAAATACCTAGGTAGTATGTGGTACCTATTTAATGCTGTACCAATAAAAGATGACAAATTTTGCCCCGGATGGCTTTATAAACTAGATATATCCAGTGGGTGGCTGATTCGGATGGCGGTTCAATTTCAACTATACTTGGATCCCTCTCTAAGTTTAAATATTTTATATTATATAAATATTATAAATAAATAAACCAAAAGAATTAAATTTCAAAATCGAGAAATTATCTGAATTTGTGTGATAATTGGCGAAAGACAATTTTAAAATTACTACTTCCAATAATTAGAAAAAATTGATTTTTGTAGTATTCCATTTGACATTATTATTATTATTATTATTATAATTATTATTATTATTATTATTATTATTATTATTATTATTATTATTATTATTATTATTATTATTATTATTATTATTATTATTATTATTATTATTATTATCATTATTATTATATATACAGGGTGAGTCTGGGAAGACGCCTCCCCCTTTAACTTTTTTATTATAAGTAATAGAAAAAAATCTGATGTGGCCAGCACATTACCTTCCGTCAGTTCTATGTATTTTGTACAAATTTCATACCGAAAGTTCCTTGTTAAATTAAATATTCTATTTCTTGTACATTAACTTCCGGCAGTTGCATGTATTTTTTGCAAATTTCATACAGAAAATTATTATTTTGTGACGTTTTCTATATACAGTGTAATGTATCTGCAGAAATAAAAGATTTATTATTATTATTATTTCTTGTACATTACCTTAAAGCAGTTGTATGTATTTTATACAAATTCCATACAGAAAGTAAAAGATTCTATACCTATTTCCAGTAAAATTATAGGGCGCGAGCAGACACGTGACTCGAGCGTCCTTGACGTGCATGGAATCAGCTGATTTGTGTGCGCATGTCATTTTGACAAGAACATTGTCAATTTGACAAGACCAATGTTTTGACTTATTTTAATATTGAATTGCTAAAATGTTAATATTTTACAATTTTTATGCTGTAAATCACAAGTAATTAAAAATAATAACATTTTAGTAGTTAAAAATCAAAATAATTCAAAACATTGGTCTGGTCAATATGACATTGTTCTTGGCAAAATGACATGCGCACACAAATCAGCTGATTCTAAGCACTTCAAGATCCCACGAGTCACGTGTCTGCTCGCGCCCTATAAGACAAACACACTATGTCAATTTCACTTGACACTGACATCTTTCAATCAAAATTTTCTTAATATAGTAGCTGTTTCCACAGCTATGGCTACTTTATGAAATTAAATTTTTTTATAATTTTTTAACTCTATATCCATTTAATATTAGGTATAAAATGCAGTCAAATCGTATAGAAAATTAAATATTCTTTAATATTTATAATAACATTAAATGTGAAAAAATGATATTTAACATAGTTTTTTCAAGAAAAACTGTTAAAATCTTCAAATGAGGGTACTTCCGGTTGTCCAATTCTAACCGAAATCTAATCAGCTCTTCGCATGGATGTAACGAAGAGAAATACGAAAGAATTATAATTTTTAGAATTGTAGTATGGAAGTTATCGTAGACGAAAATTTTGTTACACACACACACACACACACACACACACACACACACACACACACACACACACACACACACGGACACACATACACACACACACACACACACACACACACACACACACACACACACACACACACACACAGACATCATCGTAAAAATAGTAAAATCGTATTCTTGGGACCCTAAAACATGCTTATTCATCAAAAACTCACCACCGAATTTTTTGACCAAAGACAATACCTTCCTTACCTAAAGGTGACGGAAGGTAAAAATTGCTCATATAAAAGTTTTATTATTTTACATATACTATTTACTGTCAAAAAAGTATACATTTGTTTGTTACTTAATTTAACTTATTTTGTAAACAAAAAATAAAAACATTCGAAATGCTTTTCAGAATATTTTGCGAAACATGCTGTCAGATGTTCGAACACATCACGTTCAACGCTTGAATTTTTGTATTACAGAACATGTCGTAATTTTGAACATTTGTTTTAAGTTGTTTTTGTTACTAAATTTGTTGTTTTAGTTTGCTAAGTTGTATAACACTGTTACGTTTTGTGTATTTTCACATAGCCACCTATAATATTTGTTTAAAAATTATATCTAATATTTCTAAATTATCTCATTTTTCTCGAAATTTTTCAAATACATTAATAAAAAATAGTATATGTAAATATACTATTTGATGGCAGATGTAGATATTTTTTTATAAAGTCAGGTTTACAAGATACGACTATCAACTTTTATTTTTCAAATGGCAACCTATAATTATTTTAATAAAATATAAACCGCCATTTTTTCTCTTTTCAACGATGTACTATTTTTTATTAATGTATTTGAAAAATTTCCAGAAAAATGAGATAATTTAGAAATATTAGAAATAATTTTTAAACAAATATTATAGATGGCTATGTGAAAATAAACAAAACGTAACAGTGTTATACAACTTAGCAAACTAAAACAACAAATTTGGTAACAAAAACAACTTAAAACAAATGTTCAAAATTACGACATGTTCTGTAATACAAAAATTCAAGCGTTGAACGTGATGTGTTCGAACATCTGCCAGCATGTTTCGCAAAATATTCTGAAAAGCATTTCGAATGTTTATATTTTTTGTTTACAAAATAAGTTAAATTAAGTAACAAACAAATGTATACTTTTTTGACATTAAATAGTATATATAAAATAATAAAACTTTTATATGAGCCATTTTTTCTATTACTTATAATAAAAAAGTTAAAGGGGGGGGGGCGTCTTCCCAGACTGACCCTGTATATATATATATATATATATATATATATATATATATATATATATATATATATACAGGGTGTAAATGAAATAAATACATTAAATTTAACCAATAATATAATATATTTCTTTTTTTTTTTAATCGCAAACTTGTTTATAAGTTAAAATTATGGCCAAATGCTCAAGTTTACGAATAGCGAATACACAGACATTGTAATTACTTGTGGTGAATTTGGAATATTTTAAATAGCAACAGTTAAATCCATACCATGTGTAAAAATTTCCAGCACGTCAATTTTGCGAATGAATTGTATTGTTCTCTGATGAGCCTGGATTTACTAGAAAAGCTGTCTTTAATGCACATTACACTTACACACAAAAATCCTTATGCTGTAAAAAGGAAACACAATTTTTAACAAAAAAATTCACTAATTGTTTGGGCGGAAATAATAAATTGACGAGTCATTGGTCCTCATTAATCCCATTTCGTTTAAATGGACAAGAGTATGTACTTACATTTTTTGAATAATGTATCTAAATTATTATGATTTGTCGTGTTGACAAAGGAAAATTCATCTCATGACCTCATAACGATGCTTTTCCTTCATTCACACATGTTTAGAAGCCTGTTTTAATATACAATTTAATAATTTTGTTATTCAGAATTAAAATTTCTTTATATTAAAAATTAAACTATTACGAATTTATTTATGATATATGTTTTCCGTTGATCGTTTATTAATTAATGTGTCTGCAAGAATGCAACCACCAGCCGACATTTTTTGTGCTGTGTGATCAAACTTGAATTCAGAAAGGAGTGGGCAGCGAGATGTTTTCCATAGGCGGATAACTAAATTTGAAGCAAATCTTGAAACAATTTTAACTCAAAAACTAGAAGATACAGAAAAAAATTATTAAAAAATGTTGTTGCTCTCTACGAGTTACATTAAATTTAACCGTTAATGTAACTCCTTGAGAGCAACACTATTAAATAATGCACTTATTTCATAATTCTAATAGTCTATTCCTGTTACTTTTCCTCAGTTTTATCATCATTCAAATATTGCCCAGAAATTAATTCGAATTGATTCGATAACTAAGCGGTGTCTAAAAATTCACTACCAAGTTATAACAGAATTACATTAAATTAAAATTTAGCAACCAAGGCAAGAAATTAAACTTTTTTGAAAAAACGGTATTTTAACTGAAACCAAAACTAACATATTTGTTCTTACCGACGCGTTAACCGAAATAAATTAAAACGGTATATTAAACGAAATCTAAAAGAAGAGTAAAGTGAAGATTTTACTGTTATTTTTTTAATACAAAAATATAACATTTTTTTCACTAAAATGAATAAAAAAATAAAATAATTGTTTTCGCCTAAACAATTTCAATAAAAGGTTAAGTAAAGTAAATATGCTACTTTCTTGATTTTGGTTAACCTTTCACCGTTATTATTAATAAATTTATTAAAATGTTCATAGAAGATTAAAAATAGCATTGCATTTTGTATGAGGTTGATAACTAATTTATGTTTACAAGTTGTTCTATTAAATATATGATCCAAACAAGGTAATTAGAATATATAACTTTGCTGTAAATGCTATATTATTTATAGTATAGAGACCACGAAAAACCGTATTTACAATGCCTTCTATAGTAGCTAACTAATTGTTCATGCTCGATTCGTTGCAGTTGGCTGACGTACCTTGGTTCAATTTAACGACCTATTTATCACTTGACACGTGCATTTCTACTGAGAAAATTTTATATCGGAAGAGTTGGGTAATTATATTTAAGTTGTCCAGTGCACGAAATGTCATTTTATCCAATCGACTGCCTTTGCCACAACAGTAAAATAACACTTATATAATATAAATAAACTTTATATCCAGCGGCCTATTTCTCTATAGACGTCATAACCATTACATTTCTTTTTATTCAACATAGAAAAAAAAATTAACGTAATATTAAAACACCATAAGGCAGAGCCGTAGTCAGAACTAAATATTATACAGGGCTCATTTTTCCCAACCAATTTTAGAAGTAGTATACATACATGTCGTAGCCTGATAGTAAAAACATCTTGTTATAAAATACCTGGGATTGTCAAATCTTCAGTGACTTCTTACTTCTTAGTAGTGTTTTATAATCTGGCTAGACGTTTTATAAAACACATAAGCATCTATAGACGTTTATAAAACTATAAACAACTTACTACACTTGTATATTTCTCAAAATATAACAATAGCCTAACTTAAGGCATAGAACTCGTTATGTTTGGTTATGTTGAGGGGTATTTAGAGAAATTGCAAGTGAAAACGTTCAAATAATCGTCGTTTTATAAAACGTCTTCCAAGATTATAAAACATCATTTGCGCACCACTTGTTTAAAACCGCAGGCAAAAACACGTGACATTCTTAAATACAGTAACATCTCCCGACCTTTGGATGGTAGCCGGTGCCGGTGCGTGTCAACAGTTCTATGCAGGTATGTGTAAAAGTGACAGTAAGAAAAAACGAGCAGTTTGAAATAATTAAAGGCGAATTGTAAAGCTCACATTCATTTAAATTCTGGATCATCAGATGCTTAATTCATATGTTTGTACACTGTTTGTGTATTTGATATGTGTGATATACATTTGTATGATTTGCTTGTGGCCACAAACATACGTAGTATTATCCTAAGGGGGAAAACCTTGGCAGTTTACTCTGAAGGTATGAGAAATACCAAATGAGAGGCTGAGATCTACGAAAGTTCTGGGACCTACGGGTGATCATAAGCTAAGCTCTCATAATGGACTTGGGATCCATGGACCTCTGGGGCTCAGTATGTCTGGGACATGAGTAGTGGTTATGGTACCATTAGTAGCTCAGAAATGACTCTTCATGAAAGCCGTATTCCAGCAAACGGTCCCTGCACTAGGTGCATACTTTTGGGGACAACGATACCCAAGTGGTGTTAAGTCACATTTTATATGCAAGGTGTCTGCCCAAGTCTGGAACTTGGGAATGACCTTATTCCTGCTCCCCACCCATGCTCCTCTTATTAGATGATAATGTATGCTCGTGATAATTGTTGTAATTGGATTGACAATGTGTACTTTATATCACTTACGGGAATGTATCCTAGAGGACCAGTTTGACTCTGACGAGTTTGTGTATGTGGAAGAGGACGCCGTGACACCAATAATAGGTCAAAAATAATGTGAAATGTATATTATATTAGTGTATGTATTACCGCCGATATATCCTTGACAATAAAAAGTTCTAAAGTAAACTATCTTCAAGTTAAATAATTTGAATAAAATATTGTGTATCTATTAATTATATAAAAGAAAATACCAAGTATTGCGCATTTAAAAATTTTATTACACTTTGGTAATCGCTAGAACATATTTTCGTATCCTTACAGATACATTGATCTTACTTACTTAATCCTACGCCTTTCTACCTTGCGGTGTAAGGCTGTATGGGGTTGGTTCTTCTTTGTGTTCTTTAGGGTTTCTCTTCCATATGTCTCTCCACCGTCTCCTGTCCTGCATGAGACCCTTGGCTTCCTGCAGTTTGACTCCTCTATCACTTAACGCCGCACTGACTTCTTCATCCCACTTTTTTATCGGTCTGTCTCTTCTTCTTTTCTCTGTTGGTCTTGCCTCGTATATACGTTTTACAGTTCGTTT
Source organism: Harpalus rubripes (assembly GCA_963082715.1). Lineage (NCBI taxonomy): Eukaryota > Metazoa > Arthropoda > Insecta > Coleoptera > Carabidae > Harpalus > Harpalus rubripes. The sequence goes on from OY720454.1 coordinate 34,166,483, forward strand.
CTCATCCATTCTTTGTACATGTCCCCTCCACCTTAGCTGTCCTTGTATAATGTCTTTTAATGGTCTTGTGGTTAGGTCCTCTCTGTAAACTTCATTCCTGATTCGGTCAAGTTTTGTTTTTCCCTCTATCTTCCTTAGAATTATCATCTCTATGTTTCTTATTTTACTTTGATGTCCCTCGCTAGTTGTCCAGGATTCACAGCCGTATGTTATAACTGGCACTGCGACTTTTTTTGAATATTTCTATCTATTAAACAGCCTTCCACCCTTGTTTACTCTTTCAATTATTTCCTGCTCCACTCCTCCAGTTTCTTCAATGGTTACTTCAAGGTATCTGAGTGCTGTTGTTCTATATTTGTTCCTTGGATAGTTATTTCGTGCTTGTTTCCTTTTCCGTTGATAATCATCGTTTTCGTTTTCTCCTTGTTAACTGCCATATTCTACTTTTTGAGTTCTTCGTTCATTATGTTTACGTTATATTGTAGGTCTTGTTCGCTTTCGGTAATTATTGTCATATCGTCCGCATAACAAAGTTCCGACACGGTATGTCTTTCCCTTTTTCTGAACCCTACTTTATACGTTTTGAGCTCCTTTTTTATGCTTTTGATGGCCTCGTCCAAATAGAGTGTAAATAAAAGAGGGCTGAGTATGCATCCTTGTTTTAAGCCTGTTTCAGACACAAATGGTAGGGATACGTTGTTTCTGACTCTAACATAATTTTCATTTCTTTGTACAGTGCTTTTATACAGTCTATTGTCTGTTTGTCGATTCCTCTTGTCTCTAAACATTTCCAAACTTTGCCTCTTATTACTCTATCAAATGCCTTTTTGAGATCCACGAAGCACAGGTGTATTTCTTTGTTTACTAATCTTGCTTTTTCAGAAAGCTGTCTTAACGTGAATATGTGGTCTTGAACGCTTCTACCTGGTCTGAAACCACTTTGGGTCTCTTCAAATGTCTCTTCTATTTGTTCTCGAATTCGGTTTTCCAGAATTCGTGAATAGAATTTTCCTGGAATACTTAAAAGAGTGATACCTCTGAAGTTATCGCAATTTTTGCTGTCTCCCTTCTTAAAAATTGGAGTGATAACTCCAACTTGCCAGTCTGTGGGGGTTCCTTGGTCCTTTACTGCCTGGAATATATCCAATAAATATTCTTGTCCTGTCTTCCCCATGTATTTCAGTATTTCTCCGGTTATGGTGTCGTGTCCTGGTGCTTTTCCAGTTTTCAGTTTATTTAGGGCTCTTAGGAATTCCTCTTCTGTTATCTCACTATTTCCCTTTCTCTAGGTCTTGGTAGTAAAACATTTTCTTCCTCCGATATGTTTTAGATCGTTTCCTTCTCTAGTAATTATTCGAAATACTATAATAATAATATGTTATATCACTGGAAAATACGCGATAGTCCAAATTGTGATTGTGGAGCAGAAAGAGAAACAATTCAGCATATAGTTGAAGAATGTCCCTTATCTAAATTTCAGCAAGGTTTCGCCGAACTTCACCTATTGACGGAAGATGCACTAAATTGGATAGTAAAAATCAAAAATATTTAATTTGTATTGTTTTTTTTTTCTTATTCTTCATGTATTATTTCATCGAATGTATATGTACTGTCTTTCTTTCATACGAAATAATAATAATTCGAAATACTCCCTTCGTCTCTTCATTATGTCTTCTTCATTGGTGAGAATATTGCCCAGCGTTACTTCTTTCTCGCTTCGCATTCTTTTGATGGCCCCGTAGAATAGTTTTTGGTTGTCTCTATATGCCTCATTTAGTCGGTGTCCAAAATTTATCCATTCCATTTGTTTCGCCTCTTTTATCATTTTTTCGCTTCTGTTCTACATTTTTTGTATAAATCATATTTGTGTTGGTTTTTATTGATCAAATAATTTCTCCAGGCATGTTTCCTTCTTTTAATCGCTTCTTTTATTTCGCTTGTCCACCATGGTGCCTTTTTGATTTGTTTGTTGCAAAAGAAAGTTGTTCCACACGCCTCCTTGCTGCTTCTAATACACTTGTTTTAAATTTGTTCCATTTATTTTCAACAGTCGTTTCCTTTTTCGAGTTTGATAGTTTTTCATCTATTAGTTTCCTGTATTTGGTTTTTATACTCTCTTCGCAAAGCTTATGGCTTCGTATTCTCTCTTTGATGATTGTTTTTTGTTCATTTTGTTTTTCCTGTGCCTTTATCTTCATTTTCATTATTACAAGGTAATGGTCGCTGCCTATCTCTGGTTGTCTATATACTCGTATGTCTGTGATAAGCGACCTGTTCACCAAGAAGTAGTCTAGGATTGACTTTTCGTTTCTTGCCGGTTCCTCTCTTGTGTATTTGTGTATATCTTTGTGTGTGAAGAACGTGTTGGTAATTATAAGATCGTTTTCTATACGTACGTCAATTATTCTCTTTCCATTATTGTTTAGGGTTTCTTCTCCCTCTTTTCTTATAATTCGTTCAATTCCTGTGTTGTTTCTGCCCACTCTTCCGTTGATGTCTCCCAATATTATAATGTCCTTTTTTGTGTTGTCTGTTACTCTTTGTAATTCTTCGTAGTATTCATCTTTCATATCTTTTTTCTCGTCCTCATTTGGTCCGTAGGTGATTATAATCGTATATTCCTGGCCCTTGTTTATTTTCCAATCTATTGTCATAATTCGTTGGCTAATGTATTTCTCATTATCTACTTCATTTATATGTTCCTTATTTATTACTATTCCTACCCCTGCTGCTGCTCTTTCTGAATCTTTTACTCCAGACCAGTACATCCAGTATGAATCTGTTAATTGTTTAATCCCGCTTTCTTTAATTTTAGTTTCAGTGATGCCTACATTCATTTTATTCATTTTCTCTGTTAGTTCGTATTCCTTTCCCGTGAGGCTTCGTACATTCCAAGTTCCTATTCTAATGATTTTATTTTTAGAGTCCTTGAATCTTGTGTCCTTTCCCTTTGCCTTATTTGTCTTCCTGGGTAGCTGTTATTTTTCGTTTTTTACTAGTTTTTTGATTTGTTGCTCGCTTCAACTACACCCTGTTCCTGTTCGTCCCAAATATATTCCTGATTATCGATTATAATTTTCTTGTATCCCACTTTAGCGGTTTTATTCTTTACTATTTCTTCTTTGGCTATTTTCCTTATACTTGCTTGTATCTCTCTCTTCTTTGTGAGATCACTTTCTATGTAAATTATCGGTTCTTTATTTTTTAGCATCCTTTTGTTCTTCATAATTTCCTGTTTCTCCTTCCACTCTACCAGCTCGGCTAGGATGACATTTTCGTTCCGTTTTTTGTTAATTGCGCTTACTTTTTTTATTGATGACTCGAGGTTTAGGGTTTCTTTAAAGAATTTTCGTATTGAGTATTTATCTTCTCGTAAGTTTCATTTTATAACGATGTTATTTTTCCTGTTGTATTTATCCCTGTTTTCCATTTGCGTTTCTAATGTTTCCACTCTTTTTATTAGTGCTGACTTTTCTTTTTCCCATTTTTTTTCTTTTTGGTTAATTTCCTAACGCAGTGTTTTGATTTCCTGTGTATTTGCTCTTAATTCTTCTAGCATTATATTTAGAGTTCTGTTTAGATTGTTTAGTTGTTCTTCCATTCAACTGTCTTTTTCTTCCGTGTTTACGTCTTTTTTTGCCTGTAAGTCCGGACTACGTATAACTTTCTTACTTCTTTGGAAGACAGATAGTTCGCCCTCTTCACTGCTTTTATTTATTCCTTTCCGTTTGCCGCTCATTTATTTAATGATTGGTGTGGGTGAATTTTATTTACCATACAGTTGGGAACACTGCTTGCGTTTGTTTAAGTGCGTGCGCACTGCCTTGGTACCGCTCACGCCCACAACACTCCCACTACTTGCGCGTACTGTTCACTTTCACCGGCTGTCAAATTATTTTTGTTCGAAATTTTATACGTTTATTGGTTCTGTGTTTGATGAAATATTTGCACTTCACTTACACTTGAAGACACTGCCTTTATGCACTCGAAAATAACACTATATCTTCAACTACAGCGATAAGTCCCGAAAGAGTTGAGCTTTTTATCGGCCACAGCTAAAGACACAACTGTCACTCAAAGGTCACGCACAATTTCTTTTTTGATTTTATATTAATCAACAAAAATAAATGCGTTTTTGTCAGGTTTTTACAGATTTACAGATCTGTAAAACTTACAGATGTGATCAGAATGGACCCATTAATTCTAATAAGGCTGGTGATACACTACTTTTTCTATATGTAAGGCTGATTATTGTCAGTGCTCTATTCTATTAGACCCTGGGCAGCAATCCTTGGCTACGGCCCTGTATGAACGAAAGGCTTTACTTCTGCGCCATTTCGAGACTAAAATTTCGCAGTAAAAAAGTTATTATATTTTTAATTATGTTCATTTCAGGCAGGGCGAAATGAGTCCCAGAATAAATTTTAAATTCCATTTGTACGCGTCGACATATGTAGGTTGGTAGGTCCACGGCCAGCTGTAAAAGTAATATCTGGGTATTTTAGGAAATTCCTTTCGCCGACGTTTTTGCTGGAGTCGCTCTGGCGATGCAGAAGTTATTCTACTTGTGTTCCCCCAGGGTCAGATTATCTTTTGATGGGTTTGTTTTATTGAAATTTTACCCCAAAGTATTCTAAATACAATTTGTTTTCTTCCTTTCCATTGAATACATATTAAATTGATGATATATTGCACACAATTTCATTTATTTATATATAACTTGAACATCTTCCATCAAGTTGAACTTTATAAACCAGAAATCTGAAAAGTATCGTACATAAATATAAGTTCACCTGACGGGAGAAAAATAAAAATCAACAAAGAATTATAAATTCTAGTTGATAGAACATTTAATCCTAAAACATTACTTACAGTTGAATTTACCATTATCGTTAAATCAAACACTGATCGTATGTTTTGATACTATAGGTATTGACATTTATAGTTATGTAAAGTAAAAGCCACCGTCCGGATTCTGATTGTATTGTAGGTACTTATTAGTAACTTTGTCAAATAGTTCTCAAGTTTCTGAGTTTTTTATTACGTTTTTGTAATATTTAATACGAAGAAAATTTTACTTCACAAATTTAAATTATTTTTTCAATTCATGTAACAACGGTCAGCTTTAAAGCGCCATTTATTCTATTTTTAACTGAAATTGTATAGTTAACGTGCAAAGTGTTTTGTTCTTTACGGAAATCTAAAAATAACTTGCACAACAAAACAAAGTTATTTTTAATTACTTTCCATTTATATCCTTTAAAAATATATACACAGGTAAGTTAAATCAAACATATTACAATATTTTTTTTGACAAACTTAGTTACTTAATCTACATTTATAAATAGAGTTTTCCTGAATGTACGGTACACACTGCTGGGTATGCCTTTATGCTTTGTGCACAGATATCGGTAATGATGATGACATATTCGTACGGCGCGGGCGTTTACCAGGCGTCACCACACATTGCTGGCATGGAAAGTGCACCTGAGGGGTGGGCCATTTAAAATTCTAACTTATTTTTGCGTCTGTCGTGATCAAACCCAGGTCCCCAGATTCGCGTCTAGACACTCAGGTACACGGCAATGAGACCCTATAGTTCAGTAGCAAATAATTACATTGCGGAGGAATTAATGAAACATTTCTCAACAATAAATCGGTTTCGAATGACCAATAAATTAAGTGTTATTGCGCTCTAGTAGTAGATAAATCATTAGTCTAAAGTCAAAACCCAAGAGAGGGAGTATTTCACGACAGCTTTTAAAAAACTATGAAATAAATTATAAAAATATACAAATGATATGCGTCTGATATAATCAATGCACACGTAAGCGGCGAGATTTACAACTCGGAAATAAAACTCAGTAATTAAGAAGAATGCTGTATCGAGTACATAAAATACATAATTAAAGTCAAGGCTTGAAAGAAATAAATAATGGCGTAAGTTTCAGCCAGATGCATAAATAAATTACAGTCCACTAGTCTGCTTTGTACACGCGATAGGTTTAACATATGAGTACATATGTATCTTCTCTTTTTATGAAAGCAACGTTTATTCAAATTACAATGTGCAACGTTAAAACAATATTTTTATGAACACATTTTTCTTAGAATTTAGAATATTTCTTTGTGATGATAATATACAATATATACATATTTTGTTAAAATTTATTTTTAATATAAATAAGAAATACAATAAGAGAACAAAAATTTATTACGTATTACATGTCACACAGGGATTTATTTATTCGTTTCGAGCTAGAGTATATATAAGTATGTAGATAGTGACAGCAGAATGTGTAAAATATAAAGTCATTAACTGATGTTTCTTCAAATATCCTCTACTTGATACTTGGCTACTACTAGGTCGTAGTTACAAAATTCTACTGGTTAAAAACCAGTACCCAGGGTCGCTATGAGGACGCTTCTGCATGACCCGTTTTCCATGTACCATTTTATTTTAGACAGGGATAAAAAAGCGTAAACTAACAAATAATATATCACAAATGTAAACTCAAGCCATACTGACGTCAGCATATCCATATCCCTTATACAAAACATTCAATAGCAAATTAAATTACTACGAAAAATGTAAAAGGTAAAAATACATTATTACATTTTTTGTGATTTTATTTCATTTCAAAAAAAGAAAGTTTTATTAAATTCTAATTCTCATTTCTCGGTTACAAAATGCGGAAAATAAAATGAGATTTTGTTATTGAGTTAGATGCAGAATATAATTTTTTAAAACAAATATTTAAAGCATTATTCTTTAAAATTAACAGGCTATTTCTGCGCAAGGAAATTTTGTTTTCGCATGCTATTAGTCAGAATGTTATGCGGCAGTAGCGGTTGACAAAATTGCGATGGCACTGCATGTAAGGCGGGAATTATGGCCTACTCATCGTCGACATAAATTAGTCCGGATGTTAAGGCATTTCACCCTGCATTTTGTGATGCAAGCAAGCCGTTTGGGTCATATGTTACTGAGACTATTAGTGGTGGGAACCGGTTCCGGTTCGGTTCGGTTCCGGTTCCAAAATTACCCGGGTACCCGGTTATTTCAATATGTAATTACCCGGTTCTCGGTTCCGAATCCGAAACTGCCCGGTTCTCGGTTCTGGAACCGAAACTACCCGGTTCTGGAATCGATACTACCCGGTTCTCGGTCCTAGAACCGAAACTACCCGGTTCTCGGTTCTGAAATCGAATCTCATCGGTTCTTGGTTCTGGAATCGAATCTCATCGGTTCTCGGTTCTGGAATCGAATCTCATCGGTTCTCGGTTCTGGAATCGAATCTCATCGGTTTTCGAATCGAATCTCATCGGTTCTCGAATCGAATCTCATCGGTTCTCGGTTCTGGAATCGAATCTCATCGGTTCTCGGTTCTGGAATCGAATCTCATCGGTTCTCGAATCGAATCTCATCGGTTCTCGAATCGAATCTCATCGGTTCTCGGTTTTGGAATCGAATCTCATCTGTTCTCGGTTCTGGAATCGAATCTCAACGGTTCTCGGTTCTGGAACCGAAACGTATCGGTTCCCGGTTCTGGGACCGAAAAAGGATGAATCTCGATTATGAAGCTAATAAAATATACATTACAATCCGTGAATTAGATTTACGTATTATGAATCAATATGTTATGATGAATAAGTTAATTATTTTGAAAGATATTTTTTTTAATTATTAAATAGGAACAGGTAAACAATTCAGGAAAGTTGGTATCAGATATTCTTATAAACTGATATAATGCAATTCTCTGAAGAACACGTGCAAAAACCAGGTACTGTTTCCCCGACTGCACGACTGGTGTTTATTTAAATTTCTATAGGTTTTGTGCTTTGTAGCCCCTTTTGGTTTCTTTTAATCTTAAAGTTAATTCAATTAGGCATTTTAAAATAATAACCAATTTTTTTTACAAATTATGAGGCACGCTATTTTCACTTCGAAATTTATTAAATGTGTTATGAAATCCAGAAAATAAGAAATATTAATTTATATTACATAACTGAGAGATCAAAATGTAAAGATTAGAACAGAATGTATAAGTAGGTATAAATGAAATTCTTGGAAATATCTATTGCTTTATCCCTTAAATTTTATGGCCGCTATTGTCATTACGCAGGTACCGTTATTTGAAAATATAACTCAAGGTCAAGTTATTGAAATAAACCATATTGAATGAAAATTGAAAATATAATATGAAACTGAAATCTGCATTTATTTACTATATTATGTGGTTACATTTTTATTTTTAGCATCCTCTTGCCTTTGGTGTAATAATATTTACACATCATTACAGATATTTTCAATTAAATTACATATACTTTTTTTTTTAATATTGTACAATAATATTTCTCAGAAAATGTTTATTTCTCAAGAATGACGAGGCTAATTTAAAATTATAATTGATTATTCCATAACTCGGATCCGAAGTTCGATTTCACAGCACGGAACTGGAACCGAAGATCGATTCCAGTACTCGGAACCGAAGATCGGTTCTACTACCCAGAACCGGAACCGAAGATCGGTTCCACTACTCGGAACCGGAACCGAAGATCGGTTCCATTACCCGGAACCGGAACCGAAAATCGGTTCCACTACTCGGAACCGAAGATCGGTTCTAGGAACCGGGTATCCGGGTACCCGGATAGTTTTGGAACCGGGTACCCGGTTCTAAATTTTTCCGGTTCTTGACAGCACTAGAGACTATTCCCTACCGATTAAGAGATGTAGCCACCCGGAAATGCCCCGGAGGCAAAAGTTATTGCGGGTTGTATACCTCATTGGCGCAGTTTTTTTAAAGTCGCTGTGGTGTGCAAACCATTGGATCTTCAAAGTTGAATTTTTCTAATTAATAATAAAAATGAAAAGATCTTTGATGCTGCAGTGCAAAAAAATGTTTGGTTACATAAAACGTATACATTTTCCTCTTGAATTTAGCACATTGTGTTTTTTTAAAAAATTTTGGCTTCCTTGGCCGATTGCGCAAAAACGCTACGTCATACTAGAAAATAACCCGAATAAAAATTGTAGCGCGTTCAAAGAGCTATCGATATAGGGCTTAGTGGCGTGTGCGTGACTTTCAGAGGCCCACCGACACGGAAGTTTCTAAAGAGACACGTAAGTGAGCCGAGCCGCCCTGCGCAAGACAGATCATTGTTACGTCAATTGGAGCAAGGCGTTTAGTTCCTTGGACAATACTCTACCGATTAAGAAGTGTAGCCACCCGGAAAGATTGCACAGGCTCTGTGTATTGAGGGATGTATACTTCATTGGTGCGTTTTTTTTAAGTAGCAGTGGTGTGCAAACCATTGGGTCTACAGAGCTGATTTTATTTTTATATTACTTATACTGATAAGGTCTTTGATGCTGCCGCGCAAACAGAATGAGTATGGTTACATATAACGTATTCATGTTTCTCTTGAATTTAGCACATTGTGTTTTTTTTTTTTGGAGAACATTTTGGCTTCCTTTGAAGATTGCGTAAAAACTTTACGTTATACCGGAAAATAACCCGAATAAAAGTTGTAGCGCATTCAAAGAGCTATCGATATAGGGCTCAGTGGCGTGTCTGTGGCTATCAGAGGCCCCGCCGACATGAAAGTTTCTAAAGGGAGGCGTAGGTGCACAGAATCGGCCTGTGCGAGAGAGAACATTGATGTAGCAGTTCGAGTAGCCATTTGGTTCAGAAGTACCTGGGGCCAAACCCTTCCAATTAAAAGGTGTAGCCATCCAGAAATGCCGCGTAGGCTTTGTATGTTGCGGATTGTATACCTCATTGGCGCGTCTTTTCTTATTAAAGTCGCAGTGGTACGCAAACCATTGGACCTACAGAGCTGCTTTTATATATATATATATATATATATATATATATATATATATATATATTAATTGTAATGATAAAGCCTTTGATGCTGCAGTGCAAAAAAAGAAGTTTCATTACTTATAACGGATCCCTTTTCCTCTTGAACAGAGCACATTGCGGGTTTTTGGAGAAAATTTTGGCTTCCTTGTCCGATATCGCAAGAACGCTACGTTATACGAAAAAACAACCCTTATAAAAGTTGTAGCGCGTATCAGAGGCCCGCCGACACGGAAGTATCTAAAGAGTCGAGTACGTGCGCCGAGTTGCCTTACGCGAGGGAGAACATTGTTGCATCAATTCGAGCAAACCGTTTGGTTTGCATGTTGGTGGGACTATACCCTACTGATTGTAAGGTGTAGCCACCCGGAAATACCCCGCAGGCACTGTATATTGCGGGTTGTATATCTCAATGGCACGAGTTTTCTTATTAAAATCGCAGTGGTGCGCTAACTATTGGACCTACAGAGCTAATATGTTATTTGTATAAATTGGAATGAAAACGTTTTTGACGCTATAGTGCAAAAAAAGAGTTTGGTTACATATATCGTATCCATTATCCTCTTAAATAGAGCATTTTTTGTATTTTTTGGAGAAAATTTTGGCTTCTTTGGCCGATTTTGCTAGAACGCTACGTTATACAAGAAAACAACACTAATAAAAGGTGTAGCGCGTTTGTTGTTGTTGTTGTAGTTGTTGTTGTTGTTGTTGTTGTTGTTGTTGTTGTTGTTGTTGTTGTTGTTGTTGTTGTTGTTCAATGGGGGGGGGGCTTACAGCCGCGCGTACTCAGGCCTACTGACCCATTGTACTTACCCTATACTCAATGTCCCTTAGCTAAGTCCTGCCGCCTCCACGAAGGTGGCAAGCCTATTGTAAGAGATCCTCTGGATTTCATGAGGCTCTGGAAAGAGAACCTCCATGTGTCTCCTTCTGGTGGCAACTAGTGCTGCACATTCACAGAGTATATGTTCCGTCGACTCTTCGTCAAGACCGCATCTTCTGCACGAATCGCCATCGATTATGCCGATCGTCTTCAGATGTTTGTCAAGAAAATGCCCCGTGAGCATTCCAACGCAAATTCTAAGTTTTCTTCTACTTAGTTGTAAAAGATCCTTGGCTTTCCTTGGAGCAGGTCCAGGTATGAAGAGCTTTGATTGTCTCAAGCCCGGTTGTTCTGACCAGTATACTAAATGTTGGGTGGTCATCCAGTTCCTGATCGTGTGTCTAGTAAAGCAGGGTGGCTCGGCGCACCTACGCGTCCCTTTAGACACGTCCATGTCGGCGGGCCTCTGATAGCCACACACACGCCTCTGAGCTCTATATCGATAGCTTTTGGAACGCGCTACAACTTTTATTAGGGTTGTTTTCTCGTATAACGTAGCGTTCTTGCGATATCGGACAAGGAAGCCTAAATTATCTCCAAAAAACCGCAATGAGCTCTGTTCAAGAGGAAAAGGGATCCGTTATATGTAACCTTATCATTACAATTAACATATATAAAAAGGCAGCTGTGTAGGTCCAATGGTTTGCGTACCACTACGACTTTAATAAGAAAAGACGCGCCAATGAGGTATACAACCCGCAATATACAAAGCCTACGCATTTCCGGATGGCTACACCTTTTAATCGGAAGGGTTTGGTCTCAGCTACTTATGAATAAAACGGCTACTCCAAATGACACATCAATGTTCTCTCTCGCACAGGGCGATTCTGTGCACCTACGCCTCCCTTTAGAAACTTTCATGTCGGCGGGGGGCTCTGATAGCCACAGACACGCCACTAAGCCCTATATCGATAGCTCTTTGAATGCGCTACAACTTTTATTCGGGTTATTTTCCGGTATAACGTAGAGTTCTTACGCCATCAGCCAAGGAAGCCAAAATGTTCTCCAAAAAAACACAATGTGCTAAATTCAAGAGAAACATGAATACGTTATATGTAACCAAACTCGTTCTTTTTGCGCAGCAGCATCAAAGACCTTATCATTATAAGTAATATAAAAATAAAATCAGCTCTGTAGACCCAATGGTTTGCACACCACTGCTACTTTAAGAAAAACGCACCAATGAAGTATACAACCCTCAATACACAGAGCCTGTGCAATCTTTCCGGGTGGCTACACTTCTTAAAAGGTAGAGTATTGTCCAAGGAACATATAAACTAAACGCCTTGCTCTAATTGACGTAACAATGATCCGTCTTGCGCAGGGCGGCTCGGCTCACTTACGTGTCTCTTTAGAAACTTCCGTGTCGGTGGGCCTCTGAAAGTCACGGACACGCCACTAAGCACTACATCGATAGCTCTTTGAACGCGCTACAATTTTCATTCGGGTTATTTTCTAGTATGACGTAGCGTTCTTGCGCAATCGGCCAAGGAATCCAAAATTTCAAAAAAAAACACAATGTGCTAAATTCAAGAGGAAAATGTATACGTTATATGATGTAACCAAATATTTTTTTTGCACTGCAGCATCAAAGACCTGTCCATTGTTATTATTATTATTAGAAAAATTCAACTTTGAAGATCCAATGGTTTGCGCACCACGGTGACTTTACGAAAACTGTGCCAATAAGGTATACAACCCGCAATAACTTGTGCATCCGGGGCATTTCTGGGTGGCTGCATCTCTTAATCGGTAGGGTATAGTCTCTGTAACACATGACCCAAACGGCTTGCTTGCAACACAAAATGCAGGATGGAGGAAAAATTTCGCCCTTAACAACCGGACTAAATATACAAATCAAATAATAAAAGTAGTTGTCACACTTACGAATATATTATTTATACACCGTGTTAAGTATAGGTATTTTAGCTGTGTCTGATTACGTATTTTGGCATTTAGTATTTAGAATTTGGGTTTATTTTGCATATTACTGCGAATAGCGTACTCATGACATCTCTTCATCTGTATGGGGACACTTTAAAACAACAAAACTGCACATATTATATAATTAAATTGAATTTGATGCTCATGATTTGTTATAGTTCGTAAAATATATAACCTAAAAAGCTCTTCTTTCACAGCAAATTTGTCATTTAGTACAAATTATAGCAAAGCTAGTGATTTGTTTAATAAATGCGCGTCAACCTCAAGGCGTCCTGTGTTTCTCCAAAACTCTAAAATCTGATTCCTAACGTACAGCTTACTTAGCTTCTATTTTATCTAAATATAATAAAAATAAATTATCCTAACGCACAAAACTCGCCTCGAGTTTTCCAGAGCTTGATTTTTGTGCGTTAGGTTAGTTTAAGTAAGCTATTCGTCGTTTTATAAAACGACATGATGAATAGCCTGATTGTAAAACTTCGCTAAGTCAACGAAGGTTTGACAATCTGGACGCGTTTCACAATATGGCTAATACACGTAAATTTAGGGTTTAGATATGGTGATAAATGTTCAATTTCGGACATAGCGCGCAGCCTTAGATTAATTTTATTGAGATGATTTTCGTACGAAGATTATCCTGTGTTGATTTCTTTATACAACATACCGTATTTTATTATGAAAAGGATAGCAATTCCTTATTGGCAATTAATGAATAGAGCGTGTACATTTGCCAAGTTTGCATGTGCAAATAAACAGAACGTTAATTAAATTTCGACTGGTCTGAATTAGACAAAAGGAATAATGTGATGTAACCCCTATGTATTTTCTTGCGAGTAACATTTGCAAGTAAATGAACGTAATCCACACGTAAACATAATAAGTAAACGTATCATGGCATTAGAGGATCAGAGGAGAGGAAGCATTTCGGTAATTGATATATTGTTACACATAATGAACGTTTACTAGCGCAATACATCATGGCACTATGAAATGGAGGCAAATGGAAACCAGATGAAAATTAATGTAATTACCATCAAAGTATCTCGCATAATGGCACAAGATTTGTCGTTCGCTCGCATCCATCAATAATACATCGCCCAATGAAATATTTAGGTATACAAGGATAAATATATCGTCATGAACTCTGTGGAGTTGATGACCGACCAGGTATAGTATAACACCTTTGACTATATTATCATAGGATTTAATAAAAATCGTGGATTGCTGTCAAATGAATATTTATTCAAAAATCATTCGACTACAATCCAGCGCTTTTATTTAACCCCAAACATCCATCCAAGTCAAGAAGTTCTCATATCCATTATCATCATACATAACTCTAAATCCAACAGTGATAAAAATGAGCATGAAAGAGTGCCTTAAATACGTGTAAACCAAAATTTCATATATCTCATAGGTACACATTTATTTATAAAATTAAATTAAAAATCAGCAAAATTTTACTTTTCATCTATATAATGAAATGCATTTTCAGAAAAAATACCTTCATCTTACATGTCCGTGCTATTTGAAAATTTAAAATAAATTTTAAATTTTCAAGTTTGACCTCGGTCGGATTCGAATCTGGGCCATCCAAATCACAACTCGCCAATTTACACAGGTACGCGAAATATAATATATAAGGATCATGCTAGAATTATTGAGTATCATATAATCAGGTATAAGCCGTGGAAAACAAAATTTGTACTATCATTTTAAATAATTATTTATGTCATTTGAAATTATGATGCAAAAGCTAAGTTAGTTAATTTTCTTAATCTATTGTTATAGGGAAAACATGGAATTAACCAGAGAGCATTTGCTTCAGTTTTTGGCGAAACAAATACGATTATAAAAATAACTCTATACTCACCTAATTTGGCAATGTGCCACTTTTAGCTATATTTCGAACAAGAGAATGATGCTATAATTGGCTTATTCATGATTATTTTGAAGGGATTCCTTTTAAGAAGCGAATAGATAAAACAGTAAAGTGAATTATTGTTGACGGTAACTATATTGAATATATTTAAAATAAAATTCAAAAAAAATATGAACCATGTGTTATAGGTACTTCCAATAATTCTAGCAGGATCCTCAAATATAAAATTGAAAAAAAAAATTATTTGAAATTTATATCATTGTAAAAAAATATGATGCTAATTTAAACATCAATTTTCATCCTTTACACTAAACAAACTATACAATTTATTTTTTTTTTAGAAAGTTTGTGATATACTTCATGAATTCTTATTCTCATCATTATGCTGTTGAGTAAATCTTGGATTTTGCATTCGTAATGAGAATATAGTTGTGTGGTTGTAGATCTCTTGGTGAATAAATCGTCCCTTTGTAAGGTTATTAGTGCAGTGAGTTATTCCACAAGACGCCAGGTGTCTGCGTAATTCACTTACCCAGGGCCTTCTAGGGCGGGGCAGCTATCTGCGGAATTAACACCAACGGATGTCTATATTATGAAGACGGAGTGCAGTTTTATTAGATTTTCCCCTGCCCTGTCAACCTACGCCAATGTCAACATGCTAAATTCCAAATTAAAACGCTATTGTCTGACATGGGTACTTTCAAAACGCAATTAGCTTCAACCCCACCGGTAATTAAATATGTAACTATTAAATAATTACGCCAATTTGTCAAATCATTAATGAACATTTCCATCATTTATATTTATTTATATCTGAACGTTACGTAGTAACAATTGTAAAATATCAATATTCGTACGTAAATAAAAATATTCTAGAACGCTGAATATGGATTATTAGAATCCAAATGTTGTTATTGTTGAGATTTTTCTTTAAATATACAATTAAATAAGTGACTGCTTTTTCCAATATTTTCAATTTATTCATAAAAACAGTCGATTAATCTCCTTCATTACTTAGTAAATATGGAAATTGCTACTTCATCGGATGGGATAAGCAATTACATAAGAGTTATAGGCAAATTATGAAAGCATGCTAGGTGTGGTTTTTTCATCTCTGGTTATCCTGTCTGAAAACTTAAATATCAGTTGAAAGAAAAATATAGCATGTCATAAAAATTACACGTATCAAATTTCCAATGCGAAATTTTACTTAAATAACTAATAATTAAATAATAATAATAATAATAATAATAATAATAATAATAATAATAATAATAATAATAATAATAATAAAAATAATAATAATAATAATAATAATAATAATAATAATAATAATAATAATAATAATAATGTTATAACAATAATAATAATAATAATAATAATAATGTATAATCATAATTTATTTGTAAATCAAGCATTGCTTATTACATAGACAAATTGGTGCACATTACAAAATAGTTTACGTAATCACTATTTTTCTCCTTAGATTGCATAGTACCTAAATTAATCATAAACACAAATTGTTCATTACGTTAACATGAATAGGAATAATAATAATAATAATAATAATAATAATAATCATAATAATAATCATAATAATAATAATAATAATAATAATAATAATAATAATAATAATAATAATAATATAATAATAATAATAATAATAATAATAATAATAATAATAATAATAATAATAATAATAATAATAATAGTAATAATAATAATAATAATAATAATAATACCAATAATAATAATAATAATAATAATAATAATAATAATATTAATATTAATAATAATAATAATTAAAAATCATACCAAGGCAAGTTAAATTATTGAAAAAAGACTAAGCTTACAATTACTATATATGTATTACGAGTATAATTAGACATTAATTATTTAAGCGTTGCGTCCCATACTCTCTCTGTACACTGAACACCTCATGTAATGAACGAAACATAAGTTAAACAGGCCATTCGCGAATTGTGTGTCACTCATTCATTTCACTTTATGTTAAAGCTTTGTTTTCTTTGAATGCATGATGTCGAATAGAGATGTAGTTTTTTTAACTTTCTGTTGTTTTTTATTTCAATGTAAGACCATGTTTCTGTGAAGCATATTATGTCCTAATCAAGAAAAATATTGTCATCTTCCGCATCTAGATTAAGAATATTTTGAAAGCCGGTTAACTCCAGAACGTTCTTTTGGTTTTTGTATCTTGTCTGGGTCCAAGATTTTTGAAACAGAGTTCGCTCGAGTTGTTCCCTTAATATGTTTATCTATCGGTCCCTTTATAGATGGTTTGTCTGTATCTAGTTTACTTTGAGGTTGATTTTTGATGCTAGCCTGCGTCTTGTTTTCATTCCCTATTACACATTTAGAAGCTTTTGGCGTACCAGGTGTTTCCGGTGTACGCTGTTGAATTGAATTTTCCTCGCTGGGTGTGATAATTTCATCTGGAGGTGATTCAGAGGGTACTTAGACCTAGTAATGAAACAGACTTTCTTTTTTCATGGTCAAAGCTAATTAAATACTGTCTGTGAGTACATGATGGCGAACTTTCTTCCTGTTCACCATTTAAATCTTCATAACTATATTCTGTGCTATTTACTATCAAAGAATTATGCTTTATATAGGCTTTATTGTCGTCTCTCTTCGCCTTGCTTAAGTGTTGCTTTAATAATTTTCTTTGATTCACTATATTTGGCGGATAACCAGTACTGTACCAGTGTGTTATTAATACCTGCTCTAAAAAGTGTCTCTCTAGAAATGTTACATAAAATGTGTCCTTTTTAAAATTATTTTAGCAGTCGTTCATTCAGTTAACTTTTTTTTTAAGTGCAGATAATAACCGTACAAGATAAGTAAAACAATATAAATATTTTACGTGAAATAAAACTTCAAATTTACTACAAGTTCCCTAAAATCAACTATTTGCTTGCTGAGCGTTGCATGTCGCTTAAGTCAGTTTATTTGCGCGCGCTCACTAACTTAAACAGTGTTCCCAACTGTAGTAAAAACAAAAATTAACAAATATATATACAAATAAACAAAATATCAACACCAGAAGGGAAATGGCAAACATAGCAATTAAAAAACTTCTACAGAAATACACTGTAACAATGAATAATAAAATCAGCGATTTCCAAAATTCTATAAATATTTTCAATAAAATTGATGAAGATACGAAAAATACATGTAAAATAATTGAAAAAGAACTAGAAGAGACAGAACAACGAATTCAATTCCTTGAGAGAAAAGCAAAAGAAAAAATCGGATGTGGCCAGCACAACAGCTCCCGCTTTTTAATTTTCATTAATTTAAATATACATCCTTACATATTTAGTTATACTAGAAACTGTATTAAAATCCATTCCATATACATACCTATGGTTCTATTTACTACTTTCTTTTTAAAACGTTACTATTATTGATTTGAAATGATTATTTCTTTAATAGTGACATTTATCTCTTAGTTATATACATTTGAGGTATGGAATGTCTAATCAAGTAGTTGTGTTTGTTTAAAGCGCGGTTCTGTGATTTAAATTATAGATAATTTTATAAATTTATCCATATAATGTATAGAAAAAATATTAATGCAAACCAATAGAAAATTTAATAATTTGTATAACATAAATCTCAAAAAGATAACATTTAAAGGTATTTTTCGGAGAAAAATTATTTTGAGCTTCAAGTGCCATTTCCAGTTATTTCATTTACACCAAAATCCAATGGCTTCTTTACATATTAGAATAAGGTATAAATACAAGGTTTCATAATTTTCTGAATGATAGTATTCGAGTTAGAGCGTAAACAGGATCCACATACACACACACCCACACCCACACACACACACACACACACACACTCACACACACACTCACACTAACACACACACACACACACACACACACACACACACACACACACACACACGCATGCACGCACGTGAAATCACTTAAAACTTCGGGATAGGCCATTGAAGTAGACTAATAGTTAAATTAACATACAGTATAACCAGATAAAAATACCGTGTATAAACCTAATAAACTTTCAGAATATGTCCAAAATTAGTAGATTTTATTGCCTCATAACATTAAAATAAATTAATGGTGGATATATAATTGAACTTTAAAAAAGAGTACACACGAACAAGAGTCGAAATTTTGTATAATTATTAGTAGATATTATTTTTAAAGGCAAAATGTCTAATATTTTAGTATAATTTACGAATCTTACTAATTTTAACTAATATAAAATAGGTAACAAATATTATGTAAAAAGTAGTTAATTTAAAATGCAAATAGTTACTTTAATTATTAACTTTATTTAATTTTGCCAAAATTTGGTTTCACTATTTTTCGTGAGTTATATAATGAGAATTAAATTAAATAGAAAATTTTAATACCTTTAGTTAATTTTATAATTTTTAGTTCAATACTTGTTATGATACAAATGGACTCATTTATCTAATTTTGTATTTAATTTTATTATATTTTACTACTACAAATTTAGAAAATTCAACTAAATCGACTAGTTCATTTAATGAATCATATTAGTATACTGAAAAATAAGGAATTTGTTTAGTTAATTTTTCTACATTTTAGTTAGTATAAAGTAAAATTTTTGAAAGATGTCCAATCAATCATTTGTATCATGAACGAATTAACACACTGGCATATATTTATCTCTCTCAGAAGAAGCGTGTGCGAGAAGGATGGATATAAAATGCTTGTCTTTCAAAAATTTGTATTGTTTTGATTAAGTTAGGAGATTCCATTTTACTGTAACTAATTTATCTTTTCTGTTTACTTGCACACTACCTGAACCAAATTTAATCTAACGCTCGAACTACGCGGGCGCAAGTTTTGTGTGTTGGATTATGTTAAGATTTGTTCAAAAAAATTCATTAAAACTAGTATTTTGTTGTTAGAACAAATATTTCTTAACATGCAACTATGCCCTATTTTAATGTGCATTATATTTATTCAATATTCAAATTTTATTTTATTGTTTAAACTATTGTTTTCACACGCATTTTTTTACAAACATGCATATAAATATTTACAGTTTTAATTAGTCCTATTTTATTGTCAACTCTTTTTACCTTCCGTCACCTTTAGGTAAGGAAGGTATTGTCTTTGGTCAAAAAATTCGGTGGTGAGTTTTTGATGAATAAGCACGTTTTAGGGTCCCTAGAATACGATTTTACTATTTTTACGATGATGTCTGTATGTGTGTGTGTGTGTGTGTGTGTGTGTCTGTGTGTGTGTGTGTGTGTGTGTGTGTGTGTGTGTGTGTGTGTGTGTATGTATGTGTGTATGTATGTGTGTCTGTGTGTGTATGTATGTGTGTCTGTGTCTGTGTGTGTGTGTGTGTGTGTGTGTGTGTGTGTGTGTGTGTGTGTGTGTGTGTGTGTGTGTGTGTGTAACAAAATTTTCGTCTGCGATAACACTAATACTACAATTCTAAAAATTATAATTCTTTCGTATTTCTCTTCGTTACGTCCGTGTGAAGAGCTGATTAGATTTTGGTTAGAATTGGACAACCGGAAGTACCCTCATTTGAAGATTTTAACAGTTGTTCTTGAAAAAACTATGTTAAATATCATTTTTTCACATTGAATGTTATTATAAATACTAAATAATATTTTATTTTCTATACGATTTGACTGCATTTTATACTTAATATTAAATGGATATAGAGTTAATAAATTATAAAGAAATTAAATTTCATAAAGTAGCCATAGCTATGGAAACAGCTACTATATTAAGAAAATTTTGATTGAAAGATGTCAGTGTCAAGTGAAATTGACATAGTGTGTTTGTCTTATAATTTTACTGGATATATAAGATCTTTTGCGATAAATTGTATGGAATTTGCATAAAATATATGCAACTGCCGGAAGGTAAAGTACAAGAAATATAATCTTTACCAATAAGGAACTTTCTGTATGAAATTTGTACAAAATACATAGAACTGACGGAAGGTAATGTGCTGGCCACATCAGATTTTTTAATGTGCAAATAAATTGGACCAAAACAATATACATACATGAGCAAAGTACACTACATCTATTAAAATCACACCACGAAGAGACATCTTTTTGTTCTTGTTCTTGTTTATTATAAAACAGAATACCACGAAATAATTATGCAAAATTAATTTTGTTTGTGAAATTTTCAATTACACATTTTGCATGGTTTTGTCAGGGGACGTTCAGTGAAATTTAACAAACGTAGCTTCAAAGTATTGATGATAAATTAATTTTGTGTGTAAAAGGACTCAGATGAATTAAACTTTGACAAATATGATAATAAATAACTCAGGACTGTGACATGTTTTGCATTTATTCATTTGATTAGCTTCTATAATTTGACATCTAATTGAATTTATTATTCATTTGGGTTATACGCTACGCTCTTTGAATAAATAAATATACCATTCCACATCACACCTATTAACGGGTATTCCAGTTCCAATGCATTTCACGCAATTATTTTAATATTTTTTACTGCAAGGGTTGTATTACTTCTTGAACGGAACAGATATTTATATCGTTATTATCGAAATATGCGAATAGGAGCATGTTAGAACACTCGGTATTTTCATTCTGGTTAAGTTGTTTGTTAACTTAAATGTCCGTAAAAACGAAAAATATCATATCGAAAAATTTACACATGTGTAATTTTTATAATTTACTATATATATTTAAAAAAAATTCAAGCAGTACCCAGATTACGATGCAGCTTATCATAACTTATTATTAAAACTAATTTACAATCTTTGTACAATCGTCAAAAAAATCAGTCCTGTTTATTTACAAATAAAATTTTAAATAATCTTATACATGACTCCTCTATTCCGTTCCGAATTACGTATACGAGGGTTGCCTTTTAAGTTTTTACAAAAAGTGAAACAGAAACGAACAAGTTCGAAACAAACTGTTTTGTTGCTTTTCTAAATATTCGCCTTTAAGGTCTATACATTTTTGCATATGCTCAAACCAATTCTGGAAATATTTTCTCCACTCTGAAGCTGATATCGTAGAAACATGGTTTTGAAAGTATTCAATAGCTTCTTGAGGTGATGAAAATCGCTGTCCACGCATCTTTTGTTTGACAGTGTGGAACAAGAAAAAGTCATTAGGCAATAAATCGGGTAAATACGGGAAATGAGACATTAATTCGATGTTTTTCTGCTTCAAGTATTCAGTTGTTTGATGATGTTTATGGGAGCCGGCATTGTCGTGATGAAGAATGATGCGATGTTTTTTGTTGTTTTTCCTTATTTCATCGAAGACCGTTGGCAAACAAATTGTTGTACACCATTCAGCATTAACAGTTCTTCGATCCTTTAAAGGAATGGTTGCGACGTGTCCAGTACAACCGAAGAAATAAGCGATTATTTTCTTGGAAGTGCTTCGTGAACGAACAATTTTAGTGGAATTGGGTTCATCGCCAAACACCCAAACAGTAGACTGTTGTTTGCTTTCAGGTTCATACGAATATATCCAAGTTTCTTCTCCTATAACAATGTTGTATACGGATTTTGAACGTCCTCGGTCGAATTTTTTCAATATTTCCTGGCAACAATCAACACGAGCCTTTTTTGCGCTTCGGTCAAATTATGCGGAATCCATCTGGAATAAATTTTTCGCACACCTAAACGTTCATGCAAAATCGATTATATTGCAGTCTGCGATATGCTAAGAGACGCTTCTATCTGTCTGTAAGTCACATGCCGATCTTCTTTAATCATGTTGCGCACAGCATCGATGCTTCTCGGAATGACAACCGATTTTGGCCGACCTTCTCGACATTCATCACCGACGGACGCACGACCACGACGAAATTCTACAAACCAATTGTAAACAGTTTTTTCTGACGGTGCTTCATTATCAGAAGGTGCACGAAGCGATTCTATGCATTGGTGTAGAGTAAGGCCTTTTTTAAAATCATGAGAAATCATCCAACTCAAAACTTCACAAGTGGTTTCCATTTTTACATAAACTTGCCTCTTTTAAACGTTCACTATCAACGACCTACTCTGTCAATTTCTACGTTGCTACTGGCATCGCAATTACAAACGTCAATGTTCACAAATACAGTGATGCCGCAACTCCGTAATGCCATCTATTGTTCGATTGTAAAAACTTAAAAGGAACCCTCATATTGGGTGGGATCTTTTCCCTCCCCCCCACACTGTTATAGGGACTTCTGCCCTTCTCGGTGGATGTTTGTCTTCTTTTGGGGGTTTGTGTGTGTGTGTGTGTGTGTGTGTGTGTGTGTGTGTGTGTGTGTGTATGTGTGTGTATGTATGTATGTGTGTGTATGTGTGTATGTATGTATGTGTGTGTATGTGTGTGTATGTGTGTATATGCGCTTGTCTTCTTAGGTATTCGTATGGTGGTGTTGGTTGATCAGAAGCTGGATCCTCTTCAGAACTTGTAGAAGCTCGTATGTTGGCTGTTCGATGAATTGCAGAAGGATTGCTGGTGGGTAAGGATATTTCTTGCGAGGTTTTCGAGGGAAGGGAGAGGGTGAATGGAGGAGGATACTTTGGAGAGAGTTGGGAGGGTTGATGTTCCATTCGGCGAAGTTGCACTTCATCTTTTTAATGCGCGCATCAACTGGCAAAACGTTGGCTGCTTCATGGACCTCTCTGGATGGATGTCTGAAAGGCAGGCGACTGGGAAGCCTGAGAACTCTTCGCTCCGTGCCGATCAGCGGCTTGATGATGTTGCTGCGGCCGATGGAGTTGTAGTACGCAACTGGCCTGATGAACGTTCTGTACTTGTGCAGAAGCATACGCTGGCTGCATCCCTTCAGCTTTCTTTTTATTGCGGCTAAGAGTAGTAGTCGGGACCTAAATGCTTGTTGACACCTCTGGACTAGAAGTCGGCCGTTGAAATTGCAAAGTACGTGACACTGTTTGCGGTAGGCACTTGAGTGCTCCAAATGGTGATGTTGACCTCTGTTTCTTTGTGTCTGCGTTGATGTTGGTAGCGGAAGAGGACCAGCTGAGTTTTGGCAGGATTTAGCCGTAGTCTTTAGCGTCGCATCCACGAGTCCCGTTGGGCAAGTTGCTGCTGCATGGCGGAAGTGGCGAATGAGGTATTCCTGCCAACCTTTGGGTACGCTGTATCATTGGCGTATTGCAGGAGTGAAACAACTGGTCTGTTGGGCTTGGGAATATAGCTGCATGATATCGAGCAGAGGTGACAAGATAAAGCCTTGGGGGATCCAGGTCGGTAGGGTGAGGTGCCTTGACAAGCCTATATCGATTCGTACTCAGGACTGGCGGTCCTTGAGGAAGTTTCAGACGATGCAGACAAAAGTTGTTGGTGCGTTCATCTGGCTCAGTTTGTAAATGACTCCATCATGCCACACGTGGTCGAATATTCTGTCGAAATCCAGGAAGAGGCGGAAATTATACTGGGAGGAGGGGAAGATTTTATGGAGCTCGAAAAATTCCAACAGTCTCTTCTGCATGAGCGCGTCCAAGACTTTGACCATACAGTTCAGCAAAGAAATTGGGCGGTATGACAAGGGTACGATGGGTTCTTCCCTAATTTAAGTATCACGACCACTATCACTGACTTCCAGGCTTTCGGGTAATATCCGAGGGTGAGGCAGGCGGTGAAGATTGCTGTCAGATAGTTGAGTGCAGCGGATGGAATTTGTTTGAGGACTCTGTTCTTTTGTTCTTAGCCTCCTAATCATGACAGATACCTCGTTTTCGGATGTGGTGGAAGAAGCAATGTGGTCCGGGTCATCTTCTTCGTTCCACTGTCTGATGTCTCGCAGAGGTTCCAGGTCATTCTCGCCTGTATTCTCGAACAGCTACATTTCTACGTTCCTTTTTTTACTCCTAGAAACAAGTTTACTATTATGTGTAATAAAGCTCGGACAAATTATGAAATAAAATTTCCAATAAGACAACTTTGCTCCACTTTCAATAACATACCAAACTACTCATATATTCATACATTTGCAAATTCGTTACATGTATTTAGATGTAATGTAACTGACTAATTTTCTATAGTTTGTAAAGAATTAGTAATTGTTTAACATATAATTAAAATTGCATATTTGTGTGTTTTCTCAGATTTTTTTTATCTTTAAATTTAATATTGTTTACTCATAGGCATGTTATTAACACGTTGACTACCGCCATATAAGAAAAAAATCTTTTCAAATAGACTACTCTTGTTGTCTACAGAATAAGATACAAGTTTAATTAAGCAACATAACTTCAAAAAACAAACAGACCATTTAATTTACATGTAAGCCGAACATTTATGGAGACCCCTATCACTGCTGATCAAATATGAGCCAGTGGTCTACGACAGCAAACTAGGTGCCTTATATATGAGACCCGCGGTAGCCAACGTGTTAATATTATGTTTTTAATTCATCTTGTACTTAGGACATTTTCTTTGAATCTATTAAATAAATAAATATTGATGCTACATTTTTTTGTTTTAACTGACGCTTAAGTTAACAGATATTTTAACCAAAAATGAAATTACTGGGCCTTATAAGTGGGTTCGTGAACGAAACGCATGTGAGTGGTATATCAACACAGAATTTAATTAATATAATATAAATAAATTATACGTACAAGTAACTCTTGTGTCTGGACACTTTTAGCTTGAAGAGAACATTTTCATAAACTCGTTAAAAATTTATTTACAGAAAATAAAAATTAGTTTTCCATATTGATAACGCATACGAATAATACTGAAATAGGTATTTTGTTAATGAACGAATTTCACACCTGGCGCCTTAACATTTTGTAAATTAGGCCTTGTAGCTTAATAACGTTACGATTTATCGAAGCGCGGATGTAAGTTACGTCTCCGCTAAGTCACGGCGAATTACGCAGAACAAGGCAGGACTTATTTTCTTCATTCCGGCGGCAGATGCAGCCAATGCCCGAGAACAGAGAACTGAGCAAGTGCGTAACGTTGCGTACTGTGCTTTTAAAATTACGAACCTTTTGACATTTTCTTTTGCTGTTTTTTTATGGATTTTTCCGCATGTATATTAACTGGAAATGGATGGTTGCTATATCAACCAAAATAAATTTATAGGAAACAATTGAGTTTGTATGTTGCCCTGGATACCCAATTTACGAACAACGAAATGAGGATTGTATATTTCTTCCGGCTTATCGAAACAGGATAATAGAAGATGACATCATAAGAAGGATGACGACATCCAAAAAGTTTGGATTTCTTTTTGAAAAAAAAATTGGATTTTAAAAATAAAATAATTTGGTTAGTTTTCAATATTACGTATTTACATTAAAAATGTCTAAATGCCATCCATAATCCGTACATATTTTAATCCGAATTCTTTTCTTATGTGATTTTTTAACAAATTAATAATAACCCAGATAAGAAAAGTGTCGAAAAGGGCCCAAAGAAGTAGAAAGTAGAGTGAATACATCGTCAAGGTAGAAGCTCGTAAACATTGGCGTAGTAATCGAGGATGCAGCAAGTGTACTGCACATGAGCATACGTACCAAGTTGAGCCACAATCATTATTTATCTTAAGACGCAGAAACAAAAATATTTAGAGTATATTAATAAAAGTTGTAGAATCCATGTTTTTTTTTATTGTTCGCACATGGCCTTATTCTCTTCTTGCTTAACCAATGTGCGCATAGTCAAACAATCGAACATAAACATAACAACCAAGTATTTTTATCATTATCAGGTATTAAGTTTGTAAGTTGCACGTGTATCAATATGAAGTAACACATGTAAAACATGTACAATTGCAGCACATTATTGATTAAATTTTTATTTTACTTCTTTAACCCTGGGCTTCATGTCCATGAGTCTCCATTTAAATTTACTTTCAAATTCCAAAGTAAATTTAATTAATTGAACAAATTTGCATAAGTTTTCATGTTTTTATTACATTATATACATTGCTATCAAACTATAAAGTTGCACACCCATTCCAATAAATATTCGTAAATAAATTTAAGTGGACCTTTATAAAACCGATCTTAAAATATATAAAATATTTTATAATGAAGGCCGAAATTTAATAAACTTAAAAATGAGTGATATCTTGGAATTTTATTATTTCCAATAAGTTCTCAGAAGACTTTATAATTAAACATTACCTTAGTTTAATAATTACAACATACCTAAGATTAAAATTAATGTGCAATACACATATTTTTAAGTAGACTTTACCTTAAATCATCTTTACTCAAAATCTCAATCATACATCATTTCTTTTTCAAAACCTACGTTTCGTAAATGTATGTTAAAACGAATCACTGTCTAATATTTGCGCAATATATATATATATATATATATATATATATATATATATATATATATATATATATATATATATATATATATATATATATATATTTAAATAGACATTACCTTAAATCATCTTTACTCGAAATCTCAATCATACATCATTTATTTTTCAAAACCTACGTTTCGTAAATGCATGTTAACACGAATCACTGTCTAATATTTGCGCAATATACATATTTTTAAATAGACATTACCTTAAATCCCCTTTACTCGAAATCTCAATCATACAGCATTTATTTTTCAAAACCCACGTTTCGTAAAAGAGCATAGAGTCCGGGACAAGAATCATACGCTACGGAAAGAATGTTAACACGATTCACTGTCTAATATTTGCGCTCCGTTTAAATCCATAAGAAATAAAATTAATTTATTTTGCGCTTACCTAATGCAACATATAACAGTTGCCCAAATAAGTTTTAACGCTACGCAGCCTTTTCACCTACCATCACCTTTAGGTAAGAAAGGCAGTCTTTGGTGAAATTTTTTTTAATGAATAAGCACGTTTCGGGATTCCTTGAATACGAATTTACTATTTTTACGATGATGTATGTATGTATGTATGCATGCATGCATGTATGTATGCATGTATGCATGTATGCATATATGCATGTATGCATGCATGTATGCATGTATGCATGCATGTATGCATGCATGTATGCATGTATGCATGCATGTATGCATGTATGCATGTATGCATGTATGCATGTATGCATGTATGCATGTATGCATGTATGCATGTATGCATGTATGCATGTATGCATGTATGCATGTATGCATGTATGCATGTATGCATGTATGCATGTATGCATGTATGCATGTATGCATGTATGCATGTATGCATGTATGCATGTATGCATGTATGCATGTATGCATGTATGCATGTATGCATGTATGCATGTATGCATGTATGCATGTATGCATGTATGCATGTATGCATGTATGCATGTATGCATGTATGCATGTATGCATGTATGCATGTATGCATGTATGCATGTATGCATGTATGCATGTATGCATGTATGCATGTATGCATGTATGCATGTATGCATGTATGCATGTATGCATGTATGCATGTATGCATGTATGCATGTATGCATGTATGCATGTATGCATGTATGCATGTATGCATGTATGCATGTATGCATGTATGCATGTATGTATGTATGTATGTATGCATGTATGCATGTATGCATGTATGCATGTATGTATGTATGTATGTATGTATGTATGTATGTATGTATGTATGTATGCATGTATGTATGTATGTATGTATGTATGTATGTATGTATGTATGTATGCATGTATGTATGTATGTATGTATGTATGTATGTATGTATGTATGTATGTATGTATGCATGTATGTATGTATGTATGTATGTATGTATGTATGTATGTATGTATGTATGTATGTATGTATGTATGTATGTATGTATGTATGTATGTATGTATGTATGTATGTATGTATGTATGTATGTATGTATGTATGTATGTATGTATGTATGTATGTATGTATGTATGTATGTATGTATGTATGTATGTATGTATGTATGTATGTATGTATGTATGTATGTATGTATGTATGTATGTATGTATGTATGTATGTATGTATGTATGTATGTATGTATGTATGTATGTATGTATGTATGTATGTATGTATGTATGTATGTATGTATGTATGTATGTATGTATGTATGTATGTATGTATGTATGTATGTATGTATGT
>OY720454.1:34205135-34305135 GCA_963082715.1 Harpalus rubripes
CATACATACATACATACATACATACATACATACATACATACATACATACATACATACATACATACATACATACATACATACATACATACATACATACATACATACATACATACATACATACATACATACATACATACATACATACATACATACATACATACATACATACATACATACATACATACATACATACATACATACATACATACATACATACATACATACATACATACATACATACATACATACATACATACATACATACATACATACATACATACATACATACATACATACATACATACATACATACATACATACATACATACATACATACATACATACATACATACATACATACATACATACATACATACATACATACATACATACATACATACATACATACATACATACATACATACATACATACATACATACATACATACATACATACATACATACATAAATACATACATACATACGTACGTACATACATACATACACACACACATACATACAGACACCATTGTAAAAATAGTAAAATCGTATTGTAGAAACCCTAAAACGTGCTTATTCATCAAAAACTTACCACCGGATTTTTTGACCAAAGACCAATACCTTCCTTACCTATAGGTGACGGAAAGTAAAAAATGAGTATTTTATATGTGTTAACATTTAATAAAAAGGATGATCAAGTGACAAAACAAAATATTCAACACGGCCACGAAAAATACACTATAAATGTGTTGTACTTGTACAGAATATAATATGTTATGGGAATGAAAACTGCAATGAAAACTTCAAATATAAATAGAATTTACGTTAAAGGCAAAGTAAGATTATTTTACTATGCACAGTAGGTATAGGCAATCCATACAATGTTTATCTTCCTTTTTTCACCAGAGTGGCACAAATAATGGCACGTTGGAATTCAATTCGAAAACAAGCAGTGATAGTTATCGCCTTGTCATAATTACGATATTTATATTTTTATTACTGGACTCGACAGAGTCAATTTTTCTGACTATATGCAAGCATATGAATCTATCAATGTTCTATCAGCGTGGCCAGGCTAACCGCAGAGACAGATACCTAATTTTAACTCCCCAAGATAAAATATCCAAAAATTCCAATTTGTTACAGAAGGTTGCGACTCGAACGAATGAATTTTTAATTTAGTCGCGATTTTTTTGACATTAACAAGAAATGTATAAAACGAGTGTCTAAAGAGTCATTTATATACTTTCTCTACGACTGTAAATTAAGACAGCATAAATAAAGGAATACACATTTTATGTCAGGGACTTCACTTGAATGACAGCTTTCAGCTCAAATATGTACTATGTACTTTCGGCCCGTACCTAGCGTAACCATGATACTTATTAAAAATTCAATAGAAACTAAAACTTGTCAATGCTATTAAAGTTAACATTGTTTTATGCAGGTGGGCAAACGAATAATTTGTTAGTAGAAACTGACTTCGTTGGTAGCTACAGTTTGTAAAGTTTAGCGCCTTGGAGACATTCAAAATGAAAAAGAAAAAGTTAACATTATGAACAGAAATTAGTAAAATATATTTTTGGAAACGAAATTTAATTTTATTCTTGAGTTATCTTGGACTGTGCTGTAACTTAATTCCTAATTTGTCAGATAAAAGTTGAAGAAATACTTTCCCTGTACGCATAAACTATACTCAGTTTAACTTGAATTAAAGTTTAATTCAGTTAAAGCAATCGGAGATAAGACAATAACTCCCATCCATCGCGAGTCAAATATCCCAGTTTAAAACAATCTAAACTTTGATAAATCATTCCACTCAAGCCTAATTTACTGTAAACAATCATCATTTAGCAACGTTTAGCTGGCACACTTCGCCATTTGGCATTTCCTACAAGGAAGTGGCAAAAGCTCTGAGATTCTTTAATGATTGGGGCTGGTAGGGCGCAGACGCGAGCTTTAGAGCTTTCGAGGTTTGAGTACGGAGCGTCGAGCGGCAGTTCGGCGCTAGCGACGCGGACATGACGACGTCGTAGCGCGCGAGAGGCACGACGCAGTGATGAGTGCACACTAAACAAGATGTGGATAGGTGATGTCAGATATTTGTTCTTTTTGGGTAAGTCATTATCGGTTCTGCCATTAGTTTCTAAAGTTTTATTTTCAGTAAGGTTGATATAAGGTTATAGGTAGTTATCAATTATGAAACATCCACCAGAATTGTGAGGCACTTTTAGTAAGAAAATAATGTTAGTACGAAACTGACGCTTTAAATAATGGAATCAGAAAATCAGTTAGGCTATGGAGAAAGTTATTTACTTGGCATTTGATATTAAGTTGCGAAAGTTAAGTGTTAGAGAGGTGACGAATGATATTTTTTTAGTTTATTTTATTAGAACTGATTATTGAAAGCACAAAATATTTATTTCAAAGATTAAATGATCAGTCTTCGTCGTTGTTGTACGCAAATATGTACATATCCGCATTTATAAAAAAGTGCCAATGTAATTACGGGGCAATAGATTTTCATCTGAAAAAGAGATTGATGCAGCAATTCATGATTTATTTTGAAAGCATTCCAACGAAGATTGGCTAGCGGCTCTTAAGAAGTGGAAGGAAAAGAATGATATAAAGTGTATTGTTATTCAAGGGAAAAACTTTGAACATATTTAAAATAAAATTCTCAATAATACTAGCGTGACCGTTTTTTTCCAAGAGTTCCTCAAAATCCGACCTCAACTTTTTTTTTTAAATATGTTGATAGAAATATACAGAATATGAAAGAAACACAAAACAAACAATTCGCAACAATACATAATTTAATAAATAATATTTCCATAGAAATAAAAATAGTGTATTATTAAAAAACCAAATGGCCTAAACCAATATCCGAAAAACCGATACTTATCTACATTAATAAATTTTTCTAATAAATGGGGACACTGTTCTAGCATTTTTAAAATCATCAGGTATCTAATTTATTAAATTCTATCAAAATCTTTATGGAAAAGATCATTGGAAGTTGCAATTCTATTAGTTCTACTAACATAGAAATTATTTTTCTGCCTGGTATTATAGTTATTACTACAAACATTGATAAACTTTCTTAAACACAAATGTAATATATTTACTTAATATATACTAATGTATTGATGTAAGATAATATTTAGTATCAAGCCAATTGAATTGTTTTAGCATCGATATTACATTAGTAGGTATATTTATTACAGAAAACAGCAAAGTATAATTCCCAAAGCTTTAATTTGTAATTTTTACAACTTATCTATTAGGATAACTACACAATATTGTAGTAAAATAGTTTAACCTTTCAAGTCGGATTTTTTAAATAAAAAAATCTGGTGTGGCTAACACAGTACCTCCCGCCATTTGCAATCGGAGTCATAAAAGAGATTAAGCTAATCCTTATTATTGGATTAGCAAATTTTACTCTAATATACTCTTCTTGAAATGTAGTCTAATCTAATCCAAGTAACTACCTTTTTTGATAATAAAATGAAGATTAAATTTTAAATACCGGGATAGAATAAAATTCACTAATCCAAAAATGAGGTACCTTAAACTTTTTGCGAATCGTTAATTTTTATTAATCTAAATACTTACCTATTTACTTATACTGGAACCTGTATTGAGTTCTTTTCCTGTTGTTCTATTTACTTTTTTCTTTTTAAAAAGTTACTATTATTAATTGGAAATGATTAGTTCTTTGACATTTATCTCTCAGTTATATACATTTGAATAACTGCGTAACGAAGGAGTTTTGATTGTTTAAAGCGTAGGCTCCGGGATTAAAATTATAGATAATTTTATAATTTTATCCATAAAATATGTAGAAAAAGTATTAATGCAGATCTATGGAAAATTTAATAGTCTATAATTTTTATAATATCATTAATCTCGAAAAAATAACATTTAAAGTTATTTTCCGAAGAAAAACTATTTAAGCTTCAAGTAAAGTGCTATTTGCGGTTTTCCGATTTATACCAAAATATAATGGGCTCTTTCCATAATAGAAAAGGGTCGAAATACAAGGTTTCAAAATTCTCTGAATGACAGTATTTGAGTTAGAGTGAAGGATCCACACATACATACACACCAGATACACACATACCACATACACACATACATACACATCCTAGGGACCTTAAAACGTGCTCATTTACCAAAATCTCGTTATGCGATTTTTAGCTCGATCCCTATACCTCCCTTACCAAGGGTAGTGGAAGGTAAAAATAGGCCCGTATTTTTAATATTTTTATATATTTCAAGAAATGCATTGTATTGTTAAACATTAGGCCGTTTTGACAAAGAAGTATACGTCCCATTTAGACATTTATAATGGGAAAATTATATTTAAATTTTCTAGGAACATCTGTAATGGACAAGACTACTGGGACAAATATATAATCCAAGAAAGACTATAGGGGCAAATATATACGACCAAGAAAGTCCCATTTAGACATAGACTCTTGGGTCTTGGGACAAATATATGCCATATGTCAGGAAAGACTATTGGAGAGAATATACTTATACGACCAAGAAAGACTATATTGGGATACCCGTGTCCCTATATTCATTAGATACGAGGGTCGTTTGATAAGTCTGGCAAATTTCCAAGAGATGGCGCCACAATGAACTTTGTAGTACATAACCTAGAAATGTCGCTCTTCAAATCTCTAGATACGTAGTTTTTTCCATAAGTAACGCTTACCTTAATTTTGGTAGTCGTTTGAAGTGAGTAAGTCAACAGTTTCTAAAAAATGGATAAAAATGAGTTTAGAGCAGTGATAAAACATTTTCATCTGAAACAGTGGACAGCCGCGCAGATCAAAACTGAGTTAAACGAAGTTCATGGAGACTCAGCTCCTCCGTTGAAAACTGTTAATTTTTGGTTAAATGAATTTAAACGTGGCCGAACCTCAACTCAAGATGAAACGCGCACTGGAAGTCACCACATCAGATATGGTAAAAAAATCCATCATATGGTTATGGAAGACCGCCGATTAAAAGTGCGTGAGATTGCTGAGGCCGTAGGCATCTCTACTGAATGAGTGCATAACATAATGCATGAAAAATTGGATGTCAAGAAAGTGTGTGCGAGATGGGTGCCGCGATTATTAACCCCCGACCAAAAACTCAATCGAAAAGACATTTCAGCGCAGTGTCTTGCAATGTTTAATCGGAACCCGCAAGAATTTTTACGTCGATTCGTGACCATGGACGAAACCTAGATCCACCACTATACACCCGAGACAAAGAGACAGTCGAAGCAATGGATACAGCCTGGTGAAAGTGCGCCGAAGAAGGCGAAGACTGTTTTGTCGACTGGAAAAGTTATGGCCACAGTCTTTTGGGATGTTCAAGGAATTATCCTCATTGATTATTTGGAAAAGGGTAAAACCATCACAGGAGCGTACTATGCAACATTATTGGACCGTTTCAACGCCGAGCTAAAAAATAAACGGCCACGATTGGCGAAGAAAAAAGTTCTTTTTCATCAGGACAACGCGCCAGCTCACACCTCCGCAATCGCAATGGCAAAAATCCACGAATTGGGCTACGAATTGGTTCCGCATCCACCTTACTCACCAGATTTGGCTCCGTGCGACTTCGGTGGGAAGAAATTCTCATCTAATGAAGAAGTCATCGATGCCGTGGATGTATATTTTGCAGACCTTGAGAAATCGTACTTTTGTGATGGGACGAAAAAACTGGAATCTCGCTGGACCAAGTGTGTAGCCCTTGAAGGAGACTATGTTGAGAAATAAGGGTGAATTAAAAAAACAAAAGAATTTATAGCTTTTTTACTGGACTTATCAAACGACTCTCGTATACCAGAATACAGTGCTGCCAGCGACTAATATGATATTAATGTATCTGTATGACGCAAACCTGTAAAATAGCTGTAATTTGGAACTAATATATAACACTGGTCTTATGAAATAAAAAGGTGCGTTACATGTGTCCCGATAGACTCGAAAGGGTTAAGGTTTAGCTACCTAGTTTAATTATATTTACTTACTAAGAGTTAAGCTAACCCACATATTTTCCTTCGCTAAAAATAGAAGATATTCCTATTGCAAATACAGGAAACTTTTAAATTACAATAACCTTAAATGTAGCAATGCATAGTCCAAATCTACTATACTCGTCGTCAAATAAGTATGAACTAATGCTCAACTATTTCCCTGCTCCGCACCCTGTCCCCTTACCCAGCGGTGTTGTCACTTCTTCATAACTTAGCATTCTTAACATGGTCAGGCCAGTCCACACTTATTTGACGGCTATAATAACTTATATTCGCTGTACATGGTAGATAGGAGGTATAGCAAAGTCATTCGCGATGTATAAATAATATTACTTGTTACTTGATACGTAAATATTTCCTATTATATATTAATCTGATAACTATTAAATCATGTATACTAACTCCACTGTATGTAGTTAGTTCTATGGCGAAAGCAGTTATGTCACTTTCGGCGAACGTAGAAACAAAACTTTGAGAAATAGTACATCTCCGATAAACAATAAAGATTTATCACTTTCTATCAATTCTTCCTTTTGCAAGTCTGATTTTCTATGCCGACAAACTTTAAATTTGATCCCGTATAATATTTTAAAAAGTGACATCTCTTGTTATAAATAGTATATTGTATTTAGTTTTGATAGTAAGTTAAAGGTTAAGTATAACAACAAGGAAGCAGAATTTTTGCCACATAAAACTGAATTTTTTTTACTGTAAAAGTTTTGAAATAAAATCATGTTTTTCCAAATGGAAATTATTAAATTGAAGTCATTAAAGAAATATGATCAAAATTTCTCAATTTCTCGAAAAGTCTTCAACCTTTCAACGATTTTGATCATGTTTGAATCAATCACAGAAGATAAATTATCAAAACTAATTCATTTTTAAATTTCAGTATATTTATTTTATTCGTGTTTTAAAACATTTAGGTCCGGTATTTTCACTTCCGAATAAAGTTTCGAATAAGTATTCGTTAAATAAATTTATTCTATATATTAATCCAACGAATAATTATATTGCGTCTGTACACACATTTTACAGAAACAAATAGCTATCTGTCGAATTATTTTAACGTTGTGAATTGGTAACCTAGCAACGTTAATTTGTGTCAATAGAAAAGGATGGAGTTTGGCGCAGCCACGTTAAGCAGACAAGGGAGTAATATGTCAACTTCTTTTGAATTCGTAGTTGTCAAAATTATATTTGACATCTTTAATATCACCTATATTCTTCTGATTTTTTTAGCTCCGGCAGACTGTAATTTAACAAGTGTACTGTCTAATGCAGCAATCATATTGTAAAATTGTCCTTGTACTTTTTGTATATTTCTTTCAATTCGAAGTAAATGTTTGTCATTGTATTCAACAAAAGTATCCAAAATTTGAAAATATGTTGCCAGCGTCAAATGACCGGATCTTAATAACAAATTTCCTACTCACTGTTTCAGATCAAAAAATACGATCCCCAATATGAAATAATAAATTGTTGTCATTCTCGAAATCTGTCAAAATGTCAACAACTTCCTTTATATATGTGGTTATATCGCTGTCTGATAGTGTGTGATCGATTTCTCACGTTATTTATTAATTCATAGTTCACAATATCGTCATAAAGTGAAAATACCGGCCTTTAACCATATATAGGTATCAGTAAAATTTGATCCAAATGAAACAATTACATGAGATTCAGCAATTTGAAATAAATTTGATAGCTTCCCAAGAAGTTTTGTTTCAATAATTATAGTGACATAGATTTTTTCATTCATTTACTATTTAACAATATTATAAAACTATTTTACGATATAAAGTTGGAGAACAAATAAGTTTTATAGTAAATAAAATGATATATAAAATATAGAATACAATAAAAATATAATAGGTGGATATATTTTATTTACTACAATATTATATTGTCTAGTTTCAATTACATATCTGTTGGAAACACTTTTATGATTGAGTGTTATTTAAAAGTAGGTAATCTATAACTAATATAAAAAGAACAAATATTAAATTCTGTTTTTTTTCACATTATAGTTGTAAATATTATTTTAAATAATAATAATAATAATAATAATAATAATAATAATAATAATAAAATTCAAACCAAAAATATTGTTATTTTTATTTTATTTTGTAATTTATGGATCTGGAAACTATTTTGAAATGATAATATGTGTAAAATTAAATTATATTGGGACGCTATACATTTTTTTAAGTACACAATTGTAATTTTACTTGTATATCAGTAGTGCAGGTCATCAAAGCCACCTACTATTAAACATTGTTTTTTTAGAGCTTTATCCAATAAAAAATTCTTTTTCTCTTTCATTAGTGGAATTTTTCCCCGTTTCAATGAATTGTTTTTCGCAAAAAATAGAACACAACTGAAAATAAAATTTGCTCCACATTACGCTAGACAGCTGACAAATAATTTAAAACTGCAATTACTATTTACACAACCGAAGTACGACAAAATAGAACAAATGTGCACTCTAAAGTACATTACACTATTTTTTGCATTCGTGATCTTGCAAACGGCTCTGGTTCTTACGACTCTAGTTCATGTCCGGCGGAACAGAATTGTTTACAAATCATCTCACGCTAAGGAAATATCCTTATGTTGTGGTTTACTTTCTACATAAACTATTAGAGGTTAACAATATCTGCAGTTAAATTGTTTTGTTTTTTGTCATTACTGAAATATATACAAATAAATATGTTTTAGTTAGCACAATACCTCTCCCCAATTCCACTAATTGGAAAGTTCCATTATATTAATTAAGATCGGTATCAAAGGTGTTACAAGGACAATAATGCCTGAGCTCAACAGTGTTCTTTTCGGGGGCCTCTGATCCGAAGGCATTATTGTCCGTTTAACTCTCGTGGTGCCTTCAACGAGTATAATTGTTTAATACTCTACGGATCAGAAAGTTTTCATCAAATTTACGAAGTAGGTATGCTATGAACGCTTTATGCTTGTTTTTTAGGCTTTTCTCAGTATCAGTATCAATTACGTGAGAACATTACCATAGCAACAACTCTTAATGCCCTTGGGCAATATATGTTATGTTGTTATGATAATAATAATAATTGTAATAATAATAATAATAATAATAATAATATACCAGTCGGACATTAACATTTATTTTCTAACTGGAAACTTTTATCTATTACAAATATTTGAATTTCCCATCTGGTTTCCTTGGTAAACTTCATATATTTTACAACAGAATATTGGATGTAATTTTTTAATTTCCAAATAAATAATGATAATAATTTAAATTGAAACTGCAATCTGTAATAGGTTCAGATTTTAGCGTTCTATAATATTTGTAATAAAAATTTGTCGAGAAATAATACTTAGACATTTTTTAAGAAAAACTGCTTACCTATTGCATCGTGTAAACTGCTACTTCATTATTTTTAATCAACTCTCACAAATGTTAAATGAAGAAATCGAAGTTTTTTATATTTTAGTCTTGTAGTACAAGAGCTAAGTACGCTAGAATTATTGAGAATAAGATACATGATTCATATTTTTTAGAATTTTATTTTAAATATGTTTAATGTAGGTCCCTTCAACAAAAATATACTTCACCATTATTTCCATCATGTCAACTGTTAAAGTTGTCAAATTATAAATCATGATTCAAAAGTGCTTTATGGTTAATTTTATATTTTCTCTCACAGCGATACTTTAAAAAATGAATAATTCGTAAGTGCTATTTAACTTCTACAACAAACGGCCTTATTCTGTAACTCAGTGGTTAAACAACTGGATAAAAAGTTTAACCAATCAAGTATGCTGATATATAACAAAAAATTTTATTTGTAGTTGTCAAATCTGTATCTATTGAATAAAATTTGTAACCAGTTGTTAAAAAAAAACATTTTATTACAAAATAGACCTGTTAATTTCAAAAGACAGTTAAATAACTTAACTGTTCAGCTTGAAGTAAAGAGAGGCAGAATGTTAAAAAAATTATTTTAAGTGGCTATCGATTTTGTACCAACTCTGGATTCATCAGCAGACCGAGGAGTCAGGTGTGCATGAATATTTTGAATTTGTTGTGCTTACCACAAACGCCAGAAAGGACTGGTAACTTTAAAATATAGTAAACAGTTACTACATTTGTGCACATTGGTTTATCATGTAAAAAATGGAACTTTATACACACTTAACACAATTTCATCCAATGGTGTACTTACAACATTTGTGCACTACACCATCCATATATCATTAGGACATATATTACCCTTTGTATGATGTACAAATATGCTTTGTACACCGATAATGATGATGACATATTCGTCCCGTGCCACCTCACTGGCATTCATTGCTGGTTTGGAGAGTGCACCGTAGAGGTCACTTTTGTGACATTTAAAATCGAAATGATTTTGGCGTCTGTCGGGATCGAACCTGGGTCTCCAGATTTGCGAACTCACACTCAGACAATGTTACTTGTAATGACATAAATAACCGTTTAAAATAATGTGCAAATTTTGTTTTCATGGTATAAATGATTTTCTTAATTTTAATAATGGGACTTATGATTTTAGTTCTGAAGTAACTTCTTAGACAAAGACGACAAGCTCGAAGCAAGAGACAATATAGCATTACCATGACCTCTACATAGAATTTAAAACATATTTTAAATGTGTTAGATGATTTTGTGTTTTGGTATTATTATTATTATTACTATTATTATTACTATTATTATTATTATTATTATTATTATTGTTATTAATATTATTATTATTTTTAAATTTATCATCAGCTAACAAATCATTCTTATAACAAAACCGATTACTCATGCGTTAAACACTACTGCAAAATAAAACAGAGTAAATATCTAATCGGATTAGGACAATACGTTAAGAAGAGAAGACAGGTAATGGTAATACAAAACTATCTCTCTTTGAGCTTGCCGTCTTTTTCAAAAGACATGTAGCACTGAAGGGGAAGATGTGTATTGTTTGATGTCAATTTCATAAGTCCCCATTGAAGCGTGACCCTGGTATTTGAGATAATAAAAAAATATAAAAACCATAGCCAAGAAATTTATCCATATTTATACTAACATCGGATTATACTACGCGGACCTTAAAAATTCTTTTTCTTAAAATGTTCATAACTAACACACTTATACCTAAAGGTATGATACCCATTTTTACGTTCCTTACCTAATAGTAACGGGAGGTGAAAAAGGATAAAAAGCGCGAGGATATATTTTTATTTTTGTTGTTTTAATATAATTTCTTTTCATTAAATTAATAAATGTTTGGTTATTACAATTACTGTTGTCAGTAGCTCTATATTTTATTTCCTCGTGCATTCCTTTTTGTCTTAAAATTATTAAACGATATCTTAATTAAATCGCATGCTGCGAGCTAGTTTAATAACATCACAAATACAATTATATTGTACACAGTTTAATAAATACGAATCTGAAGCATTTGCGATGTTTAAGGAAAGTATTGTAAAACGTAAATCACTGTCAGCTTAGAGATTTATGGCGTTATTCTGTAAATTTCTGTAAGTTTGTGATACTGTAAATAAACAGAAAACTCAAATAAATCTTCATTGTTTTGATAAATTGAATGTCGGTGACAATATATGATTTATTTCGTTTGTTTCAACGTCTACGTCACATAAAATCTCTACAGTAGTATCAATATTTAATTCAATAAAAATTACAACGGAATTTCCTCCATACGCTATATATTATCAGGGAAATTTTTTGTTACGTGTACGAGACATGATATTTATTTATAAAAAGTTTTAGTTTTAGTTTTGTAGTGTATGACATATACGTTTTTAATGAGAATGTTATAGTTCAAACAGTGCTGTACTATTTTTATTGTATGTTTTTCAACGATGTCATGTTTTCCAATGTTTTCCGTGGAAAATTTACTTGTCAAACTTGTTTCCATGTTTTTATAAGAAAAATTTACATATTTTACATATTTCCACATTTGAATAAAATAATGACGACTGGACAAAAAATTACAAACAAAAAGGGTTGTAAATAAAAATATTTGAAATGAATATACAATTTTCAACATATTAATTTAACATTTAAATATCTCTCTGGGAATATTATTATAATGAGCAACATTTATATAACAATGATTATTATTATTATTATTACCTATACTGTACGGCTATTTCAGTACAATGAAATTATTGTATTGTCTGTAATACCTATGTAAATAAATTTTATAGATTGGCATAACTTATAATTAATTCATAATCTATGCATGTGAAACATGTACCCAACTTTATACACTATAATATAATTTTAACTACATATATTCGGCTATATTTTATTGATAATTCAATAAATAATTTAATGAGGTAAATAAATATAATATCATTTTAATAAATATAATATGTGAGAGCATTAAATATCATAAAATAATATGTATATTGGAGAAGTAATATTAGACATATGTATTAATATTCGAGAAAAATGGAATAGATAAACAATTGTATAAAATATAAATAATAATAATATGAAAAGTATATTATACGAGTACAAGTGCTGAAAGGTTGCACTTTCTTAAAAGGTGTGGAAATTTCAACATGAATCAAAGTCGAATACTGGCATTCCCAAATGGCAAATACATAATTCGGTATCAAGCAACACACTATATGAGTATTTTTTCTATGACCACATTTTTTAGTAAGATTTTATCAATAGTAATTATTCATTTTTAACCTAGACTAGGATATAAAGTTTCAGAATAGCTTATTAGCTTCTATTTTATGAAATATAATATTAACATATATTTATTTTAATTATTACAATCTCTTGATGTGTACCACAAATTAGTAAATATAGAAATTATAAAATAAAAATAAAACATATAAATTAATAACTTCTTATCGATTTCGGCGTATTTTATCATTTGTTATTATGTCAAATATTTCATTATTTATATTTATAATTTTTCTGAAGATGAACACAACTATAGGAAAACTGCAACTTTCTGACTTTATAAAATAGCACAAAAATTTAATTTTCTGTAGTAGGCCAATCGACAAAAGGTTTATTGCAAAAATATTTGGTGGCAAGCTGGAGTAAATTTTATTCTCTTATTGAGACCTCCAAAAGACCTACTAATTTTGCACCCTCTAGCGATCCCGGATTTAACCGCCATCTTGGATTAAAGGTGGAAAAATTAATTTTTGGCCATTTTCTTGAATGGCAATGTTCTCACATTTTTTACCTAGTATGAATTCTGAATAAGTTATGTTAAAAAATAGTATAACGATTTATGAGAGAAATTTAAATTACTCAAAAAATAAACATTGTTAGGTATTTAATACTTAGTATAGTAGGTTTTACTATTTATAACAGTTTACAATCAGGTGACATCGTCGCATCGAAAGAAGTAAATTATTGATGATTCTTAAATAACTTTTTCAACGCTTTCCTACAAGTTTATCCACAACTCTGACCCGGTTAAAGATACGATAACGCGGTTTGAAAATCTATTACACGATTTTTGTTAATGAGCGATTCGCGAGTTACTATC
The DNA here is from genome assembly GCA_963082715.1 of Harpalus rubripes. Taxonomy (NCBI): domain Eukaryota; kingdom Metazoa; phylum Arthropoda; class Insecta; order Coleoptera; family Carabidae; genus Harpalus; species Harpalus rubripes. The sequence continues at coordinate 34,218,717 of OY720454.1, forward strand.
AACTTAAAATTTTCTAAAATTTAAAACATCTGCAAATCGGTTTAGTTATCATTTTTTCATCTAAAATTTTGACACGATTAAAGATATACAATATTATATATTTAATACGTGTCAAAATTTCACATGAAAAAATGAGATCAAAACCGATATTTGCACATGTTTAAAATTTTAGAGGAATTGCATGTAAGATTAAGTTGTTAGTGAGAACTGCTTCTCGGTAAGAATCGTATAATACATGATATGAAGGAGAATTTTATGCTGAATCCAAATTTTTTAACTGCGTTATCGTATCTTTTACCGGGTCAGAGTTATGGATGAATTTGTAGAAAAGCATTGAAAAATAAATTATCAAAAATCATGAGTAATTTACTTCTCTCGATGCCACAACGAATGTAAACAATTATAAATAGTAAAACTCATTATACGAGTACTAAGTAAATACCTAATATTGTTTATTATTTGAGTAATTTAAATTTTTATCATAAATTGTTATTCTGGTTAAGTATTTTTTAACATATTTCTTTGAGAGTTCATCCTAGGTAAAAAATGTGAGAACTTTTTTATGTACAAAAAATTACGAGCTTTAATTTTGTATTTTTGTAAAATCTTGATATCGGCCACTGTTTTCAAGAAAATAACCAAAATCTCATTTTTTGCACCTTTGATCCAAAAGGGCTGCAAAATCCGGGGTCGCTAGAGGACGCAAAATTAGTAAGTTTTTTTTTTTGAGTTCTCAATAATGAGAACAAAATTTATTCCAGCTTGCCACTATTTATTTCCACAGTACCCTCTTTTAAACGCTCTGCCGACTGGCCTATAAATAGTGGTCAAAGTAAAATAACTGTATAATACTTTTCGCAGATTTGTGTAATAACACGATGTAGTTTTAGAGGAGAGAGCGTTTATTTAGACTTCACCTCACGTAGAATACGGGTAAAATTTTTGTGTTAAAGAAATAATTGGTAAATAATTAACTTCTGCCGGATTTGAACTCGTGTCGTCAGAATTACAACGGATCCCATTAATTTAAAGGGTCGTACGTTGTAATCTGGCTGCTAGATTACAGATTCGGAAATGACCTAAAGTTTTCATTTCTGGTGTTCTCGGTTGTCCGAGCGTACGTATGTATGTAATCCGCAAATCGATTCCTCTGGAAATTCAGAATGCATTTCAAAATTTAATAAATCAACGATGAACACACCATCGGTTCAATCAATTCACTTATTTAACTATTAATTTTATCAAGAAAAACAATGAATTTATTTCTGGCGTTTTAAATTATGTACAAGAACATGCAAAATTTAACTGTAAAGAAACCTCTAGGAATCGGCATCCATAGAACCACAGACAAACAGCAAGCTTACTTGCTTGCTGTTTGTCTGTGATTGAACCAATGTTATGTCATAAAAAAATTTATTGCAATAAAAAGAAATGCAGACATTTCAATAATATTTAAAAGGACTAAATAAGGAGTATCTGCTCCAAGTACTTATTATGAACTCTAACCCTGGAGATTTCTTATAATAATAATAATGTCTTTATTACGTGATGTAAGTATTTACATCTGTAATCGTCTTGCTGATTTTAAATCACTCATTCCCAAAATTTCAAAATATTGACATTGGTTGTTCTTACACTAAATAAGATGTAAACGATATAATTTTTCTGAAAAAGCAAAATCGATGAAAAACAAAAAGTTTATGATTTTGTTTGGCAGAACAAAATATGAAAATTCTAAGGATTTCAATGAAATGAGGATATCAAGAGCAATTAAATAAAATTATACTCTACTTCTAATGGGGTATGTGACCTTGATCAAGTTTAGAGAAAATAGATTAAAAAAATCTTATGTGGCCAGCACATTACCTTCCGTCAGTTCTATGTATTTTGTACAAATGTAATACAGAAAGATCCTTGCAAAAGATTCTATTTCTTGTACATTACCTTAAGGGAGTTATATGTATTTTATACAAATTCCATACAGAAAGTTTCCAGCAAAATATCCTATATTTCCAGTAAAATTATAACAAACATACTGTCAACTGCACTTGACACTGACACCTTTCAATCAGAATTTTCTTAATATAGCAGCTGTTATAGCATAGCTGGCCAATATATGATAATTAGTTTCTTTATAATTCAAATCGTATAAAGAATAAATATTCTTCATATGTGAAAAAATTATATTTAACATCGTTAAAATCTTCAAATGAGGGTACTTCCGGTTAACCAATTATAACCAAAATCTAATCAGCTCTTCATATGGATGTAACGAAGAAAATTTTGTCACACACACACACACACATACACACACACACACACACACACATACATACATACATACATACATACATACATACATACATACATACATACATACATACATACATACATACATACATACATACATACATACATACATAAACTATTATTCGCGAAAGTGACTATTCAAGGTCATTTGTTCGAAGAAAGAATACACATCTCTTTACAGCAGTAGCTTAGCAACCTTTTGTATTAGAAAAAGTAAGATTATTTGACCTATTTCTATTTAATTTAAGTGGTGTGACAGATATACGTAAATAGTGGCATTACTTTCTCATACACTATAAATAATAATGACATATGTCGTACAATTACAGATATCAAATTATCTACTACACTGCCCTCTGTGCTAATATTTATCCAGTGGCGTTGACGTTTAAGTCAAATTATTATTCCTTAGTTTAGTTAAGTCTTTGTTTTTGTATTTTGCAAAAACATTAGTGGAGAACATAAATCTTTCAGAAAGACATTATTTAGAAAGAAACATAATATTCAAATGAATTACTCGTATTATTTTAATGAAAATGTGTCTATAAATATTTTATGTTGCTCGCCTATGCACTCTAAATGCAATGAAAATATCTGCAAGTAATATTATATCAGACGGCTCACAAATGACCTTGAATAGTCATCTTTCGTGAATAATAGTTTACATACATACATACATACATACATACATACATACATACATACATACATACATACATACATACACTATCGTAAAAATAGTAAAATCGTATTCTAGGGACCCTAAAACGTACGTATTCATCAAAAACTCACCACCGAATTTCTTGACCAAAGACAATACATTCTTTACCTAAAGGTGACGGAAGTTAAAAAGATAATTTAAAAATATTTAAATATTAATTGAATTAATAAAACGGCATTAAAACTCAGGTCACCACCGCGAATTAAATCAAGCAACTAGGGCAAAAGGCATGTTTTTTGAATTACTTCGTAGCAGTGTCATCACAGATCTTTCAATGCCATTTTTCTCGATTTCTATTATTTAATACATTTAAAAAGATACTGCTAGGTATATTAATTTAATTTTTATATTTTGCGTTCATAATGAAATCATTACGATACGCAATTGCGTATCGTAATGACCTTCATTTCGATACGCAATTTTTTGTTATAGACGGTTGGTACTAGATGAAGTTTCTTTAACCCATTTTTACCTAATTTATTTTTAGTTAATTGACAATTCATTTTAATAATATAATGTCGAAATTATTATTATTATTTTTTATTTAGGGAAGATTATTTACATGAAAATGTACAAATGGTTACAAATATAATCACAAATTGAGTAAGTAAATGTTATTTTAAAAGGCGCAAAATATAAAAAATAGTATATAGAACTCATTTTATAAGACTTTCTTTCGCACTTGTTAATTAGAAAACTCGCTAACGCTCGTTTTCTAAATTTTGACGCGTGCGAAAAAACATGTCTTATAAAACACGTTCTTTAATATACTATTATCGACGATAGTGCTTAAAATTATCTTAAGTTTTGAGTTTGTAAAACGGCTGTTTCGTAACAAGGTTTCATTAGACAGGCGTTGCCTAGCAACTTGTGATTAAAATTTTTAAACACGCTAAATTTACAAAACCAGCATGCATATTTTGTTTCATTACAATCTTCTCATTTAGTACTGTGATCCTAATAGGGTGGTTGCAAGAAATTTGAATTCGCTAAATTGTATGAAAACAAAATCGCAATAATCCCTATAGATAAAAAGTTATAAATTATTAAAAAATATATAAATAATATATAAAATTAGATACATTGTGACAGCAATGTATCTAATGTCATATATACCGTGAGTTTCAGTTAATATGCAACATTTTTGTATTACTATTGTTACTAGTTACACATACTGCATCGTTCTAGATAAAATGTAACATAAGTTGTCAATGTCAAATAACGTTAGATAACATGTAACATAAGTTGTCAATGTCAAATAACGTTAGATAAAATGTAACATAGGTTGTCAAAGTTGTCAATGTCGAATAACGTTTTAAAGATGTTTACCAAAGAAGAAAAAAATCGAATGGTTACTTTGGTACAATGCTGGTTATAGTTTAGAGAAATGTTTGTGATTTGTTTGCGAATTTAAATCCTGAACGTCCTAGAGCCGATCCTTCTACAGTTTCGAGAATATTTACAAAAATTAAGTGATAGACGTTTTGATAAGAATCATACGAAAAGGAGAACAGCAAAAGCTGCGCGAAATGAAGAAAATAATATTAATTTAGTACGTGCAATAAAAGCAAATAATCAGCCCTACAAATTTTTGACGAATCAATTAATATTACTAATTTAATTGTTAATGGTGCAGTTTTTGAAAATATGTTGTAATTTGTGATTTGAAATATATTGATTTTTGTATTGATACTGTTCTTATTACTTTCTTAAGTTATTTATAAATCAGTTTATAATGCTAAATTCATTTGATATTGACAGCTTTGATAACCTATTTTGCATTTTACCTCTGGTGGAACTCTAAAATTTTGCTAAATATTTAGTTAGCTAGTGATAGCAAATAGATTTATCAACATTTGTACTCTGTAACTCATTTACCAAATAGTTCGGCTGTTTTCGTAACTTTGATACATATTATAAAGGAAATTTGTTTTATATCTGTTAAAATTAGTTTTTAACGTATGTTATTCTGATTAAATTTCATCATTTCCACATTAATAATATATTACAATTGTATTTTCATTATTATTAAAACAATCTATATTAAATTAAAGCAAATTTTATTCATAATAAACTTAAATATGCACTAGTACTCATATTAATACATTCCTAACAGAATAGTAAATATTGCATCTTGGCTGAAACTCATGGTATAAGCGGGATTCTTACGAATTTTTGCTCAATTGGGATAATAAATAGAAATATTTTTTCTAAGCAAATAAAAATAGATTTTAATTAATTGTCACAGTTTTATAATCAAAAACATTTAATTTAAAAAGCACTACAGAACAACTTGACTACTGGACACAAATAAGTGTATGGTACAAATCTGAGAATACAAATCTTGCATGATTAATAAGACATGGGTTTATATAGCCTATCATCTTAACAAACAATGAACTTTATCTGAATACTTATTGCGTTTTAAATGTGACAAAAAAAACTTATCACTATTATAATATATACATATATATATTATCGAAATTATTATTTTTAAGTATTAATTAGTAGTAATTTATAAATAATGGAAAAATTATTTTTCTAATTAGTCTTTGCAAGTGAATTTGCCGCTCTCAAATTCAGAATATGTCATCAAATATATCGCATAAATATGATTGTTTTCTTGGGTTCCTCCAATTTTGCCGGCGTGTGTAACATCTAATTCCGTTTGAAAAAAGTGAACTTTACCTAGCTTTATGACGTTATATAACTTCACATAATTGATAAGAATTGACCCTTATAAGAGTTTTGTTTTTACACAACTGATAATAAAAAACAACAACAATATATATATATATATATATATATATATATATATATATATATATATATATATATTTAGTAGTTGTAGTTGTGAAGTCATTGTGTTACACACGTGTATTTCTTTCTCTCTGAATTTTTCAATATTTTAGTAGAAGTGTAAGCCGTTTTATAATAAAATTTAGTGCATAGTGTGCATAAATATCAGCAGCTTTGTTTTGCAACTTGTGAATATGGATATTGATATCAGTGCGAAGGTATTTAAATTAATTCGTGCAAAATAATATCATTTCATACGTATTCTCAACAAAATTTGCTCAAATCTTAATTAAACACGTTAACTATTGTCGGCGAAGATGACTAGCACCTGCAAAATCTGCAGTAGTAAACAAACAAGACTTAAACCTGGCGTTCGCTGTACCAGTGCAAGTAAATTTTTTTTTCATTTCACTTGCTTAAAAAACTCGGCATTAGTGCAGCAAGTAGTAACTTCATCAAATAATTTTAAATGGGTATGTGATGACTGTGGTGGAAATTCCTCTGGTGAAGATGAAGATAAATTAACCAGTTTATCCAATCCAAAGAAGAAGATAACGCTCCTTGATGTGATGGCTAAGCTAGACATATTGCAGAAGACAACAGAAGAGCTACAAAGGTCAGTAGAATTTTGCTCTAACAAAATCGAGGATTTCGAAGCTACTCTGAAATCACATTCTGAAAAAATTTGTCTTATTGAACCACTGCAAGAAGAATGTAAAATCATTAAAAACCAAATAAGAGAACTTGAAAACAGATCAAGAATTAATAATATTGAAATTGTTGGAATCCCGGAAAAACCTAATGAAAATATAGGTACAATTATAGAATCGATTGGGAATGTAATTGGGTATAAAATACCGGAAAATGATCTAGATGCATATCACAGAGTTTCTCGTTTTAATCAAAATGCTACTGCTAATCGAGAACCGAAAAATATTGTTGCGCGATTTGTTTCAAGAATAAAAAAACAACTTTGTTGCCTCTGCCCGCAAATTTAATAATCTTAACACCAACAACATAAATTTCACCGAAAATAAAAATATATATGTTAATGACCACTTGAGTCCTACAAATAAAATTTTACTTAAACTAGCTAAAGATAAAAGTAAAGAAAAGGCGTATAAATTTGTGTGGGTCAAAAATTCTAAAATATTTGTCCGTAAAAACGAAACCTCTCCAGTGATAATAATAAATTCCGATAATGATATTAAAAAAATAAAATAAACAGTTTCAGACTTTTATAAATAACAAACTAAATTAATTACTTAATCTAAATGTTAAATATTTTCTATCAAAATGTTCGCGGGGTAAAAACAAATTTATTAAATTTACACAATGAAGTAGCTGCAACCAACTATGACATTATCCTGTTAACCGAAACTTGGTTAAATGACTCTATCATGGATTCAGAAGTATGTGATTTAAATAGATACATAGTATACAGGCGTGACAGAACTAGGAATGAAAGTGATGGTGGCGGACTCCTAATTGCTGTGTCAAAAACACTCAAATCCAAACAGCAAATGCAGTGGTGTTCGATTGCAGAAGATATCTGGGTCACAGTGTTTAAAAACAATGTAAAAATTCATTTGTGTTGTGCCTACCTCCCTCCTCAATCAAGTGGTACCATTTATGAAAATCATTTTGAAAAAATAAGTGAAACAATGTCATTGAATCCGACTGATATATATTTTATATCAGGCGATTATAATTTACCTTTCATGAACTGGACTCAGAACAACGCAACACATTGTGAACCTATCCTTTTAAGAAGATCCGTTACAAACCAAAATTTAATTAATAGGTTAAATTTAAATAACCTTGAGCAATACAACAATAGGTATAACATAAATATGAGAATTTTGGATCTAATCCTCAGTACTACTAATACTGAGGTTGAATTGTGCGATGGCCTTGTTAAACCAATTGACAATCATCATCCACCTCTACAAATATTACTTCCAATGCAAATTGGAAATAAAACTTTGCAATTCAAACCAGTACAAAAATTTGATTTTAACACATGTGATTACGAAGAATTAATTTATAAATTATCTTGTACAAATTGGGATAAAGTACTAATAAACAATGATGTTAATATTGATGTTAAAATATTTTATAATATTCTCAATTCTTTATTTTGCAGTTTTGTGACAATTAAAAATATGAAACATAACAAATTTCCTCCCTGGTTTTCAATACCTTTAATTAAAATCATTGAAGAGAAAAATAAGTTCTTTAAAAAATGGAAACGATATAAAAATATATCTGACCACAATTCATTTGTAGTATTGAGGGAAAGATCTAAACAAATGATCAAATCAAATTACAATGAGTACATAAATAAAATCCGTAATACTAAAAGATTAGATTCACTATATATATTTTCTTTAATCAAAAAGCCAATCGCCATCCTTTGAACACCTCTACAGAGTGAATGGAACAACCAATTTTCGTGAAATTTGCACCAAGTTGTAGGAAATGATTGTCTCGAGTGCCCTCGTAATAACATAAATTTCTGTAGGATGCATAGTTTTCGAGAAAAAAAATGTTAAAGATTGAAAATTGGGACAGAAACAATAGGTCACAGTAACGATCATTGATAAATTTAAGAAGATAAACGCTGTCATAGCATATGGTATGTCAATGTCAATGATTACAAATTATCGGTTTTCATCCTTTTAAATGCAAAGAAATGTTTCAATAATATGTAACATTAAAGAAAAGATGATGAATTTAACGAGGTAGGTATATGTAATGATTTTAAGCCATGTTTTATGTTAATTTATTATATATTTTATTTTTTTAATAGTATTTTGGAAAATGTATAAGGAAACACGTCGAAAAGGATCAGAAAGGCAGAATTAATATCACAATCGATCAGAGTACATATACAAAATTAAAAAGATAAACAATGTCATCCGTCATATTGGATGTACGTATAGTCTATCATAAAACACTATCGGCGGAGCCCTAGGCTGAACTCGGCGAAGCCGAGTTTAGGCTAGTCCTATATACTAAACGATCAGATTCACTATCTATATTTATATATTTTAATCAAGACGATCGCAATCCTTTGAACACCTCTACAGCCTGAATGGTGTGAGCAATTTTCGTGAAATTTGCACCAAGTTGTAGGAAATGATTGTCTCGAGTGCCCTCGTAATAACACAAATTTCTGTAGGATGCATAGTTTTCGAGTAAAAAAATATTAAAGATTGAAAATTGGGACAGAAACAATATTTTTCATAGTAACGATCACAGTTTTCCTTGAAAATTAAGACGATAAACGATGTTATGTCATTTGGCATGTCAATGTCAATGATGACAAATTATCGGTTTTCATCATTTAAATGCAACAAAAATGCTTAAGTAATATGTAAAATTGAAGAAAAAATAATGAATTAAACGAGGTAGGTATATAAAATGATTTTAAGCTATGTTTTATGCTAATTTAATATATATTTTATTTTTAAATAGAATTTTGGAAAATGTATAAGAAAACACGTCGAAAAGGATCAGAAAGGCAGAATTCATATCACAATCGATCGAAGAACATGTACAAAGTTAAAAAGATAAACATTGTCATCCGTCATATTGGATGTACGTATAGTCTATCGTAAAACACCATCGGCGGAGCCCTAGGCTGAACTCGGCGAAGCCGAGTTTAGGCTAGTCTATAATACTAAACGATTAGATTCACTATCTATATATTCTTTAATCAAAAAGCCAATCGCCATCCTTTGAACACCTCTACAGCCTGAATGGTACGACCGATTTTCGTGAAATTTGCACCAAGTTGTAGGAAATGATTGTCTCGAGTGCCCTCGTAATAACACAAATTTCTGTAGGATGTATAGTTTTCGAGTAAAAAAATATTAAAGATTGAAAATTGGGACAGAAACAATAGGTCACAGTAACGATCACAGTTTTCATTGAAAATTTTAAGAAGATAAACACTGTCATGTCATATGGTATGTCAATGTCAATGATTACAAATTATCGGTTTTCATACTTTTTAATGCAAAGAAATGTTTCAATAATATGTAATATTAAAGAAAAGATGATAAAATTAACGAGGTAGGTATATACAATGATTTTAAGCCATGTTTTATATTAATGTATTATATATTTTATTTTGTAAATAGAATATTGGAAAATGAATAAGGAAACACGTCGAAAAGGATCAGAAAGGCAGAAATATTATGAGTATTATCGGAGTACATATACAAAATTAAAAAGATAAACATTGTCATCCGTCATATTGGATGTACGTATAGTCTATCATAAAACACTATCGGCGGAGCCCTAGGTTGAACTCGGCGAAGCCGAGTTTAGGCTAGTGTGCATACTAATATCAAAGCTTTTTGGAATCATGTAAAGACTACTAAACTAAACAATGGTGTACCTAATGTAGTGCATTATAATGATTGTGAGGATCAAAATGGTCGTGATATATGTAACTTATTTGCCGATTTCTTAAAATCTGTTTTCATATCTACCTCATCAACAAATTCAGCTCAAAATTCAGTTTATACTGATAGCTCAGAATTAAACTCTACTTTGAATCTCGGACGCTTGTATCAACTAACAACGTTTTGTGCAACTGGGCCTGTTTTCATAAAATTATCCCATTTTTCCCGCAGAACTTAAAAAATTCCACAATTCGGAAAAAGTCCCACGTGTTAGCAGTACTTAGTGCAGGCACCAAGAAACATTCCGTTTGAAAAAACCGGTGGATTCATTCTGATTCATGATTTAGTTTCAGAAAGACCTAAAGAATGAAATTCTGAATGTTGCCGGACAAAGTTAGTGGTCAATTTTTTTTATAGGGGGTATAAGAATTATTGATGAAATCGCTGTAGCGGTCAAGAAAACGTTGTTTATTACTCCTAAAAAGTTGTTTCTGTGGGGTATGAAATTATAAACATCACGAATATTATAAAATACAAATTAAATATGGTAAAAAAGCCGCGTGCCTGAGTGTTTGGTCGCGAATCTGGGGAACCGGGTTCGATCCCGACTGATGCAATAAAGAAATATTTCGAATTTAAATGGCACAAAAGTTACCCTTGTGGTGCACTCTCCACACATCAATAAGTGCCCGTGAGGTGACGCCTGGTAAACGCCTGCATGGTTGCCGGATACGATCGATGGTCGTTTACTTTGTTTCCCTCTCCGCAGCAGTTTATACCAGCTCTAAAGTGTTGCAGTGGCCCATATTGTACCCGACACGGTTTAGACGTTTTAGTTATAAAAGAGTTTTCACATAACGTCAAACTAGATAGTGTGATAGCTTATTTTGAATGCTGAGAACAAATTTACGTGAGAAAGATTTCGAGATGCCTCAATTTTTAATAAATTGTAACATTTAAAATAGAAATATTTATTACAATCTGGTGCACTACGGAGTGACTCCTAAAGCTTGTATTCACTAGAAAACAGTGTATTTTGTCACACTATACTCCAAACAGACCGTGAAACGTTCAAACCAGATGTAAAAACTGTTTTGCAACATGTCTCCAAATCACTTGAAATTGCATTTTCTAAGCGAAATACGTGTTTTTAGAGTGTTTTGCAATAACTTCCATAGTTCAAACCGGTACTTTAGCTGCGCGGGCGAGTGCTCTATACGGAGTGACTCCAAAAGCTTGTATTCACAAAAAACCTAGATTTAAAAAAATGTTTTAGCGGAATAATTAAATGTATGTACATAATACGTTATGAAAACGTGATATTGTTTGACACATAATTTGCAAAACTCGCTGTAGCAAATATCACTCTTTTCATAACAAAGTCCTTTCGTGGCTAGTTAGATTACATTAAAACCTTTCCTTGTATGACATGTAGATTTTTCCAAAATTTGAAATAAATATGTACTTTACATTTACAGAGTTTCCAACCTATGTACAGATGATTTTTTTTATTTCTCTGACCTTTAAAATTTAATTCAAGGTACCTATTGCACTTCCGAACAACAAAAACAAAAATGTAGTTCAGTCAGTAGGTCAATTACGATTGACATATTAAAGTTTCATTGCCACTTTTTCCCATTTGCGAATTTCGCCGGCCGCGTGTTGGTTACTGTGTAATTAACTTGCAGTTGTGTCCAATTGCTGATCATATCGACCACTTGTATGCAAACTGTGTATGTGTTCAGAGGGAACGAAATGGTAACTCAATGCGACAACAAATAGTTGCAATCGAATGACCCTCACCATTCACAACTGATTTTTGCTTTGCGCCGCTGGGCTACAAAACTAGAGAATCGGTTTACTGGATGACGGATAAAGTAATAAAAAAAGAATGAGGTATACAGGAAAGAGAAGAGGGTTTGTAATCGGAAAATATTACTGTGGTACTACGAAAATAAAAGTCAGAGAATGGTTTTGGTAATTTGAGAAAATGAGTGTGTTAAAACTTTGAAATATCGTATGCCAGGCTTGGTTTTGAATTACATAGGTTCGAATCTACCAAAAAATAGGTATGCAAGATATAAAAGTAATAAAATATTAGCATGTAATCCTATTCGAATGCAGATCTCACATCTGACCAATAGCGTATGTGATCATTTTTTAAAAAAATGATCAACTACATAATGTAAAATAATATACCAATATTTTTAAAAATTTGTTTAATATTAATAAAATTTGAGAAAAACGCTATTAAAACTTCTGTGACGTCAGCTTTGCGAAGTAATACAAGCAATAAGTGCAAAAGAGATGAGTATTATTATCATTGCTTGTACGAGCCCAGTCTCATATATATTGGACCAAAGAGTTTTGTGAATAAAATTCTTTTTCAGAAATAAAATTAATTAAATACAGCAATTATTTTGTTTTTATATAAATAATTTGTATTTAATAAGTTTTAATTTGTGAAAAATTAATTTTATTCACAATATTTTTTGGTCCAACACATATTCGTCTGGGCTTATATTACTTTTCAGAGATGACTCAGTAGTTTTAATGCTGTTTTTTGATTTATATTAATATTTAACATTTTTAAAAAAAATATATTTAAATTAATAATGTAATTTAATGTATTCTCTAAATTTGAAGATCTCTTTGCCTCCTGTTCTTCCGCGATATGTCCAGTGTTGGTGAAATCTAGATAGAGAGTGTTAAAAATTCGTTTGAAAAAATTAGGGGTACGGGCTACCGTGGACAGAGCGTCACAGGATCACTTATGTACCGTTTAAAATAATGTAATAGAATTTGTAAACAGATACGTACGTATTTTTATGGAAAACACTGAAAAAGTTTAATCTCTGAATTAATGTTATTAATAATATTTTCCTAAAAATTGATTGTTTTATTTTAAATTTTTAAAAATGGTCTACTTTACGATGCTCGCAGGAAGAAATAATGATCTCGCCAAGTTGATATCTTTGCCAATTTTTAGTAATAGCAAACACATTAAAAAAAGAGAAAAAGAAAATCAAAATAATAATTTTTGTATTTCTGAATATTAACTAATTTGCAAATTCTAAATTTTGAAACCACATATTGATATCTTATTCCGTTCTCGAGATATTTATGTTGAAAGTTGTACCACAATATTACCCTTGCCCAGCTGTGAGAAATAACCCAAAATTGAATTGAGATGTAGACATGAGAATATAATTTATGAGTCATGTGCATGTGCATAATATCTACTATCTCTTTATATTGAAAAGGTCTGTTGCTCTGTTGTTTGTTCATTTATCTCGAAATTTCTTCTAATAATAGCCCCTCACTTAAGTTAATTAAGTGAGGGGCAATTTTTAACAATTGTTTATAACTTTGTTAATAGAAGATGTCGGTGAAATATTATGCAGGGTAGTAGTTGTGTACGGAATGCATATGCACAAAAATATTTCACCGACATCTTCTATTAACAAAGTTATGAACACATGTTTAGTGAGAGAAGTGCCTATTTCAAGTTTTTTTATGTTTTCCCACCCCCCAGAATGGATATTGGAGAAAATTAAATCATATGTCGGGTAGTAGTTGTGTACAGAATGCACAAAAAAAATATTGCACCGACATCTTCTATTAACAAAGTTATAAACAATTGTTTAGTGAGAGATGTTTATTTTTCAAGTTTTTTTCCCACCCCCCAGAAAGGATATTGAAGAAAATTAGATCATGTGCAGGGTAGTAGATGTATACGGAATGCATATGCAAAGAAATATTTCACCGACATCTATTAACAAAGTTATAAACAATTATTTAATGAGGATGTGTATTTTTCAAGTTATTTTTTGTTTTCCCACCCCCAGAAGGGATATTGAAGAAAATTAAATCATATTCTGGGTAGTAAATGTGTACGAAATGCATATGCAAAAAAAAAACAAGTCACCGACATCTTCTATTAACAAAGTTATAAACAATTTTTTAGTGAGAGAAGTGCATTTTTCAAGTTTTTTTTATTTTTTCTCTCTCCCTAGAAGGGATATTGGAGATAATTAAATCATATACAGGGTAGTAGATGTGCATGGAATGCATATGCATAAAAATATTTCACCGACATCTTCTATTAACAAAGTTATAAACAATTGTTTAGTGAGAGAAGTGTATTTTTCAAGTTTTTTATGTTTTCCCACCTCCAGTAGTTGTATACGCAATGCATATACAAAAGAATGTTTCACCGACATCCCTTTATTAACAAAGTTATAAACAATTGTTTAGTGAAAAAAATGCATGTTTTAAGTTTTTTATTTTTTCTCACCCCCAGAAGGGATATTGGAAATAATTAAATCATAGACAGGGTAGTGGATGAGTACGGAATGTATATGCAAAAAAGAAATTTCACATACATCTTCTATTAATAAAGTTGTAAACAATTGTTTTTAAATAAGTTTAATTTTGAACTTGGTGCTTCTGTAATTTAGATTCTGAGATTGAAATACATGCAGTTTTATCTTTTCTTATAATTTTAGACTTGCAGTTGTTGTAATTACTTTTTAGTAGGAATGAAATAGTTATCGAGTGTATGATTGATATACATTTACAGTAGTATACATATTTAATAGTTTTAATAATGTTTGTCATATACAGAGTGTCCCATTTAAGGTACGAATGCATTGGTATCTCGAGAACCGTAAGACCTACGGAGTTGGTTAAATTAGACAAAAGTTGCCCCATTAGGAGACCATTTTAATGGTATTTTGTTATTTGCGAAAAAATGCGTAGGTCACTAGATATAGGCGAAAATGTAAATTTTGCAGTTTTTTATTTTTGCAAATAACTTCGAAGTGTGAAATTATACTGGATTTTGGTTTGCACATCTTTAGGGCACTGTTTATGTTCTTTCGACTGGCGATGCTCAATTTTTTTTATTAATGTGGGTTTTCGAGGATTAATGTCAAAGTTTTAATTTTTATATGGACGCCATATTGGAAAGTTACGCCATTGAAAAGAGATTTTTTTTAGTTTTACAATGATATAAAATAGTAATAATTTATTTTTATAATTAACAGAGAAATTAACAAAAAATGTGATTAATACTAAAATTTAATTGAAAAAATCTGATGTGGCCAACACATAACCTCTCGCCAGATATTTTACCTGGTTGTACGCATAAAACGAAAAATATTTTTAAATACAAATACATATAGATATTCATGTCTCACTACAAAATAATTTTCACATATATTTGCAATATCTATGGAATATTTTAAAATAAATTATGTACAATACTTACATTTTCTTTATATTCAATATCCTGAAATTTTCTTTTTCTACTTTCCTTTTCTTTTTCTTTATATTCGTCATTTTTTCGCAAATTCCTTTTATATTCTTTTTTACATATATTCTTTTGCGTTGTTGACTTTTTTTTATTTTCATAATCTTCATAATAATATACAAATATTTTTGACAGAGGCATACAAATATTTTTGACAGTGACATTTATGTGTCAATTACAAACATTTGAATTTCTTGCCTTGTAGTAGTTTGATCTGAGATTTTTTACATCAAATTATTTTATATGCCTTTCTTTATCTCTAAATCTATAGAAGATATAATAATGAATTTATATTTATCGAATAAAGAATTTAACGTTCTTTAATATAAGTATTTACATAAATTTTCGATAAATAATATTTAGACGATTTTTTTCTTGTAACTACTACTTCCGGTTGTCCAATTGTTACCAAAACTGACTGGACTCTTCCGATTATTGTTAGATTGAGGAATCCGTAGTTAAAAATGTCTTAAGTCTCATAGAATTTGAGATATAGTGAATCCAACATCCACACACACATCCCCACACACACACACACACACACACACATACGGACATCATCGTAAAAATGTTATAATCGGATACTAGGGACCTTAAAACGTGCTTATTCATTAAAATCTGGATATGCGATTTTTAGCATGAATACAATACCTCTCTTAGCGAGAGGTAAAAAGTAAATCGAAGGCTGCTGTGGAAACAAAAAAGTGCAACAATTAAATATATTAATTTTACTTGACAATAGTTGGTTTATACGTGTAATAAAATTAAATTTTACTCGTTGGGAAACGTATGATATGTAGAGTTGTTACATTCGCTGTCAAAGTAACGCACTTAATGCTGCAGAAATGTATTTTAACTTATATTCTGAAAAACGGCAAACAAATATACAAATATTTCCAATATTACGTTATAACTTACTTGAATATGGATCTTTTACAAAGCCTAGAGATGCACGGTTCACGATAAAGAAAACACTGTGATTCAAGCTGTAGTAGAAAAACCGGAAACTTCAGTAAGAAAAATTGAAAATAATTTTATTATTCCTAAATCTACTACTTATAGAATTAAAAAAAAAACACAAGTACCACCCCTATAAATTCAAAATTTGTCAAGGACTTAGGCCAGGTGATAATATGAGACGATTAGGTTATTGTGAGTGGTTTATAAATCAATGTGCAAATAATCCACAATTTAAATTCAATATTTTATTTTCTGATGAATGCAACGTTTCAAATAATGGCATATTTAATAGACACAAACACCATAACTGGTCTACAGAAAATCCACATTTAATAAAAGAATCACGCCATCAAGTTAGATTTGGTTTCAATGTATGGTGTGGTATACGAGGAACTCGACTAATTGGCCCGATCATATTTAAAGAAAATTTAACTGGCCAAAGATATTAAAATTTGTTACAAAATAATACTGAAGATATTTTAGAAACATTGCCACTTCATCAAATACAAAATATGTGGTTTCAGCAGGGCGAAGCTCCTGCTCACAATTTATGGGCTACAGTACAATATTTAAATATTAGATTTGGAGGACAATGGACCAACAGCGAAATCAAGTGGCCTGCTAGATCTCCAGATTTAACACCTTTAGATTTTTTTATGGGGATACTTAAAAAATAAACTTTTTATTCGGGAATATCAGAATGAAAATGAATTAAGAAATGCCACAGTAAGAATTCTAAATCAAATTAGGCCAAGAATGATGACAAAAGTTGTAAAAGGAACAGACCGAAGGGCGCAGAAGTGCGTAGAACGAAATGGCGGGTTAATAGAAAATTTATTGTAAGGTTTTTGTAAATTATTTTCGTATTTTTAACATTATTTGTTTATTAAATAGTTAATTTCTTAAACAGCAGTCTTCGATTTACTTTTTTCAATTAAATTTCGTATTAATCACATTTTTTGTTAATTTCTCTGTTAATTATAAAAATAAATTATTACTATTTTATATATATGGTCTCCTAATGGGGCAACTTTTGTCTAATTTAACCAACCGCGTAGCTCTTACGGTTCTCGAGATCCCAATGCATTCGTACCTTAAATGGGACACTCTGTATACTGGGCCTTGGTCTTGCAAGGATGCACGCGCACCATGGTTTGTTCACCAATGCTTTATTCCCGAAACGTCTGCTACGAATCTTCTGCTAATTTCACCGCCATATAGTACTCTCGGTCTCGGATGATTACTATTCACCTACGACTCGTTTTTTAAACTTCATCATCGTGTAATATAATTAAAAAAATAATATACTCTTAAATAATAGGCCCTAAGTGTATATTTTTTTTTACTTTTTTGAAATTTTTCAAAAATAAATGTGAAAATCTATGTGAGAACATTTCATTTTTGTTTTAATAACTCAGCGATAAATAAATATATGCGCATGGTAATGTAATTATTCAATTCTTTAGCTAGAAGTACGCGAGAAAACAAATTTTTGTAGTATTTGAACAACCGCTGAAAATTTAATTTTTATCAGAAGTAATATCACAATACTTCCTGATTTTATCGATAAACTTTTATTTTGCTTGAATTTTTTTCTTACCTACAAACACGAAAGCAAAGTGCATGGTAAATCCCGACTCCGAAGGAGGAGGGGGTTTTACTTGTCATTTTGCTTGAGTGATTTTGCTTAAATGTAAAAAGAATGAGTGCTTAAAAATAAAAGTTTATCTGAGAAAATCAGGGAGGTCGTGAGGTATTTGGTGATATAAATTCCAAAGACAACGCAAAATGAAACAATTTAATTATTATTATTTTATTTTTAAACTTGAAATATTAATTAACTGTCACACTGACAGTTATAAACAATAAAAACTGTTTATTTAAGGTGCATTCACAAACGAAAATTAGGTTTAGATTTATGGTTTATACTTTAGATTTAAAGACTTTGGCCGCATATTAAGTAATGACTTCATTCACACTTCAGAATTTTGGGTCTCTAAATCCAAATCATAAAGCCTAAACATTGCAAGGTCCAAATGATTTAGTTTGACGTCACAAACATCACCAATGAAAACGAGTCTGAAATGATATAGATATATACACCCATCTTTATTTAGTATTCACTTGATGGATTCGGCTTTTTAAACAAAAGCAAGAAGAACATGGAGACTCTCATAACTTAATTGCTGAAATATAACCAATAATGCCAAGCGAATGACAGTTTCACGGCGCACAGGTGTCTTGTTGAGTACTGCTCTAGTGATATTTTAATCTTGTTTTTGAAGCATTTACACAGATGTCTGTACAAATCAAAACTAATTTTCGGGTAATTTATACTTACATTTATGAATGACTTACTTAAACCTAAACAAAAACTATAAACCTAATTTTCATTTGTGAATGCACCTTAACTTGGTAGCGGAAATTTATCGGGGTAACGGAATTTTATCAGTATAATACTGTTCCCATTGGTTGAATTTTCAAGTGTTTTGCAACATGATTGGTTAAAAACTAGTCGTCGGAATTTATCAGGTAAATATTATGTTAAATTCGTAAGGTTTTATTGATATTTAATGTTTAAAATCCAAATTATCAGTAGGTTTTAGTTCTATTGTCGAAGTACACTGTTTGAATATAAGAATAAAAATAGAAGTTCTTCTTTAGGAAAGTTTACGTTGTACGTTAAGATTTAAACGCGAATAGCTCGTTGTAATTTACTACTTCATCCACTTGACTTGACTACGTTGTCTTTACTTATCGTAATTCCCTTTCATGTAAGTAGTTTTAAGGAGCCATCACTTTATCTAATTTTTGTGGCGGTTTGAATGTTTTTACCGTGACCTATAAATTAAGTTGATTAAGATGGTTTTTAAATAGATTAAGTCGTGTCTTACGCTTCTTACATTTCCTGATTGTTTCTAGCACGCAAATTTACTTACGATAAATCCTTTAAAGGCCAAGATAAATAAAGATAAAACCAAATTTACATTTCCATATATTCCATAAGTCAGGAAGAGGAAAGAAGACATTAAAAATGCAGTAATAACTTATTTACGAAGAGTTTATACTTTTTTCTATTGGGTTATTCCAAGACAATCGAATACCTATACCTATGTTTAATAATTAAAATTAATAAAGAAATAATATAATGATATAATTCAAATACATGGGAAGAAAGAGAGGGGGGTTGTATAGTGTAACGTCATGGATATCAATATTTTGATTGGCAACTGAAGGACCGCCTTCAAGTTTTTAACGAATGAGAGTAAAGAATTTCGAATAACGGATCTGTGTTAATTTAGCATCGCTAGCGCCATAATAAACTATTTCTTACAGTTCTTTAGAACTAAACAATATGGATCTTGAAATAAATTACAATAATTATTGAAAGCTATTCTGGAAACTGTCAACAAATTTTTGCTGCCATCTGTAACGATGCAACTGTCAACAAATACCTGTTGTCTTTTGCAACCATTCAAAGGCTACTAAATGTGGCACAATAAAATTTGTAAATTATTTAGAGCTAGTTTTTAATAGTTATTTACGACATGAGTTTGATATGGACATTATTAACACACGTATTGTGGATTGCCCTACGAGCTCGCAGGGCGAGTTAGGGTAATCATATAATGCATTAATGATATTGTATTCCATGAATATCGTATAAAATTTTATGTATCACCGTATACCATATTGCACTCATTTTAATTATGTAATAGCCTTGTTATCCCATTGAGTGCTTTAATTAATATTATTACCACACTAGAAATTCATTACCGCACTCATTGGTCTAACAAGGCCATTACATAACTTAAATGAGTGTGATATGGTATAACATCCTACGGTGATGCGCCGGAAAAATTCGGGGAACTCCGAAAAAAACCATATATTTCAAAAAGTATAAACCCTTTGTCTTTCATATTTGTGTTGGTAATTCTTCATCTACAAAAAATAACAAATGACGATATAACACCTAAATATAGCCACCTAATAAAGATTCATTACCATTTATTGAGGTTTTAAATATTGCTCGGTGTTTAGTTTTATTAAATATGGGTATTTAATTCGTGTTCACTGTAGATCATCATTCATCACAATCATTTCTGCTTTTATTGTCGTTTCAATTATAAATATTTAGAGTAAATAAATATTTTTTAAAGTAATAATGGTAAATTTAGTTTAATTAAAAAACTAAATTTTCGTTTATGTACAAATTATTAATTATGAATTATTATTAATTATTACTTAAAAATAATAATTTTTTAGTTATTTTTTAAAAAATATTATTTTAATTAAATACTTAAAATTGAAACAATAAAATAAGGAATGATTGTTAACCCTTAATCTATTGTGAACACGAATGAAACCCATATTTAATAAAAGTAAGGATCGAGCAATATTTAACAACTCGATAAATGATAACCAATCTTTATTATGTGGCTATATTTAGGTGTTATATCGTCATTTGTTATAAATGAAGAATTACCAACCCAAACATGAGACTTTTTGAAATACATAGCTGTTTTTGGCGTTCCCCTAATTTTGCCGGTGTGTGTATATAAAGATATTTACTCTTCACTTTTGTCAAGTAAATTTAATGAAATGAACCAATTCGAATCAGGTTCTCTGTTCTTATGGTAGTTAAATTATTGACCATTGCACTCATAAATATATAAACCAATCCAAATTCAGGATTCTACGTAGTTACCAAGTTTCATTTTGGCAAAACACCGTCACAAAAGTTTTCCGATTGCTTTACTCGAGCCTGTTGCCAATTTATCTCGTGACATTGATCATAAATCACTCGTTTGACAATTTGTGATTTTTTTGACAATGCCACTCAATAACTTGCTAGGCAACCGTCTCTTGTAACAATCTGAAAAATTTTCCGGCAAAAATTTACCGCTCATGATATTAGTTAATTTAAAAATAACGTTTTTACCTTGCCGTCATAGAAAAAATAGTATATACACCAGAGGAGAGATTGCTATTTTTCCTTCGACGCTTTGTAGTTCTCGACTTTCACCTTATGGGAACAAATAGAAATTGCACTTCTGGAAAATTCATGCATTTCTCTACTTTGCCAAATCGTACTCGAGTATACTGTTTTATAATAATTTAGATATATTATACCTGTACTTATATACTTCAAGAACGTTGAAAAGCATTATTTAAAAAGAAAAAAATTCTCAAATAAGTTATAACTCATAAATAACAGTACGAAAAGCAGTGAAATTATATAAACTATTATTCACGAAAGATGACTATTCAGCCATTTGTGAGCCGTCTGATGTAATATTACTTGCAGATAACTTTATTGCATTTCGTAAGCGTAGTCGTGCAACATGAAAAATTTATAGACACATTCTAACTAAAAAAATAAGAGTAATTTATTTGAAAATTAAGTTTTTTTCTAAATGAGGCTTTTCTGAAAGATTTATGTTATTCACTTATGTTTTTGCAAAATTCAAAAACATAGACTTATCTATAAACTAAGGAATAATAAGTTGATTTAAACGTCAACGCCACTGGGTAAATATTAGCACAGGGGAAGGCTAATTGATAATTAGTTATCTGTAATTCTGCGACATACGTCTTTATTGCCACTATTTACGTATATCTGTCACATCGCATATAGGTCAAATAATCTTTCTCTTTCTAATACAAAATGTTGCTAAGCTACTGCTGTAAAGTGATGTGTATTCTTTCTTCGAACACATGATCTTGTATAATCATCTACGGTGTATACACCACTAGTATAGTTTGTTTCAAGATATTTGCAAACGTACCTGCCTTGACTTACGCAGCGGGTGGCTTCATCATAGAATCATGCGTAACATGACACGGTTGTAACAAAATATTTAAAATCCAGCACACGAAATATTTGTGTTGAATTTAATGTTTCACTTGAATTTTAAGTAATACAGAACAAAAAATATAACATTACACCAAATTTTCACAAATTATAAATAAAAGCAGATATATTAATTAGCGGGATATTGAGAAAGTACCGCTACATTATTTTTCTAAATTTTGCTAATCCTCCCCTGGCATATAGGATCGTAAATACCATGCTGTTTTGCGGTGTACCGCGTCATTATGAAGATAGGTAGATTTGTAAATATCTTGAAACACTATAATAAAAAATCAGAGGCCTACGTGTATATGACCTTGAATAGTCATATTTCGTGAACCAAACTATAATAATACTTTGGATTACTTTACAATATAATAAGTCCCTCGCATTAAAAAGCACTTAGAAAATCGGTCTCGAAGCTTTCTAATTTCTTGTAAGCCAAACTTTTTAGATGGATTTTCCCAAAGTTCAGAGTAACTTTAAAGACTTAGTTTTATGGTTGAAATATTTAGAGGTCACAAAAGCTTAACAAAAAAGTTCTAGTTAAGTACATCAAATTAGTCAAAATGAATTGGATTTTTGAATAGGAATAATTAAACTTTTTCTATATTCATCTAATTATTGTTTAATCTCAATTTCGGTAATTTTACCAGTGACGCAATTTGGCGACACATAACTTTTGTTCAAAATAGCTGACCCAGTGCATAAATGTCTTTTATTTTAGTAGAACTAGCAAAAATATTCAGAAACTGGGCGTTAATTTGTAGAAGTAAATTTTAAAGGAAAAACCATTTTGTGATGCAAATATTTGCAAATTAGCAAATGCAGCACATTACTATTTCTTTTATTTTGAACAAATTAAGTTTACGAGAACAGTATACTACAGAAAAGGAAACCGTTTAGCTAGGTGGTATCGAGAACAAAAATATTTTTAATTTACACACCTTGTCCCGTACGTAAGTTGGCTCACATGTTAAAAAAATATTTACGTTGAATTAAATAATAGAATACGTAATTAATTAATAGAATATATTTAAAACGAAAATATTCAAACATTATTTATACATTTTTAGTTAAAGATGAAAATATGATAGTATAAAAATAACACAAATATATATGTTAGTTTAATCTCATTTTTCACCACCTTTTATTCTAAACAACTGCCACAATTCTTTTAGGTATTTTATTTATTAAAACCGGATGTAAATTTGTTTCAAATTTTATAGTTTTTATTCTATTATTGGCAAAACAATATATCATTTCGTTTTATGTCTGTAACATTAATCAAAATTGCTGTTAATATAAATAATTATTTTTATTGCACAGCTCATTAAAGAAGAGACAAAGGGCTATTTATTTTATTATTTATTTTAGACCTACAGTTTAAGTTATGTAGGGGAGAACATAAAACTACCTTTTGGTGTGAACAAGTCCGAAATCAGTTTCCCAAAAAGTGGGGCGCTCCCTCTGATGAGGAGGGCGCGAAACGAAATGAATTAATTATTTGGACATTTGCGCTTGTAATATTTTCTAAACAAAACTTTTCGAATAAATATCTAAACTAAATCAGGCGAAATCTTATCATTCTACAGTCAAAAATCTGTCTGTGGTACTATATAAAATGTCTAGGCGTTTTATAAAATGACGGAATTTATAATCTTGACACATATACAATGGACGTATTCTACTGGTGAATTCATGTTCTGTAGCTATTATAAATTTGGTTCACTTCTCGTGTCGTCTCGTATTTAACTTTTCATGTGAGCAATAAATCGTACTTCCAATAGAATTCACATACTCGTATAGTTGAGAATTGGGCGAAAGCCCTTCCATTTACTAGGATTTATATAACGACGACTTAATTTTTAGTCTTTGCCTTTCTACTGGAAAGTAATTTTGCTGAATTGTGACATTTATTCTACTCAGTTCGGATAATCTCGGGAGAGATTCCCTTCTTTGAAGATTATAAATTATTGAAAAGTACTTTATTAATAGGAATCTCAGCAATATATTTTCGGGGAGTATGGTTTTATCCACTGGCGACAATATTTCAAATGAACATTCAATGGGGTATAATATAATAGAAGATAATCCTATTTTATATACAAAGTAATATTACAGGGTCATTTTAACATAAATCTACTTAAACAAAAACATCACGAGAATTTATATTTAGCAAAGAATATCTATTTAACTTTTTTTTATCTACAATTATTGAATATAGGTATCACACCCTAAATACATTATGCTACTCATATTATGATATTATTTCATATTCCACGGTAAGTCTGTTTTACCTTCCGTCACCTTAGGTAACGTGGGAATCTATGGTCTTTGGTCAAAAATTCGTTGGAGAGTTATTAATGAATGAGCACGTTTTAGGGTCCCTTGAATTCGATTTTACTATTTGTATTACTCCAATACTACGAAACCAAATATTAAAATTCTTTTGTACTTCTCGTTTTTACACCCATATGAACAGATGATTAATTTTCAGTTATAATTGATGAGCTTCTGGCAAATATAATCTTAGTCTATTATTTTGAATTTGAGACATTAACAAAACTTTCTACCGTCCTTAGCGTCAAAGATTTTTGTAATTGAATTTAATGTTAAATATTAGAAAATGGATGTTAATGGTAAAGTAACAGAAATTAAACAATGATTAGAAATTACCTACTTATTATTGACTTTTATAGGACAATGGTGGGTTTTGTGAGATACTGGTATTTTAAATGGTACATAATTGAACCCTGTGGTGCACTCTCCACGCCAGCAATGAGTGCTCGTAAGGTGACGCTTGGTAAACGCCCGCACGGTACAAATATGTCATCATCATTACCGAAATCTGCGTACAAAGCAGATTGGCACACCCAGTAAAGGGTAATATGCCGTGATGATATATTTATTTATTTATCTGATAATTTGAAAACAGGAAAGTCAATGAACAATTTCTTATTTTAAAGTAAAATACATTTATTAAACAAAATAAGCCTACACGTTTTCTTCAAAATCAACCAATCCACTAGGACTAAGGTTATTTTTGCTGAATCTCTATAGGATTATTGTTGTTATTGTAGAAACATTGAAATTTACAATGTAATAACATAACACTGAGATACTTTTTGAGAGAAACAGTTTTACTAAACTGTTAGGCCCGTGAAATTAGATATCGTTGTATATAACTCAAATTTACAAAATTTGAACTAGGTATATTTGTTTTTACCAGAGGCTCATCAATTCAATTGGAAGTACCCTAATTTAAAGCCCTTGCCACTTTTTCTTAACAAAACGCAGTTAAATATAATTTTTGACATTTTATGTTTTTACAATGGGTATATAACGTATATACGTTTTTATAAATACGAGTATTTCTGCGTATTTAATAAATTTAATCATATACGAGTCTGAATGTTACAATAATAACTGTAGAAAAACAGTGGAATATTATATATTTTATTCTCACACAGGCCTGAATGCTTATCCCCTCTCTATGCGCGACACGTCACAGCGTGAGGCCAAAGACTGCATTGTATGCATAGGAAATAAACGGAATTTTTAACAAATAGACTTGTAAAATGGGATTCATAAATATATACAATTTGTGAATAAATATTCAAATATTATATAATTACCATTTTATTTAAATTACTAATAAATTTAACTAGCAAGAAACAGCCAACTGAAGCTAATTCATCTACGGAAGCGGAATACATTGCACTTTCGGCAATAACCAGAGAAACACTTTGGTTGAGATATCTAATTTCTGAAATATGGCCAGCCCTAACATCTAAACCAACTATTATTAATTCCGATAATAATAGTTCAATACATTTAACTAAAAATGAAGGATTCAGTCAAATAACAAAGCACATTGACATTAGACATCACTTTATAAAAGAGAAAATTGAAAATAAAGAAATAACGCTGGAATATATGCCAACAGAAGAAATGATCGCAGATCCATTGACGAAGGCATATTTTAGTATGTCAATGAAAATTTTATTTTATTGAAATTTCTTTAAGGGGGATATTGAAAAAAATAAACAATATTTCAATATTTGGATCAACGTGATCGAGTATGGATAATTAAATAAAAATAATAAAATACGTTATAAAGTATATGTTCTTTCATTTTATCTCAACTTATTTATTTCATTTATATTTCGTCTTTTTTAGTCATAAATAAAATATTAATTACAAGCTTATTTGTTAAAAATTATGTATATATCATATGCTTACAATGCTGTCGTTCGCCTCTTGCTGTGCTGTGACGTCACGATATATCAGTATGCAGGCCTGTATTCTCGTGGGGCCTCAGTTTTAGCCTTCAAATTCAATGGATGCAGAGTTAAAAAATTATAAAGCAATTAAGTTTAATAAATCATGCCAGCTATGCTAGAACTATAAATTTTATTTTAACAATATTGGTACAGTCAATGAAGTTACTTAATTCTATTCTAGAGATCCAAGGTTCAAAACTGCAAAGCAATAAGGTTATTAATTTGTTTTAGTTTTATAGCTACGTGTCCATTTAATTTGATGATTTGAAAAATCCAACACCAGGAAAAATGTGCTCTGCAATATGAAATCCCTTTGTCCAATTTTTGCGATTCACCCTTTTTCATTCTGTAACAAATATGCTTGAGAGCTTGAGGTCTGTGGTCCAGATACATTTGTAGGCCAGTGTGTCAGTCGTAAAAAATGTTTCTGCATCGAACATTAAATCAAAGTTGGCCGCTAGGCTACAAGCTGACCACTTGTTCGTTTTATATATTGTTTCGGTAGTAGCTGGGTTTTCCAATATCGCTTGGGATGCAATCGCAATCACAGATCGCTGCACGGTGAGAGCAATTTCGCTACAGATGGTAGTCGATAAAACTTATTGCCGACTGCGACAGTAGTATTAATAGTGATAGTGGTGTAATACATAGGAGATCTCTAATAGCTATAGTACGAGTATTAGAGAAAGTATTAGCAAATAGTGTCGGTGCAGTGGTCGAGCATGTTAAATTTACTTTGAATTTTAGGAAAGTACTTCGATTCCCGGTTAATGATATTAACGTAAAACAATTAATGAGTTAACCGTAAAAATTGTTAATGATGTCAACTAGGTCATTTGTAGACCTACGAGTGTATTGAATTATAGTTAATGTTAAAATAAATAAAATAATCCTCATTTCACAAATGATGATTTTATTGTTGTGTTGTTTAGGATGGCTGTGGATGGCGTCGCCAGTGCGCATCAAGGAGCTACGAGTACCGGCCGTAGCGCGTCACGGAGCGGCCGTGGTGCTGGACTGCGACTATACGCTGGACGAATCGGACGAGGGCCTGGTGGTCAAGTGGTATTTGAATGACCAGTCACGGGCCGTGTACGTGTGGATCCCAGGCGGGTCTGTAGGCCCCCGTGGCTTGGGAGTGCTGAGCGGTCGCCTCAACCTGCAGTACCGCGCGTCTCTAGACAAGCGCACAGAGCACCGCGCCCTTCATATCCCTGCCTCAACTAGGGATGTCGCTGGAGACTACACGTGTGTCGTCTCTACCTTCCACGGCGAGGATAGACAAACCAAGTCAATGCTCGTCTTCGGTAAGTAATATATTGAAATCATATCCCCCACAGAATACCTTTCTAGCATCCACTAGACTGATATTGAATAGGATTCTTTGTTTCGCTCATTCGCGTCAACGGTTTACCACCACTGCGACGAAAAAGTAATGCCGATTTCACTAGCAGGAGAAACAAAGCCACTGGATTATTGTTCGTATGTAAACCATGCTTAACAAATATATGGTTCCATTATCTTGTAAAAAATAAATTAATTTCTTTTAATTCTTTTTCCATCTTTTACCACAAAATAGATATTTGTTTTGTTTTACACTTTGTTTTTTAGAATTATTTTTACATGAACTACCTCACAATCAAACTTAATTGCAGTTGCAGTAGTTGCTTTTATCTTTAATCGATCAGAAAATTTATGTTGTCACAAAGACGACTTCAAGAAATGAATCTGATTCTCTAACTGCAGTTACAAAACTACTTTTGAAACAGATAAACAAAAGAAACCGAATCTAGTTATCCAGAAGTAGAAGTTGCTTTACTGCTTAATATATGAATATACACGTACATTCTACTGCTAAATGTCATTTTGCTTTATGTATATTTTAATGACTATAAGTAGATATGTACCTATAATATTATTGTACAGGATTTTTTTACCAAATTTTGCGTAAAGGTAACTATAGTTTTTGTTGTGAATATACGTACCTAAATATTATCACCGGGTGATGCGATTTTGTACTTGTGTCCTAATTATTGTTTTGTAAACTAGAGATTCACGGGCTTGGCTTGAAGCTTGAAAACTTGGCTTGGCTTGAAAAATTAAGCCAAGCCTGCCGTTCAAAAAAGCTTGACTTCTAAGTCAAGCCAAGCTTCTTCTCCATCAAGCCCAAGCCAAACCAAGCCTAACATTTAAAAAAGCTTGAATTTTCAAGCCAAGCCAAGTCTTTGACTATCAAGTAGCTTGGTTGAAAATAAGCTTTTTCAAGCTTTTCTTGATAAATGTTAACGAAGCCGACAAAACCGTAATTTTATGGTGGTAACGTACTTTCTCATTGCTTCGGCAACTTCTAAGAATTGGAGTTACCAAAAGGACCAACCTTCACTACCTGCTAGTATAGTAAGTTTCAAAATTATATAAATAGAAAACTATACCCTTCATCATTCTTATTATGCAAAGACCACTTATTTTCTCAATCTGAACCAACTAATCGCACATTGTAGTTCGCGCACACAATCAAGTACTTAAATAATTTATAAAATGTTAAAAAAGTTTTTAAAACCAATGATAAATAATAATATACTCGTATTTTTTTTATCCTTTACATAAATTAATATAAAAAGTATAATGAAAAATTATAATACAAAATTCATTACAAATGTCAATCATTACATATAAAATTATTTATTTTTTTTATATTCTTATTGTCAAGTAAAACGTATTTTGTATAAAAATGAATTAATTAAATACAGATATTAGATTTGATTTTGAAACCAAAAAAGAAAAATATTAAATTTATCTGATTACATTTCACATAAACCTAATCAATATTCATTTGAATTTTAACTAATTTGATTTTAAATACCAAGCATCAAGCTTCAACACATAATATTTATTACTCGTATTTATTTGAATGCTACAAATAGATCATTTTGCTGCAGAATAAAAATTATAAAAATAATAATATACTCAACACCGCAAGGTAAATTGAGTGACAGACTACGTATGATGATGATAATTATTGCATTTTTAAGTTGCATTTTATGCAATGTTTTGTTATTCTGGTATTTCCGAATCATGGAGACGACACATTTGCTGTTTGTGGAAATTGATATTTATATACAAAGATTTTAATGCTATTTTTAGCTCAACCTCTAATGTATCCGCAATAAACCGATCTTGTCTACGACATGTGTAATAAACAATAACAATGTACCGACAAAGAGAGCATTCTCTTTTAAATATTACTTTGATACAAATTTTCATTGTTCATAAATATGAGTTAATAAATAAACAAATAAATATATAACCACGGCTTATTTCTGGGGGTTTATAATTTGCTTTTATTCAAAAAATTTCGGTAATAACAAATCCGTATCGTTGAGGGTATTTATTTTGCGCTATTTGAATTTTGACATAATTACAGTATTGTATTTAACTTACATGATTCCGAACTCAAAAATCTATACAAATTTTATAGGAAGAAGCAAGTAGGTATTTATTTCGTGAACAAACAAAATTTCGGGGAAATTACCATCTGTAGAGTTTTATGATTTCCAGATGAATTTGAAGTAGGTATGCAAGGTCAGTCTCAGGTCAGTTTCATCCCATCGTAAACTCCAAAATAATTAAGTATTTATTTGAACACTGTTCTTGCGTGTATGGAGTCTCGAGTTTTTTTTTTATTTATACAGGGTAAATATGAACTATATAGTATGACAAACTTTAACAGTTTGTTGGGAGGTCATTTCGAGTAAAAATAGCATAATGAACTTAAGTCCTACTCATTTTTGTTATTAAAATACAATAAAGTCTAACTAATGCATATGCCTACTTGAATGAATGCAGTTAACAAAAATAATAATATTTCAAGCCAAGTAAACCTATACATTCTCCAAAATCTAACATGCATACAGTGGCTCACTAAATTATTTGTACACTTTACTTTTGTCAGTAAAATGTAAAATAAGAAGGGTTTTCTAATAGAAATTATATTAAAAAATTGATCATAGACTTGATTCGAAATTTCAGAATCAAATGTTTAATTTTTTTATGTTTGACCTACACATAATACTTTGATTATTGACACTGTTGCTAGGTCGTAATCTGTCAGTTCATTGCACTAGTCCTAAATGATAAAAGGTACGTTCTATCGGTGTCAATAATATTCCTACTAGAACAAGAATATTCTTAAAGCAATAGAACGTTCAGTAGCAAATAACTGTCAAGTAAAAAATAAATACGAAAGAACAGCGGCAGTGGTTGTGTTATTGTTAGTTAACAACTAAAGATAACTGTGTATATATTTATTCTGGATCTTCAAAATGTTGTTATGCAATTATTATAGAGATTATAATTATATAAAGATATATTAAATAATAGAAACGTAAAGGAGGTATTTTTGTTGAGCACAGTCTAATCTGAACATTCACAAATGTAACAGAAAGGTACGCGCGACAGTCAGCTAGTAAAATTTTGAATTTATCTCCACTCTATATATCTTCCTACTAGCGCTTCCAGCTCTGAAGTTGGAATGATTCGTAGGAATATTCAGATTTTTTTGACGCAAAAGAATGATCAATGAGGTTCTCCTAGAAGAAGTAAGAAGATTTTTGACACCGATAGAACGTACCTAAAGTAATTGTAATTATGTCAAAACTCAAAATTACTATTTATTTCAAGCAAAAACTAGCATTACATGAAGAAAACACAAATTTATTAAATATTACATATGTATTTTAATTATTATAGTAATGATTAATATTGATACACAGTATTATTACTAATGCTAATTCCTTTTATTTTACAATGGAACTAGCTTCTACGCCTGCATGCACCAGCCAAATATAAGAATGACATGACATTATTATAATAAAAAAAACCTTGATGTATAAATAACATACCTTAATTAACAATGTTCTTTATTATTGGCTTGTATTGAAAAATTCTCCACATTTTTTTGAAAATAAGATATATTTTTGCTTATTGTGGTTTTTGCGTTTATGTTTACTATCAACAAAAATAACATAACCATATACGTGACTATAACAATGATGACAAAAGCAAAGTCAATACATACTTTGCAATTTTTACAAAATATTAACAATTTTACAATAAAAATGAAAGAATTGATAATAAAAAAATCTGATGTGGTCAGCACATTACTTTCCGTTAGTTATATGCGGTATTTACGAAAATTCTATCGGCGAACTGTTACCGGTAAACAGCATTTTAACAGGTAATAGCTACCGGAATCGATATTTTAAGAACACAAGTGGTAAATAGGGTAGATCCATAACATATGAAAAAATTTAAAACAGGTTAGAAATTTGACGTAGTTAACAAACTAAGCAGAGTCCTACTTTGAACACATTTCCACTTTTAACGCGCGCGCTTCACCTTGCGTCACTACCTTTTTTTGAGATTAGATTCTTTATGAATCCGGTAGATGGATCTGGTAGATATTTTCGAACACGGTAACTTTTTACCGCTCGTATTTTCGAACACAGTCGGCAGATGAGGTATCTACCGGTAGAATTTTCGTAAATGCGTATGTATTTTCTATAAAATCCATACAGAAAGTTCCTTGCAAATGAATCTAAATTTCTTGTATGTACATTACCTTTCGACCGTTTTATGTATTTTATACAAATTCTATACAGAAAGTTTCGAGCAAAAATATCCTATAATTCGAGTAAAATTATAACACAAATATACTACGAATATGTCAATTGGACTTGACACTGACATCTTTCAATTAGAACTATTTAATATAGTATCTGTGTCTAGCATAGCTGGCTGATTTATGAAATTTAATTTCTTTATAATTTTATAACTATATCCATTTAATATGAAGTATAAAATGCAGTTAAATTGTATAGAGAATACAATGTTCTTTAATATTTATAATAACAATAAATGTGAAAAAATGATATATAACATCGTTTTGTCAAAAAAAAAAAATGAGGGTACTTCCGGTTGACCAATTATAATCAAAATCTAATGAGCTCTTCAAATGGATGCAACGAAGAGGAATGCGAAAGAATTATAATTTTTGGAATTGTAGTATTACAGTTATCGTAGATGAAAATTTTGTTACACACACACACACACACACACACACAAACATACACACACACACAAACATACACACACACACACACACACACAAAAATACACACACACACACACACACACATCCACACATACACACACATACAGACATCATCGTAAAAATAGTAAAATCATATTCTAGGGACCTTAAAACGTGCTTATTTATTAAAAAATCACCACCGCATTTTGACCAAGAACCTTCCTTACCTAAAGGTGACGGAAGGTAAAAAGAGTCAAACATAAAACTTTGTATGTCACGTGTACATAATGCACTTTATTGGACTTGCCCTCTTTAAACAAGGATGTGTCCTATAAACCTATGCATTATGTACTAATAATATAAATACAAAAATTGAGACACAAAGTTATTCGTACATCTACAGTTGTACAATTATTTAACAGAATACTAAATTTTAATATTTAGTGGGTTACTCATTGGTTTTAATTACGCTTCCAGTAGCTTAGGCACTGATTTTCTTAAATTAGATGGTGGAATTTATATCCGGAATTGCTAAATAGTGTAAAATATTTTTTTACCGAGTCGCCTATCTATCTAGTTCCGACCATAAATTCTAAATAGGGTTGAAATCAGGAGATGGGGAGTTGTTTTAAGTTTAGATATGTCTGGGATCATTTTCTTGCAGGGATATGTAATCCCCTCTCAGTCCTAGTTTAACCGCGGAAGATTGCATTTTTTTTTAATTGACAAGTAATTGTATTTATTCTTAATTTCATTAATAACACTTAAATTCCCCAACCCGTCAGCAGACATATAACCTCAAACAATAACGTTTACACAGTCGTGTTTTATTGTGTCACACAAATTGTTTGCATCTAGCTAGACTTCGCGATCAAATATGCCCTGAATTTTGGAATAGTTATTTCCCTAGAAAACAGTAAATTTAATTTATTTGGATCAGATGGTAGGCCTATAGTTTGGAGAATATCAAATACCGAGAAGTAAAGTGTACGAATAATTTTGTAAGCCACTATATATTATTAAAAATAATAATAGTTTTCTATTAATAAAAACTACTGGCAACCCTGATAAGATACATTTGACAAGTGTGCGTGCCTTTTAATTTATGTAATTAAATATACTTCCATTTCCAATTTTGTTTCTGGTAAAATTTCCGGTCGGTTTGATATATAAATACCCTTGTCCTACATTTAAAAGACATCCCCTCTTTACCTCTTTTCAAAGTCAAAGAATCTTCCGCGGCTTAGTTTGTCTTTAATGAGAAAACAACGATCTCTTGTTTATTTTAAAATTTCATGTTCCATGGTCGCTCTATCGGTGTAATATCATTAAAATGCAAAAGCTCAAGTTTTGTAAACTTTGATTTTCTTCCAGAACGACGCCACCGCACGTTAACTTACGTGAACAATTCTTTTATTAAAAACTTAGTGATGCATGACGAAATTTGCAAAAGGTATAATGGAGCAAACAGTGAGAAACTAGAAAATGAGTGAACTATATTAAAACCAGACATTAAAATTTTATAATAAGGGCTATCAAAGGTTTTAATGCCTTTAAATCTACATCACACATCTACATATCTACTACTTTTTAACATTCTGTTGGTGCTTTCGCCTTTCTGAAATTCGGAATCCATTTTAAATAGATAACAGAATGCAAAAAATAACAAAACAAGGAATCTAAACCTAATATTACATTTGAATTTATAATAACACGACATTTAATTATCACGGACATTTGGATGAAAAAGAAAGATTTATGTTGAATGATATAGGCTGCTGAACTAAACCAATCTTCGTGACTCCAATTAATAGAGAACTCCATTGTTTGAGAATTAAATGAGTTTAACATCTACGTAACAGAATACTAAAAAAATAGGGCTTACAATAATTGATGTCCAGTTGCACCACTAACACTTAAAAAATAATTTTTATTAATTTAATTAAGGGAAAATATGGGTCCGCAGCCCTGGATTTTATTGAAATAAATAAGTTTTTAGTCGACCTTAACAAAAAATGGAACTTTTCGTACGCAAAAGTGGCCAAAAAATGACCGTTTTTCTGCAGATTTCATTATTATTCGATTTAAGGTAGCGCCATCTATTATTTCGAGTGTTAATTATGAGAAAGTAAACGTTTCTGAAGGAGTCACAAAGATGTACAATTGTTCAGTTGTTATAAATAGTTATATCAATAAATAATAAATAAATATCTAACAAATTTATAAATTTTATAAAAAGTGTTATTTCGTCCTTGTCCGTTTTCTGGTCTCGGGTTATCAGACTCGGCCGAAAAAAATTAAATTTTTAGCCTTATTAATTAAAAATTTCTAAACGAAATTTTTTTATAGTTACCATTGCCGAAACTAACTCTTGAAAAGGAAATCAACTAATTGTCTAATAAAGTGTGTGTAATCTCCCTCGAGAGCTGGAGTTGCACTTATAAAGGTTTGGCGCGAGAATGGGGGTCACTTTCTTAGCAAAATATTTCTTCGCCCCTAAATACATCCCAAAATTAACTAACCTAACACACAAAACTCACGGTTAAAAAAGTAGGGTCGAGTTTTTCGCATTTGGTTATAGTAATATTATTGTATAGTAGTATTATTATAGCTCAATTACACCAACTGGACATTAGAGAAATATAAAAGCTAAATAAGCTGTTCAACAACGGTTCCCTATTTTTTGCACAAGACCGACTCGAACGTTTCTTGTAAACTACGCCTTATCGGATTTTTTTAACAATCCCGCGTTCAGTACTGTATCCATGTTTTTCAATTTACATGAAGTTTCATAAAAAAAAATCTGGTGTGGCCAACACAATACCTCCCGCCATTTGCAGCCCGTATCACAAAAAGATTAAGTTAATCCTTATTTTTGGATTAGCGAATTATACTCTAATTTTGACAGTTTATTTCTTAAAATATAGTCTAATTTAATCCAAGTAACTACCTTTTTTTAAACCACTCAACAGGATTAAATCCTAATTACAGAGTGGGTTCACATTCACATCCATGACTTAGTGGGATTTGAACCCAGAGCCCCGAGGGCACTCATGACATGAGGCGTTGCTCTAACCACTGAGCCACCGGAGCTATAATAAAATGAAGATAAAATTTTAAATACCGGGATAGAATAAAACTCACTAATCCAAAAATGAAGATTAGCTTAAACATTTTTGTGAATTGTTAATATTTATTAATCTAAATACATACCTACATATTTACTTATGCTGAAAACTATTGAATTCCTTTTCTATTGTTCTATTTACTTTTTTCTTTTTAAAACGTTACTAATATTATTTTGAAATGATTAGTTCTTTGATAGTGTCATTTATCTGTCAGTTACATACATTTGAATAACAGCGTTTTGTTTGTTTAAAGCGTAGGCTCTGGGATCTATATTATAGATAATTTTATGAATTTATCCATAAAATATATAGAAAAAGTATTAATGCAAATCTATAAAAAAATTAATAATCTTTAATTTTTATAATAACATTAATCTCGAAAAAATAACATTTAAAGGTATTTTTCGAAAAAAACTATTTTGAGCTTTTAGTAAAGTGCCATTTCCGGTTCTCCAATTTTCACCAAAATCTAATGGGCTCTTTCCATTACAGAAAAAGTTCGAAATACAAAATTTAATTTTTTTCTGAATGATAGTATTTTAGTTAGAGTGGAGGATCCACACTCACAAACACACAGACATCATTGTGAAAATGTTAAAATTGGATTCTAGGAACCTTAAAACGTTGTCATTTACCAAAATCTCGATATGCTATTTTTAGCACAATCCCTACACCTCCCTCACCAAGGGTAGCGGGAGGTAAAAATAGAGAGCCTCCAATTCTTTGTTTTGCAATTGTAAGCATCCGTTTATTGCAGCACAGACGAACATTTGTAGGTAGTGCAGAGTATTCATCAATCGGGCTGACAAGGAGACAATACGCGCACTAGTTGAATAGAATATGATATTCGGCAGAATTCCAAATAACTGTGATATAAATGAGATACAGAATCTGCTTGAGTCAGTTAGGAATCCGATGAGAATATGAAAGGGTACATGAACGCCTAGCACTTTGGCAGTTTATTCTATTTAACATATATTCGTATATACCATCCTATCCGAATGTATTCATGGATAACTAGATTAGCATTCATTTATAAAATAAATTTACATCGCGCAATCCTATGCAGACATGTTTCCTTCCTTTGTTTCATTTATATTCATGCTGCATAATTCTATTTCCAAAATTCAATAGAGTGTATTCTTTTAGAATGGATTTGCGAAGAACAAAGACTTTGTTGTAACACATGCAAAGTGCATTCATAAAAGTCAAAGCCCTTTAATTGCGGCAAACACGCTATTTACCAATACTAAGACAATACATCGGCTCCAG
Organism: Harpalus rubripes; assembly: GCA_963082715.1. NCBI lineage: Eukaryota > Metazoa > Arthropoda > Insecta > Coleoptera > Carabidae > Harpalus > Harpalus rubripes. Next base: position 34,255,867 of record OY720454.1, read on the forward strand.
CAGCTTCATTCTCCAACGGCTCCATTCCAGCCAGAAGCAATTACCATTGCAGCCAAATAAAATTCCAATCCAATGAACTTCGATTCAATTTTCCAATTGAAATTATGTCTCAAATTTACTCAATAGCCAATAGTTTCGCTATAACTTTACTCCTTAAATTAGACAAAGAATGGATATTACGCGAGACTTAACTCTATAAATCCGTAAAGAATTTGCACAGTTCCTTAATAGTTCCGTGATGTCTTTGCCTTCGGACCGTTCAAATAGGAAATCATGCGCTCAAAGACCGTATATTGCAAACTTCGTTTCATTGTTCCAATTCTTATATCCTGCTGTTAAAAGGAATCAATAAGTGAAACTTCGTGAAGACTCAAATTAAATCCATAATTAGATACAGATACTCGTACTAGTAATTGTCATACTATGTTAAAAAATAATGCTAAATAATTAAATTTATTGTCTATACTTTTTTGAAAACTAATAAGCGATAGTTTCATATTTTTTTTGACATTTCTTACAACCAATGAAATGTTCAATTTTGTGTCACATATCTGCGTTTTAACCAATCCTGTCATTATTATACTAAGAATAAAGTTCTAGAGATTATTCCCGGGAATAACATACGTCGGATAGTAATCAACACATAAGTAAAATGAGTAAAAAAGACCAATTTTGTGCCATGTCTGATCATGAAATAAACCAAAAAAATACAGAAACCACTTCCAGAAATACCATAATTAGTAATTATATCTTTTGATTATTTATTTTGCATGGTCAAAGTGTGTTCTAGTTGTCAAAACTTACCAACTGAGCCATGTAAATGCATGAAGCTATAATTAATTACGACAGTAGATAGCGTTACAATAGCTTGACAGCCTGATTCCGTTGTTTGAAACTCGTGGATCAAAAATAAACTAATTAAATTCGAGAGTTCGATAAATTGGAAAATAATTTTCCAGATTTTTCTCAAACTTGTAGCCATTTGGTAATTGCATGGCAACAAGTTTTCGGAAATCTGTCATATTATTTTCAACTTACTCTCAGTCTCTTGTTATATTATTATTAAGAATAAAATACATGGTTCATATTTTTGTAGAATATTGCATCCACGTAGTCTTTAAACGATGGTTTTGAGCTGGACAACCGTCGTGTTGAAACCATATTTCACCCATATTAAGATTCAAATTATTTAAACTTGGTACAATCTGATTTTGCAGCAGTTCCAAATATATTTCGCCATTGATATTTCCATTAATAGCCAGTCCAAATATTAACTATTAGTGGATAATGAATCCTACTTTCTTTAAATAAATGTAAATTATGCCTGCTCCAATATCTGCAATGGTGTGAATTTACTTCTCCTGTTATGAAAAAAGTAGCTTCTTCAGTAAACAAATTTTTGTTCTTGAAATCCGGATCGATAATAATTTTCTCAAAAAGTAGCTCACAAAAGGTAATTCTTTTCTCATGGTCATTGTATCTTAACTCCTGGTGATTTTGAAAATGGTAAGAATGAAATTTTTTGAATTTTAATAATTTAAATACAGAAGTTTTCCTAATATTTAATCGATTTGTCAAAATTTTCGTATATAAAGCTGATTATTTTCTTGTATTGCTCTTAGTAAATTATTTTTCTTTTCTTCAGTCCGCGCAGTTTTTGTTCATGTTCTCTGCTTATGATTCTTATCTAAACATCCATCACTTTTAAAATTTGAAGTTGGTAAACATAGTACACACATTTCTTAAACTATAGCCAGCATTGTACCAAAAAGTAACCATTCGAATCTTTTCTTCTTTACTAAACATCTTTAAAGAGTAATAACAAGTTAATTTGGCATTGACAACGTTAACAACCTATGTTGCATTTTACCTGGAACGATGCAGTACCATATAATAACTAGTATCCCTGGTAATACAATAATAACAGTATACGAGGTAAGGGCGCGTTTTTTTATTCCGCTGATACGTATCCCTGCAATATTAACTTGGAGATAATCGTTTTTTATTACATAGATACATCTGCTATGCAACTGGACAGTGTTTTTCATTTACCGTTATTGTCAAAATATGCCGAGAGGAAGAAAATATATTTGGAAATAAAAGCAACAGAAGATTTATAATAGACACAGTAATACATAATTTTACAACTAAAATAAAGAATGAACTGCTTAATCACATAATATGACAGCTAATCTAAAATGGCGGACCAGAAAATCAATAATTTTTCTTAAAATATATAGGTAAATTCTTTTTCTGCTTCATTCATTAAATAGTTTGTTGTATAATAATATAATATGTTTAATTTTTTTTTAACATATTATCTTTGACGCAGAATTACCACGAAGCATAGATTGTTAAAATGCAATACGATCGATAAAGAGAGCGGTACGGGAGCGAGGGATTTGTATCGTGTAACATTTCGACCGGGTGGTATTCGACGGCGTGGAAATATTTGAATTTCTGTAGAACGGACAAAGTGGTGAGGGTACATTTCGACCGGTTGGGATTTCGATCGCGTGAAATTTCAAGCGGATGGGATTTCGACCGCGTGGGATTTCGATTGCGTGGAATTCGACCGCACGGGTTGCTTCGATTAGATGTACGAATGTATTTGAAAGTTATCACGAAACGAAAATCAACATACCCAAAGATATTAATCTTCAGTAACTACTTTAGAAGTATTTGTAACAATAGTAAACATGACAATAATTGTTTCGTATACAATATTCTTTTGCAAACAAGTGTCACGAGAATCAGGCCGATTATTCTAATTGAATAATATTTATAAAATATTGTTCCCGTAATAAGTAGTTTCTTGTTCAGATTACGTTTTAATACAATTTTTGTTTTGTATACAATACAATTTTGGTCACCTGAATACCAATGTTCACGTGAATATCAAAAATAAAATTGATTGTATACGAAATAACAATTGTATTGATAACAATATTGTATTCTAAACAAGTATCACGAGAATCAGGCTGAAAGATACAGTTGAAAAAACCCAGAATTGTTGTATAATATTCAAAATAAGTTTACTATAATTATATTTCTTGTTGTAGCTTAGCATATTACATCTTTATTTGGTGTTGCACAGTACACAAACTGCATATTTGTGTGCACATAGTGACAGCTACAACAATTTGTTACATTGTTAACACAATCGTATCCATTTTGATTTTAATCTTAAATATCAACTTTAATGTCGTTCAGCAATTAAACTTTTACGGAGTATTATAAGCACTAGCAGCTATAGAGCAAGACAGCACTTTTGGTTGTATACGTGATTAAAATTTGTATACTGCCTTCGGGCTTGTATCTATAATTATTATTATTTTTGCTTTTAAAAACGGAAAAAAAAATATTACTATTACTGATTAATTTACAAGTTATATATGAGCTGTTGAAAGTCGCATAAAATATCATTTTATTGAAATAGTAAAGCAAGTTTGTATTTTACTTGACGTGACTTACACTAATTATAAGTACGTAAATATCAAAAATCAATAACATCTATTAATGAATAAAATTTGTTTCTCTTTGGTATTACAAAAAAATATAAAAGCAGAATAATATCTCTAGTAAAGATAAAAAAATTGCTTTCTCACAATTTTTTTTATAAAATATTACTGCTGATACGACGATGAAAATGACGAAAAATGCTTATGCTTAAGCTTAAGCTTAATGTTTTTCATTTTTGTCTTTTACGTGCGTTAAAGTAAAATTTAACTTTTTAAAATTTCGGTCGTTTCTCTACCTCCCATTTTAATTACTTAGTTTTAGTGGACTGGACTGTAAGAAAACAGGTGTATTTCGCTAAATCTATAGTGCGCATGTGCAATATATGTGTATACAAGGTTTATATACTTTATATTCTCTGCGCATTTCTTCATTTGACATCATTTTTTACACTGTTTACGCATGTAAGTAATCTATCATAGATTACGTTTAGATGCACAACCCTAATCATGAATCGAAAAAGCTCTCTGGCTATAACTAATTACAAGTATATATTTTCACTCATAATAATACTTTAAAAAATTGATCATCTAATTTAACTTTTGTAACTTAAATTCAAATGGCAGATAAGCTATTGTTTAAAATTAAAGTTTAAATTTTGTTTTTCAAAGTGTATCTGATTTTTTTATTTACAACAATTCTATTGGCCATATTATGGTCAAAACTGTAAATCTAATGCTGCAATTTTGAACGAATCTGTAAGTCTTACTGATCTGTAAAATACTGACAAAAACGCATCTATTTTTGTTGATTAATACAAAATTATACCTAAGAGTGACAGTTTTCGTTGATTCGTTGTGATTTTGTTCATTTTTTACAGATCTGTAAGACATACAGATTTTTTCAGAATTGCAGCATAAATCTGTAAACAATTGACAAAAGCACATCTATTTTTGTTGATCAATATAAAATTATAGGTACATAAGAGTGGCAACTTTCGTTGCAATTTTATTCACTATTTACACATTTAAGACTTACAGTTTTGATCATAATACGATCATATATCTGTTATCTGTATCATATTCCATTTATTTCATGCGAATTAAATCGTATCCTGTAATTCATTTTTGGATGATCTACACATCAACGCATATCGATATAATAATCTACTATCCAATAGTTAATAACTATACCCGTATCTCTTGATTTTCAAGTAATGAGTTTTGGGTAATCCATATCTGCAATACATCTCCAACACTACTAATTTATCGTTCCTTTCTTCTTTCAGTGCCGGAGAAGAGCCTCCGGCTTCAACCCCGTCGCACGGGCGATGGCGTGGACGCCGTATGCAGTGCCGAAGGCGTCTACCCGCAACCGGAAATGATCATCCGAATTACATATGAGTGAGTAGCACACACTCAATATCCTGTATAATGTAGAATCTCAATATATATATATATACAGGGTGTAAATGAAATAAGTGCATTAAATTTAACCAGTAATGTAACTCGACGAGAGCAACAATATTTCTTAATAACTTATTTTTCTAAGTCTTTTAGATTTTGAGTTAAAATTCTTTAAAGATTTGCTGCATATTTCGGCGCGCGCCCATGGAGAACAAATGACAGCTGTCGTATTCAAGTGGGATACAAACAGCTCAAAAATCGTCGGTTATCGGTTACACTTGCAGACACAGTAATTAATAAACGAATCAACGGAAATAACATTTATTATTAATTAATTCGTAATAGTACAATTTTTAAAATAAAGAAATTTAAATTTTGGATACCAAAATTATAATGTTGTGTATTAAACCAGACTTTTTAATCACCTGTGAATAGTGGAAGACAAGGAGGGGAGAGGTGCGGTAACGACAGGGAGAGCAAAGCATAGTTATTAGGTTATGAGATGATTATTTATCGTCGATAAATCATAATAGTTTAAATACGTTATTCAAAAAATGTAAGTACAAACTTTTGTCCATCTAAAAGAGGTACTCGAGTACCAATAATTAGTCGTCCATTTATTGTTCCCGCTCAAATATGTTTTAATGAAAATTTTTACAGCATTTTCGTCTGTCGAGATGTGTATTGTGCATAATAAATACACCTTCCCAAGTAAATTCAGTCTCATTCATGAACATTATGAGCCATTTTGGAGTCTGAAGCTTCTTGACTGAAAAATGTTTGGGAAGAGAAGAAAATTCCTGGATTGCAGTCAATAAAATATATTTAAATCGGCCTCTACCGGTTTCGGCAACACATTTGCCTTCTTCAGGAGCTATAAAATTTGTACAACGGATTCATTTGTGTTTTACAGTGTGTATTACAATTCTAACTTACGTGATTTATTTTATTTTATGTATGTAAATGTAACATACTAAAAAAATTAAATAAGTGGCGGTAAACCTTCTTTAAAAAACTTCGGAACTTAACATGTTCAAACTTCATTAAAAATTTTCAAAGGGTGTAAACTTTTTACAAATTTTATAATTTTGACGACTTTAGAGTACCTTATTATATTTATTTATTTATTTTTTTAACTGTGACGTCCAAATGTGTGTTGTACCTGTTATTTTTGTAATTTTAATATGTTACATTTACATACATAAAATAAAATAAATCACGTAAGTTAGAATTGTAATACACACTGTAAAACACAAATGAATCCGTTGTACAATTTTTATAGCTCCTGAAGAAGGCAAATGTGTTGCCGAAACCGGTAGAGGCCGATTTAAATATATTTTATTGACTGCAATCCAGGAATTTTCTTCTCTTCCCAAATTATGAGCCATTCCCAAAATCGAAGTCTGTTATGTGCTGAAAACAGAACTTTTTGCACATGTTATGGATATAACAGTTGCTTTTTTTAAAATTGTCATATGTGACACTCCGTATTGTGATGTGATAAAGATGTACAAGATTAACAAATGTGCGAATATTAAGAACAGAATGATTTGGTGATGATTTGGAAACGCCCCGTGTAAATGCGTTGGCAACTCCATGACACTGTCTTTATGTCAACCGTGATGTCAAGTAAAATGTAGTACAGATACGAGTAAAAAAATAAATAAACCATAGGTAAGTAATTACAATGTCTGTGTACTCGCATTTTGACAGAATTTTACCTTATAAACAAGTTTATTACTAATGTCAAAATTTAATTGCAACAATTGACAGGACTGTCAAATGCTAAAACAAAATTTTCATAGCTAGTGCTACTGCATTCAATTATCACAAAAATATTTGGAACGACTCGTCAATTCACGGGGTGGTAAAAATGCTAAAAAAATATGCGATTTCGAGAAAAAGTTATTAAGAAATATTGTTGCTCTCGCCGAGTTATATTACTGGTTAAATTTAATGCACTTATTTCATTTACACCCTGTATATATATATATATATATATATATATATATATATATATATATATATATATATATATATACTGTGTGTCTATTTTAAAGGTGTATATAGAAGATTAACATGGGAAATCAGTTTTTTGCTATTTCCTGCTCACCTAATTATTTTAAGCAAAAATGCGTCAAATAAAAGTTTTAGGGTATAAAATTCTACATGTAAAACTATAAACAGAATTACCTTTACATGCTTAATAACGACAGAAATTAGATATGAAAATGTCGAAAATTACGTTAAAAATATCGACAGCCATGGAATTGAACAAAAAATATAAAAATGCTTGACGTTTTATCTGTCACGTGATCTGTCACAAAGTAAGTTAACTTATTTGACGTTTCTGACAATTTTATTTTAACAAATATCGTTAATTATGGCAATAATAGAAATATAAAATTAATATATAAAGTTAAGAAAATACAGTTTTGTTTAAATAATATGAATATATGAAAAATTCAACATTACGTAACAAAATTATGTATGATGCTGTTATGTACTCTCAACTCATTTCCAATACATCTACCTTAGTACTACAAAATCAAATTGTCAGAAACGTCAAATAAGTTAACTTTTGTTGTGACAGATAAAACGTCAAGCATTTATTTATTTTTTGTTCAATTCCATGGCTGTCGATATTTTCAACGTAATTTTCGATATTTTCATATTTAATTTCTGTCGTTACAATGCATGGAAAGGTAATTCTGTTTATTCATTTAGATGCACCTTTAAGACAGACACACGGTATATATATATATATATATATATATATATATATATATATATATATATATATATATATATATATATATATATATATATATATATAGTTTGTAACTGATTTTTCTCACATCAAGTGATGAGGTTTTGAAAAGAAAATTGAGAGTCAAACTTCCAAAGTAAGGAATTAATTTTTTGAAGTAATATATAATTATGTAGGGGCGGAAAATCAGTTTTAATTAAAATATTTTCATATATTTATTTAGTAATACGGAATTCTCTACTATTTTTATTTTAATATATTTCAGATCAATTAAATGGAATGTAGAGTTTGAAATTGCTTCAACTATTTAATAGTTATTCTCAAAATGGCCGCGTTGTACTCTACAGTATGGTTGGCGGTTAATATGTGAATTTAGTTTTATATAATATTCTGCTCTGTTCATTTTCTTTTCTTCTAATTTTTTTAGAACAATCAAAAAGTGTTAATGTTTGCGCATTGATATCAATATTCGAAATATGTCATTATTTCAATAATTACGTAACCATAACAACGTGTATTTCATACACTGTAAACATTATTACGTACTCTGTGCGCATTATTTCGTGCACTGTGTACATATTTCGCATACACTTCCAAAATCAGACATAAAACGAACACAAACTTGCATTTTAAATTGTGAAATTTCATATTTACATGTGTAAAAATTCAAAAACAAATTTCAATGTGTCAAAATTTATTCAACTATTATTTGCCATATGTCAATAGATGTTAAAGTGATTACCTATGCCTACTTTTTAAATATTAAATGTAGTTTAAAATAAATATTGTTTGTATTTTGTTCGCGAAATGTTTATTGGTGTGTATTTGGAAGTAATTTCGAAAATTTTGATTTTATCCTGACGACCCCTGGCCTGCTCCATCATTTATAAAGTCACGTCAGTCTACTAAATCTTGAAACACACTCATACTGTACTATATTCGTCTATCTAAGCGAATGAATTAAATATGACTATTGTGTTTTCATCTACATAAATGTAAATACCTACTGAATATTGCGAATGCGAATGAATCCAAACCTAATAAAATATGAATGTTTTTATTGAAAAATGTATGTGTTTTGACCTTCTTTCTTTTTCATTACATATGTCTACGCAAATGGACCGAGATACATTCTTTATATTTTTATTTAAATCCACGTTCACCTATATGAAATATGACATATGTGTATGTACATATTGCATTTTAAATCAAATGTTATACAGTTGGACTACGAGAAGATTAAAAATATAACATAAATATGTATACATTTATGGATAATTGAAACTTGTTTACTTCCCGTATATAATTCAAAAATACACATTTCTCATATGTTAAAAATTTAAATTGACTCTTTCGCGATTTTAATTTTGTAAAATATAATAATTACTATGCAAGAATGTAAGATGGATGCTTCAAATTTTTAATTTTAAAATACAGGGAGTTATTTAATTAAGTGTATAACGCTTAACCCATGGTATTGTAGAACTAACTCCATCCATAGATAGTAAAGCTGGCAATAATTTTTGTATTACATGCTTTCTATAAAAAGTGAACCCCATTAAAACAGACCAATTACTTTACACAAATTGATTTTTATTTTTTTTTCAAAAATTTTGATCTAAAACGTAATTGGGGTTCTTCAAAAATTAAATACAGAGAAGCTATTTTTGTTTGGCTTAAATAAAACTGAATATTAGCTAATCGAGAATATGAAACTTAATTTGAAACTTTAGAATAATTGTCCAATATTTATAATACACTTAGCTGTTATGGTTCTAAATATTTAAAATGAAATTTAGGCAACATCAAGGTTAAAAATGATAATAAACTAATAATAATTATTATTATTTTTTAATATTTGGTACGACGATCTTCCGTCGAGACGGGGTTTGGCTTACCACATCATCAGTGAAGTCATTCAATTCACTATAAGTTGAGACTTACAAATACACTAATACTACATACTTACATATAAATGGTATCATTTTAAATTTAGGGTAATGCGAGATTTTTTTTGTTATTCTTAAAACTACTATTCTTTTTTATATGTGGACATGTTTGAGTTTGAAAGATCGATCCGTTCGGTTTATATTTTCAACAAACTAATTATAAAACCTATGCAAATGGTGAGAAATAGGTACAAATTTCTTTCGACCGGTTTAAAATACAGATTTTAAATTTAGAAGAACAGAATTTGTTATTCAAGTATTCCGCCATTTAGTATTTGTATACATCTCCTTTATTAGTTAGTAATATACCAGCTTTAATTCTAATAGGCATTGTAATCCTCAAGTCTGTTCGAGTATTGTTCCATATATCTTGCAAAGTTTTATTGTACGCACAGAATTTTTAAAATATAAAAATGGTCATGTATTTTGAGAACTACTGGTCGAATTGTTTATATTTTCTTTAAATTTTTATTGTCAAATGGTAATTGTTCACCCATTTAGCCGTCTGTGTAGCTTTTATAGGTCTCGAGATAGCAATGGTGGCCCATTTAAAATGAACACCTCTATAAATAATTGAATGCAGAATTATACACATGACATTGACAAAACCCTAGTAATTCGTTTGAAATCGAACATAAATTTCCTTTACCCCAGCCCCATTTAATATAAAATATTGTAATTAGGTAATGGATCTAATTTACTAAAAGTCTCATTTGTGTGTGTGTGTGTGTGTGTGTGTGTGTGTGTGTGTGTGTATGTGTGTGTGTGTGTGTTCTATATTCGGAGCATATAATTTAGTTACATACAAATTGAACTTCTTGGAAGTAGAAACGAGATAGCGCAAATGAATAAATGATGAAACATCATATCGTTTGTCAAAAGAGCATAAAATCTAGTCGCCCTGCAACAGATATGAGTGATATTCAACCAGTTGGATAAATTAAAACAAGTTTATATTCAATTCAGCGGAATGTATTTTATCTACAAGGTATTAAAGCGACAAGTATCTCCAGTGTTATGTTAATTTTTGTCGTTAAACTGGAAACTGGCGCTGTTGAAGATAACCCGCTACAGCAGGGCCGGATCCACCCGGAATTGCTTCCGGGAAACTCCAGAGTTGATAATCAACAGACATCTTACTCCAAGTAAATTCTTTTTATATATTCTCTTCGAAATTCTTATTACGAATTTCATTCAAATGTAACAAAATATCAAAAAGTACATGAATTTTATTGAACAAATAAAAATTAGAATTGAATGAAAAACATTATATTATATAAAAAATTGATACTATTTATGTAATAGAGTTATCAATTTTTTATTTTTTTGATTTTTAATAACAAGGTGTTTAAAAATTTTATTTGTTGATTTATGAGGGGCGTTAAAAACAATGTGAAATTATTATTTGTTTCGGCAGCAGATTATAAAGTATGCTTTTGTCTATTCAAAGTAGTACTTTACCGCCAGGGTAGATAAAATAGTACTTTAACAGAAAGAGTAGATAAACTTTAATTTTTATTTAAATTAAATTAATTCGTTATAAACTTTAACGATTCGAGTTAATAACAACTTCATTTGTGTAATTAACGTTACCAGAACGACTTATTATTGGAATAGAATTACAACTAATATAAATTGTAATTCTTAAAATTATACATAAATAATAATAATTTATCATTGATTGTTATTATTTTTGAAAATCTGCTATTAAAATATTGAATGTTGTACACCATAATGAAATTTTATTATTGACCATTTTTGTTCTGTTTCTCAAGACAGCCTGTAAATCGCTAAAAATAACAACTTTTATTTTACCTCTCTCTCGCGAACGAAACTCATGTAGGTAAAGTAAACAATAGCTTTGGACTTATTAAATGCAGTTTTTAATTATGAACATTTTTGTATTTACACTTTTCTTCCAAAATTATTATGGCAAAAATTACAGCCACATGAATTGTATTTCCTATGTCCATAAAAAAGTAGACACGCGGTATAACAGATTTCAAGTACCTACACACCTGGTCTATAAAATATGCATTATAAATCAAGAAGACCAATGTATTCCAGGACCAGGATGAAGATAAGACCTCATTTACACAAAATATTTGATGTAGATTAAATTGTCACAACCGGTTAATTAAGAATCTTTCTAAATTGGGCTTTCGTCTGAGAATCCCCATTAACATTTCACTTTAAATATTAGTTTACACTTAACAGCAAAAAATATACATGCATTCACTACAATATATGATACGTTTATTGAAATTTTATTCATTTTATATTTACTTGTATGTAAATATCACAAGAAACTATGTCCTACCATATACAGGCTGTCTCATTTTCGTTATTTTTTAAGGTATCTCGGGTAATATTAATGATAGAGCGAAACCGTTTGTACATTGCAGGGTCAACTTTTCGAGAAAAGTATAATAGTCACCACAGGAATTTTCGATCTTCTTTTGTTTCTAAGCTACAGGCAAAAACTCGTTTTTCGCTCATTTTGAAAATATATCATATCTTATTTATTATGATAGTTGGAGAAAAATGTTTTTACAAAAAAATTATCGTTTTTTAAATAGAATAAAATGGCGTAATTAGGTTTTTTGAAAATTTAATAATTCTCGAGATATAACACAAACTTATGATTTTTTAAAAGGGAACCTATGTTGAAAATAGTCTCGTCTTTTTGCTTAATGTATAAGCTTTTCAATGATATAATAACAAGTCTACAGTCTTTTGTTTTAAACATTAATAAAAGACATTATTAATTTATTGGGGTGAAAATATTGGAAATTATTAAAAAACAAATGAAAAAATTTATTACAAATCATCATTTGTTTATTTTGATTCAATATCTATTAATTTTGTTCTCAAAATTATTCTTAACCAATTATTTTCGGGTTAGTTAAATTACTATTTATCGACGTTACAGTTGGCTTTGAGACAATCCGAACAAAATGGTTTAATATGCTTTTGAAGTAAATAAATTGAAAAAATGAGTAAAACTGAAACAAATACTATTATAAATATGCAAATGATGATCTGGAATAGATTTTTTCATTTGTTTCTTAATAATTTCCAATATTTTCACACCAATAAATTAGTAATTCGTCTTTTATTAATGTTTAAAACAAAAGAATGTAGACTTGTTATATATCATTGAAAAGCTTATAAATTAAGCAAAAAGACGATACTATTTTCAACATAGGTTCCCATTTAAAAAATAATAAGTTTGTGTTATATCTCCTGAATTATTAAGTTTTCAAAAAATCTAATTACGCCATTTTATTCTATTTAAAAAATGGTAAAATTTTTGTAAAAACATTTTTTCTCTAACTATTATAATAAATAAGATATGAACTATTTTCAAAATGAGCGAAAAACGAGTTTTTGCCTGTAGCTCAGAAACAAAAGAAGATCGAAAATTCCTGTGGTGACTATTAAACATTTCTGGAAAAGTTGACCCTGGAATGTGCAAATGGTTTTGCCCTATCATTAATATTACCCGAGATACCTTAAAAAAACATCGAAAATAAGACATGTCGCATGGTATATATACAGGACATATACCATGCGACATAGAACGTGTTTATAGTTAGAAAAAATCTGATGTGGCCATTACCTTCCGTCAGTTCTATGTATTTTGTATAAATGTCATACAGAAAGTTCCTTGAAAAAGATTATATTTCTTGTACATTACCTTAAGGCAGTTGTATGTATTTTAAACAAATTCCAAACAGAAAGTTTCTAACAAAAGATCCTATATTTCCAGTAAAATTATAACATAAACATACTGTCAACTGCACTTGACACTGACACCTTTCAATCAGAATTTTCTATTTTCTTAATGTAGCAGCTGTTTCCAGAGTTATAGCAAAGCTGACTAATATACATGATATTATAATTTTTAACTGTATGTCCATTTAATATGAAGTATAAAATGCATTCAAATTGTATAGAGAATAAATAATTCTTTAATATTTATAATAACATTAAATGTGGAAAAATGATATTTAACATCGTTTTTTCAAGAAAAACTGTTAAAATCTTCAAATGAGGGTACTTCCGGTTGACCAATTATAACCAAAATCTAATCAGCTTTTCACATGGCTGAAACGAAGAGGAATACGAAAAGAATTATAATTTTTGGAATTGTAGTATTAGAGTTATCGCATTAGAAAATTTTGTCACACACAGACACACACACACACACACACACACACACACACACACACACACACACACACACACACACATACATACATACATACATACACACACACGCACACATACAGACATAATCGTAAAAATAGTAAAATCGTATTCTAGGGACCCTAAAACGTGCTTATTCATCAAAAACTCACCACCGAATTTTTTGACCAAAGACAATACCTTCCTTACCTAAAGGTGACGGAAGGTAAAAACACTGAATTTGGGAAACAAAACACAGCACACTGTTTTTAATAATAATTTAAATGTTTATTCTCCTAACTTCAGTGTGATGTAACATTGATATTACTTAAATATTTATTATAATATACAATGTAATTTTTTAAAGAATACTTACACTAAATACAGTAACATTTTTGTAAATTAAATTATTTAAGTATTAACAAATAGAAATCTCAATCATACAGCATTTATTTTCTTACACAACTGACGTTTCGCTAAACTCTTGTACCTTCATGGGGTCTCGTAGCCGCGTGCCTGAGTGTCTGGTCGCGAATCTGGGAAACCGGGTTCGATCCCGACCGACGCCAAATATTTAGAATTTTAAATGGCACAAAATTAACCCCTGTGGTTCACTCTCCACGCCAGCAATGAGTGCCCGTGAGGTGACGCCTGGTAAACGCCCGCACGGTACAAATATGTCATCATCATTACCGATATCTGTGTTCAAAGCAGATTGGCACACCCAGCAATGGGTAATATGCCGTGATGATATATTTATATTTATTTTATTTTTACTTGTACCTTCATCTGGATAAGTTCTTGCATAAATTTACTTACAATCATATACACAATGTATTTAGGTAATTTGTCATCATACAATTTTTAATAAGATGTTTGAACATTTATGGCCTTAATACAAGAACCGTGGCCGTGTATAATTCAAGTATTAAATAACGGATGAAAGAAACATTTATAAACATCAGTGAAGACTTACAAAAGACTAATGAACAAGTCACTTTATATATATATATATATATATATATATATATATATATATATATATATATATATATATATATATACTTCACAGAAATCATTCTTCAGTATTTGTCGTCTTCTTTTGCCTGTGGTAATATCACCCATTGAAAATAAAAAAGAGATATCAAACAGCGTGTTTGATATCTCTTTTTTGTATGTCTGTCAATTTTTGAATGTAAAATATGTAAATGTCTACGTGCAAACAATGAAGAAAATTGCACGGCGTATTTTATCAATGATGTAGTACTTAGTGATCATGTACAGCTTTCGCCACTTACACTTTCCAACCGGACTTTGAGCCGCATGGTTTTACTACTGTCAAACTACCAGTTGGATTTCAGGCATTGCTGCACTTATTTATGATGTAGGTATAAGTGATAAGTGGTAATCTTATAACATCTGAGTGTCGCTGTATATATTTTTTTACGAAAAATCACATATTGTCGGTCGACGCGATTCGAACGCACGGAATACGGTTCGGGTAAAGTCACAGCATAGCAAGCTATGAGATGTGCGCTAACCCACTCAGCCACCATGTTGATATTATATTGAAAGGTTAAATATTCGTAAACTGCAAGGCTTTTTTATTCAGAACGGTTACCTACGGTTACATGGTAACCACATTCTATTGGGCATTAGAAGCTAACCCGTTAACGTCAAACATGTAATCGTGGTATGTAGAACAGAGGTGCGTGAAGTTAGAGGTACCACTTTCAAATAACGATATGATTTATATGCTATAATTTAGTGCTAATTTATTGCTAATTATTGCCGTATAACACAAATTTATTGCTATTGTTGTTATGAAGATAATAACTAATTTATAAGTGTACCTCCAAGTTCACGCTGGAGGTACCACATTAATAAACCACAAAAATAGTACGCAGTAATTTAGTACTAATTTACTGCTAATTATTGCCGTATAATACAAATTTATTGCTATTGTTGTTGTGGAGGTAATTAATTATGTTCAGGACAGAGCCATTAAACATGCGGAAATAATTAGCAATAAATTAGCACTAAATTACGCGTACTAGTTTTTGTGGTTTATTAATGTGGTACCTCCAGCGTGAACTTGGAGGTACACTTATAAATTGCTTATTATCTTCATAACAACAATAGCAATAAATTTGTATTATACGGCAATAATTAGCAATAAATTAGCATTAAATTACTGCGTACTTGTTTTTGTGGTTTATTAATGTGGTACCTCCAGCGTGAACTTGGAGGTACACTTATAAATTGCTTATTATCTTCATAACAACAATAGCAATAAATTTTTGTTATACGGCAATAATTAGCAATGAATTAGCACTAAATTATAGCATATAAATCATATCGTTATTTGAAAGTGGTACCCTAACTTCACGCACCTGTAGAACAGTTATTTTCCTGGTTACTATAGCTATCATTTTCTAGCGTTTTGACAGTTTTGGTATTTTTGCAGCTAAGCACTTTATTTTTGTATTAATGTGTCTCACTACGGTTAACAAGGTAAGCTGAATTAAAAAAAAAAAACGCCTTTTACCTTCCGTATATTTATAATCGATAAAATGTCTTATGTTTGCGCGAAATTTTCCTGCATCCAACCCTGGTCGGTAATGAAGCAGGTCGGGTGGATTTGAAGGTCATTCCCCGCTTCAAAGTAATAAAGTTTGGCTTTATTCGGAACTAATGTGGCTTGACTTGTTCTGTCGCCGTGGTATTTCCGGCACAAATAACTTCCGCTCTCTGCCGTACCTCTCCTGTCTCCTGTCAATGTAGGTAATGCAAGCATCTAATCTAGGATGCATACCATCCGACTTTATTATGATAAGACGTTTTATTCCGCCCCAATGTAAATTCTACTGTAATATTTTTCCAAATGGGGATTTTATACTAAGTAATTGAGAACGGAGATACAGTTCAGTGTGTGTTTCATGCTATAGAACGTTGACTTTAGTAGATATGAGATTTGTTAAAAGGATGTTGAAAGATTTTCCAAATTAATAATATGAAACAAATTATAATAATTTTTTTTATCACAAATAATTTAAATCTGAGTTTACATCGAAATTTCTTATTGTTGAACACCTTTTGTCTGTGGCGCTCTCCAGAATAGGTGGAAGTGCTTGAGCTATATCCATTAATAGTTCAAAAAGTTTTAAGAGTTAATATTTTTTCTATAACACATTTTAAAGTGTGCTACTGAAAACAGTGCATCAAGTAGGTTTAGCACTTTAACTGCAAGGGTACTTTAACAACAATATTAGATAAACTACTTCAATTTTTATTTAAATTAAATACATTTTAAAGTATGACTGTTTGTATTAATAACAACAAACAAGTATCACTCATATTAAATTTTAAAATTGTGCTTAAATAATAAATTATCTCCTATATATTCAAAACAACAAAACTTAATTTTGTCTGGCTTAGTTTGAAAGTTCTGCTGGATCAATTTAAATAATTTTTTTTTATAAGAAAACTGTGACTTCTAACTATGTAGATTTGCACAAAAGTAAAATATCGCGATTTCCAATTACATCTATTTTTTATGACATTAAATTTTTAATTAAGTACCGAGATACAAGCGATAGATGGCCACACCGACCGACATAACATGAAGATGAAGAGAATGAAGTAGAATAAGTTATGAAAAGTGCTACCAGAATAATATTTTGTGTTGTTTAGGGCCGGTTTATAAATAGAAGGTTAAATAATTTAGCTGGTAGATATCTTTTAACTGCCATTTAAAACATAATCATACAAAGCTTTTATCAAGCAAAAGTTAACCTTAACTGACATAAATGTATCAACTTGCAGTTAAATACAAAGAAGGAATATTTGCTCTTAAAAATTAATAAATACAATAAAAATTCATTAATTCAAATATGGTATTTTATTAATAATGAATAAAAATAATTAAAGAATTTTTTTGTATTAATTGCATTAATTTTTAAATCTAACATATTATAATTTATCGAATTTTTAACACTATTTTAGCCATTATCTAAATTACAGTATTTTCACAGATTTAAAAATGGACAATACACAAAGAGAGAGATATAAATTTACAAAATTTCTAATAAGGAAAACTCTAAATACAAAAAATAGTATTTTAAAATCAATCAGTTGCAGGTTGCTATTTAACACTCGATAACGATTAAATTAAACATATTTGTAAAACGACAAACAAATAAAGAAAAATAAAAATGCATTGCTCAATCATAGTTTACAATAATGAATAAAATAGATTCATTACTACATTAATTAAGCTTGAAAATACAAATGAAATATATTGATTACAACATTAATAAAAATATTTCTTGGTAAAAATATAAAGACGTTGAATATACAGATTTTAGAGATTATCTATTCGATGTTGCATCTTTCTCTTATTTTATATGGTAAACCCAGTCCCAGTACAAAAAATCAACCGACGAAATATTAAATTTATCACAATCTTAAACTGGTCAATCAAATGTATATTGTATACACTAGAATTGATATTGTAATTTTGTATTTATTTAGAAAATTTAATTGCAGATACAATATCCAAAATTCCTTATCAGAAAAATTATTGATAATAAAATCCGTCCTGTGCCGGCCAGAGCTACAAGATTGTATTTTTAAGACAAAATATTTTGAAATATAACCCATGAGCCTCAACCAGTCATTAAAGAAAGCCCGGTG
This sequence comes from Harpalus rubripes, assembly GCA_963082715.1. Lineage (NCBI taxonomy): Eukaryota > Metazoa > Arthropoda > Insecta > Coleoptera > Carabidae > Harpalus > Harpalus rubripes. Next base: position 34,274,337 of record OY720454.1, read on the forward strand.
TTTTTATCTCTAATCTTTGATAACACTGTTTATTATGTCAGTTATAAGAAAAATTAATGAACAAACCGGCCCTAAATTATTTATTTATTATTAACTGAGTATTGTGATAAATAATCAACTATAATTCTCTTCACCCTGTATTTTCGACAAAGTAGCGGTGGGATAGTTAAAAAGATCTGAGTAGAAGAGTATCATACACGAAGACTTATAATTTTATATTACACTATAATACTTATTTTTTGTTACAAATATTTGCAACGGGTACAGCTAGTTTATAAATAATTTTTCTTATTTTTTATAATCTCCCAAGTAACACTGACCGACGGTCGACCAAAAAGTGACGTCGATTATAGGTTGAATTTAAGTCATATGCTGCTGTGGATGCGATGACACTGCGACGTTGATTTTTGGTCTGAAATAGGACTATTTAGACGTCTAATTTGACGTCTATGCGACGACACTGCGACGTTGATTTTTGGTCTAAAATAGGACTATTTAGACGTGAGATTAGTGGTCGCTATGACGACCATGTGACGACTTTATATGGTTATAATTAGGTCTATTTAAACCTTTGCCACACGTCTAATTTGACGTCTTTGCGACGATTATTTTTACTTTATTTTTAATATTATTAAAAATCATAAATAAAATAAACAATTTTGAAAATTTTAAAAAATGTAATATAAATCAAATTTAATATACATTTTTATTTATTTATGTTTATCCGTCATCGTCACCAAAGGCGTGTTGATATTTGTTTTATTTATTTAAAACATATTTACAATTATATACACAAGACTGTGAAACAGAAACTATTTATATCTGTTATATTTGTGGTACAAAAATCAAAGTATATATTGGAAATTTTAATTTTTAACATTTTAAACAAAATCTAATAGTTCATTAAAAGTAAATTTTAAATCTTACAAGAAATGTTATTAAATGAAAATGTATAAAGGGATCTTTGAATTTTGTATTTACAAGTCGTAAAATAAAAAAAAATTGTTTTTTCTACTTGACACCTTGACAGGTTTCCAAACAGACCTTTCATGAACTTTTTTTTACACTGGAGAAGAAGAGTGCCCTGTCTCAAAACGTTCTAATACACAGGATGAACTGTGAGCTTATAAAAGTCTAGATATCAATTTAGAAGTGGGGTTAGGTTACATAAACCAAACGATAATATATGTACCAAAGTTTTTGTTTTGTTATGGTAAAGGTATGTAAAATGTAACATTTTTGAGATTATACTTATTACTGTTTCTTTTGTAGACACAACATTTTCAGAAGTTTATCGAAAATTCTTCGTAAGCGTAGTATACAGCATAAGAAAAAGGCATAAATGTACACACTGTATTTGTATTTTGTAGCAGTTTATGTTCTGATTTGACGACATTGTAATCCGTGACAGTAACAGGTGAAAATTATCAGGTGGCTAAATCCATCAACTTAAAACAATGGCCATAGTAGAAGAAATTTATTTTTCTATTTTAAAATCAAAACATGAACTGGTTAGTAAATAGAACAAGACATTCCAGTAACAAATCAAAGCGAAATTTACTCATATTTAAGTGATTAATTATTTATTTCATAATAATTACAAAAATAAATACTCTAAAACTACTTTATAATAATTCTAATAAGATTATATAGTTCTCAAAGGAACTATTCCTGGGCAAAGATAAGTTAATGTATAACAAACAGTTAATATTTTATCTATTATTGTTGCATGTTAATTTGAATACCTGCTAAGAATAGTTATTGATAATTTTCCGGGCAAAATTGTATTTTTTGCTATTAACAGCTAATGCATCCAATATGATCCGGAAATTTTAATAAATTTTCTTGTATTGTAATCTCAATTTCTGTTAAATAAATGTACATGTATGGTATAATATTGATAGATGCATTATTTAATTTTAATTTTTTATGAATATTTTTTTTCAGCAATTCTATGTATAGGTTTATTATTTTATTGAATTTTTTATTTAAATTTTTGTTATACAATATATTTCAAAAATAAATTGTTTATTTTTCCTTGTAATTTTTCCTACCTATTTAAGTTATTTTGGGATATATCCGAGGACTATCTGCACGTCGAAATAACATCTTAAAAGACGTCGAAACACCGTCTTAAAATGTCGTCTAAGTAACGTCTAAAAATGACGTGGAAACAACATCTTAAAATGACGTCTAAACAAGTCTTATAATGACGTTTAAACAACGTCTTAAAATGACGTCTAAACCACGTCTGAAAATAACGTCGAAACTACGTCTTAAAATGACGTCGCACAGCTCCACGCTGAGACGTCGTCAGGACGACTATATTATGTAAATTAGGACGTCACAGTGACGTCGATTTTAAGTCATTTGTGTTACTTGGGCTGCTATTGGGATTTTCAAGTATCAAGAGATGGCGCTGATTGCATTAAACAATGGTACACTTTTTGTTGACATTTGTAAGCGTAGCATTGCTGTCAATTATGTTTATATAGTTTTTGTTTTATTTTCTTATTTATTAGTATTTTTTATTTATAATTATATTTATAACTTACGAAGCCCTTAAAAATGAAGTCACAATGCGGCCAGAATATAGTATGGCAGATGTTACTACAACATGTAAACGTCAATTTGAGTAATTCTGTTTTAAAAGTTGTTAAAAAGTGTTCAAAAAGCAAAAATATTTATTTCATTTTTATCTCCTTCCACGAATTTTGTTCCACTATAATTTAGGGACGTATATAGCAAAATAATAAACTCACTTAAATTAACACACACAACTAGGTTAGCTTTTAGTACATCTGTCACTTGGCAGGCCCGCATTGTTACGTCATAAAACATGGCGGCAAAACTAACTTGAGTCGCGAATAGTAGAGATTTTGTGGTCATATAGTTGTAATATCATGTAAAATTCAAATGTATACCACTGTTTGTGGTTCTAATATTCGCCGCTAGTTAACGTTTTCTTATTTAAAAATCCAAATAGAAAAAATTAGAATTTTATACGCGACGATAAAATTTAATTAACAACTTGCGATGTACAATTCACTCGCCATGAATTGCTCGTGGACTATTTCCGCTCGATGATAAATAAAATTTTATCGCCTGATATAAAAAATAACTATTTAATTATTTATATTAACAAATGTTAATTTACTTCCCTAGAATATATAATAATATTATTTAATTCCGGCCTTAGTTGTTTGTACATTTTATATTAAATTAATTCAAAACATTTTATTTACGTCCGCCCGCAATGTAAATTCCAATCTAGCAAACTAAAATTAGAATTGCAAAATTATTCAAATATTCAATAGTCCCATACTACTCACTATTAAATATTCCAAATTTATTTGGCTATCTGGTTTTTGTAAGTCCTCGTGTATGTGATGTTAAGTTCCTAACAATTCAATGTAATTACGATCTTTGGCATGGTTCACATGTCGAATAATCTTAAGAAGAATGGCTACTTGTATATTAAAATATCAAACGAAAATTCAAAGAAATTGTTCTTGTATTAGAACTATTCATATTTTTTAAAAATCAACAGACGTACAAACCTCTGATATTAATCTGCATTTTAAAAAATGTATTATTGAAATTAGGGTGCACCAGACGTCCTAGTTTACGAGGACATGTCCTCTACCCAGTCGTACATGTAAGAATCCTTGTGCAGAAAATCAATTTTCAGAACTAAAATTTATTATATACAAATCATTTATAGAAAAATAAACAAGTATATTAAAGCCACTGTACTTCTAGCAAATAATTAATAATATTTAATATACAGGGTGTTTTTTACAACACTATAAGTTGTGTTATATCTTAAAATTATACCAATAGAAAAATTATTTTTGTGCACCACCGGGTAAACACTATAATATTGTGACATTTTTATTTGAAACATTTTTCTCGATAACTGATGGTTTAGAAGTAATTTGAAGAAGAAAAAATAACAATCAGTTTTTCCTCATTATCTAGTGAGCCATGCATTTTTTTGAAAAAATAATTTAATTGCTAAAACTACAGTGAATTTAATACACTTATCTGTCCCTCCGAGGACAACCTGTATATAATAAATTTTAATTCTGAAAAAATAACCTTCGGTACAAAACTCCTTGTTCCAATACGTATGTGACTGGGCTCGGTTTTGAAGGCGTTCTCGGACGTCCTCCTGGGTTTTTACAGTGTCCTAGTTTTAATAAAGAAATCGCATAATTAAATTTATGAATTAAAAAAAAATAACAAATGATATTAGATAAATTGTTATTCATTGAATTTTTTACCTTCCGTCACCTTTAGGTAAGGAAGGTATTGTCTTTGGTCAAAAAATTCGATGATGAGTTTTTAATCAATAAGCACGTTTTAGGGTCCCTAGAATACGAATTTACTATTTTTACGATGATGTCTGTATGTGTGTGTGTGTGTGTGTGTGTGTGTGTGTGTGTGTGTGTGTGTGTGTGTGTGTGTGTGTGTGTGTGTGTGTGTGTGTGTGTGTGTGTGTGTGTGTGTATGTGTGGATGTGTGTGTGTGTGTGGATGTGTGTGTGTGTGTGTAACAAAATTTTCGTCTGCGATAACTCTAATACTACAGTTACAAAAATTATAATTTTTTCGCATACTTCTTCGTTACATCCATAAGAAGAGCTGATTAGATTTTGGTTACAATTGGTCAACCGGAAGTACCATCATTTGAAGATTTTAACAGTTTTTCTTGAAAAAACTATGTTAAATATAATTTTTTCACATTTGATGTTATTATAAATATTAAAGAATATTTTATTCTCTATACGATTTGACTGCATTTTATACTTAATATTAAATGGATATATAGTTAAAAAATTATAAAGAAATTAAATTTCATAAAGTAGCCATAGCTATGAAAACAGCTACTATATTAAGAAAATTCTGATTGAAAGATGTCAGTGTCAAGTGAAATGGACATAGTGTGTTTATCTTATAATTTTACTGGAAATATAGGATCTTTTGCTTTCTGTATGGAATTTGTATAAAATACATACAACTGCTTTAAGGTAATGTACAAGAAATAATAATAATAATAATAAATCTTTTATTTCTGCAGATACATTACGCTGTATATAGAAAACGTCACAAAATAATAATTATCTGTATGAAATTTGCATAAAATACATGCAACTGCCTGAAGGTAATGTAAAAGAAATAGAATATTTAATTTAGCAAGGAACTTTCCGTATGAAATTTGTACAAAATACATAGAACTGACGGAAGGTAATGTGCTGGCCACATCAGATTTTTTTTTATTATAAACACGAATTTTATATTTTTGTTTTCAATTTACAGAATTAATGTATTATTTAGTGCCAGATTTTGAAGAATTTTTTTTGTTGCCCGTATTTTTTATTAATAAAATACTTTGGGCAATGTCCTCTATTTGTCTTCTTTTTAAAATTTGTAAATGTCCTATTTTTTTTATATGTCCTAGGAGAAAATAATATAGTCACCCGAAATGAAATCTAATAGTATTTGACTTTGATTTCAATAATACTTTTTTTAAATGCAGCTTCATATATCAGAAGTATGAACGTCTAATGCTGAATATTTTAAAATGTTAATAGTTCTAGTACAGGAACAATTTATTTAAATTTTCGCTTATTTTAGTACAGGATTAGACATTCCTTTCTCTATGTTCTAACTGTGTTTTTGTAGTACATCATTGATAATGAGAACTGACTATTCTGAATTACAAGTGACGCTTTCTGAAATAAAATGATTTCTGAAATAATTGAGGTCATCCTGAACAAAAAAATTTTCATGTACCTTACAATATATAATATGAAAAGTAAAAAGTATCTACTTGTTACTTTATATATCACTCATTAATATTAATACTATTTATTAGTACATTAAAGTACAAGTTTCATATAAGACATGATTCTTGCGCATGCGTCTTTCTTAGAAACGAGCGGCTTGCCGCGAGTTTCCAAAGGAGACAAGTGCGCTGAAATGTCTTATGAAACGTATATTTTATACTATTTTTTTCTATTTTGGCCTTTTTGTCAAAAAATATTTTTAAATATACGTTATTTCTTGTTTGGGAATTTCTATTTTGGTTGTTTAATATGTACTTTATGATACTCGTTTGGATGTCATAAAGAAGTATTTATGACATCCATATAAGTTTCATAGGGTACATATTAACAGGACCAAAATAAAAAATAGTATATTATGCAACGACGCCACTCGTACGAGTATTTAAAATAGATACTTTTATAAGGATGAAATTTACAACACGAGCGAGTAACGGATGTAGTCATCCGTGGTAGGACTTGCAATTAGTTGTTTTCTATACATCTACAACTAAGAAATAATGTATTACACACAAGAGCTTTTTATAATTTTGTTTGAATCCCAAACTAAATATTCCACATGACCACAAGACGTAATTTATTCATTAAAATTAGGTTAACACACCGGTTAACATTGCAATATTTTGTGTTGCTACTATGGTGATGAAGATATATATATATATATATATATATATATATATATATATATATATATATATATATATATATATTACATATAGTGCAAGAGAAAAAAATTGTTTGTAAAAATGTACTATAGTGGAATTAGTTATTAAAATGTCACATTGATATTGTGTTTGATATACAAACTCGTCTGATTCTTGATGACATCGTAACATATTATATGACATCTCGTGCTGGAAATGTGCTGTTATATCGAATTAAACATTTTTAATGTAAAGTTTAATTTTAAACAATTTTTTATTCTTCTAAAGGCTACAGGAATACAAAATTTTAAGATTGGTATCGCAAAAATAAATTATATTTTAATAGGAAAAATAAAACAAAAGAAAATTATTGTGCATTGCACCCCTATTTTTGTCTGTGGGTGCACCTAAACCGATGCACCCACGTACTCGCCACCCCTAAATACTATAACCTTATTTTTAACTTTTCTAGTGTTGAGCGTACGACATATTTTTATAATACGTCGTGCACAATATTATATCACACTGACAAAGATAGTGATCAAACAAAATTTTGTGTCAGTAAATAGACTATAAAAACAATGAAATTTTATATGAAACATTTTTCTCATATTCTGATAGTTACGAAGTTGTTTGAAAACTCCGTAAAAACTAATTTTTTTCTGCCTTGTATCTCGGAAACAATGGAAGATTGGGCCCGAATTGATTAAGCTTTTTTTACTCATTTTGGTCAGTACTATATGCCTTTACCTTTATCCTTTTTTTCCGGTTTAGGTGCACCCACAGACAAAAATAGGGGTGCAATGCACAATAATTTTCTTTTGTTTTATTTTTTCTATTAAAATATAATTTATTTTTGCGATACCAATCTTAAAATTTTGTCTTCCTGTAGCTTTTAGAGTTAAGAATAAAAAGTTGTTTAAAATTAAATTTTACATTGAAAATGTTTAATTCGATGTAACAGCAAATTTGCAGCACGAGATGTCATAATAATATGTTACGATTTCATCAAGAATCAGACGACTATGTATATCAAACACAATATCAATGTGACATTTTAATAACTAATTCCACAATAGTACATTTTTACAAACAATTTTTTTCTCTTGCACTATGTGTAATATATATATATATATATATATATATATATATATATATATATATATATATATATATATACCACAGCCCATATAGCTGAGATTGCAGTTCCCAGGGTTACACCCGACACCGGAAAGCATAAACTATATAAATTGTAACTTTACTTATTTTTAGTCAGTCTGATGTAACCATTCATAAATTTCACACAAATAAACTTTAAATGTAATAAAATTAAATAAATAATATATTGTAACTTGTGACATAATAAAAGATTAGCGAATATAATCTTTTAACTTACAATAAAAATCTTTTTAAAAACCCTTCCGCGAACCTTAAAAATATAACTGGCGCAGTCTTAAAGGATTTTTCGGGCGATTTCCGTGAATAGTGAAATCCGCGTTCGTTCTCAAACGATTTACCGAATATCGCAAGGCTGAAGAAGAACGAAGAAAGAAGACGTCCCGTGCCAATCCAAGTTCATCCGCATCCACGAACGTACATCGTAGACGCAGAACCAGGCCCTGACGAATACAGAGCAGCAGGAAGCAGCACGACCCATGGACAAAGTCATCATTCTTCTATTGTGAGTTGCACTTGTCACATAGTAATCAATACCACTCAGACTCAGATTCTGATTTAGAATCAACTAAAAATAATAATAACTCATCTGACTCAGAACCAGAATTCCCTTATCATATAACTTTTAGCCCAAATTTAACTAAGAAAAAATCCACAAAAATGGCACAACCACAAACACAAACGGAAGTACCATTAGTACCCCCACCAAAACTTGAAAAAATTTATTTAGACATGATCCCTGATTTTCATGGCGACAGTAAGCTATTATCCAGATTTTTGGAAATATGCGAAAAACTTGTCAATCAATTTTATAATTTGGTTGATCTTAACGATTTCCAAAACGAATTTTTGATGTCAAGCATCCTTTCGAAAATTAAAGGTGATGCAGCAGTAAACATCGCTAGCACCACAATTACAAAATGGGAAGATCTAAAACAAGCCCTACTTAACACCTACTCAGACAAAAGAGATATGTACACATTAAATATCGAAATTACTGAATTAAAACAAGGGAATGAAACAGCCTTTGAATTTTATAACCGTGTACAAGATATCTTAAACTTACAAATTTCCTATATAAACAATCAAGTTACTACACTTGCTAGACCCGTCTTAACCGAATATTTCAAAAACTATGCACTTAGAATTTTATTACGTGGACTTAAAGATCCCCTTGGTACTCTCATGAGGACCAAAGATCCAAAAGACATGAACACTGCATTAAATATGTTAACGAACGACTTTCAACTTGAAACACATAGTCGTACACATACACATTTTCAACATAAAAATAATTCACAGCAATCACCTAGACAAAAACAGAACATACACACGCAATATAAACAAACACAACACCCACAACTAACATATAGACCTTTTCCACCCACTAACCAAATTTTTAAACAAAACAATAATCAATTCCCTACAAACCAACAATTTAAGAAACCATTCAACACCCAATACCCTAACAATCAAATATCTAAACAAAATAATCAATTCCAACAAAACGTCTTCAAACCAAACCCTAACTATAAAGCCCCCAAACCGACACCTATGAGTATCAGCACTAGGCAGTCGATGACACCACGCGCGACATCCAATCCCTATCGTCCACAACAATTCTACCCGTCTCAAAACAGACCTAACTACATAGCAGAGGAATTATTTACAACCGAATTAGACGATTATGTAAATGTAGAGCCAGAAATTGACGATCATAATGTAGACTATTCCGAGAATGATTTAAACCCCAATTACTACGTTACTGAACCCGATCAGGACGAGTTTTTTCCAATACTAGCCTCGGAACAAACATCGAACTTATGAATGTTATCCATAATCATAGCGAATTACCATTCGTAGTTTTCCCTGAATTAAACTTAAAAGCTTTGATCGACACTGGTAGCACGCGTTCATTCATTAACCCAATTATTGCAAATAAATTTTTCAAAAATCAAATTAAAAATGATCCATTTAAAATTACTACAGCTCACGGAACATCAGTTGAAAATTTTAGTATTGTAATACCAGCAACAAAATTATTTAATTCTCCAAATATGTTACTAAAGTATCATTTATTCGACTTTCATAAAAAATTTGACATTCTTTTAGGACTAGACAATTTAAAACTATTAAATGCTAGTATCGATTTGGTAAATGACAAAATAACTACACCAAATCAAGAAATCAAAATTCATTATCACCAAATTCTCCCTAAATCACACTATATAAAAATTCCCCCTAATTCCGAAAAATTATCTAAACTGTTTATTCATAACATCGAGAATGGCGAAGTGTTTATTCCAGAAACAAAAATAAACGACATAACTATTCCCGAAGGTTTGGCTACAATACAAAATTACCAAATTATTTACCCCATTATTAACTCAAGCGAAAACGAAGAAATTATTAACTCTGTAAATTGCGTACAAGTTCACTCTCTAAACAATTTTGAAATAAACAATCTAAATTTTAATCAAGAAATAGAAAATAATAATTTTGATATGAGTAAAGTGAGACTCGACCACATGAACGAGGAAGAGAAGCGCGAGATAACAAAACTGCTGACGGAGTACTCTGAGATCTTTCACTCCGACGATAAGACATTGACATTCACTAATGAAATAAAACACTCCATACGTACAAAGGATGAAATACCTGTCTACACCAAAACATACCGATACCCCGAAATTCACAGACAAGAAGTTCAAACCCAAATCCAAAAAATGTTAGAACAAAATATAATCCGTCCCTCTAACTCTCCATGGTCCTCTCCTATTTGGGTAGTCCCCAAAAAACTAGATGCATCAGGTAAACGGAAATGGCGTTTAGTTATTGACTACAGAAAAGTCAACGAAAAAACTATTGACGACAAGTACCCCTTACCTAACATAACCGACCTACTTGACAAACTAGGACGCTGTCAATATTTTTCCACACTAGACTTAGCATCTGGCTTCCACCAAATTGAAATGAATGGAAAAGACATCCAGAAAACAGCTTTTAACACCGACAACGGACACTATGAATTTTTACGGATGCCATTTGGACTAAAAAATGCACCCGCCACCTTTCAGAGAGTAATGGACAACGTTCTTAGAGATTTAGTTAACAAAATTTGCCTTGTATATTTGGATGACGTAATTATATTTAGTACATCTCTTCAAGAACATATTCAAAATTTAAAAACAGTTTTTAACCGACTAAAGAAAGCTAACCTAAAAATACAACTTGACAAATCAGAATTTTTACGAACCGAAGTAGAGTATCTTGGACATGTAGTAACCCCAGAAGGTGTGAAACCTAATCCTAATAAACTTAGCGCTATTCAAAATTATCCAATCCCCAAAACTACTACACAAATAAAGGCATTTTTAGGACTCTTAGGATATTATAGACGATTAATAAAAAAACGTTACTACTGGCCTAACCAATTAAAAACTATTACAGACTACATAAACAAATGCGAAGTATGTTTGGCTGCAAAATATGAAAGAAATCCTATTAAACCAAAATTAAATATCACCCCTACTCCTAATAAACCACTGGACACTTTACACATAGACACATTAACATTAGAAAATGCTAAATTTCTTACTATTATTGACGCTTTCTCGAAATATGCACAAGCATATAGAGTAAACTCAACAAATGCTGTCGAGATCGCAAACAAATTAACACATTTCTTTTCACACCACGGAATACCAAAATTTATCACTTCAGACAACGGACTCGAATTTAAGAACAGTATTGTAAAAGAACTATTAACTCTACACAAAATCGAAATTCATTTCACCTGCTCGCAAAACCCAAATTCTAACGGTTTAGTCGAAAGATTCCATTCCACCCTAATAGAGCACATTCGATTATTTAACATGCAAGAAAATTTTAAAAATAATTCCATAGATGAAAAGGTTCACTATGCACTTTTAGCATATAATAACACAAACCATAGTACAACAAATTTAAAACCTATCGAAATCATTAATGGCCATTTGGAAACAAATTCACCTCTTGATATAGAACTAGAAAAACAAATAACGCAGGATTATATTGCAAAACACAAAGAAAGAACTAAACTAGTATACAAAAACATTAATAACAAGTTGCAGGAAAACAAAACAAAAACAATTAGTAAAATAAATGAGAATCGCGAAGAACTCCCGGAAATACCAAAAACAATTTATGTTCAGAATAAACAAAAGGTCAATAAAACAAAAAATCCAAAATTTAGAAAAGAAAAAATGAAATCAATTAATAAAAATTTAAAAATAGCTGAAATCGATACAGAAAATAATGACAAAAGGCAAACTAAAATTCATCTTGCTAATATTAAAAGACCCAGAAAAATAATTAATAAAAATCCCGCAATTCCAGGTCCATCTACTTCCCGTGCTCATACGGAATAGATGTGAAGGACATTACCCTCAATCCAGGACTTTTAGCAATTAATCTCGGACCTGCAAAACTACAAAGAACACAACACACGTTTGTACACTATTACGATCTACATCCACTTAAATCACAGTATGAAAACTTAAATAAACAATACACAAATCTTATAGAGACACTAAACATAGACAAAATAACTATGAAAGACTTCGAAAATAACAACAAAATTATAGAATATTTATAGAACAATATCAATGAAAAATTCAGTCATTTATCCACCCGCACTCGGATAAGACGAGGTATAGTCAATGGTTTAGGAACTGTTGTAAAAGCCATTACAGGAAATTTAGATGAAGAAGATAACAAAAGATACACAAAAATTTTAAATCACCTACAAGAAAACCAATTTAAATTAAATAATCAAATTAAACATCATTACTCCGTTAGTCACCAAATAATAAAATATTTTAACAAGACTGTCGACACTATCAGACAAAACGAAATCACCCTAAAATTAAAAATTGAACAGCTCATGCATTTGGCTATTAACGGCACAAAAAATGACGACAAATTATTTATTAAAGATATTTATAATCAACTAAACACTTTGTATACATTAACATTTAACACTCTTCAAGACATTGAAAATTCTCTCACATTTTGTAAACTTCACACTATACACCCCAGTATAATAAAAACACATGACCTTTATGAAGAACTAAACAAAATTTCGAAATATTACAATGATGAGTTGCCATTTGAAACAAATTTAGAAAATATTTCAGAAATCGAAAATTTACTATCAGTTAATTGCAAATTGCAAGATAACAAAATTTTATATTTTATTGAAATTCCAATAAATTATGAAACGCATTTCGATCTAATTCATTTAATTCCAACCCCCACAAAACATGATTCTAATTTCATTACTATTATACCCAATCATGATTATATTCTGAAGTCTGAAACTGGTCAAATAAGATCTCTATGTGGTACGTGTACCCGCAATAAAAGAAACGTATTCCAATGTCCTAAGAAAATCAAGGAAATAACCGAAGACTCCTGTGAGACTAACTTCCTAACGAAGAACACTGTCGAAAACTGTCATTTCGTCAAACTAAATATAAGAAGTAACCATCTCGAATATTTGGAGGAAATCAACCAATATTTGGCCATATTTCCGCACCCCGAAAAATTGGAAAGTAAATGCAGTCACGCCGATAATATAAGAAGCCTTCAAGGTATACTTCTCATCAAAGATGATGGATGTAAATTGCAAATTCAAAACAAAGAACTCGACTTCAAACATGGTACATTTGGCAAACCTACCGTAATTGAGAATTACGAAATAAATTTCAACAACACACAAATTCCCAAAACTACAATTGAATTGAATAGCATCTCCGAACTCAGACCAATAAACAAGGTAGAAGACATCCTGTACGACGATATAACACCATACGAAGAAGATGGCACCAAATACCCCGTTTTGGCATTATATGTTATAATTATTATTGTTGCTATTATTTCTGTCATAGTCTATCTTAAAAGGAAACTTCCACTCAAATCCACGAGAAGAAACCAGTCCCCAGCCAGGGACATTGAACTTCACCAGACAACTTCAACCCCCAGGTCGCCGCTGAAGCTTCCTGATGAAGCCCAATTCTAAGGAGGGAGGAGTTACCACAGCCCATATAGCTGAGATTGCAGTTCCCAGGGTTACACCCGACACCGGAAAGTATAAACTATATAAATTGTAACTTTACTTATTTTTAGTCAGTCTGATGTAACCATTCATAAATTTCACACAAATAAACTTTAAATGTAATAAAATTAAATAAATAATATATTGTAACTTGTGACATAATAAAAGATTAGCGAATATAATCTTTTAACTTACAATAAAAATCTTTTTAAAAACCCTTCCGCGAACCTTAAAAAATATAACATATATATATATATATATATATATATATATATATATATATATATATATATATACATATACAATTTTGTGTCAGTAAATAGACTATAAAAACAATGAAATTTCATATGAAACATTTTTCTCATATTCTGATAGTTACGAAGTTGTTTGAAAACTCCGTAAAAACTAATTTTTTTCTGCCTTGTATCTCGGAAACAATGGAAGATTGGGCCCGAATTGATTAAGCTTTTTTTACTCATTTTGGTCAGTACTATATGCCTTTACCTTTATCCTTTTTTTCCGGTTTAGGTGCACCCACAGACAAAAATAGGGGTGCAATGCACAATAATTTTCTTTTGTTTTATTTTTTCTATTAAAATATAATTTATTTTTGCGATACCAATCTTAAAATTTTGTCTTCCTGTAGCTTTTAGAGTTAAGAATAAAAAGTTGTTTAAAATTAAATTTTACATTGAAAATGTTTAATTCGATGTAACAGCAAATTTGCAGCACGAGATGTCATAATAATATGTTACGATTTCATCAAGAATCAGACGACTATGTATATCAAACACAATATCAATGTGACATTTTAATAACTAATTCCACAATAGTACATTTTTACAAACAATTTTTTTCTCTTGCACTATGTGTAATATATATATATATATATATATATATATATATATATATATATATATATATATATATATATATATATATATATATATATATATAGGCTGTCCGTCTATAAATTTAGCGATTTCAACTATATAACATAAACTATAGTACGTTAACTCCTCTATAAAATTTCGAAAGTAGTTCAATATTATTACTTCTGGTTTTTGAGTAGTTGATAGCAACTTTTAATTTTCAAATCGAACATCCTATATATTTTTCAAATTTGAAAAGTACATGAAATTTACTAGCCAACTATATAAAAACAATCATATGTTGTATTTAAAAAAATAGAATGGCGAATGATTGAAATATTACATTTTTGTTAAATGTAGGAGGCCTTGCATTTCATTTATTTTACATTACATCTTTCAAATATAAAAAAAATATTTAATTAAATATTTAAATTGTCGTACATTTACTGTAATACGACATTTAATTATTATATTTGCTATTTCATGTCATTAGAATACATTTAATAATAATATAATATTTTAATCATACGCCATTCTATTTTTTAATAATATAACATTTAATTGTTTCTATATAGCATGTAATTTGCAAATTTGAAAAAGTATATTGTGTGTTCCATTTGAAAATTAAAAGTTGTTATCAACTACTCAAGAACCGAAAGTAATAATATTGAAATATTTCCAAAATTTTATAGAAGAGTTAACATTTTATAATTTATGTTATATAGTTGAATAGAAAATTGTAAAAAGAGATATTTGCTTGTTTATTTATAGACGAACATCCTGTATATATATATATATATATATATATATATATATATATATATATATATATATATATATATATACATTTATTTTATTTAAACTGGATTATCAATTACAATTGTATGAAAATCATGTCTGGCTGCAATAAACTAAAACTGTTACATTGATATTGTTTTATTACCCTGGCCATATGATTTTGGCTAAATTGTAGCAGTATCTCGTAGGTATGCTTTTAGAACGAATATAAACATTTTTAATGTAGAATTTAATTTTAAACAGCTTTTTACTTTTGTAATTTTCCTCTAAAAGTTACAGGAGAGCCAATTTCTTCATTTTTAACATCCTATGTTGAATTTACATGTTCCAGTTTTCGGTGCACATCGTATATTTTTTTATTGTGCACCCACAGAAAAATCAAAACCCGCCGCTCCTGAATTCATTTAATTTTCTATCTTCTTTTTGCGTTTCAATTACTCGATAGTGTCGAAGCGTTGTATAAAACTCTGCGTGGTTTTCCTCGCTGTCGTTTGTCGCAGTCTTGGCTTTCTTCTGAAATTGAGGTTTCATGTCTGCTGGTCTCTCATGCACAGGCACAGCCTTCTCGAATCAAGAGCATATTATTTACTCAGAGGGAAATTCAGCTAGTGGGTACTTATGGAAAATGGAAAAGTTTCGGCGTAGGAACAATCGCTTCGCGTGCAACCTAGTTAAGCAAACTTATCACAAATTTAAAAGTGCTGCAATTTCCGGTGTGGCGTGCAACAGCGCCAACTAGCGGCCATCTTGCCAAGGAAAGGAACTCGTTAGGGAACTCGCCACTACCCACGTGAGGACTCAATCAAAGAAAATACAAATAGGTAACCAAATGTAACAAACAAAAAAATTAGAACACCTTTTCTAATGGGGTCATCTAATCTCACATACAATAATTAATACATTTACATTTTGAAAAGACAAATTCTAATAATTAGATAAAGTCGATTCAGCATGATGAAGTTTTAATGGATGATCGCTCAAATTGGTTGTGTAACATAATTCAATTAGGTGGATACGGTGATGTTCTATTCACGGTGTTATTGTAGTGTCAATAGACAAAAATATGCTACAGAGCGTTAATATGGTTCTATAATAATTCGTGCGAAAGTTAGTCATCAAGTAGGAGGCAACCTACTAATTTAAACACACTTTCTGACATCAGATGTGGGAAATATTATGTTTTATAATATTATTCGTTTCAAGTTTAAATGTTAATATTTGGTATTTATCAGTAACTTGATAACCAAGGACAATCAGAAATTTTTTCACTCCTAATTTTTATTTAAATAAAATAAGTAAATATAAATATATCATTACGGCGTATTACCCATTGCCGGATGTGCCAATCTGCTTTGTACTAGATGTCGGTGATGATGATGATGATGACACATTTGTACCATGCGGGCGTTTACCAGGAGTCACCTCACGAGCACCCATTGCTGGTGTGGGGAGTGCACCACAGGGGTCAGTTTTGTGCCATTTAAATTAGAAATATTTAGCGCTGGTCGGGATCGAACCCAGTTTCCCAGATTCGCGACCAGACACGCGGCCATAAGACCCCATTTTTATTTTATTATTTTATTTTGAGTCAAATCCCAAAAGCACTGGAGTTATTTTTGAGACACCAGTATATACACATTTATGCTTTTAGATTATTTTTATTATCTGATTTTGCGTAAGGGCGTATATTAATTCGTGTTTTGAACACATCACTTTTTGAAATGTTATTGTCATATTTTCAAATTGACTTGCCTGTAAATATTCTGGGCAAAATATTGTGGCAAGTATTCCGCACGTTCATATTTAACTTCTGTGTTGTGTATTTTATTTTACAAGCGAAATGAGCAGGGATTCGACAGAATATTAACAATTAATGAGAGAAAATTCCTACCTTTTAAGTGAACAGAAATTGCCCTCCGCTGCCTTTGCCATTTCTGTATTCCTGGATGAATCTGAAAAAAATATTAAACATTTACTTATTCTGTATGAAATGCGTATATCGTGTATTAAATTTTCAGATGCAGAATAAAATTATTAAATAAATTACCTACAGATTTTTTAATAATATATCCATTACAATTTTAAATGTGTCAATAATTTTTTAATACAATAAAAGGTGTTTCACGAAATGTGGACCATATAGGCCTATAATACGGAAATATTATTTCTTTACGATTTGCTTCCCAAATTATTTTAGAATAGTATATTTTATAAATAGTATGGAATAGATCATTTCCGCGCGAGCGAAACGTTTATAGGCCGAGCCGTAGGCGAGGTTTACAGTTTCGCGAGTGGCGGAAATACTATTCCATACGAGTTTTAGACTATACTTTCTCTAACACTATTTAAAAAATATATTTTGCTATCAATTGACATTTTTGCAAAAAATAATAAAATATTATTGGCATGTTATAAAAGCAATAAATTTTATTTAACTTACCATATAAAAGCTTCAAAATACAACGACCAAATATAATTACACACGTACAAACTAAACACTGGTACTCTACGTAGCCTCAGTAGTGAACTCTAGTGAAAAATATTCGGAAATCAAAACAAACCAAATGAAGTTTTGTCTAGTTATATATTTGGTCGTTGTCAAAATATGTAAAACATGGAGTATAATTAGATTTGTAATAATTTCTTTTATAATTTGATAGTTAAGGCAGTTGAGGTGACAAAATCAAAGAAACAAAGCGCCAAGCAAAGCCGGCTTGATTTTGAAAACATGTATTTTAAATGGGTGAATTGAACCGCTGAAATTAGATATGAAAATTTCGAAAATTATATTTTAAAATCTAGCGCTAGTATTGGTAGCCTATGGCCTAAAAATGGTTAGCTACCGGATTTGAAATAGGCTATAGTAAAACGCTTGAAATTAGTAAGAATATGGAATAAAGTAGGTGTGTGACGTAGTTATTTAGAACATTAAAAACTCAAATAATTTTTAAAACTAATAACTTTTTTTACAAGTTTGATAGTCTTTTTATATAGTTTTAATGTCTAGTTTTAATATAAGTAACCCATGTTCTCATTTGTTACTAAGCGGTGAACCCCATTGCGTTCTTTATTAATGTATTTTAATTTTTATATTGCAGTAATGTATCCCGAGAATTAGATGGTGGGACCATCTTGCATCGTCAACGAGATGGTTTGTACGACGTGTCGCTTAACGCTCCTCTACCCCCTGAAGAAGATCGGGAAACCCCCATAGGTGTCATGTGTGAACTAAGTATTCCTGTGGCTAACTACACCGTACATAAGGAACTCTTATACTATCCAGGTAAAAATAGTTAAATATGCATTTAATATGCATGGTTAATGTTATTGTTGGTAGATACGAATTTTTTATAGTCTTGGCCAAAAGTATTACACCCTTACAAAATGGTATTTTGCGAAAATATATTTGTATTAGGAAAAATCAAAATATAAAGACTTTAGAAATTATCAGTTTTTATAAATACTATCAATGTTTTTGGGTCCACCCTTCTCTGATTTATAAGCAACATATTTATTACATATTTGTAATTCGTAACTACTTTCAATATACTTTGTCTAGTGTCATGTTTTGTATCTGTAATATTTTATTAGTTTGATTGAAATTTTCATCTTTTGTTCTGTTAATACCAAATCTATATCCATTTTGATGCTTTCCGTCGCTCTAGCTTCCGCTCCCGCATCGAAGGCTTTCTATTTCTGTTCTGTTGGCCATAGTTGTTGTTAAAAAAAAACTATATCCAGTACTGTCTAAATATACGGGTATACCTGTTGATTTGTAAAAATCAGAGTACTCAAACTGCCTTCTTCATATAATTCATAATTTTAAGAAAGTAAATAAATAAAACTAAACACTTTATTAATTTTTTCCATTGCTTCCTTAGAAATTTCAAGTAATAATAGATCGTTCTAACATACAATCAAATCAGTACGGAACTGTCCGACGCATGCGCATTATTAAAATGGCGTTTCCATTTTAATACTGCGCATGTGTTCCGTACTGATTTGATCAGCATTATTCGAGCGTTTCTTATTTCTTAACATAATAAATATATCACATTGTTAAATGGTGTTAATCAGTTGAATTTATTAGAATGTATCGCGACCTGGTGGTAGCTTTTATACTCGTATAATTTATAATGACGGTGGCACAACTTTTGGACGTCTAGGTTAGATCAATTTGAGTATGCAATCATTAGGTTTGTTTCTACATGACATTTTGGATGCGTTCGTGTAAGCATTCATGAGCCCTTTTGTGTGCATGTCTTGTTCATGTACTCATTCATACATATGTAAGAAAATTTGTATGGTTGGAACAGACAACGGGCTTGTCATATCATCCTAATTAATTACTGTCTCTTCTGCAGAAAAAAAATCAGTCAATAAAATATTTAAAATCAAATATTAATTATTTATCATATTACATAACTAAATAATAACTCATTAATGTATTTTAATTTTTATATTGCAGTAATATATCCCGAGAATTAGATGGCGGGACCATCTTAATTATTTACCATATTACATAAGTAAATAATGAGTGTTTTATTCAAGGTTGACCAAATATCATTCCATTTGCTTGTCAGATGAATCAGATAACAAATTTCAAATTACTCATTTCATTATGTTCACTTATAAAACAGATAAATAATCACAGGTTATGCTTTGCTATGTGTGCACCGTGCGAAAATTGTGGTAAGCATGTGCTGACAAATTATACCTAGCACAGACCAGTGGGCTGTATATAACAGTTCGCGGATGTTTTCATGTACGGTTCCGAAGTCTGTAGGGACAAGCATACCAATAGCCCGATGGACTGTACAACAATCAGTTGGAACGATATTTTTGAAATGCGCATGCGACTGACGTACATATGACAGTAGTAAACCTAGTAAGTTATTCTATAGCTTGTTGCGAATGAAATGTATGCACGCGCTTTGAGACATTGTTATCTTTGATTTAGAAAATGACTGAACCCTGCTTTTATGTTTGCTAAAGAGATTACACGTTTCAATTTCAATGCATGGTTTGTAAGCTGCTATAAGTGAGTGTAGCTTGATGTGTAGTTAGGAACGTGAAAGATTAGCATGAAATAGTAGTAATTTAGTATAATAGTTTAGTTCAATCAGGTATTGAACGCAATTTCGCCAACAAGCTGGTTAGGGTGTATTAAAGTTTTGTTTGCAACGCTGTAATGAAAGGTACTTTGTATTCAGCGTCTGTTTGGGAATGCCCCTGCCCAGGTTTAAATGAAACGCAACCTTTTTATTTGAATCATACAGCTGGCCATTTGCACCAGTAATGCATCGTGATAGATTTGCGCTAAATCCATATGTTTTTTGCTATTGAAAGCTTTTGAAATAAATGTGGTTTTTACGGTTTACAGGAAATGCAAGTCGTAGCGACAGATA
This sequence comes from Harpalus rubripes, assembly GCA_963082715.1. NCBI lineage: Eukaryota > Metazoa > Arthropoda > Insecta > Coleoptera > Carabidae > Harpalus > Harpalus rubripes. Next base: position 34,295,180 of record OY720454.1, read on the forward strand.
CACGTGGGTGGTGTTGACAGCTTACGGGGTCGTCAAATACATATTGAATTTCTAGATAAATACCGTAAAAACTTTTTCAACTTTGATAAAGAATGTGCTTCTCATGTGCTATACATACCTATATTTATATCTGGTTGTACTACGAAATCTACCACTAATATCAAACAACAGAGAGACTTTGTTAACAACTTTTATATTCTGGAAACTTTCAAACAATACCATAATTTTCCGCAAATAAATAAATTTGTTTATTTCGAAATATAAGTTCTGTTACGAATTGAATTATTGTCATAATAACCAACTAGAAATAACTCGGTACAAAATATATAGATAAAGAGACATTAAGTTTGTTCGTCTTGCTACTTTGTACAATTTACAACGACATTATGCTAGTAGGTACTCAAATGGCGGTAGTAGTAAAGACGCAGCGTCAAATATTTTGCAGCTACTCTATGAGTGGATTCAAATATTGAAGGAAGGCTCCCCCAAACCAACGCGAAATATTTACTGCAATAGCAAAACTTTCGCTTTTCCAAATTGTCGTTGATTGAAAGTACACACTGCCAGGTGATAGACCCCGCACTGACGCGAAGTTATCACGCAAACGTCCGCAAAATTTTGTCTGCATGCACGGTTTTTGTTGCTGTCGTTGGTTATACGCTAGTGATTTCATTATGACATATACAGAAAAATAGATAGAAATAATAATAAAATACTCAATTTTTAATGTAAATATGAAACCATTCTTTTATATTGTCGAAACTGTGGTATCAGTTTATAAAATTCTCCCAAATCCTTATTATTTGATTTTCTGAATGACAAATTTATTAATAGGTATATGAATTAAAGCAGTATACAAATAGAAACTTGGCATTATGTTCATCGGCTAAAGTTTGCAGCAACCAATATAAGTGCATCTTAATAGTCTGATTTGGGGTACATTGTCGTAAATACGAACTGACGCTTTAGTGTGTGTGGATAAACAATTTCGTTGCCGCGATGAATGCGAAATTGTCATCGTCACTACCGCTGCGAATCTTTCCTGTTGATTTGACAGAGCCTTTACTGCTAATAATCTTCATATCAGTTCTAAATGATATTTTACAGACATGCTTAATAATTATAACCGGTGAAACCAAGTAGGAAACGTAATTAAATTTTAGTGTTTTAATTTTTACGGTAGGCGATTCGCAGTAAAAACTAAAGAAGTGAAACGAACAAATCTATTATCACAATGTAAAATTGTTCTTATGACACTGGTTTTCTTCGGTAAACGATTAACCTGCAGCAAATCTGCAGTAAGAACTTCAATTTTGATTCTACTAAAATTGAGATTTCTCCTTCAATTATAGCTCTGAATTCTACAACTTCTGAGCTGTAGAAATGTCAGCTCTAAACATATGACACCCAGAAAATGGTAAGGAAATCTCAAATTCTATTAGAATTCCAAATCTAATAAAAATCAATGATATACTCGTATGCCAATTATGGCTTCATCATTAAAAACAAGGGCTACGTGTACAAACATAAAATACGTACTTCTACCATGGAAGTGGAGTAAAAAGTGCTATGGTAGGTATATTGACTGATGACTTTAATATCAACAAATTGTAAATACAGTAGAAATCCATTTAACTAGGCCAATGAACGAAAACAAAACGAGATAATCCGAAAGTGTCCTTTTCCTAAAAAGCAATTAATTAAAATCTATTGTTTGTTGTAATTCCTGTACAACATCTGTATTTACTTTTCTGAGTATTTTTGTCAATTATTTTTAATTACATTATTCTTCGAGAGAGACCATAAATAGATGTGTAGATAGATGGTCGGGGTTCTACTGTATCCGACTTGTTATCAGAAAGATACAAAACATTAATGAACAAAGTTGAAGATAATTAAATACGAGCCCAAACTCATAATAGTTGGGCAGGCACATTGTTTTACCATAATGACATTTTATTGTATAACAAAAAACTCAATAACTATATTATTCTTACCAAAATTATATTATTACCATAAAATATACAATTTCACCTTAAATTAAGAATAAAAATAAAATAGTTTCGATTCGATAACAATTAGGTTTTAAACTAAATTAAATTAACTATAACATAAGAATCAGAATAATTGTGCCACTATTTTAACATTGCGCCTCCTTTATTAACTTAAACGGTTTTAATTCTGTTAGGCATTGTACCAACTAACTTTGCACACTCATAAGGTTCAATATTATTCCGTATATTTTTTTTACATTAAAATGGCTTGTGGTAAACAATACAGTCAAGCTTTAAGAAAATCTTTAATTAATGCCCATATGAATGGCATTTCGGCACGAATAATTTCAATTACACGTTCGATTCCGCGATCGACAGTGCAAGATATTATTAATTTGTTTAAAGAAAATGGAAATGTTATAGAAAAGGAAAGAACTGGCCGTCCACCGTCAACTTCTAATGCTGATCATCGAGCTTTAAAAAATTATGAAACAAAATCGCCGATCAAATGCTCGAGACAGTGGCGGCGCCAGGATATAAACGTACGGTGGGCACAATCAAAAAATGGGTGGGCACCGGGGGGGGGGGGGTCGCAATAGCCTTTGCAAAGGTAACTAGAAAAAAAGGTGCCGCAGGAAATTTTTTTTTCGTTCAAGGTCAAATGCCTTATAATTGAAAGTTACATAGGTAATTATGCCAAGCCCCCCCCCCCCCCCTTAATATACGCCTAGTGGACACCCATTTATTTTAAATAATAAAGATTCCTGTAAAGTATTTTTTACATACATAAAAAACGAAACAGCCACAGGTATCCATATTCAAATAATTACTTTTTTGTGAAATTTTCATACGGCTGTAATTTCTGTCCTATTAATTTTAGAACAAATGTATAAATACAAACAATGTTTAGAATTAAAAATAAAATTTTATTCACAAATTTTATAGATACTAAAAATATTATTTGTATGTTGGTAGTGGTTGGGCACTTGGGTGGGCACAAGACTTTTTAGGGTGGGCACGTGACCACCCTGGCCCCCCCTTAGCGCCGCCGCTGGCTCGAGATATCACAGTACAATGGCGGTAAATGATCGGAAAACAAATTTCGATATCGACCACAACAAGAAAAATTAAACAAATTGGATTGTTTTGCGATATCTCTATTAAAAAGAATTATTAGTATTTTGTGTGTTTCACTAGGCCACAGAAAAGCCTTTGTTTACAAAATTGCAACAGCGTAATAGGTTGAAATAGGCTAAGGATCACAAAAATTTGACTCAAGAATAATGCCTAGCATCATTTGAAGTGATGAGTCCAAATATGAAGTATGACTGGGAGATTGTAGAAAACGCGTATTGCGTACTTTTTCCGAGGCATACCAGAAAGACTGTTTGGTTAAAAAAGTGAAATTTCCTGCAAGCGTTGTGGTTTGGGGTTGCATGTCTGGAAAGGGAGTGGGCAAGCAACATTTTGTAAATCACACTGTTAAAGCTGATAAATATAAAGATATACTTAAAGATGTTTTTTACCAATCAAATTCTTTATACCAATCGGTCGAAGGGAGCTACGTTTTTTGGTAGGCCGGTGCCCCGTGTCATACTACAAAATCCGTTAAAACCTGGCGCGAATATCATATCCCTACCCTAAAGTAGGTTTCAAGTAGTCCGGATTTCTCCACAATTGAGTCCAAACGGCATAAAATGAAAAAGGAACTGCGTAAGAATTCAGCACGCATAATAAACGCATTAAAAGTGAAATTGCAACAAATATGGGATATTATTGAACCTGATGAGTGTTTAAAGTTAGTTGATACAGTGTCTAACATAATTAAAGCCGTTATAGTCAATGAAGAAGGCGCAACGCAATATTAAAATTGTAGCCTAGCCATTCTGATTCGTCTGTTAAAGTTAATTTAATTTAGTTTAAAACCTAATTTTTATCGAAACAATTTTATTTTTGTTCTTAATTTAAGCTAAAATTTTATATTTTGCAGTAACAATATAATTTTTGTAAGAATTAAATACTTATTGAGTTTTTTGTTATAAAATGAAATGTCATTACGGTAAAATATTGTTCCGGCCCAACTAATATGATTTTGGACTCGTATACTTATAATATATTTTTTCTTCAAGCGTATTATAATATTCATATTATACTACTGAACACACACTATATAAGATATTCATTGTCATAATAGTACAAAAATGTTGTTATTGTTGTACTAGTGAAAAAAATGTTAGTTTCTTAGTTAATCGCTGGCGGCGATAGTCGCCACAGCAACACATCATATTGAAAATTGTTTGACAGTTCTATAGTTTATGTTTTGTAGTGTACACAGCCAGCTTTGTGTGAAATTGCAAATACTACAAATAAAAAATTCAAAAAATATGCTAAAAAATATTTGAAACACTTGAAAAAAAATAGTATATGTCATTCGGAGTAGAACGCCCTTTTTGTGTTTTACCCAGCTTGCCCAGGGCCTCCGCTAGTGCCTCAGCCACAATAGCTGGGTTCAACACAAAAAGACCTCTTTCTACTCCTAATAACATAATATACTATTTTTTGTCTGGAAGAGTAAAGATCGAATTCACCAAAATATGGTTATGGATTTATAAACTGAATACCTACTATAATTTGGTTCACGAAAGATGACTATTCAAGGTCACTTGATCGAAGAAAGAATACACAGCACTTTATATAGCAGTAGCTTAGGAATATTTCATGTTAGAAAGAGAAGATTATTTGACGTATGTCTATGTAATTTCTGTTATATGACAGATATACGTAAATGGTGATATTAGTTTCTAACATATTACAAATAATAATGACGCCTGTCGTAGAGTTACAGGTACCTAAATATATACTACACTGTCCTATGTGCTAATGTTTACCAAGTGACGTTGACAGTTAAATCAAAATATTATTCCATTCCATAGTTTATGTCAAGTCTATGTTTTTTTTTGTTTCGCAAAAACGTAAGTGAAGAACATAAACCTTTTAGAAATGCTTTGTTTAAAATTTTCAAATAAATTATTTTTATCAGTTAAAATGTATCCATAAATATTTCATTTTGCACGCCCATGCATACAAATGGCAGTGAAGTTATATTAAAGTAGTATTATATCAGACTGCTTATAAATGACCTTGAATAATCCTCTTTCGTGAACCAAGCTACATGAATTATATTTCATAAATCAAAAATATTTAAAGTGCATATTTTGAATAGTCCCAAATGTTGAAATTAATAAATTATTCTTGAAGAACTTTTTTCAATATTCAGATTTTTATTGCTTTCTAAAGAATTTCTTTTCTTTAAGTCGCATCGAATTTGGTGTCTCTTTTCTTTTATAATATTTATATAGGTGAAAAATCATACCAGGGCTACGGATTTTTTCTAATAAAATAATGGAAAAGTGGTCATAAAATATAACATATACTTTGACCTGGAACGAATTTCGATTGAAATTTCCTTAAAGAATACAATATGTGGGTGAGGTTCAAGTGAACAAATGCGTGGGTGGACCTTATGTTATTTGATGAATGAGAGTTTATTGAAGGAGAACAAAATGCAAATTCCAAAGAAAAGGAATGAAAAGAATAGAAAAAAGAGTATGAATATAGAAGAGTTGGAGCTGAAGACAACTTTTAGACATTATTAATATGGGATGGGATTAATAGAGTGTCACTGAATTTATTACACAAATTTCCACAAAAGAGTATAAGAGTTTCTTACACGTATAGTCTGCAAAAATTATTATATAGAATTATTTTGAATAAAAAATCAGATAGGCCATAGAAAATATTTGCACATGTTTTAAATAGTTATTTATCTAACATTTGAAATTCAGTTGCGAAGGGTTAGAACTTTTATAGGATCATTGTGAGTGAAATTATTGAATGAACCAAAGAGCATATTCAGCACTTATTGGGGAAAGAATATAAAAGTAATAGAAAATCCGCCATACTTACCTCATTTGGAAGTGTGCGACTTTTGGCTATTTTTTAGATTTGAAATGTATTATTGTTGAAGGCAACCTACTTTGAACATATTTAAAATAAAATTATAAAATATATTAACAATATGTATTATTTTCAATAATTCTAACGTGATCCTTATATTATATTTTAATAAGACGAAAGAAATTAACGTAGGTAAACTATAGCGTCCATATGAGTAGGTATAAACAATACCTATATCATTAAAATGGACTCCTAATGGAGCAACTTTTCCCTACGTTAATTAGGGTTGCCGATGAATTCAAAATTTGCGAGGAAAAATTCACCACAGGCGATTTTTTAAAAATATTCAAGGTCAAATGTGTTTTAATGCAAAGTAAACTTCTTTACAATGAAACAAATTTTAACAAATTCTTAAAAAAATAATTAACACTAAATATGATACATATCGCCCGCGATATGTTACCAGATGGTGACATCATGCAAAAGCGAATTTCGCCATTTCATTCTTCAGGTACGGAGAGTATATAATTTTTATTTATGGACCGATTTTAACGATTCTTGTAGCAATTTAAATGTCCTTTTCTACAGGATTATTAGATTATAATAATATAATACATATCTCGGGCGATATGTAACGCACACAATTCATTATTTATTATTTCTGTGCGATGCATATCGCCGGGGATTTATATAAACTTGCATGAACTTGTTATAATAACGTGCGTTTTATTTCTTTTCATTGTCAGTCTAAGTCTCGTGCAATGTACATTATTATAGTTAATTTTTAAAAGATTGTCAGACAGAACAAAAAAAATATTCTTGAATTAGCAAAAAACACTTCCCTGAATTGGAGTGGAAAAATAATGTAAATTTACTTTGTTTTTAGTTATTGTTTTTAACAGAATATACCATATGTTATTTTTGTTAAATAAAACAATTAAAATTCTTATATACTTACCTTTATTTTCCATGTATTCAATTTAAATTAAATATGTGCGGTTTTAGTCCCTGTACGTATGTACGGTTTGAGTCTAAATAAGTTCAGATATAAACCTAAAAGATAGATACTTGAAAACAGCTACAAAGTTACTTATCCGTACACAAGATGGGACTAAAGTCAACATCTAGTACATATCCCCGGAGATATGTATCGCACCACAGTAACAACAAATTATATGTCGCCGGCGATATGTATCGTCAGTAACGCAATACTACCTTATTTTTCCGCAGTTAACGTGTTAAATCGGATAGAAGTCAGAAACTAATAATTTATTTTATTGTAAGAAAAGAGTTAAATAAATATTCCATTAAAATTAAGAAAATTACATAACAAAAGTAACATTGTCAGTCTTAAATACTAAAAAACATTTTTAAATGTATTTTTCTTTTAATATTTTGCAGCTGCCAATAAATTTTTATTTGCATGTTAATTTTTTTCTAATAATTCATTACAAGACATTTAGTAATTGAAATATAATTATGTTGCGAGATACGAGCATAAGCAGTAATTACAGAAACAGAAAATCTGAAAATCATTAAAATAAATTATTATATTACTGAGTAACAATATAATTATTCTCTGAACTACTCAAACGCAAAATAAAATGTTAATTAAATCGCGCGCCTCACAAAATACGGGGCAATTGGGCGTCCCGAACAGTATTTTATGGAATGCTCAAATTTTAACTGAAATAAGGGACAATCCCATATTTACAGGACACCTGGGAACCCTAACGTTAATCGGAATCTTATCTATTCTAGTTTTAGGGATACTCATGTTGGACACGTTATTCCGAACATCTTCTGATGTCTTTAAAACCTATATTGTTATTTTTTATATATTGTACCAGTATTCAGTAAAAATATTTTTTCTAAATTATTATTTTTTAACAGTCTTGCTAATTATACATATAAAGGTTAAATGTCAACTGGTTGCCTATTTAATTTCTACAAAACGTTTAATGGATTCTGCCCACATACTTATAATTTTTTTTACGTTTTGTTTCCTTTATAATATAAAAATATAATTGGAAATGTTTAAAAGTTGCCGGAAACCTAAAAGTAATTAATAGCAAAGTCTCTCTGTGAATATTTATTTGAACATGTGTAAAATAATAGAGTTTACCTTAAAGAGAAATAATTTTGCTTTATTAAAACCTAGAAAGAGAAACAAAAATAAAATGCCAGATAATCAAGAGATGTAATTTTAAACAAACAAAAAATTAATGAGGCCTGAATGGATCCAATTATGCTGAAATATGAAAAATAATGAATCGTAAGAGAAACATGAAACGTTTGCATAGAAAATTATTATTTCATTATGTTTCATTTATAAAAACACGGAAATTTCTTCCGGTTATCTATCTGTAGAGGAAGTGAATCCTTTATTTTTTAATTAAAGTTACTACTTTGCACAAAACTAATTAAACTTATCAAATAACTCCAAGCATGTTTCAGCATACGGAAGGAATTATGATTTAGCATCATCTGTTTATAGTTACCAAAGAAAATAATAATTTAATTCGTAGTGGAAATTTATTGACAAACTGTCAATTTTGTCAGTTGTTGTATGTTACTTTTTAAGTGCATACATAAATATATTATATGTTAAGTGTTGCAAGATTAAAATTTAATGTTACCGTTGCAAAAAACTTATTACTTTTTGACATGCATAATTTTTGAAATGTTTTAACATCGAATATAAGCTACTCAAATATTTATTAGCATTTTTATATTATGAATTATTTCGCATACAGGGCTGGTTTTACCCAAATTGTTTGTGTATGTTTATATTATATGTATATTAGTTATTTAAGAAAATTAATCATGTATGGCAGAGAACTATCTTTCAGTAACTATTCTTTTTAAATACTAACTTGTACAGATATCCTTTTTACATATTTATTTTAAAATATATTTATTGTATTCACATCAAAATATGTTGCAGATGCCTTATATTTATAATTAAAAAGTAAAAAATCTTTTTTTTTGACACCTACAAAAAATGTTTTGACACCGCTTTTATAATTTGAAATTTATACATGGTAATTTAAACGAATATAACAAACATTAACATCTTATTCCTCGAGCAATTTTGAGAAAAAAATGTCATAATATTCCGTTTAGTTACCATATTTTGGTAAACAAGACGTCAACATTTTAAATTAGAATCGAAATAAACTGCTATTTTGACGTTTTCAAATGTATTTTTTTATATAGTAGTGGAATTAACAAATACAACCATATGCATATTCAGCAGCATTTAAACCCTTTATCTGGTATATGGGTATAATTATAACACAACAATGTCAATTTGAGAAGCATAAGTTACAAATGCTTTATTTTTCATAAGTATATTATTTAACAAAATTTTAAAATAAACTGTTATTTAAAAAACTTGGTTTCATTTTGGTATAGCCTGCTATAATTAAAGTGAAATAACTTTATTTCGCTGTTAATGCAGCCAACCCCCTCACAGCAGTAGATTTTCTTAAATTTTTGACGATATAGGATTAGCAAAATTTAAAAAAATATATATTTAATTAGTTTCCTGGTTAATTTAGCTATGAATCAGAATTTATTATCATTTTTAATTTGTGTAGCATAACAGCTAAGTACCTACGGGCGCTAAATGAAATATTGAAAAATTCGAATGTACTTGTCTCTTCTAGTGCTTATATGATTAAAGAAATTGCCTGCTGTGATGGCCAACCAAAGCTAGTTCACTATAAGTTCACACAGGCTATAACTAAAAAGTAAAGGACCTATATGTAATTGACATTGTTCATTTAAAAAACTGTTAAAATTTGTTGCACTTATTATAAATCTGCCTGTACCTATAGTATGAATAGCTGAAGTAAATTAAAAACCGAGAAATAGTATATTTCAAAAGGAGAATCGTAAGTGAGAAATATTGTACGAGTTTAAAGACTGACGAAACGAGGTATATCCGAGTGAGTCACACGAGCAATACGACATTACTTTCGAGCGAGTTGTGAACACTAT
>OY720454.1:34310135-34412635 GCA_963082715.1 Harpalus rubripes
GTTAAATAGTAGTTCAACCAATTATATAAAAATAAATAAAATGACGTGCACGTGTAAGGCTGGACAAGTGGGAAATACAGGCATGTTAGTCCAGTCAATATGTAAAATAGATCCTGGTATCCTTGCAAAAGGTCGGGTAGTTATAATTTTTGGATATGTTTTACAAACCAAGGCCAGTGATAAGAAACTAATTTTGCAGAAACGAAAGCTCTGTGCTACCAGAGTTATAGGGGACGAAGTTCGAAATTTTCGGCCTTTTTTCAGTATTTCATCTTTCTCCTTTTGTATATACGATTTTTTCCTTTGGGCTGTACTTATTGAATTATAGAGCAGTGAAATTATCAGAATTTTTGGGTAATGACGAAACACGCACACACCACAGATATATTAATGTAGTCCAGATGTTAAGGGCGAATATTTGCCTCCGCCCTACATTTTGTGATACAAGCATGCCGTTTGGTTCACATGTGACTAAGACCATACCCTAACGATTAAGAGATGTAGCCACCCGGAAATGCCCCGCAGGCACGAGTTATTACGGGTTGTATACCTCATTGGTCCAGTTTTCTTAAAGTTGCAGTGGTGCGCAAACCATTTGATCTACAGAGCTGATTTTATTTTTATTTTAATTGTAATGATAAGGTCTTTTATCAAACAGTGTAAAAAAGAAGTTGGATATATAACGCAACCATTTTCTTCTTAAACATAGCACGTTGTGTTTTTTTGGAGATAATTTTGGCTTCCTTGTCCGATTTCGCAAGATCTCTACGTTATACCTAGAGTTGTGTTTTTTACGAATTTGTTTAGTTTTATATAAAATTGGTGTAAATAACTGTAATTTTTGTAAAAAAAAATGTAAAAAACGTCTACTGTCACTATCAGCAGTTAACTATATACCAGATACGAGTAAGTTTTAGTTTACGCTTTTTACATAGGGTGTTTACCTCCCGTCACCTTTAGATAAGGAAGGTATTGTCTTTGGTCAAAAAATTCGTTGGTGAGTTTTTAATGAAAAAGCACGGTTTAGGGTCCCTAGAATACGATTTTACTATTTTTGCGATGGTGTCTGTATGTGAGTGTGTGTGTGTGTGTGTGTGTGTATGTGTGCGTGCGTTTGTGCGTGCGTGCGTGTGTGTGTGTGTGTGCGTGCCTGCATGTGTGTGTGTGCGCGCGCGCGATAACTCTAATACTACAATTCCAAAAATTATAATTCTTTCGTATTCCTCTTCGTTACATCCATGTGAAGAGCTGATTAGATTTTGGTTGTAATTGGTCAACCGGAAGTACCCTCATTTGTAGATTATAACAGTTTTTCTTGAGAAAACGATGTTAAACATCATTTTTTCACATTTAATATTATAAATATTAAAGAATATTTTATTCTCTATACGATTTGAATGTATATTATACTTCATATTAAATGGATATAGAGTTAAAAAATTATAAAGAAATTAAATATCATATATAAGCCAGATATGCTATAACTCTGGAAACAGCTGCTATTATTTTAAGAAAATTCTCATTGAAAGATGTCACTGTCAAGTGCAGTTGACAGTATGTTAGTGTTATAATTTTACTGGAAATATAGGATCTTTTGCTGGACACTTTCTGTATGGAATTTGTATAAAATATCTATACAAAATAAATAGAACTGACAGAAGGTAATGTGCTGGCCACACCAGATTTTCACATATAATTTGAGTTTTTTTACAAGTTTTTTACATGTACATAAATGGTGAAAAATATATTGCAACAGATTTTACTATCCCTGAGGACAATAAACAACATGAAAATGAACTAGATGCGAATACAAGAAGACGCTCTGTGTCCCTAAATGCTCTAGATTACATACAAATACCTTATGCAGAAACTAACGATGATAATGAAATAATCCTTTCTCAAGAACAAGAACTAACTACGCAAAATAATGAAACTAATAATACGCCAAAAACTCAGCAGGGACAAAATCTGGATTCACTGCAACAAAGCAGCTCGCAGCAAAATAAAAAGAAAACTGATACACCAAAAATTCAAACAAAGAAAAACAAATCAAAAAATGTACTAGTTCTTGGTCCACTCGACAAACATATACAAACGGGACAACGAACCCAATCAACATCAAAAAACTTAGTAGAGAAATAAATTGTGCAATAAAAGACACAAACACAAATACAAACGCAAATGTAAACGATATATTATTCTGGAACATCCAAGGTTTTCAAAATATATTTAGAATTAGCAAAGAAGAAGAAAATGTGATATTAAACCATAAACTTGTTTGTCTCGTTGAAACGTGGACTAACTTTTATTTAAAAGAAAACCCCCCGTTTCTAAAAGATTATTTTGTTTATGAACAACAAGCCAGAAAAGAAGCTAGTACGGATAGGGCTATAGGAGGACTAATTATTTTTTCAAAATTTCCTTTACCTGCAGTAGAAATTATAAATAAAGAACTTCACTGGATATTTTTGAAAGTCGAAAATAAAATACAAAATTTAATAATTGCAGTATGTTATTTCTCACCCTCGTATATGCATTCTACTTTGGTAGAACTTTTTTTTTAGAAAATTTGCAGCATATAACTACATTATATCCATATTTTGCTTTAATTATATATGGAGACTTTAATGTTAGAATAGCAGAGAAAAACCAACTAGATGATATTCTCTTTTCCGGTACCAACCTCAGTGCTAGTAGAATAACCAAAGATAAAATCATATAAACAAAAAAGGAAAAGATCTTCTAGATACTCTGGATGAAGAGAGCTTAATAGTACTAAATGGAAGATCTTTAAGCGACACACCAGCCAGCTACACATACATACGTTCAAGAGGCAAAAGTACAATAGACCTTTTGTGGATAAACACTATTGCATTACAACTCATAGATTTTTCTATCATTGAAGATATTTTCCTATCTGATCATATAATCTGTTTACTAAAAATTCATAATATAATAGCAGACAATCCTAACAAAAATACGACAAAAAATACAAAAAACATTATTGTGACAAAATGGAAAGAAACAGCAGCGGAATTATTCCAAGCAGATCTCCAATCAAACTGGAAAGACTGTGTTGAAGAACTAGACAGTAATGAACAATACAAATTCATTATTGAGCAAATAAAAGCAACCTCAGAAAAACAGGGAATAATGAAATCTATAAAAATTAACGTAAATTTGCATAAAACTAAAAAAAATGTACAATCAAGATTGTGCAAACCTTACAAAAATGTAAGAAAAAATTATAAACAACTAAAAAGGCTCAATTCAATAACGAAAACCTACAAGTTTACTTAAAATCTAAAACAATATATAAACAAACAATAAACCTGCAAAAGAAAATAAATAAACTAGAAATTAAATAAAATTGGAAAATATTGAGGATCAGAAGGAGTTCTGGAAGACAATAAAATTATTTCACTCTTCAAACAAAACTTCGAATCCCATTTCATTACAAAACTGGGAAGAACATTTTCATAACTGGTACAGCCCTAGGATTGTTTGTAACCAACAATACCTTGCATTTCATCCTTATCTAGACGTAGATATTACATTAGAAGAACTTAACTCTGCCCTGAAAAACTCAAAAAATAACAAAAGCCCAGGGCTCGATGGAATACTATACGAACAACTGAAAAACCTTCCAGTAGAGTGAAAAATTTATCTTATAAATTAATTAAACAAGTTTTTAAGGCAAGAAGATGTTCCTCTGACGCTAAAAACAATCAAATTAACTCTTATCTACTAAAAAGGAGACCAACTAAATACAAACAACTACAGAGCGATCGCTATTATAAACAACATATTAAAAGAATTCACATACATTTTAAATTATAGAATACAGTGCTGGATAGAAAGTTCATTTATATTATTATTATTTATATTATTATAAACTTATTTTAAAGAAAAACATCTAGACGGCTATTTTATTAATCCAACGACTGATATATTGTAACGTTTTTATTTATTATAACGATAAATAGATATTAATATAATTAAAAGATGATAACTATAACGAACACTACGATTAAACAAATATTAAACACTAATTAAGACTAAGAATATTATAAAACACTTAAACACTAAGATTATTTATTTAAACAATATATAGATCACTTATTTATTTATACAACTGTATTTATTTATATTCACCACTTGTCTACTTTCTGTTTTTATCACCAACTGTTTAACACGCAACGCTTATTTATATCAGCCTGTCCAGTGCCTTCGCTAACGGTGCTTATTTACCTTGGCATCCGTATTCCAGAACTCACTAGAAGACTTCTAGATAAAACACAATAGGTTACATCAACCGCGTAATTAAGCAGGTTCCGACACGTCTGCTGCGTCATTGCTAACAATAGACACTCGCTCGACCCTGCGACAGCGGCGGCGACAGCGACAGCGACGGAGACAGAGGCGGTAACAGTGGCGGCGACAGCGGGTACTGCACATTACACTTCTCCCTCCTTAAGACTGTTTCGTACCGGAACAGTTCGTGATAACGAAATCTGCATGCATTACCCTTGGTGCATTTCGAAGTTTTAAAGAAATGACAGTCGATGGTCCGCTCGACTTCTTCTTTATGTCCGTTAGGGTTAAAGCTGCAAACGAGAATTTCAACGCCGGTAAAACGGAAGAGGATTTCTATCATGTCCCTCAAATCACACAGCGAGTTCCACAGGTTACGATACGACGGCTTCTGATACGAGCGTGGTTTTGTAACCAGGTAATAGATGTACCGCTGATGGTCTGCATTGTTATCCCTCAGGCGCAGCGTTTTCCCAACAGTTGGGCGTTGGTTGGCCAGTTCTTTTTGTCGCCCAAATTTCGCCTTAAAAGCTGAAGCTATGCCACGGGACATCTTTAAGTCTTCTGATATGCAGTGACCGAGGGAATAATATGAAGACACGGTGAATAGATCTCGGTGTTCTTCTTTCGTCACGCCGAACCGCGCTTTGCGGCCAAAGGAATAGTTCTCCTTGAAGTCTTCAAAAGTTGGTTCTTGTGTTAAGATCCGACGAACCGTTGCTCCGTTATGGACTTCGTGGTTGTCTCCGGCGAAAGGGGCTAGCCGATTGAAGTGTACTACTCTCGGCTTCCCGCTAGGTTGTTTCTTAATTCTGTATACCACGTCGTTTATCCTTTTGATTACCTCATAGGGGCCTTCCCAATTATTTTGCAGCTTTGGTGATAACCCACGACGTCTTTGTGGGTTGTAAAGCCACACTAAATCCCCAGGTTGATATCCACCCTTTTCGGCCTTGATGTCATACCGGTCCTTCATTCGGTCGCTGGCAGCTTGAATGTTCGTACGGACTTGTCCATGAATGTCATCCATTCTTCTCCGTAAGTCCGTAACGTAATCTTCCCCGGCCAGATCTTCCGCAGGTTTACTGCCGAACACCAAGTCACATGGTAAGCGCAACTCGCGCCCGAGTAAGATGTTCGCGGGTGTTTGCCCTGTTGTTTCATGCACGGGTGAACGATAAGCCAACAGGAACAGATGGAGGTGTCGGTCCCAGTCTCTTTGGTGGTTGGAGACTACCTTCGACAAATATCGGTTTATCGTTCTGTTCATTCGTTCAACCATGCCATCAGACTGCGGATGTAATGCAGTTGTTCTAGTTTTATTAATTCCTAATATCTTACAGACATTTTGGAAGACGGCAGACTCAAAAAATTTTCCCTGATCGGAGTGGAGTTCACGTGGTACTCCGAATCGGCATATACATTCTTTAACCAAAGTTTTAGCGACCGTGATGGCTTCCTGGTTGGGTAACGGATACGCTTCAACCCATTTGGTGAAGTAGTCCATGACAACACCGATGTATCTATTTCCTTCGTCACTTTCTGGGAATGGTCCAGCCACATCAATCGCAATACGCTCAAATGGACTGCCAACGTTGTATTGTCGCACTGGAGCTTTTCGTCGTTTATGCGGACCGTTACTTCCAGCGCAAACCACACATTTCTTGCACCAACCTTTAACATCTTCCGTAAAGTTAACCCAGTAAAACCGCTGGCGCAATCTTTCTAGCGTTTTGATGACTCCGAAATGACCTCCTGATCCGTCATGGATCTCTTTCAATACGTCTGGTACTCTATTCTTAGGAATAACTAACTGAGTTCTCTTCTCACTTCCATCGGCATTTTCTACCACACGCTTTAACAGGCCATCCTCAACCACCATGGAGTCCCATTGCGCCCAGTACGATTTTACACTTGGTGAGTGTGGTGCAACATCTTCCCATACTGGTTTGCTCTCCTCTGCTTTCCATTCGAGTATACTTTTCAAAGTTGGGTATTTTTCTTGATCTTCGCGTAGTCCATCGGGCTGCCAATTATCGTCGACTACTGTTGTTCTGGCGACGATGGAAAATTTCTCTTCTAGTCGACTACAATGCTTGCAATTATCTTGGCACGGCCTTCTGGACAATGCGTCGGCATTACGATGGCTGGTACCTGTTCTATGCTCGATTTTGAAATCGTATTCCTGTAGTCTTTCAATCCATCTAGCCACCTGACCTTCAGGATTCTTGAATTGTAGCAGCCATTTTAATGCAGCATGGTCAGTTCTAATCAAAAATCTCCTTCCGTATAAATATTTATAGAAATGTTCCACGGATTTCACGACTGCCAAGAGTTCTTTTCTGGTAACACAATAATTTCTCTCTGGTTTTGACAAAGTCTTACTAAAATAGGCAATAACCTTCTCATGTCCGTCTTGTATCTGGGAAAGAACGCCACCAATTCCCACGTTGCTTGCATCTGTATCTAGTATGAATTCTCCTTCAGGTAACGGATAACTCAGGACAGGTGCGCTTGTCAAAGCATGTTTAAGTTCTTTGAACGCAACTTTGCAGTCCATTTCCCAGATAAATCTTCGACCTTCTTCAGTAAGCTTTGTCAGTGGCTTGGCTATGTTGGCAAATCCAGGTACATATCGCCGATAATAAGTACACAAACCAAGAAAACTTCTAAGTTCGTGTTTGTCTCTAGGCGCTGGCCAATCTCTCACAGCCTTTATCTTTTCCGGGTCAACAGCAATACCCTTATCTGAAACCACGTGTCCAAGGTAATGAACTTCCTTTTGAAACAGGTGGCACTTCTTGGGGCTGAGCTTCAGGTTAGCCTTCCGTAATCTCTGAAAAACCTCTTCCTAATTTTTCATGTGGTCCTCGAATGTCTTACCTACCACAATAATGTCGTGTCGAGATAGACTAAACAAGTTTTCCATGATAGCCCAGCCAATACTGTCTCCATAAGTCGTTGAAACGTTGCAGGGGCATTGCAGAGCCCAAATGGCATTACAGTAAATTGCCACAGTCCGGTACCAATTGTGAAGGCTGTCTTTTCCTTATCTTTTGGATCCAAATCGACTTGCCAGTATCCGCTCTTTAGATCCAGAGTGGAGAAAATCTTCGAGCCAGCCAAAGTGTCTAGTGTATCGTCTATTCGAGGTAGCGGGTAGCTATCCTTCTTGGTGACGTTGTTAAGTTGACGATAATCGACGCAAAATCGTGTAGAGCCATCCTTCTTCTTTACTAACACCACTGGTGAAGCCCACGGACTGCTTGAAGGTTCTATCACACCTTCCATTTTCATGTCCTCAATAATTCCTTCTGCTTCTTCACGCTTCGCCAATGGTAGTCTTCTTGCTGGTTGGCAGATGGGTCTTGCGTCGCCGGTGTCTATCTTATGGTGAACCACATTAGTTCTTCCGTTGGTCTTCTTGTCAACTTGAAACACATCTTGAAATCTTCCAATTAATTTCTTTGCTTTGGTTCTCTGGTCAGTTCTTGGAAGGAGGTTGATAATTGGTTAGTTAATGTGTCTGGAACTTCCTGAGATATGTGTCCTTTGGCCTTAACAGTTCGAATAATCGAGGATTCTCCTACAATTGTTCCTCTCTTGAGAACAATTGGATAACAATTTACGTTCACTATTCGAACTGGTATTACTTGACTGGCTTTGATCAGTGATTTTCCTACAACTCCAGTACCAGTCTTCACGTCATCATTCTTGGGCTCAAGCATAACAATATTCCCCTCACAGAAACTACCATCTAATTGTGCTTGCACGATAGATTCACTTCGTTCTGGAAGGGTAACATCTTCAGCCATTAGTACGCGCACAGCCTTGTCTTCTCGTGGGTTTAAAACAAGTTCTTCTTCATTGACCATCATTACTCCATTCTTCAGGTCAAGTTTGAAACCGTGCTTTTTCATTACGTCCATACCGAGTATTAATTCATCTTCAACGTCAACTACCAGCGCACGATGTTTGAACGATGTGTTTCCAATAGTAATGGTCATATCTATTTCTCCTAATGTGGTAGCTTGTTCTCCCGTTGCTGTGCGTAATGTCCACTTGGTTGGTTGGAGACGCGTTTTGCCTGTGTTCTTTACTAAATCGGGTCTAATTATAGTCTTCGTCGCACCCGTATCCAATAACATTTTTAGTGGTCTTCTATCAACAGAGCCATTCACGTAGATGCTGCTGGCTTGATGATGAAGGGATGCGACATAACTGATGGATTGTGGGGCTACTAGATTACGGGTCGACGATTGCCCTTTCGCATCAACCCGACTTAGTTTTCCGACTCCTTTTCTTCTTTTACCGATTCTATCGCTCTTTGCATTTTTCTGCAAAGTCTCTGCGGATGACCCTGTTTACCGCAATACCAACAGATGAGTTTCTCTCTTTCGGTAAACACTTCATTTACAATTCGTCGCATTTTCTCTTTTAGGTCTTCCGTGTCTTCTTTTCTCTCGGCATCAATATTTCGCACTCGAGATTGATTACGTGAAGCTTGTTTGGCAGCTTCATGTTCTAGTGCATATGAGAGCGCGTCAATTAATGTTTTTGGGCGGGCCAATCGCCATGCTTGCTGTGTTTCGCTGTCTCGAACACCGTAGATAAATGCTTGAACGGCCAAGCACTCCAAAACGCTGTCACGAGCTGCAGGATGTGCAAGACAAACCAAACGAGCTACGTCGACTTCAAATTCTTGAAGGCTTTCTTTAGAACTCTGATAGCGATTTCTCAGTTGCGTCTAGTACATCTGCTCCAGGTGCGCATTGCCATACCGCATGTCCAACCGCTTGACTAGTTGGTCATAGTCCTCTTGTTCTTCTTTTTTCAGCGTTTGTAGGATGTCGATGGCTTCCCCACGCAATGAAACAGTCAACGCTGTAACCTTCTCTTTGGACGTCCAGTTATGTGCTTTTGCAGCCGCTTCAAATTGTTTTAAATAATTCGGCCACGAAGACTTTCCATCAAATTCCGGTGTTTTGATATGCATTGTTGTAGTAGTTTCAAGTTTTACTACTTTCCTTTCTTCTTGTAAACTTGCCTCCGCTACATCCGAATTTGACACTGACGATGATGTAATTTCAGTGAATTTTTCTCGTAATTCTTCAATCTTCTTGTCATAGTCAACTTTTAAATTCTTCAAGTCTTCTTCAGTTTTTCTATAATTCTCTTCTAATTTCTGTTCTTGTCTTCTAAACTTCTAGAACTTTTTTCTGATTTTCTAGAACTTTCCTCAAATTCTTGTTCGAATTTTTGTTCTCATGTTCTAGAATTTTATTCCTTTTTTCTAGAACTTTCCATTAATTTTTCTTCTAATGTTCTAGAATTTTCTGCTATTTCCTGTTTTAAATCTTCTTTTAATGTTTTGGAACTTTCTTCTGATTTTCTAGAACTGTCCTCAAATTTATGTTCTATAAGTTTACGAATGGCACACTAAATTTCGAATAAGTAATCATCAGGATTTTCACCAGCATCAATTAATGCTTCTCTCAGTCTCTCTTGAAGGACTGACTTCTTTCCTGTTGTGTCCAAATCTCTTTCTTCCAATTCGGTTTTGAGATCACTTACTTTTAATTCATTTAGTTGTAATTGTTTACTCGCCATATTATTTATTTTTAGTTATACTTCACAGTTTATTAACCCCACACCTGACACCAATTGTAACGTTTTTATTTATTTGGGTGAAGTGTAAATATTAGACAATTAGTATTAATTAAAATAAAAGTTTATTATAACGATAAATAGATATTAATATAATTAAAAGATGATAACTGTAACGAACACTACGATTAAACAAATATTAAACACTAATTAAGACTAAGAATATTATAAAACACTTAAACACTAAGATTATTTATTTAAACAATATATAGATCACTTATTTATTTATACAACTGTATTTATTTATATTCACCACTTGTCATCATCATTACCGATATCTGCATACAAAGCAGATTGGCACACCCAGTAATGGGTAATATACCGTGATGATATATTTATTTATTTATTTATTTATTCTACTTTCTGTTTTTATCACCAACTGTTTAACACGCAACGCTTATTTATATCAGACTGTCCAGTGCCTTTGCTAACAGTGCTTATATACCTTGGCATCCGTATTCCAGAACTCACTAGAAGACTTCTAGATAAAACACAATAGGTTACATCAACCGCGTAATTAAGCAGGTTCCGACACGTCTGCTGCGTCATTGCTAACAATAGATACTCGCTCGTCCCTGCGACAGCGGCGGCGACAGCGACGGGGACAGAGGCGGTAACAGTGGCGGCGACAGCGGGTACTGCACATTACAATATTATCTTTACAATATGCTGATGATATTGTAGTTTTTGCCCACTCAACATCAGACGTTCAACGAAACACTATCATTATCAATGTATTGTTATAATCTTCAGCTGAAAATCAATCCCGACAAAACACAAATAATTCTTTTTCATAAAGGCAGACCACCACGCCGAAGAATCCTACATACTTGTCAAAATCAAGAAATAAAATTTACAAATAAATACAAATACCTAGGAATAACTTTACGTCAGGGGGTACATTAACAGCAAGAATAACGGGCACAATTAAGAATACACTTTCAAGAGCAAAAATTAATAGCTGGGACACAAAAATCAAACTTTATTCCTCTTTAATTTTTCCAACTTTTCTATTTGGTGCTGAAGTGTGAGGACTGCTGCAAGCCAATAGTGTAGAAAAAGGACTGACGCAATATTTTAAAACCATACAATTACTGCAAAAATCCACGCCAAATTACATCATCAGAAGAGAGACAGGAGAAAGTAACGTTGAGGTGGTGATAGTAGACAAAATGATGAGCTGGTGGCATAAATTATTAATTATGCCAAATGACAGGCACCCAAAAATATGCTACGATCAACTGTTAAAATTAAACCAAACAGATAAAACAAAAATTACACATTAGAAACAAATTAAGCATAACTGGGTAAAAAATATTAAAAATATTTTACATAAAACAAATTTTCACTGGGTATATGATAAACAGAGCTGTATATCAGTAAAAGAAGAGATGAAAAACATAGTACTTGCATACAGAGAAACACTATATAACGAAGACACACAAAGAATCCTTAACTCATCCTACAATCATCTATTCCGTTTGTACAATATTAGCTACAACTTAAGATAATTGGCCAGCTCCGAACATCCACTCCAAATAATATGTCCCTATATCAAGACGGCTTTTCCCATAAATTTAACAATGAAACAATTTGTGACATCTGCAACTTCTTACAAGAAAATAATCTGATCCATTTTCTATTTCGTTGTCCCATCTATAACCCCCTCCGAGAGCAGTACATTAGAAAACATATCCAACAAACCAACTCCGAAGAAGAAGCGATCAAGGTACTGCTGAGGAGCCCATCCAAGAACAACATATACGATGTCTTCCGGTATACCCAAGCTGCTTTGAAACTTATAGCATTTATATTGAATATATAAAACATCTTTTATTATGTAATATAAAATACAATTATGTACTCACATTATTCTTTAAACGAACAATGTTACTAATTACTAATCTATTTGTATAAAGTTGAATCTTTTTATCAAATAAATTATTATTATTATTATTATTATTATTATTATTAATTCGCTTTTGACACTTAGTAGATTTGTAGAAAAATATATTTATTTACTAAATAAAAGTAAAAATGGAGTAATTTTTAAATGTATTGTTGCAAATTTGGAATGTATGCGTCTTAATAAAAAATAACAAAAATGACTAAAAAATTTATTTACTCAGAGTATTAATATTTATTTTGGTTTTACATATATAGGATGTTATGTAAGTAATGTGCCATAGTTTATGGTGTGATAAAGGGAACTTAATGAGGTTATATTATAATTTGAAATATAATCTGCCAAGTTGTAAAAGTCGTGAGACTGTGAAGCCGGCCAAATACGAACCAGCTTTTTTATAAATTATATCTAAATTAAAATCTATAAATCAAGTTCTAAAAAAAACAATATTTGTTGGTTGTCATTGATATTGAATTTGCAATCAATAATAAAAAGTGTCTTATCCATGCTCTGCCTCTGTCTTCATACAGTGTTGTTGTTTTCACTGAAACTACTGTGATTTCTAAATAATTATTTATTCAAGTAAATAATTCTTATTGGTCTATCTTGAAGTGCTTTTAAAATGGGGTATGTGACCATATTCGAATCCTAATATACAAGTCATAAAATACAAAAACTAACCACTATAGCTTCTCATTATAATTAATTTATAATAATATTGTTATTAGCAATTTAATGTTTAGAGAAGGGATATATGCCGTAAGCATATTAGAATCGTGGAAGAAGACAGATAGACTGCGGGAATAAAAGAGACAGTTATAGATCCGCCAATCAGCGTAACGATTATGTTGTGGTAGGTGTGGCATGGCGACAACTGGCTATGGCTGACTATAACTATCTCGTTATAACCCTTCCCCAAATTTTTAATAATTATATTCTCGTAAATTGCTAATAATTAATTGATTTATAAAAATACGGGAATTTTAGTTTTTTGTCTAATATTATATTATTATATTATAAAAATAAAAATTTGGTCACATACCCCATTGCAAAGCACATTAGAAAAAATTATTGCAGATTCGATACATTGAAATCTTGTTTATTAAGTGCTAATATATGGCACGTTACTTACATAACACTGTATATGCGGTCGCGTGGCCATGTGCCTGAGTGTCTGGTCGCGAATCTGGGGACCCGGGTTCATCCTGACCGTTGTCAAAATTATTTCGAATTTTATATGGCACACAAGTGACATCCGTATTGCACTCTCCACGCCAGCAATAAGTACCCGTGAGGTGACGCCTGGTAAACACCCGCACGGTACAAATATTTCATCATCATTACCGTTATCTGCGTACAAAGCAGACTAACACCCAGCAATGGGTAATATGCCGTGATGATATTTATTTATTTGATAATAAATAGGTAAGTACCTTCAAATTTATTATCACTACTTATTCAAAATAGTTATACAAATATTTTACTTGGAAGTAAAAGATAAAGTAGTTCAAGTATATTCACTGCAGGTATATACATTGACGCAGTTGGTAGAATTTCTGAACCCAGTAATGTGCAGTAATAGCTGTGATGTCTATTTATTTTCTATATATTCAACTGTAAACATTTATCTACCTTCTTAACCCTAGTACGATTACCAGCTTTTCGCAACACATCCAGCTATATTGTGTCTGATGGACACTTGTGTTGTTTGTACTGTATTAAAAGACATAAATTAAGGATAGTACAAATAAAATTCTACCCTTTCACCAACAGAAATAATATTTTTTTTTATTTATTTATTATACACACTTTTTCATATATTTTTGTATATAAGTGGTGACTCGATGACGATGAAACAGTTTTTGTTTATATGGTTTATACTTTCTAACATTTTACACGTAGTTGATGAGGATGAAATTACGAAAGACGCACACACCAGCCATGTCTTATCCGGGATTCGAATACAAGACCTTTGGAGCGTGAAGCGATAGTGCTACCGCTACTCCACCTGGGTCGGCACCA
Organism: Harpalus rubripes; assembly: GCA_963082715.1. NCBI lineage: Eukaryota > Metazoa > Arthropoda > Insecta > Coleoptera > Carabidae > Harpalus > Harpalus rubripes. The sequence goes on from OY720454.1 coordinate 34,324,045, forward strand.
ACAGAAATATGTTTATTTTTTAAAAAAAATATTGCTTAGAAGAACATATATTCTTAGATATTACAAAAATTCGGTGCGATGCAGAGATACTAATACCAGTAAGTTCTTGTAGACGCTTGCAGATTTATAGGGGTGTCTGTTAGACACGCGTTAGCCGTGTAACGTACGGTCCTAAAGTTTTGAGAATTTTTTTAGATGTTTTGTATTTATACTAAATAATGTTTAATCAAATTGTCGCTGGAAACAAAATATCACAATTAACTTGTTTTCATTATGACAGTTTAGTTTCTTCGATTTGATGCAGAAAAATGTCATAAGCTAGATACTCGTAAAGGAATTTACAATCTTGTTGGGCGAATGCCTAAGTATGATATTGTTACAGTTTATCGCGAGCATAATATCTCAATATCTCTGTGGCAACAATTTATCGGACAATAAAAGATTGTGAAGAAGGTATACCCTGTGTTAATTTGCCCAAAAGTGGTCAACCAAAAATTTTGAGCCACATGAGAGAAGAAAGATTAATTGCAGCCAAAGTTGGAGTGTCACAACAAATTGTAGCCAGAAGATTCGATGTTTCGAAGACCACTGTTTTTAGAACACTTTCTCGAAATGACGTGGTGTTTCGAAAAAGAAGAAAGGCACCAAAATATACCGTGGCCCAATTAGAAAGAATCCCTAGATGTTGTCGTGCGTTAAAGCACAATTCATTTTCTCAATAAACTTATTGTAATGGATGACGAGAAATATTTTACTCTATCCTATTCAGAGATGAAAGGAAACGATGGTTTTTATACTAATGACATGGAAAACACACCAGACAATGTCAAGTTGAAAGGTAAATCTAAATTTGAGGATAAAATTTTAGTATGATGTGCCATTTCTGAACCCGGATATATCTCGCAGTCGTACATTGGTCGTATTCGAGGAGAAGCCTTAATGGGCTACTTGCGTGCCGTTTTTTTATTTAATATTTTTGAAGAGACGGTAAAAACTTGCTACCCATATTTTTTCTTTTGGAAAAATTTTCATTACTTGGACAGAAAAGAATTAATGAAATTTTAATATTTAAATTACAGCCATGTATGACGTAGAATTACGCCGAGCCAATGAATTTCCGTAAAGCAATAACATCGGGACGTCCAATAGCAACGGCATGTGCGGGTAATTTAAACATGACAGATCATCTGTTTGACATTTGAATAACAATTTGGAGGTTAATATTTTCGTTTGTCATTTTAATCTTGTACGAATATAAGCTAAGTTAAAATCCACCAAAATTCTGCTTAACAAATCGAAATACGTAATAAAAGTAACAGAAACCACGCAAATTGTAAATAATAAAGAATAGAGACAGTGACAGAAAAATGAACTAATGACAAAATCAAATTAAAACGCGCACTCGCTCGCCATCTACAGGTTACATTCTTAAATATGCATACCTTTCTCTAATTTAAAATAATGACGTCAAAGAAAATCTTTTTTCTTAATTTATTAAAAAAATAACTTTTTTAAAATAAAATTGATATTTTTACATACGTTTTCAACTTTAGGTATTTAGTGATAGATATCAGATTTTCAGTAACACGCAAGTAGCCTATTGCACAACTTTATATTGAAAGATGCCTCTCTAAATTGTTTCAATTTTTAAATACATATCACGCCAATGATGATATAATGTTTTGGCCTGATCTAACTTCATGCTATTACGCCAGAAAAACTAGAGACTGGTATAACGAAAACAATGTAGACTTTGTTCCGAAATTGGACAATCCTCCCAATGTACCTCCAACTCGACCAATATAAGAATTTTGGTCAATATTGACCAGAAAAGTGAACGACAAGGGATGGAAAGCTGCAAATGAAAAACAATTACGATGTCGCATTTACCAAAAGATTCGAGAAATCGATCTAGATGTTGTCCAGAGGATGATGAGGCAAGTCAGAAGAAAATTAAGGGCCACTGAAGATAATGGTTCATTATCAATAATTTAAATGTTAAATATTAATTGTTATACTTATTGTTATTTGTTGTAATAATTAGTTTAAAAAGTAAGAGTTTTAAAAAAGTTATCAGTATCTAAAATTTTTCTCAAAACTTTAGGACCAAACGTTATGTTATCTTACATTTTTAAATTGCTTACAATTAAACCTTTTCAACTAAACTGGATTATCTTTCCAAAAATTATTTATAATACCTTAATTTACAAAGTCAGTGATGGAGACGTCCCAATCTTATTACATTTATTAAATTTTCATACTTTTATATCAAATGTGTCCGACGGACACAGCAAAACCGGACTAGGGTTAACAACGAGTTCGATAGATACGACGTATATTAGATACAAAATGCATTTAATAAATTTTATCTTAACAACGCATCACGGCAAACTTATTCAAAACAAACATAACGCTTTTGTTAAATAATAATTATTCTAAATAATTATTAGCTTTCAAAATAGTTGTTGAGTATACAGAAAAATTTTATACGACACACGGCCGGTAGTTGCATTTACGGTCTCGCTAGTTCACTTGTCTTACCCTACCGGGCTCAACCCGTGACGTACTAGCTCGCAAAGTATATGCTTAGCTACCGGACTAATGACGTAAATAGCTATTACGTACCTAAAACATATCTGAAATATTTAATTACAGGTAAGGAAAATTTTATTTAATTCGTTATCCTTTTTCGTGGAAATGTTTCATAGTTAAATGAATAATTTCAGTAAAAGGTTTATTACCAGAAGTACAATATATAGTAATAAAACTAAGTAACTTTTGTTACAATAAGACTACATCTATTTAAAAGCTATCTTTCTGTAAACAATGTTGAATTAAATTAATGAAAACTACATCTGCCTTTTGAAGCGTAGCACTGTAGCAGACTTTAGTGTCTGGTCGTTTCCGTTTCCATTTTAGAAGTCATCCACTAGCATCCGCCATATTTTTTTATGAAAGATGCTGTCACTTTTTGCCATTATTTAAATAAATTAGGTAGGAAATAAACCATTAATAAAATACTCGAGGTTCTCCATCATGCCGGCAGCTACCACAAAATAATATCACAGTCCTCGGTCAAAGTTATCAAGCGAAGCAACCGGCAAGGGACTCTCAAACGGTGGGAGAATTCAGAGGGAATATTATCGGGGAATATTTGAAATTTAAAAGTAAATATTGTTAAACTACGTACTAGACCTATCATTTTCGCTCTCGTTGCTAGTAGCATTACTTTACCCAGCTGACGTCACAGAAGTTTTAATAGTGTTTTTCTCAAATTAATGTAATTAGTAACAAATTAAAAAAATATGGGTGAAGTATGTTGTTTTGTTACTTTATTACTTTTAGGGTGAAACCCGGGGCCTAAAAGTAGATTTACTTTTATGAAAAAATGTAACAACAGAATTAAAAGTATAAGAACAAAGATATTATGGATAAATAAATTAAGAGGACTATATGTACTTACATACAGGGTGATTCAGGACTAATGTTACAAACTTTAATACCTTATTCCTGAGGTCATTTTAAGCAAAAAATGCTATATGTACATACACCCTATCTCTTCTCAAGAGGTTAAAGTTTTGTAAAAAAAAGCTCAAAATTTTTGTAATCAAGATACTTCTGAAAAGTCAAAATTTATTTGTGATAATTATTTTTATTTCATTAAATAAACGTGTATTTCTGAAAAGTATAAAAAGAAAGAACATAATTAGGGCAACAAAGCACAAGATGACGGAATTAAACATACAGATAAATTATTTTTAATTAGGATAAATAAAATATGACTTTTCAATAATACTTTTTTTGATTTGAAATTTTTTAGTTTTTTTATAAAACTTTAACCTCTTGTATTTGGTAAGTAGAAGGGATAAGATCTGTGTTTATATCGCACTTTTTGCTTAAAATGACCTCAGGAATAAGCTGTTAAAGTTTGTAACATTAATCCTAAATCACCCTGTATATTACAAATGAAAATAATAATGTATACATGATGTTTCTCAAATTGGGGTACATAGTTGAATGGCATATTGGTTCTTGGAGTACTGGAAGTACTAAACACGTCACAAAAATATTTTTTTCTACAGTCTATGTACAAAGTTGCGATTTCTTTTGTCAACGCAAAATGTCACTTTGCCGCTTATGCGCGACAAAGTAGAAAAAACGCTCGCTGTCCAAATTTCTAACTATACAATGTTGAGAAATGTCATTTGTCTACATTGTTAATAAAAACGTTTACTCGGGAACTAATGACACTGGAGTGACACACTTACCACCTTCACAAGTCAATCTGACATATAAATGTTCTGTCGGTATATTACATAACCAAACAAAATGCCACACGTCTGTGAAAATAAATTAGGTAGGGCATTCATTTATAAAATCAAAAGTATAAAATGCTTAGATAAGATTGAAGCAAAAGCTCAAGAAGAATGGAAAATAACGATAAATTAAATACAAAATAAATTGTGTCAACAATTGTGCTACCATCTGCAAAAGTTTGGCATGAACGCTCCCAATGGACATCCACCTATTCACTGCACTAGTTTAAAGTACCTGAAACAAATAAATTTTTGTTATAATGGAGGACCCCATTGTGGCGACTGTAGACAAAATCTTGTGTGTGTTTCGACGGCAAATGGATAATGTTTCATTTTGCACTCTTAATACACAAATAGCTATTTCAAAATCCGAAAATCTAGTTTCGATATTTTTTTTTGAGCCACTGTTTGACTAAGTGAATTTAATATTTTCGATTATATTTAACAGTGTTATGGCCAGTTCAATTTAGTTCCATAATCAACAAATTAAAATCATTTTCTGATGATATTTAAATCATTGCTTAAATTTATTTGGAATTAAATTTAACTGGACGTTTTTAATTCCGGCCCTAAGTAATTAATAACTAATGTTGCATATTATATAAATTGAATTAAAATTTCATGCAGCTAGCTCAAAGCTCTTTCAGTTTTGTTTTCATTACAGTGATATTTATTCTATAATTTTGAACACTTTTATAATAAAAGCGCTCTTATGGAGCACACTCCTCATAAGAATATAATGTTAAAGCGCGCTCCATAAAAGCGCTTTTATTATAAAAGTGCGTTCAGAATAGGGGCCATGGTTTTAAAAATACTGCATATTCATGCTGCTCAAATAATTAGTATTTCTTTAAACTTTATATATAGACACTGTAAATACAAATCGGATTACATTTTTTTTTTTGGGTTTTTTAGTCATATAATTAGATACTTATGCATATTATACACTCCCGAAGTTTAGCACAAACCTTCTAAATCACCCTGTAGATATTTGAAAAACTAGTTGGGATGTGTTGAGTATAATCAAACATGCATTTCCTATTAACCGTCTCTGTAATTCCTGGCTCGTGCATTCTCCACATTATCCATGCACCCATAGTACTTGCTTTTGAGATATAGAGAGGATAGAATTCTAGTCTACAGATCAAACAACGTAGCTTTCAGTTCAGGTTACTTTCTATTGCTCAACTGTATACGAACTTAATGTGCATTCTGTACATTCTACTCATGCTCAAAAGTCAAGCATGGGTAAAATTTCTTAATTCTTAAGAAAGTTAGTAAACATTTTTCCACATCCGAGAACTAGTTAAATTCGCTTCTGAAATCAAGTCAGAATAGTATTGGGACCCGCACATTAGCCGAATTTAAAGAAACTAAATTAATGGTAATGGCGAATTGGCGACTAAATAATATGACCCGTCAAGTATGTAAACGTCGCAAATTATCGTTTCGTTTAACAGTAAAATAAGTTCTCATGCTTTGAATATATAAATTATTTGAAAATGTCTAATTAAAGAAAATGAAAATAATGCTCATCAAAAAATGTAGTCTATAAAGTTTATCATTCCATAATTTTTGACAAGAAAGAAAAAGTTGATCGAGTGAATGTGTGGAATAGTATATACTACAACAAGTAATGGAACGGCCCATATTCTACACGAGCAAAAAGTTAGTGGTCCGAGCCGAAGGCGAGGGCCGTGGTATGCGGGCGACCGGTGTGAAATTAGCAACGTTTTTCTAGCAACGGAAACGGTTAAATCCATCATTTAAAGGAGGCGGCATATTGCCCGTATACATGCAATATGTATACCTGCTAGTAAATTTGATGGCCTAGTAGACACAACATACTTAGATGAGTATATCTATGAGGCAGGGATTCAATGAAGTAGAAGGTAAATAAAATAAAATCAAGCCTACAAATACACTATATAAGAAAATTCAACCTTTCTCCCCTCTCTTCACGACTGCGCAACTCTTGACACTTTCGTTAACACTATCAGAAACCGTAATTATGTTGGTCAAGTGTAGCTACAGCACATACTCCTACTAAATGTGCTCTGTCCCCCTTATTTGTAGTTGATCCACTTTGGCGGTATAAATTAAGCACCTACATAATGATAAAAATAATATAAATTATAAACAAATCAAGAGATGACATATCAGAAACGGTACTTATGTTGGTCAAGTGTAGCTGCAACACATGCTCCTACTAAATGTGCTCTGTCCCCCTTATTTGTAATGCGGCCACTTTGACATTCACAAGATATAAACCTAGCACCTTAGTAATGATAAAAATAATATAAATTATAAACATATCAGGGGATGACATATCAGAAACGGTACTTATGTTGGTCAAGTGTAGCTGCATCACATACTCCTACTAAATGTGCTCTGTCCCCCTTATTTATAATAGATCCACTTTGACATTCACACGGTATAAACCTAGTACCCTGATAATGATAAAATTAATTAAATTACAAAAAAATCTGGGGATGACATATGAGAAACGGAACTTATGTTGGTCAAGTGTAGCTGCAACACATACTCCTACTAAATGTGCCCTGTCCTCCTTAATTGTAATTGCACCACTTTGACATTCACACGGTGTTAACCTAGCACCTTGATAATGATAAAAAATATAAATTATTAAAAAATCAGGAGATGGCGTGTCAGAAACGGATCTTATGTTGGTCAAGTGTAGCTGCAATACATACTCCTACTAAATGTACTCTATCATCCTTATTTGTAATTGTCAGTGTGGCTCAGTAAATGTCAAAGTGGGTCTATTACAATATTTATTTATTATTTATTTTTATTATTATTAAGGTGCTAGGTTTATACCTTGTGAATGTCAAAGTGAATGTCAAAGTGAGTCTATTACAATAAGGGGGACAGAGCTCATTTAGTAGGAGTATGTGTCGTAGTTTCACTTGACCAACAGAGTTCCGTTTCTGATATGGCATCCCCTGATTTGTTTATAATTTATATTATTTTTATTAAGGTGCTAGGTTTATACCTTGTGCATGTCAAAGTGAATGTCAAAGTGGGTCCATTACAATAAGAGGGACAGAGAACATTTAGTAGGAATATGTGGGTGCAGCTACACTTGACCAACATAAATTCCGCTTCTGATATGTCATCCCCTGATTTGTTTATAATTTATATTATTTTTATTATTATTAAGGTGCTAGGTTTTATACCTTGTGAATGTCAAAGTGGGTCTATTACAATATGGGGGACAGAGCACATTTAGTAGGAGTATGTGGGTACAGCTACACTTGACCAACATAAGTTCCGTTTCTGATATGTCATCCCCTGATTTTTTATAATTTATATTATTTTTATTATTATTAAGGTGCTAGGTTTATACCTTGTGAATGTCAAAGTGGGTCTATTACAATAAAGGGGACAGAGCACATTTAGTATGAGTATGTGATGCAGCTACACTTGACCTAAATAAGTTCCTTTTCTGATATGTCATCCCCTGATTTGTTTATAATTTATATTATTTTTTCATTATTAAGATGCTGGGTTTGTACCGTGTGAATGTCAAAGTGGCTCAATTACAAATGAGGGGGACAGAGCACATTTAGTCGGAGTATGTGTTGTAGCTTCACTTGACCAACAGAAGTTCCGTTTCTGATATGTCATCTCCTGATTTGTTTATAATTTATATTATTTTTTCATTATTAAGATGCTGAGTTTGTACCGTGTGAATGTCAAAGTGGCTCAATTACAAATAAGGGGGACAAAGCACATTTAGTAGGAGCATGTGATGCAGCTACACTTGACCAACATAAGTTCCTTTTCTGATATGTCATCCCCTGATTTGTTTATAATTTATATAATTTTTAATATTATTAAGGTGCTGGGTTTATACCTTGTGAATGTCAAAGTGGGTCTATTACAATAAGGGGGACAGAGCACATTTAGTAGGAGTATGTGGGTGCAGATACACTTGACCAACATAAGTTCCGTTTCTGATATGTCATCCCCTGATTTGTTTATAATTTATATTATTTTTATCACCATCAAGGTGCTAGGTTAACACCAGAGACAACTATTTAAAGAGAGATTGGAAACTCAACGCTCTTGTATCGTCATAAAGTTCGCCACCTATCAACATATGCAACTAACTAAACCATGGTATCTAGATCTTTAAAATGTTGACCGTGTGAGTTTTTAAAATTGTTTTTTTTAATATTTGAAAGAAAAAAAAACTCATATTGATATGTATTATGAATATTTATTTAAAATATATAGTGTACAAATTTTAAATTGCAAAAAAACAATTTGTATGTATATAAATAATATTAATAAGAGTTTAACAGTATTTATCCAGGTAATTATTCTAGGAATAGTGAAAAATGTATGTGTATATACAAGTTTTTTATATTTTTTTGCAATTTCCTTACCTCTTCGCGAGATTCAATTTCTAATTTGTGTACTGTAATATCTGAGCCATATTTTTACATCTATGTATGTGATGTAAACTAAAACTTTTAAGCAACACAATTAGGTATGTACATCGTTGTATTATTAGTATTATTTGTTTGAAAGAATTTTCAAATCTTATTTAAAGATGTGTTAAAAAAAATATACGTAGATGAAAAAAAAAGAAAAAAAAATTGGGAGCTAAAGAATATCAACTTCCAACATCTTCCTAGTTCTTCGCATAACTCATTTAGTCGTAACTTTATGAACGATATTGTCAGCTTTTACATACTACAGTGGATTTTTAGTTCTTTTTGCGTTGGTTCCTTTCTTTTCTCATATAGAATTCTACCGAAGTGTGTGTATATATATATATATATATATATATATATATATATATATATATATATATATATCTTCTTGCAGTGCCTTATACAACAATTTTTCAAGTATTATCCTTGCTATGTCTATTTGTGCACCCAAAAGCACTGCAAGAAGAAAGACGGCATATACTCCTACTAAATGTGCTATCTCCCTCTTATTTGTAATTGAGCCACTTTGACATTCACACGGTGTTAACCAGAGACAATTATCTAAAGAGAGATTGGACAGACTAGTGGGTGGCCTTGGAACAAAGTATATATATATATATATATATATATATATATATATATATATATATATATATATATATATATGTATATATGTATACATATTTATTCATACTATTGTTTTAAATATTTTACAGATTTCCGTTAAATAATAGTAGTATATTACGAATGTGAATAGGTATCATAAAAAGAAAAGATTTCTCACCTACAAAAGCATCAAAAAGATAAGATTAAAACCAGACTCAGCATCTTCTGTATTTCCAAGTTTTATTGTGAATTTGCTATATATGTAATAAATGTATATTATATTCTTGAAATAATAACTATAATTTTTAAAATATACGAAATATTTTTTTTTTGAAAATCTGTCAATTCATCCCATTTATAATTTGTTTCTATATGTAATTTTAAATTTGGCGCGTATTTTGCCTTTTCTGCAAATGGCTGTCTTCCAGTTTGCCTCACATGTGACTATGTGCACAACATGCAAGTTAGCAATCCAGTGTATATATTAATATCCTTGGTGGAAGACTATACTTTTTCCAATAAGATTTAAGAAATTATACAAAAAATGTTATTATTATTTCTCTTTATTGATTTATTCTCTGTACATAAATGTTATAGGTAATAGATATATTACAGCATTATATGCAGGTAAATATATACATATCATGATAGGTAAGTCCATTTTTTACAATTAGATTAAGTACATTACATTAATGTTTTTATTTACAGATCTTGGTGTATTCGTTAAGGACATCCTATCTATGTTATTATTATTATTATTATTATTATTATTATTATTAATATTCTTACTATTATTATTCTTATTATTATTCGTGTTCAAACTATATACATAATATAAATAATTAATACACAATAAATATATAAAACATTACAACAAATATTTCTCACTCCTTAGATACAGAAGTGACCGATTTTCGGTAGCGAAATACCGCATCCAGACCACATGGAGTGAGTTAGCTGAGCTTGTTGTTATAACCATATAAAGTCAATTTTGGATATTATGGAAATAGGCCTTATGCATCGCCCGGCATGAACTAGGACGGAGAGGATGCATCTTCTCCGAATATTCTCTTCTTCATGCAAGAGGAAAAACTGTCCGCAAAAACTGGCAGAGAAATAGTCTATCTAAATAGTATTTATCCAAAAAATTGCAGTTTATAGCAGCTGGTGTGGCCTTAGCCAGATCTTCTTTCGTGCATTCCTTTTCGAAGTTGGCGAACGCGAGCAGGTGGGCTATTGTTTGATTGATTATAACAATTATCATATAAACCATCAAAAAAATTTTTGGGCGCGAGTCCATATTATTGGAGCTCGAATTTTGCATTCGGGTGACAAGGGTACAAGCTCCGAGTTCGCATTTTTTGCACTGTACATTTGACGGTGCATGTAGTTCTGGCTCTCTCTCTTTATCATTTTCGGAGCAAATGCGCACTCGTTCCGTGTGATGCATTGGCGTAGATCGAATCGCCCGAAGTCCCTGTAATTTTTGTGCGCTCTGGGAGCGAATTCAGTGCGAAACAGCATAGAGCAAATGCTTGCCAGTCGAATGCGTCATAAGTAATATTGTAACGATTTTATTTATTTGGGTGAAGTGTAAATATTAGACAATTATTATTAAATAAAATAAAAGTTTATTATAACGATAAATTGATATTAAAAGATAATTAAAAGATAATAAATTTAGCTAACACTACGATTAAACAAATATTAAACACTAATTAATACTAAGAATATTATAAAACACTTAAACACTAAGATTATTTATTAAAACAATATATAACTCATTTATTTATACAACTATATTTATTTATGTTTACCACTTGTCGACTATCTGTTTATATCACCAACTATTTAACACGCGACGCTTATTTATATCAGACTGCCCAATGCCTTCGCTAACAGTGCTTATATACTCCGGCATTTGTATTCGAGAAATTTCTAGAGCACTATTCCAGATAAAAGCTCAAACACAATAGATTTCATCAACCGCGTAATTAAGCAAGTTGGGACAAGTCTGTTGCGTCATCGCTAAAAATAGGCACTCGCCCGTCCCTGCGACGCGGATGCGACGGCAGCGGCGACAGTGGCGGCGACGGCGGGCGCGGCAAATTACACTGCCCCCTCCTTAAGACTGTTTCGTCCCGGATAACGAAATCTGCATGCATTACCCTTGGTGCATTTTAAAGTTTTGAAGAAATGACAGTGGATGGTCCGCTCGACTTCTTCTTTATGTCCGTTAAGGTTAAAGCTGCAAACGAGAATTTCAACACCGGTAAAAAGGAAGAGGATTTCAATCATGTTCCTAACAATCCTTCAATCTAAACCATCTAGACCACAGCCTAACTTCGGTACGGCTAGCTTCAAAATGTCATTCTCAAGCAGACGATCCTTCAAATAGCACAGCGAGTTCCACAGATTACGATACGACGGCTTCTTGTACGAGCGTGGTTTTGTAACCAGGTAATAGATGTACGGCTGATGGCCTGCATTGCTATCCCCCTCAGGCGCAGCGTTTTCCCAACAGTTGGACGTTGGTTGGCCAGTTCTTGTAGTCGCCCAAATTTCGTCTAAAGACTGAAGCTATGCCATGGGACATTTTTAAGTCTTCTGACACGCAGTAACCGAGGGAATAATCTGAAGCCACGGTGAATAGATCTCGGTATTCTTCTTTCATCACGCCGAACCCCGCCTTGCGACCAAAGGAATAGTTCTCCATGAAGTCAAAAGTTGGTTCTTGTGTTATGATCCGACGAACCGTTGCTCCATTATAGTCTTCGTGGTTGTCTCCGGCGAAAGAGGCTAGCCGATTAAGGTGTACTACTCTCGGCTTCCCGCTAGGTCGTTTCTTATTTCTATTACCACGTCGTTTATCCTTTTGACTACCTGATAGGGGCCTTCCCAATTCTTTTGCAGCTTTGGTGATAAACCTCGACGTCTTTGTGGATTGTAAAGCCACACTAAATCCCCAGGTTGATATCCACCCTTTTCGGCCTTGATGTCACAGTGGCCCTTTATTTGGTCGCTGGCAGTTTGAATGTTCGTTGAATGTCATCCATTCTTCTCCGTAAGTCCGTAACGTAATCTTCCCCGGCCAGATCTTCCCCAGGTTTACTGCCGAACACCAAGTCGCATGGTAAGCGCAACTCACGCCCGAATAAGATGTTCGCAGGAGTTTCCCTTGTTGTTTCATGCACGGATGAATGATATCAGGAACAGATGGAGATGTCAGCCTTAATCTCTTTGGTAATTTGAGACTGCAGTTGTTCTAGTTTTATTAATTCCTAATATTTTACAGACATTTTGGAGAACGGCAAAATCAAAATTTCTTCCCTGGTCGGAATGGAGTTCACGTGGTACTCCGAATCGGCATATACATTCTTCAACTAAAGTTTCAGCGACCGTGGTGGCTTTCTGGTTGGGTAATGGATACGCTTCAACCCATTTGGTGAAGTAGTCCATGACAACCACGATGTATTTATTTCCTTCGCCACTTTCTGGGAATGGTCCAGCCACATCAATTGCAATTCGCTCAAATGGACTGCCAACGTTGTATTGACGCATTAGAGCTTTTCGTCGTTTATGCGGACCGTTACTTCCAGCGCAAACCACACATTTCTTGCACCAATCTTTAACATCTTCTGTGAAGTTAATCCAGTAAAACCGCTGACGCAATCTTTCAAGCGTTTTGATTACTCCAAAATGGCCTCCAGATTCGTCACGGATCTCTTTCAACACACCTGGTACTCTACTATTAGGAATAACTAACTGAGTTCTCTTCTCAGTTCCATCAGCATTTTCTACCACACGCTTTAACAGGCCATCCTCAATCACCATGGAGTCCCATTGCGCCCAGTATGATTTTACCCTCGGTGAGTGCGGTGCAACATCTTCCCATACTGGTTTCCTCTCCTCTGCTTTCCATTCCAGTATAATTTTCAAAGTCGGATCTTTTTCTTGATCTTTGCTAAGTCCGAGCTACCAATTATCGTCGACTACTGTTGTCCTGGCGACGATAGAAAATTTCTCTTCTAGTCGACTACAATGCTTGCAATCATCTTGGCACGGCCTTTTGGACAATGCGTCGGCATTACGATGGCTGGTACCTGTCCTATGCTCGATTTTAAAATCGTATTCCTGTAGTCTTTCAATCCATTTAGCCACCTGACATTCAGGATTCTTGAATTGTAGCAGCCATTTCAATGCAGCATGGTCAGTTCATTCCGTACAAATATTTGTACAAATGTTCCACAGATTTCACGACTGCCAAGAGTTATTTTCTAGTAACACAATAATTAATCTCTGGTTTCGACAAGCTTACTAAAATAGGCAATAACCTTCCCATGTCCGTCTTGTATCTGGGAAATAACGCCACCAATTCCCACGTTGCTGGCATTTGTGTCAAGTATGAACTCTCCTTCAGGTAAAGGATAACTCCAGACAGGTGCGCTTGTCATAGAATGTTTCAGTTTTTTGAACGCAACTTTGCAGTCTATTTTACAAATAAATCTTCGATCTTCTTCAGTGAGTCTTGTCAGTGGCTTGGCTATGTTGGCAAATCCAGGTATTTATCGTCGATAATAGGTACACAAACCAAGAAAAATTCTAAGTTCGTGTTTGTCTCGAGGTGCTGGCCAGTCTCTCACCGCCTTTATCTTTTCCGGGTCAACTGCAATACCCTTAGCAGAAACCACGTGTCCAAGGTAATGAACTTCCCTTTGAAACAGGTGACACTTCTTGGGGCTGAGCTTTATGTTAGCCTTTCGCAATTTCTAGAAAACCGCTTCCAAATCTTCATGTGGTCCTCGAATGTTTTACCTACCACAATAATGTCGTCGGGATAGACTAAACAGGTTTTCCATGATAGCCCAACCAATACTGTTTCCATAAGTCGTTCAAACGTTGCAGGGGCATTACAGAGCCCAAATAGCATTACAGTAAATTGCCAGAGTCCGGTAACAATGATGAAGGCTGTCTTTTCCTTAACTTTTGAATCCGAATCTACTTGCCAGTATCCGCTGTTTAGATCCAGAGTAGAGAAAATCTTCGAGCCAGCCAAAGTGTCTATTCGGGGTAGCTTGTAGCTATCTTTCTTAGTCACTTTGTTGAGTTAACTGTAATCGACGCAAATTTGTGCAGAGCCATCCGTCTTCTTCACTAACACCACTGTGAAGCCCATGGACTGCTTGAAGGTTCGATCATACCTTCCTTTTTCATGTCCTCAATAATTCTTTCCGCTTCCTCACGCTTCGCCGGTGTCTATCTTATGGTGAACCACATTAGTTCTCCCGTTGGTCTTATTAAATTGAAACACGTCTTGCAATCTTCCAATTAATTTCTTCGCCTTGGTTCTTTGGCCGGCGGTCAGTTCTTGGAAGGAGGTTGATAATTGGTTAATTAATGTGTCCGGAACTTCCTGAGATATGTTTCCTTTGGCCTTAACAGTTCGAATAATCGAGGATACTGCAAGCATTCTTCTACAATTGTTCCTCTCTTAAGAACAACTGGATATAATTTACGTTCATTATTCGAACTGGTATTACTTGACTGGCTTTGATCAGTGATTTTCCTACAACTCCAGTACCAGTCTTCACATCATCATTCTTGGGCTCCAGCATAACAATATTCCCCTCACAGAAACTTCCATCTAATTGTGCTTGCACAATAGATTCACTTCGTTCTGGAAGGATAACATCTTCGGTCATTAGTACGCGCACAGCTTTGTCTTCTCGTGGGTTTAAAACATGTTCTTCTTCATTGACCATTAGTACTCCATTCCTCAGATCAATCTTTTTCATTACGTCCATACCGAGTATTAATTCATCTTCAACGTCAGCTACCAGCGCACGATGTTTAAAGGATGTGTTTCCTATAGTGATTGTCATATCTATTTCTCCTAATGTGGTAGCTTGTTCTCCCGTCGCTGTGCGTAATCTCCACATGGTTGGGTTGAAGATGCATCTTGCCTGTGTTCTTTATTAAATTGTGTCTAATTATAGTTTTTATTGCACCCGTATCTAGTAACATTTTTAGTGGCCTTCTATCAACAGAGCCATTCACGTACATGCTGCTGGTTTGATGAGGAAGGGTTGCAACATAACTGATGGATTGTGGGGCTACTAGATTACGAGTCGACGATTGCCTTTTCACATCAATCCGACTTAGTTTTCCGACTCTTCTTTTTCTTTTACCTATTCTGTCTTGTTTTGCATTTTGCCAAAAACTAAGTTTCTTTCTTTCAGCAAACACTTCATTTACAACTCGTTGCATTTTCTCTTCTAGATCTTCCGTGACTTCTTTTCACTCGGCATCAATATTTCGCACTCGAGATTGGCTACGTGAAGCTTGTTTGGCAGCTTCATATTCTAATGCATATGAGAGTGCGTCAGTTAATATTTTTGGGCGGGTCAATCGCAGTGCTTGCTGCGTTTCGCTATCTCGAACTCCGTAGATGAATGCTTGAACGGCCAGGCACTCCAAAACGCTGTCAGAAGCTGCAGGATGTGCGAGACGAACCAAACGAGCAACGTCGACTTCAAATTCTTGAAGGCTTTCTTTTGAACTCTGATAGCGGATCCTCAGTTGCGTCTGGTACACCTGCTTCAGGTGTGCATTGTCATACCGCATGTCCAACCGCTTGACTAGTTGGTCGTAGTCCTCTTGTTCTTATTCCTTCAGCGTTTGCAGGATGTGGATGGCTTCCCCACGCAACGAGACAGTCAGCGCTGTAGCTTTCTCTTTGGACGTCCAATAATGTGCTTTCGCAGCCGCTTCAAATTGTTTTAAATAGTTCGGCCACGAAGATTTTCCATCAAATTCCGGTGTTTTGATATGCATTGTTGTAGTAGTTTCAGGTTTTACTACTTTCCTTTCTTCTTGTAAACTTGCCTTTGCTACATCGAAATTTAGCGTTGGTGACAATGTAATTCTAGTGACCTTTTCTTGTAATTCTTCAATCTGCTTGTCATACTTATCTTCTAAATTCTTCAGGTCTTCTTCTAATTTATGTTCCAAACTTCTAGAATTTTCTTCTAATTTTTATTCTAAACTTCTAGAATGATCCATTAATTCTTCTTTGAATATTCTGGAATTTTCTTCTGCTTTTCTGGAACTTTCTATTACTTTTCCTTCTAATGTTGTAGACTGTTCCAATAATTCTTCTTTTAGTGTTCTGGAATTTTCTTCTGCATTTCTAGAACTTTCCATTAATTTTTCTTCTTATGTTCTAGAATTTTCTTCTGTCTTTCTAGAATTATCTGTCATTTCCTGTTTTAATTTTTGTTCCAATGTTCTAAAATTTTCTGCCAAATCTTCTTTTATAAGTTTACGAATGTCACACTGGATTTCGGATAAGTAATCATCAGGATTTTCACCAGCATCGATTAATGCTTCTCTCAGACTCTCTTGAAGGACTGACTTCTTTCCTGCTGTGTCTCTTTCTTCCAGTTCTGTCTTGAGATCACTTAGTTTTAATTCACTTAGTTTTAATTGTTTAGTCGCCATATTATTTATTTTTAATTAACACTTCACAGTTTATTGGCCCCACACCTGACTCCGGTTGTAACGTTTTTATTTATTTGGGTGAAGTGTAAATATTAGACAATTATTATTAATTAAAATAAAAGTTTATTATAACGATAAATAGATATTAATTATAATTAAAAGATAATAAATTTAGCTAACACTACGATTAAACAAATATTAAACACTAATTAATACTAAGAATATTATAAAACACTTAAACACTAAGATTATTTATTTAAACAATATATAACTCATTTATTTATACAATTATATTTATTTATGTTTACCACTTGTCGACTATCGGTTTATATCACCAACTATTTAACACGCGACGCTTATTTATATCAGACTGTCCAATGCCTTCGCTAACAGTGCTTATACAGGGTGAGTCTGGGAAGACGTCCCCCCCCTTTAACTTTTCTATTATAAGTAATAGAAAAAATGACTCATATAAAAGTTTTATTATTTTACATATACTATTTGATGGCAGATGTAGATATTTTTTATAAAGTCAGGTTTACAAGATACGACTATCAACTTTTATTTTCAAATGGCAACCTATAATTATTTTAATAAAACAGAAACCGCCATTTTTTCTCTTTTCAACGATGTATTATTTTTTATTAATGTATTTGAAACATTTCGAGAAAAATCAATTAATTCGTTCTTCGTAAACATTTCAAAATGTTTTTTTTTGTTTACAAAATAATTTAAATTAAGTAACAAAGAAGTGTATACTTTTTTGACATTAATTTAATTATTTTACATTGTTACGTTTTGTTTATTTTCACATAGCCACCCATAATATTTGTTTAAAAATTATTTCTAATATTTCTAAATTATCTCATTTTTCTCGAAATTTTTCAAATACATTAATAAAAAATAATACATCGTTGAAAAGAGAAAAAATGGCTGTTTCTATTTTAGTAAAATAATTATAGGTTGCCATTTGAAAAATTAAAGTTGATAGTCTTGTAAACCTGACTTTATAAAAAATATCTACATCTGCCATCAAATAGTGTATGTAAAATAATAAAACTTTTATATGAGTCACAAAATAGATTCCATCAACCGCGTAATTAACCAGTTTCGGACAAGTCTGTTGCGTCATCGCTAAGACATACTTATTTCTTTATCATGTTAAAATTTTGCAACGCGGCTGCGACAGCGGCGGCGACAGTGGCGGCGACGGCGGGCGCTGCACATTACAATATATTATTATTTAGATAAACTTACTACTCTAGAGATCTCCAAAAATCTGTAAAAGTTAACAGAAAACTTTATTGTTAAGTGTAATACAGCCATAATATGCGGCTAAACAGATTCTGATTTGTCGAAAGCCGTGTGGAATTATTCCAAACGGCATATGGATTTATTCCACACGGTTTGTTGGGAAAATATTGTTTCTGATTCCAACATAATTTTTAATTGTGGAAAATAGTGTTGAAGATAAGAAATTTATATATATATATATATATATGTATGTATGTATGTATGTATGTATGTAATACAGCCATTATTATTGATTATAACTCTTTGTATTATATTTATTTATTCCTGAATTCGCGTTTGACGTTTTGAAGTTTTAAACAGTCTTCTGTTAACTTTTACAGATTTTTGGAGATCTCTAGAGTAGTAAGTTTATCTAAATAATAAAATATTGTAATGTGCAGCGCCCGCCGTCGCCGCCACTGTCGCCGCCGCTGTCGCAGCCGCGTTGCAAAATTTTAACATGATAAAGAAATAAGTATGTCTTAGCGACGACGCAACAGACTTGTCCGAAACTGGTTAATTACGCGGTTGATGGAATCTATTTTGTGACTCATATAAAAGTTTTATTATTTTACATACACTATTTGATGGCAGATGTAGATATTTTTTATAAAGTCAGGTTTACAAGACTATCAACTTTAATTTTTCAAATGGCAACCTATAATTATTTTACTAAAATAGAAACAGCCATTTTTTCTCTTTTCAACGATGTATTATTTTTTATTAATGTATTTGAAAAATTTCGAGAAAAATGAGATAATTTAGAAATATTAGAAATAATTTTTAAACAAATATTATGGGTGGCTATGTGAAAATAAACAAAACGTAACAATGTAAAATAATTAAATTAATGTCAAAAAAGTATACACTTCTTTGTTACTTAATTTAAATTATTTTGTAAACAAAAAAAAAACATTTTGAAATGTTTACGAAGAACGAATTAATTGATTTTTCTCGAAATGTTTCAAATACATTAATAAAAAATAATACATCGTTGAAAAGAGAAAAAATGGCGGTTTCTGTTTTATTAAAATAATTATAGGTTGCCATTTGAAAATAAAAGTTGATAGTCGTATCTTGTAAACCTGACTTTATAAAAAATATCTACATCTGCAATCAAATAGTATATGTAAAATAATAAAACTTTTATATGAGTCATTTTTTCTATTACTTATAATAGAAAAGTTAAAGGGGGGGGGCGTCTTCCCAGACTCACCCTGTATAAGCACTGTTAGCGAAGGCATTGGACAGTCTGATATAAATAAGCGTCGCGTGTTAAATAGTTGGTGATATAAACCGATAGTCGACAAGTGGTAAACATAAATAAATATAATTGTATAAATAAATGAGTTATATATTGTTTAAATAAATAATCTTAGTGTTTAAGTGTTTTATAATATTCTTAGTATTAATTAGTGTTTAATATTTGTTTAATCGTAGTGTTAGCTAAATTTATTATCTTTTAATTATAATTAATATCTATTTATCGTTTATTTTAATTAATAATAATTGTCTAATATTTACACTTCACCCAAATAAATAAAAACGTTACAACCGGAGTCAGGTGTGGGGCCAATAAACTGTGATGTGTTAATTAAAAATAAATAATATGGCGACTAAACAATTAAAACTAAGTGAATTAAAAGTAAGTGATCTCAAGACAGAACTGGAAGAAAGAGATATGGACACAACAGGAAAGAAGTCAGTCCTTCAAGAGAGTCTGAGAGAAGCATTAATCGATGCTGGTGAAAATCCTGATGATTACTTATCCGAAATCCAGTGTGACATTCGTAAACTTATAAAAGAAGATGTGGCAGAAAATTTTAGAACATTGGAACAAAAATTAAAACAGGAAATGACAGATAATTCTAGAAAGACAGAAGAAAATTCTAGAACATAAGAAGAAAAATTAATGGAAAGTTCTAGAAATGCAGAAGAAAATTCCAGAACACTAAAAGAAGAATTATTGGAACAGTCTACAACATTAGAAGGAAAAGTAATAGAAAGTTCCAGAAAAGCAGAAGAAAATTCCAGAATATTCAAAGAAGAATTAATGGATCATTCTAGAAGTTTAGAATAAAAATTAGAAGAAAATTCTAGAAGTTTGGAACATAAATTAGAAGAAGACCTGAAGAATTTAGAAGATAAGTATGACAAGCAGATTGAAGAATTACAAGAAAAGGTCACTAGAATTACATTGTCACCAACGCTAAATTTCGATATAGCAAAGGCAAGTTTACAAGAAGAAAGGAAAGTAGTAAAACCTGAAACTACTACAACAATGCATATCAAAACACCGGAATTTGATGGAAAATCTTCGTGGCCGAACTATTTAAAACAATTTGAAGCGGCTGCGAAAGCACATTATTGGACGTCCAAAGAGAAAACTACAGCGTTGACTGTCTCGTTGCGTGGGGAAGCCATCCACATCCTGCAAACGCTGAAGGAATAAGAACAAGAGGACTACGACCAACTAGTCAAGCGGTTGGACATGCGGTATGACAATGCACACCTGAAGCAGGTGTACCAGACGCAACTGAGGATCCGCTATCAGAGTTCAAAAGAAAGCCTTCAAGAATTTGAAGTCGACGTTGCTCGTTTGGTTCGTCTCGCACATCCTGCAGCTTCTGACAGCGTTTTGGAGTGCCTGGCCGTTCAAGCATTCATCTACGGAGTTCGAGATAGCGAAACGCAGCAAGCACTGCGATTGACCCGCCCAAAAATATTAACTGACGCACTCTCATATGCATTAGAATATGAAGCTGCCAAACAAGCTTCACGTAGCCAATCTCGAGTGCGAAATATTGATGCCGAGTGAAAAGAAGTCACGGAAGATCTAGAAGAGAAAATGCAACGAGTTGTAAATGAAGTGTTTGCTGAAAGAAAGAAACTTAGTTTTTGGCAAAATGCAAAACAAGACAGAATAGGTAAAAGAAAAAGAAGAGTCGGAAAACTAAGTCGGATTGATGTGAAAAGGCAATCGTCGACTCGTAATCTAGTAGCCCCACAATCCATCAGTTATGTTGCAACCCTTCCTCATCAAACCAGCAGCATGTACGTGAATGGCTCTGTTGATAGAAGGCCACTAAAAATGTTACTAGATACGGGTGCAATAAAAACTATAATTAGACACAATTTAATAAAGAACACAGGCAAGATGCATCTTCAACCAACCATGTGGAGATTACGCACAGCGACGGGAGAACAAGCTACCACATTAGGAGAAATAGATATGACAATCACTATAGGAAACACATCCTTTAAACATCGTGCGCTGGTAGCTGACGTTGAAGATGAATTAATACTCGGTATGGACGTAATGAAAAAGATTGATCTGAGGAATGGAGTACTAATGGTCAATGAAGAAGAACATGTTTTAAACCCACGAGAAGACAAAGCTGTGCGCGTACTAATGACCGAAGATGTTATCCTTCCAGAACGAAGTGAATCTATTGTGCAAGCACAATTAGATGGAAGTTTCTGTGAGGGGAATATTGTTATGCTGGAGCCCAAGAATGATGATGTGAAGACTGGTACTGGAGTTGTAGGAAAATCACTGATCAAAGCCAGTCAAGTAATACCAGTTCGAATAATGAACGTAAATTATATCCAGTTGTTCTTAAGAGAGGAACAATTGTAGGAGAATGCTTGGCAGAGTTTTTAACGAATTTTTAGTTACTTAAGGCATTAAGGTTATAAGTTTTAATCAAGAAATGGCAATTTTTAATAACAATGACAAATACCTTGCACAAAATTAATAAACAAAACGACTGAAGTCAGAAATTTACTGACATTCATAGAAGGTACGAGAAGTTGGTAAGTTGGTAGCCTTGATTCCATTAAAAATAAATTGATAGAAAATCGTTGAGTATAAATTGTCAAGATTTCTACGATAAACTGATTGATTTATCCGTCAATAAATTGAACGATTTATTGTTAAGTGTAATACAGCCATAATATGCGGCTAAACAGATACTGATTATTTCAAACGGCATATGGATTTATTCCACACGGTTTGTTGGGAAAATATTGTTTCTGATTCCAACATAATTTTTAATTGTGGAAAATAGTGTTGAAGAAAAGAAATTTATATATATATATATATATATATATATATATATATATATATATATATATATATATATATATATGTATGTATGTATGTATGTATGTATGTATGTAATACAGCCATTATTATTGATTATAACTCTTTGTATTATATTTATTTATTCCTGAATTCACGTTTGACGTTTTGAAGTTTTAAACAGTTTTCTGTTAACTTTTACAGATTTTTGGAGATCTCTAGAGTAGTAAGTTTATCTAAATAATAATATATTGTAATGTGCAGCGCCCGCCGTCGCCGCCGCTGTCGCAGCCGCGTTGCAAAATTTTAACATGATAAAGAAATAAGGTATGTCTGTTTTAATGCAATTACTGATATATACAATTTACAGTTTAATTAATTTTACTTATTTGTCCCTTTTAATTTTACATTTATTATAACAGACTGCAGTCCAAAGTCAGAACCGTTCTAAACCGAATTACGATACAAGTAGTAATAATTAATGTCAAATCTGTCTTTCTAGGGGTCATGACAGGCGCGCTTACACTGGTTAGTTAAATTGAGGAGCTTACAGCAAATACATCTATAGTCCAAATATTGTAAAAATCAGTTACCTTCATACAGCGATATCTACTTTCAATGCTGCCAAACAGTTTTCTAAAACTGATTCACAAAAAAGTATCTTAAGCCACAAATTATTACTGTTGTACATTAGGTTTGTTTGTTTCGCTACCTTGCGTCTACTATACTTTGTATGGAGGCGGCAGTAAACCGTAGACACAAAGTAGCGAAACGAACAAACCTATTGTAAAGTTTGAGCATTTCGACAAGAGTCTTATAAAAATTACTAATTAATATGCAATGGGGATTTCCACTACTTTTTTAATTTTTTAATGTTATTCTTCATGAAAAGTTATGTGTATTAGAACAAATAAAATATTTTTATTACAACAGGTTTTCTGTAACAAAAATATTGAATTCAGTATTTTTTGTTGCCCGTTTAAACGGCCAATTTTTATCGCCACGGCAGCGCGTTTCACGCCGGCTATGTAGCCAATGTTCAATAGATAGTGCAGGATGGCAGTCTCTAGTGGCGTCATCTATCAATTAATGCTGTACTTACATTCTTCTATTACAGTTTCCTTGAACTAAACTAACACGCATAAGACTTACAAATTTATATGGAAAGCTAAAACATATGCTCATAAATTTTGTATTTATATAAGAATAATATTAATTATTATTATTATATCATGCAAAATAAAGTTTTATACAAATACAAAAATAAAGAAGTATGACTAAAAAACTACCGCATTAAGAGTAATTACTGCCAGTCATGAGTGGTAGTATTTACTCAAAATTTTAGTCACTAATTACCATGGCTATTACTTAAAGATATCTTGGTATGACCAAAAAACAAGTGAAGTTTATAATAACTACTAACCTTCAATCTTTTTTAAATATAATGTTCCAATTTCAATGTGCTGCCATCTATTATCATATAGTACGATATTGAATTTATTTGATGAATGGAATACTGTATACTACTCACATCACACACATGTTGACAGATAACATAGACACTTTAAAATCGAGTCGGCATATGACGTCATATAATGTTTTTATGCATTAAAAAAAATGGAAACATATTTAACCATTTAGTTAGTGTTTTCATAAATGTTTTATGATATATTTTAGTATAATAGTGTTATTATTCACTATTTTGATTACGCTGGAAACCCCCATTGCTCATCAATATTTATGAATGAAAGAAACTAACCGGGTTCAGTTCCCATTCCGAATCACAACCTTGTATAATAATTAAGTCATTGGTTTTTCTTGAAGTTAAAAGGGTGTTTTGTAAAACAGGTTGAGTGTTACTTTGTGAAACGTATAAAGCACGTCCTCTACAGAAGATGACTGATTTATTACCCTTGGCAGTGTTTAGCGTAGCCGCAGGGTGAAGTGCGCAATAATCGCCCTGGCTATGCCCGTCTCCCGACGCTGACGCTCACTTGTCGCTTCTCTCCGTCACTGTCCCAGTGATTAATCAAGCAAGCCTTGACATCGCCATCGCGTAGATAACCGCTCCCTAATAATCTGCCCTGACTTACGTATTTCGGGAATGTCGGACTTGGAGACGAACACGACGTGCGGGGCATGCCAATCGCTACACAAACAGGAGAGGCTTATGAGAGACACCTGGTGGTGGTAGGCGGTGGGGTCGAGTCCCAACCAGACAACTTTCACATTTGCTGCGTACAGGGAATTTCAATGAAATCATTACCACCCTGGCTGTCGTGTCAGTCACTCATTCATTCCCTAAGCATATTTACAACTACAGCGACAGCAATTTTTGGTGTTTACTTTATGAGGAGGGTTTATTAATCAAAGAAAATGCAAACACATAAATTTATTGACTAACACACAGCCGCCTTCTCAAACTAACGCCTGAATTCGAAAATTTATATTTTATGAAGAACATTACTTATTATTAGTTTTGGAATCGAATAAAATAGTAATAAGATATGAAAATTAACAAATGACATACTTAGTATTAGAAGATGATTATTACTGTAGTTATTTATTATTATTAAATTTTCTATATATATTGTGCTATAAAAAATGAATTTTTCTTATACAGGATGTTTATAAGCCTACTCACTATTGGTAACTTTTTTATTTGAAGAGGAACGAGATTGAATAATAAGCAAAATTTTGTCATTTCGAATAAGAAAATTGGTGATATTAGCAAAAAAGAAATTGTACTAGCGGTTCTAAAAATATGGGAAAAAATATACATTTTTTTCTACTCCTACTTGAAAAACTTACCATTTCTTCACAATCTGCAGAATGGATATGTGGCAATACTAGTTAACTGGAGGAATATAATTTCATATCCATTCTCGGTTGGATACGAAATCCACGAATCACAAATCACGTAAGTCTTGTAACCTAGGCAACTGTCTATTCATTTATTACAAGATTAAGAAGAAAAACGATATAAGTGTCACATTTAGCATTTCAATGTTGGCATTTAGATGGAAATATTTTCGGTATAAGAAGAGATTTGAATATTTTAATAACAAATAACTGAATTATATTACGAATTAGTTGTAGGTATTAAAATAGATTTGGCAATAAAAAATCGTCAGTAATATGTAAAAGTATACATTAATTAATAATGTTCAATAAAATTTAAAAATTTTATAGTTTGTATTTTTCTTTTGTTAGTCGTAGAAAAAGTATGCTGTACACTCGAGTGGAATGTCGATTTCGCCTTTGGATGTTTGAACACTCCGTTCAGGGCGTCGTGCTCAAACTTCATCCTCATGCGATATGGACATCATATCCACTCTTATTACTATTAAACGAAACCATATATTTTTTTATTCTTTTATTGGAAAGAGTATTTTTTTATCTTTTCGATCAGGTAATGTTGTTTTTGTACAATTTTTTCAGATAACCGAGTTATTTACGTTTAAATATGAAAATTTTGTATACCGTTTTTAGTTAATTTAGCCAAGTAAGCCATGGAAACAATTGTTTTTTTACCTCCCGCTACCCTTGGTAAGGGAGGTATAGGGATCGTGCTAATAATCGCATATCGAGATTTTGGTAAATGAGCAAGTTTTAAGGTCCTTAGAATCCAATTTTAACATTTTCACGATGATGTCTGTGTGTGTGGGTTTTTGCAGCAATTTTTATACATAGTTCAAATGGATAATGTATTTCTATATTTACATACCCACGTTTATATTTTACAATCGATTAATGACTGTTTCACAACGAAAATTTTAATAATTAAAACAATTTTTTAATTATTTTTAAAACTTATACTTATTTTGTTTATATTTACATTTTATTTTTTCTATTCCAAACCCGTCATTTGTGGTACCCAAATGATTGATAATTTTGAAAATAATCATCGGTTGTTATTTTTCCACATTTTCTCTCCTGATGCTAATAATGACGAGTGGATATTGCACCATAGGGAAATATTTTGGAAATGGAGCGTTCGGGTCAAATTACCGATAACATACTTTGCAAATGTAAAAACTGAGTTCAATTCAATTATTGTTTTTCAATTTGAACCCAGTTATGCTGGGGAAACTGGACGTATTTTTATTGGTCATATAGTGTAAAATTTATAAGTTCAACAGATTTCAAAACGCAGAGTATGCGAAATCGACATTTACCATGATTTACAGTATTTGTAAAAAGAGCGGGAAATGCAACCAAAAATATAACTCACTGGGCCCCTGGAGTGTAATTTATATTATTTTACAGCGAAACACATTACCTTTTTGTTGCAGTAACTTTTGCTGTAGTTAAAGAAAAATGTCATATTTACTATTGGATATAGGTTTTCTAAAACTACTGCAAATGCAAAAAATTCTTGTTTTTTCAAAGGTATAAAGTTATCAATTACATAGGAAATAGGCATTAAAGAATTATTTTTATTTTAAATTTAGCAGATTCAAATATTACAGTAGGAACGATAATCATATATTTATGAAAGCTTGTTGTGACCCGTTGTGGCTATCACAATACATCCGGCTAATCCCATTTAATTTTACATAATCATAAATATCATTCAAAACATTTATTGCAAAGATATTTGTATCTACATAAGTCGATATAAATTATTTTCTGTTCGTATGCACTACTCTTTTCCAGTAAAATTAATATTTAATCCACTTTTGATATTGAAATTTATCTATCATTTACAAACATTTGAATTTCTCAACTGGTTCCTCCGAGGTAGTACCTATAAGAGATTTATTACAATAAATTATTTGATGGGAAAAAGGGTTGCTTCTTGGCTGGATTGGTGATGAAATGAGAAGAGTTTCTGGATTTCAGCCACTTTATTTATTAAATGTCGACCGTTTCGACCCCCCCCCCTGGGTCTCCGTCAGGAGATGAAGGTTGATTTAGTATTACATATTTTATGCATTTTCATACTAAATCTACTTTCATCTTCTGAAGAAGACCCATGGGGGTTCAAAACGTCGAGATTGAATAAATAAAGTGGCTGAAAACAAGAAACTCTTCTCATTTCAAATTATTTCATATTTAATTTTTTATCTAAATTCGTAAAAGATAAAGAAGAAAGTCCAATAGAGGATCAAAATATTGGTCAGACGACTATTTACCGACATATACGGGAATATGAAGAAAGTGTTTAATTTACCAAAAAGTGGGCGCCCCAAACTAATGTCCCCAAATCGAATCAGTAGATTCATTCAAGGTGATCAAGACAAAGACAAAACATCATCGCGCTAATTAATTAAACAATTTAGAATTTTAAGATGATTGCTATTAGAACTTTGGTCAAAAATTATTTAAAATTTCGAAAAAGAAATAATGTAACCAAAGACACTGCCCAGTTTGAGCGAATGTCCAGATACTACAGAGCATTTTATAGAATACACACACACACACACACGCACGCACGCACGCACGCACGCACGCACGCACGCACGCACGCACGCACGCACGCACGCACGCACGCACGCACGCACACGCACGCACGCACGCACGCACGCACGCACACACACACACACACGCACGCACGCACGCCCGCACGCACGCACTCACGCCCGCACGCACGCACACACACACACGCACGCACACACACACACACATACACACACATACACATACACACACACACACACACACACACACACACACACACACACACACACACACACACACACACACACAGAGAGAGAGAGAGAGAGAGTAACCTCCAAATGTGTCTTCGGCGCGATTGATTAAAGACTTTTGGGCATTTCTTAGCAGAAAAGAACACAATAATGGCATGGAATACCAATATAAAACCAGATACAGACAATAATATTTTTGACAGTCCGAAGTAGATTTAACATCGTCCTGACACAAATGAAACAAGGTATTAAAAAACTTAGTAGCATTAAAGATAATGGTTCCCTATCAGTGTTGTAAAATTACATTTTTTATCTCCTAAGTTTGAACAACCACGTATGTCAACATTTCAATAAAATAAATATTTCTATTTGATGGAGAAGTCTAACTTTTTCTCAAAACTTTTGTTACATACGTTAGACAAAAATCAACATAACGTTACATGACGTTACACCTTGTATATAATACAAGTAACGACAGCGAAAGAGATGGTCTATCTATACTTTCCTCTTTTGCACTTTGCAACCGTGGTGTCATAACAGTTTTAATGCTGTTTATCTCAAATTCTGTTAATTTAAACAAGTTTTTTAAAATATGGATAGGTATACATTTTTTAACTCTGTAAGTAGGTGGATTAAAAAAGTATTAATTACATATCCCCATTGATAGCGACAGCAAACACTAATCCGCAATACCTATTCATTATTAAATGATGAATGGGAAGTTTCATAGGGAGCTTAAAATGTATTTATACACTATACTCGTAATTTCGATATGTGATTTTTAGCATGATTTTTTTACTTTCTTTTAATACCGGGGCGTAATAAATAAATATGTAAAACTGTCTCTAATACTAATTTTCAGCCAGCTGCTGTAAATGTGTGAGCTAAGTTTTTCCATGAGAAGAGAACAGGTAATGCGTTTAATTAAAAACAACAACATATGAGTTTCTCATAAGGGAAGTTCTTATGCCTTCCAAATATAATGATATTCTGTCCCCAGATTATATCCACAAGGGCTAATGACGGGAAGAGCCTACTTTGCGTAACTCGCCTGCGGCTCGATTACGCAAACTGTACTCGTATTACAATAATAATTATTGTAATATATGTCTTTCAATATACTAATATTATATTTGTAATTTGTATTTTCGTGCAATGTTGTGAGCTACTTCTTCAGACCATCCAAATCAGATCCGTTGTATGACAAAATGACAAAAACAAATTTTATTCAGTCTTCTGATGTCTTAAATCGTTTATTTGTATTTAAGGTGAAACCTGACTGCCGTTTGATGCAGTGCTGGTTGCATCGATTAGGGCAACTTTAAAATCGAAATATTTTTTTAATCGTATAATATTTTTAGTAAACTAAACTCAAATAAATTGTAATATTATCAATATTATTAAAATTTGTCAAAGTTTATTATAAAAATTTGTAGTTAATGTAATAAAATTTCAATTTTATTACAAAATTGAGAATAACACAAATTCCACCCGAAAGATTTTTTAAAAGAAAATGTTATTATAGAATTTTATTCATAGTTTATACACAGCAAATTAAAAAAAATTGAACTTCTAAAAGATACCGAAAATAATTAAAATTTAGTTTTTTTAGAGTAAATAATTTTTTGTGGACGATCTGTAAGTTCAAAAATTCTGAAAAAAATATATTATAATGCATACAAATTTTTATATCTCCAGGCATTTTTTTATTAAAATTTTCAGGACGATATTTAAACAATGAGAAGTAACTCGTTAACGTTAGGGGTAGTATTTATTTTCATCTCAAAAATAAATGTTATATGGTCCAGTATATCACAAATAATTTTAAGAATAGTTAAACAAGTATTTCAGTTTGCATATAAGAACGAACTAATGTAAAGTATTCCGTTTTAAATAAGAAAATTGATTTTTTTAAGAAATTGGCGAGTAAAATGTTAAATTTGTGTTATACTAAACACTAAACCTGTATGTCTTATACAGGTAAAGCCCTTTTTACACTATGGCACATTATTGTTAATATCAATTTGTTATTCACTCTTATTTCAGCTCGGTACGTGAAACGTCGTCGTTCTGTGATTCTCAAGAGCTCTTAAATTTTTATCTCTTTTGTTTGTTCTGCTAATTCGTTAATTGTTGTATTTCTTTGTTTCTGTTATTTTGGTTGTTTTCGTTATTTTCATTGTTTTTGTTACTTTTGTTGTTGGTGTATTTTTATCGCTATTTATATATTACCAGAAGTATTCGGATTACAGTTAAGAAAGGTTGTTATTATTATATATTTTTAGTTGTAATCAGAGCTGAGACTGAATTATTTCAAATTATGATATAATTTAAATTCATTTTCACATTTACATTAATGTGAATAAAATCGACAACTAAAATGCCTAAAGCTTACGCACTATCGAAAATATAAAAATTAAATTAAACTTACTGCTGAGCTTGAATCAATTTGTTTTAAATTATTAATAGAGGAGGAAATAATTCATTCATATTAATCTGTTAATATATTAATATTTTGAACTATTTCGTTTTCTTAGTCCCCAGTTCTTAAAATACAATGTAATACTCGTATAATGGAATTCCGCTACATGAAACATTTATTATGAGAATTTTGTCGCAAACTCATTTTTAACTCTTATGAATTTCGTCGCAGTATACAAATCGCATACATATTACAATCACCAATTCGACACTTCTCCTAAACTGTAATTTCTTCATAATGTTTACCAATATTAGTTACAAATAGAATTATTGACACCTAACCGCAGAACTTTTGTTATTAATTACCAATTAAATTTTTTGCACAAACTTATATCTATAGTTCATTTTTTTTAAGAATGCAGTACAGGGAAGATAGGGCTTATTTGATTTTGTTCTCTGATTGGTTTAAATCGAGGAGAAGTTTACACCGACGATATTTATTTCTCCATCTCAACCGTTTCTCTACTCATCTCTCTCTTTTCACATACATTTGTAGTCATTAGCGTAGAATTTGTTGATATGTAATTAAATGAATATAATACTACGAATATAATAATATTATAATATAATATATTATAAAATACTATAATATAATATTATATAATATAATACAATAGAATGTTAAATTATAATACGGCTGATATTAGTTCGTACGCCAATGCATGTTGAGCTGTCAGTTGTCAATGGCTGCCAACTGATCTGCTGGTATCATTTCCATTTTTTGCGTTTTTTTTGCATTTATGTGTTTGCATTTTATTTCTCTTGTTGCCATTTGGTGTATTTAATCTATTTTTTAATACAAACAATAGTAGTATTCGTTCTTTCTGCTTTTATTGTTTTATCTCATTGAAGAAAGTGTGCACCGTCGTATAAAGAAAAATCCGAAGGGAAAACTTTTAAAAAGTGGACAAAAGGAAATGGCCTACAACAATTATTTGGCCCATAAAAGTAAGGGTGCAACAAAAACTAAAGCTGTGGCATTCACTGCAGCAGCTGTTGGAATCTCTGAAAGATCTATGTATAAAATTGTTGCGGAAATGGATAAAACAGGACAAGTTTCATCACCAAAGAAGAAAAGAATACGCGAATATTTGTTTTAAAAATTATCGGAAGATTATTATGGAGATTGTGCCACAAGAATGATTTTCATGTAACAAATTGTTAAAAACTCTTGACAAACAATTTACTATGTTGTTTTAAGCTTTGATTTTTTACATTCTCTACTGTTATCACGATAATTGTAAATTATTTAAAATAACTGATTTACAAACTTTTGTTAATTTCTTGAAATTTTAAATAAATCCATTTTAATTGTATAAGATAATTCTTTTATTATTATCATCTTTGTAAAACTATTACTTTTTAAATGCAGTTTTATGTAATAAATTTAAATATATGTGTTTTCATTTTAAGTAATTATAACTTATTCAACTTCCCATTTTAAATTACTAATTTAAAAAGTAAATTTGACATTTTCTTCATTTTCCTGTAATATTTTAAAAATTACCATTATTAAATTTTATATTCGAATGTAATTACATAACTGTTATTATTTCAAGTAACTATATTTGAATTTAGCGCCAAATTTTATAACTAGATTGATCATTTGTCATTGTGTAAATCAGGTTTCTAGTTACTGCATTCTTAAAAAAATTAACTATAGTTTTGTAAAAAAAATAATTGTACACAATTTTGAAATTTTGGAAAATATTTGAAAAGTAATTGATTTTGAAAAGTATTTACCTACATTATTGCAAGACTAATTATTGTTTCCTGCAACTTAATATATATTTTTTTATTGTTATCAGAATATTAAAATCCGCTCTGTTCTGCAGTGTATCTTTTAGTTTTACCTGTTACACGAACCACTACAGCCGAACAAAGCGTAAATCCCAAAGTTATATTACAAAAACAAAGGGGTGAATTGTGAAAAGAGGCTGTATAATTTATTGTTTTTCTAAGAATGTTACTAGGGGCGAATTGTGAAAGTCAGTCTGGTCGTTGAGAATTTATTGATTTTCTTATATCTATAGCTTCTAAGATCTAAGTAGACCTAACTTGGGTCCTTTTCAAGGGTCCTTTTCTTTCGATTCGACGCGAGCAATCATGTGCTTTGTTGACCTACGCAAGCAGATATGGAGGCCTTTGTCAAAATGACAGCTAATAATTTTGTACATAACTAAAATCGTATAACGAGGTACCACTATAATTTGGTAGTACACGATAAGTTTCTTTTTATTATATAATATATTTCTTATTTAGAAAACATGAAGAAATTTGTTCCTAAGAAAATATCTAAACGCTGAGTAAATTTAGCGAAACCAGAAACTTTGGAAAAAAAAAGAAAAAGGTTCTTAAGTCTCGTATGCGAAATTTATAATCCCAATTTGATATTGAAGCGGAAACCCCGGAAGCCGGGTGCAGCAAATATGTCATGATTACTTTAAATTTTGTTAGGCATTATTTTTTATTTATTTTGAAATTACAGAAGTATATTCAATGTGAATATGGACGGGATTATAGAAAAAATTTCTGACATGAATAAGATGGAAGTTTGTAGTATTAATTCTACCGACAGTGTTCACGAAGATATTTCATCTGATGATACAATGTCAACCAATTCTTTTACACATGAGATGCCATATGAAATTGAATTTGTTCGACCCGCTGGATTTGACCCGAACATTAGAAATTAGAATGGAAGACGCATTGTTAATATCGTCCATCTGATAATAGAATGTAGGAAATTAGAAGACAATCAAAAGGATATATTTCATTCGACCATGAAATACAAGAAGGATTAAAAAGTCTCCTAGTTTTCAAATGTACTTCTTGCAATGCATTAAGCATAATTAACACTGATTCAACTGAGGACAGAAAAACAATCAATGAAGCATGTGTTTGGGAAGCTATAAATGCTGGTAAAGGTTTACATGGTATTGAGGATATGATTGGTATTATGGACATTCCTGTTATGTCTTGCAAAACATATATATATATATATATATATATATATATATATATATATATATATATATATATATATATATACATATATAATCTAATCTAAATGAATTAGCCCCTGAAATTGTAGACTCTAGAAAAGAAAGAAACATGCCGATTCGAAATTGGCCTGATAAAACATCTAAGAAGTGAGAGGAAGGATACAAAAATTAATACAATAAAATAAATAAATAAATATATTAGCATGGCTTATTGCCCATTGCTGGGTGTGCCAATCTGCTTTGTACACAGATATCGGTAATGATGAAATATTTGCACCGTGCGGGCGCTTAACAGACGTCACTTCACGTGCACTCATTGCTGGCGTAGAGAGTGCATCACAGGTGTCAATTTTGTGCCATTTAAAATTAAAATTAAATTTTGACACAACATAAGTTTTATCCATATTTGTTAACGTTTTGTTACTAACATTTTCTTGTGACGTGATTGTATGTTATTATAATTTATTAATGATTTATTGTACATTGTCTTCTTTATAATATTGTAGCAACCCTGAAGATGATCCTTGTATGATCGAAACGTTGGTATAAAATCAAATAAACATTTTGAGACTGCGTTCCGACTATTTCTCTTCCCTTCTTCCTTCATTACGTTAAAAGTTATCTATTTTAAATTATTTTATTGTCAATTATTTTATCTTTTATCATACTAATAAAAACCAGAAATGTAATTTTGTATATGGCTCTTGCATTCTTCACGTTTTATAACAATCAATCCAATCAGAAAACAAAATCAAACTACTCCTATCTAGTGGTGGGATCGGTACCGGTTCGGTTTGGTTCCGGTTCCAAAATTACCCGGGTACCCGGTTATTTCAATGTGTAATTATCCGGTTCTCGGTTCCGAGTCCGAAACTACCCGGTTCTCGGTTCTGGAACCGAAACTACCCGGTTCTGGAATCGATACTATCCGGTCCTCGGTCCTAGAACCGAAACTACCGGTTCTCGGTTCTGAAATCGAATCTCATCGGTTCTCGGTTCTGGAATCGAGTCTCATCGGTTCTCGGTTCTGGAATCGAATCTCATCGGTTCTCGGTTCTGGAATCGAATCTCAACGGTTCTCGGTTCTGAAAACGAAACGTATCGGTTCCCGGTTCTGGGACCGAAAAAGGATGTATCTCGATTATGAAGCTAATAAAATATACATTACAATCCGTGAATTAGATTTACGTATTATGAATCAATATGTTATGATGAATAAGTCAATTATTTTGAAAGATATTTTTTTTAAATTATTAAATTAGGAACAGGTAAACAATTTAGGAAAGTTGGTATCAGATATTCTTATAAACCGATATAATGCAATTCTCTGAAGAACACGTGCAAAAAACAGGTACTTTTTCCCCGACTGCACGACTGGTGTCTGTTTAAATTTCTATAGGTTTTGTGCTTTGTAGCCCCTTTCGGTTTCTTTTAATCTTAAAGTTAATTCAATTAGGCATTTTAAAATAATAACCATTTTTTTTACAAATTATGAGGCACGCTATTTTCACTTCAAAATTTATTAAATGGTGTTATGAAATCCAGAAAATAAGAAATATTCATTTATATTACATAACTGAGAGATCAAAATGTAAAGATTAGAACAGAATGTATAAGTGAAATTCTTGGAAATATCTATTGCTTTATCCCTTAAATTTTATGGCCGTTTTTGTCATTACGTAGCTACCGTTATTTGAAAATATAACTCAAGGTCAAGTTACTGAAATAAACCATATTGCATGAAAATTGAAAATATAATATGAAAATGATATCTACATTTATTTACTATATTATGTGGTTACATTTTTATTTTTAGCATCCTCTTGCCTTTGGTGTAATAATATTTACTTATCATTACAGATATTTTCAATTAAATTATATACAATTTTTTTCAATATTGTTCAATAATATTTCTCAGAAAATATGTTTATTTCTCAAGAATGACGAGGCTAATTTAAAATTATAATTGATTATTCCATAACTCGGATCCGAAGTTCGATTTCACTGCCCGGAACTGGAACCGAAAATCGATACCACTACTCGGAACCGAAGATCGGTTCCACTACCCAGAACCGGAACCGAAGATCGGTTCCACTACTCGGAACCGAAGATCGGTTCCATTCCCCGGAACCGGAACCGAAAATCGGTTCCACTACTCGGAACCGAAGATTGGTTCCAGGAACCGGGTACCCGGATAGCTTTGGAACCGGGTACCCGGTTCTAAATTTTTCCGGTTCTTGACAGCACTACTCCTATCTAAGCACTACTCCAATCTTAAACCAGATACAGTAGTATATTTACTTTTCTACAGTTTATAACTAATAAGTGTTTGTGTCTTTTGTTTGATTTATTTTTATCTTTAAATTTAGTATTGTGTATGTACTCTTAGGCATATTAATATTATGTTAATATTTATCCTACAATTTGGACACTTTGCCCTATTGAATGAATCTATAAGTAATTAAGTTCTGTCTCAATTTGACCGATATACAAGAAATAAATTCATCATTTATCGTATAAAAGTATTCCCTCTAAAATATTTTTTCCCGTTTAAAACTGTCTTACCTCTGTCCAACTATTTTTACAGACAACTATAATTTTGGTTGGCGTTTACAATAATTATTGTAATTAATGCTTTGTTCCTCGGATACACGCATCAGAGACATCTACTGAATCAGAAACAAATTAATCGTCTGTCAGACTTCACCTTAAATTCACAATTCGGTGTCTTTAAATTTGAATTTTATTTAAAAATGTTTATAAAATATTCGTTTCATTGTTGATTCGAATATCAAATTCGGTGATTTTAGACTTCGTTGTAATATTGTGCGTAATGATAATATTAATTTACTTTTAAACTTAGTGTATGTGCATACGTTTTGCGCGACGTGCATGGAGCATGGAGTCAACAGACAACAATCTGACCAACCAACGATTCCAACCTGGGGCTACCATTATCTACATGGTGATATCCACCAGCCCACGGAGGAGTGCAAGTACAAGCACATAGTCAGTTAAATATTTTTCACTTTCCTTTTGCTGAAGATAAAGGAGAAAATCTAGTTACGTTGTTGCGACCCTCATACTTAGAAAAGATTTAATCTGAATACAGTATATCCCGATGTCAAAGGTCACCATTGGGTAATTTTTATTATAGGTAGGGGAGACCGGTGTCAATTTCAACAGGTGTCAAATGTAACAAGGGTAGGTAACAGGGCCATCTTTTCGAAGTAGATTAAAACGCGCTTGCAGAGTGAAGCAGAAAGAGTCATAGCTCTTTGGTATTTAGTGTAAGTACATACGCGCAAATACGGCGTCTGTTTCTGACGAATGTCTATAAATCGACAAAAAAGTAAATACAGGTAGTGACACACATTGTTTCTAAAACACTGTAAGTGCTCTGCTCGGCAATATTTCAAGTTATGGATCAGTTTCTGAGTTATATTTGCTTTTATTTTTCATTAAAAAACATTTCGAATTATTACCTAATAAATACAAAAAAGCAAATAATGTCTTTATAAGTGAAGCGGTGCCAGTTGGAACACATGTGACGGTGTCGATTGTAACGAGTTTAATAATTAATCACAGTATTGATCATGATAAAAATTACAAGAAAAAACTACTGCTATCGAAAACATAAAAGAAGAAGAGCAAAAAAACGAAAAACACTTCCGAAAGTAACAGTCGCAGATTACTCTTCAGATGGCTCCGATGAGGAAACTCTCTGATATGTATTGGCCTATATTTTTTGAGCACAGGAGATTGGTTGCAGTGGCGAAAATGTAAAATTTGGATACCTGGCTAGTTAAATTGTACGAAGAAAGACCTATTTTATGTTTACCTAAACTGCAATTTCGTTAGCGACTAAAGTAATTGGTCAAAATGGTCCATATCACCAACAGAATATATATTTTGTTTGCTTTTAGTTGAGTCATATGAATTTTGTATTTTCTGAGGTAATAAATAAATGTTTATTTTTTCAATAATTTCTTTTTTTATCTGATATTTTATGTTATTACATCATTGTTAAAATTTGTTACAATTGACACTGGCCCTGTCACTATTGACACCAGTTAGGTGTCAATTGTAACATTTGTAATACCTGACTAAAATTCCTTTTACTTTTATATTTGTCACATTTTCAAAAGTTTCAAATTCAAAATATTATTCACTGATGTGGGTAGGTTCTCATATAGGTAATTTAAAAATTTCGAAATGTAACGTTAACTCGTGAAAAATAAAAATTAAAATTTTGTAACAATTGACACCGGTCTCCCCTACATTCTAAAGCTAATTTAAATTATTTTCAGAAAATATGATATCGCTTCCGGTTAAACCGAAAGTAGAATTCCTGCTCTTTTCACATTAAAAAGTGAAATTTAAGTTCGCCCTCAAATTTTTAATTGGAACTATAGATCTAAAATAATAAAAATTTGTATTGCTTTACTGTTTGAATTTATAGAAATTTAGGATACCAGCTGAATGCATTTTATGGTACATATAATGTCCGAACCGTACATTTCTTCTAATTCCATTTAAAGCTTAATTAATTTATTTTATATTATTGTGATTTCAAGCAAGCCTCTTTTAAATATAGGGCATTTTATGAAACCTCATTTATTAACTAAGCAAAGTAAATGTTTGGTAACAAAAAATGGGGCTATTAACTGAAATAATATGTTAGTTAATTGAAATCCTATGCATATTTGTTTCGGAAATACCGCGATGCCAAGTCAAATATGTTTGTATTCCCGTATATGTATTAGAAATAAAGGACGGTAATATGTAATTAAATTTGTATTGGTATCATTTCCTGTGGGATACCAGCTGAAATGTGAAAAGGAATTGTAATTGAATTAAACCGAAATCGAAAATTAATTAAGTTTAAAACAATTAGTTACTGTAACGAACAATAGTGGCCGGTAATTGATCGATAGTAAGCCATTAGTTTTCGCCTGAGCCGAACTGAACATATCGTATAATAAATACAATCAGCATGATCAAATATTTAGAAATTCCATCAAACTCCAAATACTCTGAAACAATTTGCAAAATGTATGGCAAATACAGGCACAATCAAATATTCACACTTGATATACTAATTCTGATAGGGAACAATGTGGTGTACAATTACATTGCGTTGTACCCGCAAACAATATAGATACCATTTCCGATAATTCCAAATATATTCGAATATGTCTGTCAAACGCGGCTTGCTATGTAAATACACTGCAATTACCGACATTGGATTTGTGTTGGTTGGTTGGTTAATATGATAGTCATTGTTATCGCAATCATATTGAGTGCTTTTTTGTCCTAAACGTCATTCGTACATATGTATTAACAACGCATCAATCCACACTAATGAATATCGTGTCACCCGCTTTTTTCCTCAACGCGCCATAATTTTTCACCCGCTAAATAATTGATTTATGCTTACTGTTACACTAACAAAACTCTGTATGCTGTACGAGTTCCCCTCCACAGATAAAATTGAATTTTACTCATTCAGCACTCTATAGATAGATATACTCCACTACATATTTTCAGCGCTTTTAATTCATTTATCATTGTGATACAAATCATACGTTCAGTTTTTCTATAATTTTATTTTTGTATTTCATGTAAAACTGTAAAACACAGCTGAATAGTATACTCTAGCTTGATTGAATTTCGGTAATTTTTAGTAGAGTCGCATGTCTATGCTTTCGTTGACCTGAAACTAAAGATAAATAACTGTTAGTTATCTTTAGTTGTTTCTGATGTATGCACGCATTTTATTACCTTTGATATTGTTTGGCGACATTTTATCCTTACAATTTTGAATTTGTAATCTAATCTTGTTTTCCAACTGTACTTTAAATATCCCTGATGATGATTCATTTGGAATCGAAACGTAGGAAAGTTAATTAAATTACTACTTAATAAACACTGTTTACCACGCATACAGAAAATTTTATCACGGATTTTTTCCATCCACAAAGTTCTATTTTTATAGACAGAAAATGCGCACATAATACGTGCTTTGTATTATGACATCTTTCAATTAGCACCGATTTCTGATAATTATTGTGGTCGTTGGAATCGTCGGCATGTAACAATACCTACTCATTATAATGTGTTATGAGGAACATCGCCATGTTTATAGCCAGAATTACGAAGCAAATTACGTTTACAGTGGCATACAGAATATTTGTATACATAAAATTTTGTCCACAAATTTGTTCTTAAAATTCTGTCCATAATTCTGCCTACAATAATTATAGATCGTGAGAAACGGGCTTTATTCATACCAATTAAACCAGTCGTAGAAAATTAGTATACTTATGTAATTTTGTTCGTTGATTTGAATGAAAATACCGTCAAGGCCATATCTAAGGGCAA
This sequence comes from Harpalus rubripes, assembly GCA_963082715.1. Lineage (NCBI taxonomy): Eukaryota > Metazoa > Arthropoda > Insecta > Coleoptera > Carabidae > Harpalus > Harpalus rubripes. The sequence continues at coordinate 34,363,834 of OY720454.1, forward strand.
ATATTTGGTATTGGGTATTTCTGGGGTACGAATTTGACCACAAATATCTCAGGAACGAAAAAAGACATCGACATGCGGTCTGGAGAATTTTGAATATTTTTATTTTATAAAAAAAATTGGCATGGCGCTATTAAACAAAAAAGAATGATGATATTTACTTTGTGAGATACTCATTCAATATTACAGACAAAGTTAGAAGTAATTTTCAGATATTTAATTAATCAAAACTATTTACAGAAACAAAATACCCAAGTAAGACTGACCGACGGTCAACCAAAAAGTGACGTCAATTATAAAAAGTAAATTTTAATTCTTACAAGAAATGTTATTAAGGGATCTTTGAGTTTCGTATTTACAACTTTCCTTTGAAATTAATAGGTCGTAAAATAAAAAAAAATTGTATTTTCTACATAACAGATTGCCAATCAGACCCTCCATGAACAAAACAATACAATGCTGCATGTCACCAAAATAGCTACTGTTGCTTGTGTTGGCAAACATAGCTATTGATGTTAAAATGCTGCGGTTTGTTATTGTTTTTGTTTTATTAATAATTATTACTCATAATTTTCCGGACAAAATTGTAATTTTGCTTTTAACAGCTAATGCATCCAATATGATATATTTTCGTGTATTCTTGTAGTCTCCATTTCTGTTAAATAAATGAACCTGTATGATATAATATTGATAGATACATTATTTAATTAATTTGAATTTTTTATGAATATTTTTTTTCATGAATTCTATGTAGGTTTAATATTTTACTGTATTTATTATTTAAATTTTTGTCATATAATATACTTCAAAAATAAATTGTTTATTTTCGGCATATATCCGAGGTCTATCTACACGTCGAAATAACATCTTAAAAAGACGTCGAAAAACCGTCTTAAAATGTCGTCTAAGCAACGTCTAAAAATGATGTGGAAACAACGTCTTAAAATGCCGTCTAAACAACGTCTGAATATGACGTCGAAACTACGTCTTAAAATGACGTCGCACAGCTCCACGCTCAGACGTCTTCAGAACGACTATATGACGTGAATTAGGACGTCACAGTGACGTCGATTTTAGGTCATTTATGTAACTTGGGTACTTACATATTACCTAAAAATATTAATTCGATAAGATGACTTTTTGAGCCCTTTTCTTCTTTTCATCAATAAATATGTCACGATATCATATATAAAATACATTTTTTCTACGACCACCATGAAAAGTTGATATTTATGCTCTTTTTTGTCATCGTAAAATTAATTATTACTAAGGAATACTTTACGGCGCGTCTCCCATAGCAACGCGCGGTAAAGTATTTAATTTGCTCGCTTAGATAAACACATATTATTGTTGAAATTTTAATTTATTAAAACAATACTTACGAAATCTAAAATATACGTTATAGGTTCTGTTTTACACTACAAATGTGCTAAAAATACGAAGTTAGCTACGCTACCAACTTATTTATATAATTAAGTTACAACTTTATTCTATTGGTGAATGTACATTTAATTACAACTATAAATATATTTCATAATTAACAAACTTAGTGGATTTAATCATTGACCGACAATGTTAAAATTGAATGTGCAGTTTTGGTAGTTTTGTATATTTATTCCAGAGCTTGAAACAACTGACGAGGATAAATTAGATTCTGTGACTGTGACATTCTCACTAGAATATTCGGTTAGTGTGGCAGTGGTAGAAGTTTGATTCTCCTTGTTTGTTAAAATTTTATGCGCTGTATCAATTTTATTTTTCAAACTTTCATTAACATAACCTTCTGCAACAGCTGATGAACGCCAGCCACCATGACGTTATAGAGTCATAATGTCAGCTCCGAAATTAGCTAGTAATGTAGCAGAGGATCTGCGGAAACAGTGGCCTGTAACTGATTTCGAATCAGGTAAATTCAGATATTGTGCAATGTTAAATAGAATTTTTCCTATAGTGTTCATTCCAAGAACTTGTGGGGGACATTTGCCATGCTTATAATTTATGAATAATCGCCGATGATATGTTCGAGGGTCGAAGAGCAACTTAACTTCTGTACATTGAGAAAAGATTATGATCATCAACAATAAATGTTCGCTGCACATTAGTTTTTGAGTCTGGAATCTTCACAATTAAAATGGACCCATTATCCTCAATATCATCTACAGTCATCCTAACTAATTCACTAATTCGTCGCGTCGGCATGCTCCAGCAACACCCAATATAAGAGCAACTTTCATCATAAGGAAATGATCGTCTGGGGTTTCAGTCAGGAATTTATTTATTTCATCTCTTGTTAAAGATTTAGATTTTCTTGGTGTATAACCAACTGATTTTTGTTTCAAAAAAGCAGTTAGTTTCTTGAATTTGCTGATATCAATATCGTTCTTAACTGCTAGTGTTGATTTTAGCATGGACTAAAGACTAAATGGACCAAAGAGAAGACGATTTCATTACATTAGATTTTTCCAAAAAGTAAGCTAGTAAAACATTTTCACTGTAATTCTTGTTTTTTTTTTTAACTTACACCATTCAATGAAGAGGTTATAATTCTTTTCGTATAATGCTCTTGATTTTGCAGGTAATAAACTCAAGGAAGCATTTTGCGCCGTTTCGAATATATCTGGAGGAGTGCAAGAAAAATCACTATCTTCACTATTTTCGGAGATTTTTGAGCACATTTTTGATGTATGTGTAAAAACTTTTCATAAAACAATGATTGTTGGCATCAGAATTATTTATTTACTCATATCGTCATGGTTACAGCAACACAAAACAGGAAATTGGTTAACATGGAATTGAACTTACTAAATAGGTATTATTATTTTTTTATTTCGTTAGTAAAGTCGTAGAAAAAATTATGTGTGCATCTCTAGCGTAAAGCATCTTTATTGCTCGTGATTGTAAATTGAAGCGCGAGCAATAAAGATTCACTTTACGCTCTTGATACACAAATAACTATTATTAGGTATGTATTTACAACATCTCTATGAATATAAATTTAACAATACACAATTTCTCTGTTCTTATGTTCTTTCTTTGCTGACGAATGAATGTTATGGGGTTATCACACGTACGCACGTATCTGCAACCTCTCACACATTTTCTGAAACTTCAAGCGTCTCGTGTAACTTTTGACGTGTGATAGTACAACAATTTTTCTGCAACTAGTTTTACATCTTGTTCGGAAACTAGTCACACGTATCTGCAACTATCAAGATAGTAAAGGGGCTTAGGGAGTAAAAATCCCTAAACTGTTTGATATTTGTTTGTAAACAGCTTGTAAACAGTACGAAATATTTAAAAATGGCTGGAGGAGTTGGAGTTAAAATAAAATCAGACGAATTTATTAAAACTCTAATTGATCTCGTAAGAAAAGAAGAAGCTCTGTGTAATACGAAACATCCATATTTTAAATAACGTAGTAGAAGCTAGTAATTTGTTGTTCATTTCTGATATTATTCATCTAAATACAAATAAATGATTCAAACTTTAAAAAATAACAACAGGAATTAAATATCATGTGTAACAACGTCGAGACTAAAAATATTATGTATTTCTTGCAACTTTGCGTACGTGTGATAACGTAGGTTGCAAATTGCAGCAACTGTTGTCAAAACAGTCGCAGATGCGTGCATACGTTTGATACCCTCTTTAAGAATATGATTTAAAAAGTGTCATTTTCATTTCTCTGATTTTTTGTCCTTAAATGTGGATCAAATTAATATTTACAATGTAATTAACAATACACTAATTAATATTTCATAGGATTTGATTTAATTTAATCATTTCTAGCTAGTTGAATATAATATAGATATTATCATCATCTAGGAGAGATTAAAATGTAGAAGAAATATTCAAGGCACTTCCAATTCGAAGTTAGACAAAAGAAAACCATTAGGAAATGCAAAAGATAAAAAACTTCTTTAAGAGGGACTAAAATAATTAATAAGTAGAAACCCAAAAAAGAAAAATCAGGACAATTACTACAATCTCATCTGCATTGTAGCTACCACGAATTTTCTTAATTGCAGGAAACAATTATATTTGGTTGCGAGAAAAACTTATATCGCGATTTAATAAAGTTATTAAAAACTTGTGGAGATGTTGAAATATAATTAAAGTCGGCCACGCCTTCTAAAAACAAAACATGTCGGGTGTTTCGTGCTGTCGCGGTCTCGTTACCGCTCACGACATCCGGCGAGAATCGCTCATTGACCTAAGGGGCTGTATGGACAAGCAATCAACTAAGAAAATTGACGCCAACATAAAGAAAAAAACCCAGTTTAGTATCTAAAGTTGGAAAGGATTCTTTTGACACCATGATTCAAACACATGATCAGTTAAGGCGTTGAACTTTATTGTTTTTTTGAAAGAAGGAAATCTTTCAAGGGATTTGAAATTTTGTAGAAAAATCATCAAGATTTTCAATTGCTTTAGACATTTTTGTGTTCGCCATGGATCATGGATTCATCTTTCGGTAAATGACAACTGGGCAAATTACACTGGGCGATAATCAAGTGGCCGATGGTTTAGTGGGCGACGGTCATCTGGGCGAAAGATTCGCTACATTCGCTACCGACGTAATTGCATTGTATTCCTGCCGTGAACCGTTGCTATTTCGGGAATTTTTGAATGATTGAAGATAACCTCCGAACAATAGCTCAGTGGCCACAAAAATGTCTATGTGGTGTAATGCGCTCAGTATAGACATAGACCGCTGATACAATATGTACCTCCACTCATGAACCAAGTAAATTGTAGCTGCAAATAAATGATACGTACTCACTATGAAGAACCACAAAGTCCACTATAGAGGCCGTCGGTAGCGACCATGTTAAATATTTTACGAGTTTCAGGATATTGTTCGGCTAGCGGTTCATCAAATGATTTAAACGTCATAAGAACAAGTAAACTTATTTGATCGTTTTGATTAACCGCTAACCGAACAATGAGTTGATGAACGTTTCTGCAACCGGGCATAAGCCTATATTTACATTTACAGAAGTAGGCTGGTAACTAGGTAATAACTGAATCTGTACGGTAATATATTATTACCATACTGACATGTCAACAACAGTCTACAAAAAGAAAATAGAATGAAATGAGAGTATAATGCTTTTGATTAATACTTACATACAGATAATGTTAGTGTATCGTTCTTAACATGGTTTATTTTATTCTAAAATAATAAACCTGGAATAAAGCACAAAATTTGAATATTTGTCATATTGACATATCTCAAAATAATTGAAAGTAGTATTAATGACTGAATTTCAAAAAATTATATTTATTAATAATGTCTTCATTTTCTGAAACCCATAAACTATTGAACAAACCACGGATATTATGAATCATAACAACCCTCAGGTGTCTTAAAATTCAAACGATATCTGCGGCAGTTATGATACTCATAACAATCCTAGGTATGTTAATAGCTATTGCACGCCTAACAGTAATACAATTTGGTGTTTTTTTTAACCTAACGCAGCGTTCTACAAAAATATAATCCAAGTTGCACATCATTTAGGACACTTGCGTTTCAGAAATTGGTACAAAAATAACTAATAAGGCACCCGTCGTGTAAATATTCAATTAGAACACTATATTGGGTTTGCGAAGTAGGTAATTACAGGACAAGTCTTGTAAAAAGCTTAAAATAATACTATTTTACAGTATTGTTGTTTATTGCCTCGCAGTACTTAACTACTTGATTCATCATTTTTAACCGTCAATAATAACAGTAATTGAAATTATAAATTGATGAGTTGTATTTTTAGTTAATTAAATGATTACTGGCAATATTGTAACACGTAACTAATAACGTAAATAAACTATAGGTGAACTCTAATTATAGATCCTATAGGCCCCACTACAAGTTTTTTCTAAGTTAGTAAAAGCTTATAAAATAATAAATTCTTTTTCCCTTGCTCCAGATAGAAACTGTGGGATCCAATATTATCTGAGATAATAAAATACATTTGGTAAACAAATTTATTTCTCTGAAAAATAAACATAAAAATGTTTTTGCCTACAAACATATTTTATGACTAAAACAAAAAGGTTTTATATTCTTTATGTTTACCTCTGATGAAAACTAATATAATTCATTATATTTATTTACAAAATGTTTTCTAAAGAAAGAAAACTTATGAAATACGTATTATATTTATTTATAAATATTTGTTATTTTGTTATACTGGCTGGTGTATACAAAACCACTAAATTATTTTGTAATAATGGGCTCATCCACTATAATCAAATTATGATAAGTTTGTGTGAAAAATAGATTTTGTATGTTCTATAATTATGATTAGTAGAAGAATAATCAATAAGGTTATTTAGCTCCAAAATATAAAGGTTTATCAAATTCGTTTCGCCGTCAGGACTAGTTTTAAAATGAAGCACCCCATTGGCTACACATTGGAAGCCCGCTGTTGCCATTAATTCGGAAACACAACATAATGGATGCAAATTTAATTTATTAAAATGTGGAATACTTTTATACATACAGTTTATGAAATAAACAATTACAAATCTTGAAGTATTCAAAACAAAGTTTTAAAAAAACTAAATTATTTAATTCAAGAGCATATTACAAGCCATCTAGCACTACGAGAACGTGAAAAAGGTTGTCAAAATGTAAGGAAATGTTTCACTAACACAAAGATTTTTTTAAAAAAATACCGAAGACAATTATTAAATAACTATAAGATTTAATAGATATTGAAAATATTAACAAATATAAAATGATGAAAATATAAATCACATAAAAATTAACTGGTTGAGTAGGTATAGTTTGTGTCAAAATAAATGCACATTGACTTTTACGCCCATCGCCTGCATCACAGCATGTATTTGCTTAAAAGATTTGCAAGGGTAAGCGTACAGAGAGGTATTCACATTTTTTTCTAATTACCAAATTTAAAACAGTAACCACAAATTCGGTTTTAAAATTCATAATAAAGTTACTGCAGTGTATTATTCAATTATTTGTTTATATATATATATATATATATATATATATATATATATATATATATATATATATATATATATATATATATATATATATATATATATTACATTATAAAAGTCTTTAAAATATGTTCTTTAATATTAAATTATTTTCTTCGTCAGAAGAATAACTCCACGGATGCCACAGTTTACTTCAGTTGTTTATAAATGAACATTTGAAACAAAAATAACGTGAAACAACGTTTAGCGAAATTGATATAGACATAATACATTAAAAGATTTTAACTATATTTCCCGGTTTGTACTGTAAATTTGGTAATTCGATCCTGGCCGCTCAGGTCAGAAAATACCCTGGAGTTATAGGTTAACGGAACTTAATAAGGCAAAGTCAATGTGCATTTATCTTGACACAAACTATACTACAGAGTAGTGCTGATGACCAATCTAAGAATTTTCATATCCGATTTTCATTGGTCAATATATTTTCTTATGAAGTGTTACAAAAAAATTAATATATATATATATATATATATATATATATATATATATATATATATATATATATTTGCATGGGGTCTCGTGGCTGCGTGCCTGAGTGTCTGGTCGCGAATCTAGGGAACCGGGTTCGATCCCGACCGACGCCAAATATTTCGAATTTTAAATGGCAAAAATTGACCCCAGTGGTGCACTCTCCACACCAGTAATGAGTGCCCGTGAGGTGTCGCCTGGTAAACGCCGGCACGGTACAAATATGTCATCATTATTTCCGATATCTGCGTACAAAGTAGATTGGCACACCCAGCAATGGGTAATATTCCGTGATGATATATTTATTTATATTTATATTTATATTTTGGACATTGTGGCTGTATTGACTAATAGAAAAATGCCGTTTCTTGGCAAACATTAGTTATATATTGCTCTGTTTTTTACTGACAATATAACAAATAAAAAAATTAATATTTATTTTTCTTAACATCTTTTGCAATTTATAACACTATCGAAATGGTATTTTGTAGACATGCTAGTCACATTAGAGTTTTCACATGACGTCAAAATAGATAGCGTGAACGTTAGATAATGTTAAGTTTCATCAAAATAGGTTTTCACGTATCGTGCATGTTATTTTATCTGTCATACAAGAAACAAGGAAAATGGAAGGCGAATTCGAAAATTTGATTTTGATTTTTAAGTGCGATGCCTTAATAAATTGTCATACAAACTGTTATCAATCTTTAATTGCCATGTGCTGCCAACTTGGTCTCACTCTTTTGACCGTTCTTGCCGTATGAGAGCCATGTGGACTCACAATGTCAAATTACATGTTAGGTTGCGAAGTGCCGCACTGGTCTCGAATATATAGCATTGAAATTTATGTTAGAGGGTAGAGTGCGACTGCCGTGAAAGAAACCGTGTTTGGCCTACTGACTTTGTGACACCAATGTGATTTCACTCAGCCATAAGTTCATGGTTACACCAATAGCAATTTTGAAAGTATTTGTTAATATTTTGTAAAATATTCATTTATTATACAAAATACATTCAGTCAAATATTACTATTGGTGTTATGAACATGGTTCAGACATGAAATGGTGAGATGTCACGTTGGTCTACACGGCCGTATGACAATATGAAACTGTTCAGACATAAAATGGTAAGGTACCACGTTGGTCTCATCCAGCAGTATTGGAAATTTTTTAAAGCTGGAGGCCGAGCGAGCCCAATGTGTTACCACCAAGTTAATTTTTCGTAACCCGAAATAATATACTATCATAAAATGAGGATATTATCAACAGCAACGAATTTTGCAAATTTGTAAACAGGAATAACGTTATAGGGAATCGTTATTTGTTTTATTACGGTTACATAACCTTATTTTGTAATTGTTGTGTTATTCAAAAAAAATAAAAAATTAATAAGTGAAACTTTATCATAGCTTTATCAGGTATCGTTAAGTTACGTTTTCCATCCCTGTATTAAGCACGGTAAGCTGAGGTACCGAAATATCACAAGGTTAATAAAGTATTTATAAAACTATGGTTTCTTGTGTACACCCTTATCTTTTTCTTCCTTGTTGGTCTATAATTGTTTACCTCTTTGGTTTCCGTGCGTAAGGTTGTGTGCAAGGTATCAAAACGTCATCTAATCAACACAAAACATCACAACGATATTAAAGTTATACGCTAACTTACTTCAAGTGTAATTAAGTCCCAGAATTTAGTTATAGCGCACATTTAAACGGGGAATCCACAACCACATTCGTCCATATCGCCCGCTCCCTTCTCGTTCGTTAGTTACTAAATACACTGCTAGTATTTTACAGATGCATTTAGTTAACATGCTCGTTGAATTAATGAGTGTGAGAAATTGTCTACGACGTATGTTATCGCCAGGATGTATGGCGATTGCACAGGGAGAGATATTGGCAATGCAGGCGCAGACTTGTACTCACGCAAATTACCATCACGAAGGGAATTTAGCTCGAATTTGTTACTGTTAGAATTAGGGCAAAGGACAAAATGATGATCACTCATAATGAATCAGTAAACTTGAAAAGAATAGGATAAACTTATTTGAGAGAATGAGAATTTTAAAGGATTACATTTTTCCCCTCACTGTAAAATTTTGACGTTGCCTCAGCTACCTTCTTGGGTTGGAACTATAATTCAACCCCAGGTAGAACAATCCTTTATTTTTAAAAGATCGATGCACCAATCTCTGTTTAGGGTAGGAAAACCTGCGTTACTCCCAGATAGACACAAAATTACTCTTCATATAGTGGGATGCAAATGCTTTAAAGTGATTTGGAATTTCCGTAACACAAGTTACCATTTTGGGGACATTGACATTGCAAATTCTTTGAAAAGTATATTATATTAGGATTCAGGAAAAGTAATAAATTATATAATAAATTTATTTACTTATAAACAAAAACACATAAATAAAATTAAGTATATTGTAAGTTACGTAATATGTTTTATCTTTGAGATGATCCCTGATAAACGGTCGCACCGTACGAATATGTCATCATCCTTTACGATATCTGCGTACAAAGCAAATTGAAACACCCAGCAATACGCAATATGCTGTGATTACATATTTATTATATTTTTCTATTTCGGTATTCTTATGAGTCTATAAAATCACTGTTTATCACTGAAAACATGACGTTTAGAGGATCTATAAACGTACTGTTTTTGGCGCCTTTTGTATTCTAGAGGTGGTAGTCATGACAGATGAATTACATATAACCTCAAAATGATAAGTTGTTTATGTTGAAATATTACTTCTAATTATTTATCTTATCTCCAGGCGATAGGACTAGAAAGAAGAGAAATTTATAGCTATAGCTGTGTTAGTTCAGAAAGAAGAATCTGTGAAGTTAAAATCTTTCAACTAAAAAATTATGAAACAAGAAACAATGCGCTCAGATTTGCTTTGTCAAAACAATTTAAACGGTAAGTTTAATTTATTACAATTTAATTTTATGGTAATATTGCAATTTTCAGCTGATTGTATTGTTATATAAGGCAGGTTTTGAAATGGATGATGCACGTTACTTGAAATGTTGACACTGTCAACTCAACTTGCGGTTACTTGCAGGCAAATATGAAAATTTTACGATGCATGATTTCTAGTTCCACGTCGATGCGAACTGTCGAATATTAAATTTTTAAATATGATTTAGACATAAGTGCCATATACAAATACATGTTTTGTATTGAAGAATGTAAGAACAGCTGTTGCTGTTATGTCTGCAACTGACCAGACGATGTGTTGACAAAATGGTGGAATGTAAAAGTGTATATCAATAAATTGTTCAATAATGTATTTCATTATTTAAAGAGTTTTATTTATGATAATGTCTATCACAAAGCAGCGATCCCGATTCGTTATTTGATAAATTTACCTTTATTACAAGATATGTCAAATCAGGTGGTTCATTAATTAATTAATTCCTCTTCCATAATTATATAATGCTTGATACAATGTTTTAAACAATCAGTCAGAAACACACAATACACAAACTCTCAAAATGTGAAATTTCAAATGTTAGCGGAAAGCGCTACCAACATAACTGACAAAAAAACACCAAGACATATTTTTGATGTCCTTTTTAAAAAAATTTAATTGTAAAAATGACCTCAATAGAAAAAATAGTATAAAACACATGTATCATAAGACCTGTTAACGCACTCGTCCTTTGTAAAACTCGCCTGGCGGCTCGTTTTCCATACTTGGACTAGTACGTTAACAGATTGCCTTATGATCTTGAGTTTTAATGCACTATTATTTATAAAATATAGTGTATGTAGAGTATAGGAAATATTAGTTCGGTATTTAATATACTCTACACTTGTAAAAAAACGTAAAAACTTTAAACTTCCTTAATACTAAACGATCAGATTCACTCTCTATATATTTTTTAATCAAAAAGCCAATCGCCAAACTTTAGACAAGGCTACAGCTTAAACGGAGCGACCGATTTTCGTAAAATTTGTACCAAGTTGTAGGAAATGATTGGCTTCAGCTCCCTTCTAATGGACCGAATTTCTATAGGATGCATAGTTTTTGTGTAAAACATTATTAAAGATTGAAAATTGGGACAGAAACAATAGGTCACAGTAACGATCACAGTTTTCCTTGAAAATTTAAGACGAAGAACGCCATGTTTGTCATGTCATTTTGAACCTTTAAATGGAAATATTTATGAAATGGAGACAATTTGAAAGAAGTTTAATTCATAATTATAAATTTTGAGAATGGGCAATTATATCCGCACAGGTAAAAAAGGCCTAAACCATTTTAATTAAATATTATAAAATTTGACGGTTCATATGTACTTGGACAGTGTTACCAAATGTGTCATAAGTAACTAGGTAAAAAACAAATATTTCTAACTAAACAATATTTTTCACAGTAACGATCACAGTTTTCCTTGAAAATTTAAGACGATAAACGCTGTTATGTCAATGTCAATGATGACAAATTATCAGTTTTCTTCCTTTTAAATGCAATAAAATGTTTAAATAATATGTAATAATTAAAGAAAAGATGATGAATTTAACAAGGTAGGTATATGTAATGATTTTAAGCCATGTTTATTATTATGTTACATATTTTATTTTGTAAATAGAATTTTGGAAAATGTATAAGGAAACACGTCGAAAAGGATCAGAAAGGTAGGAATAATATCACAATCGATGTACAAAATGAAAAAGATAAACATTGTCATGTCATATTTGATATGTTAATGACAAATTATGCATGTATCAATTACTATAACCGATGATATAAAAACAAGTCAATTAAGATGGTACGATCACGTACAGCAAATGAGTAATGGCAAAACACATACCACAGTAAACTCCTAGCGGCAAAAAGAAAAGAGGGAGACAGGAGTCCAAGAAGAAATAAGAGAGAATGAAGATCTATGGCAAGACCAGTGGAGAATTCGCATCGGAAGACATGGTACAACGTCATAAACCGATTGTATATATAGGTATATGTAATGATTTTAAGACGTGTACAGGAAAATCATAGTCTGGAACAAGACAATTCAATAATTTTAGATAGTATGTTTTAATCTGTTCTTTTTTGTAATTCATTTTCTTACATTACGTTTAAAATTATTTCAGATTATACATAATTCGATATCTATCTTAAAACGGTACAGAATTTAATCTGTATTTTATTTTCTTATATTACGTTAAAATTATCTATATTAAAATTCTTTTATTCCCAATTGTTGTATCGTACTAATAAAAAATATTTTAAATTACATAATCATACAGCATGAGCCAGAAAAGTAATCTTTAATACCTGTCATTTTTAACAATCCAAACTTTATTGATATATTTTCAAATTCGTTGTAAAAGTTCAGATCTAATGTAATGTAAGTACTTACTTTTCTGCAGTTTGTAACTAACTGTTTACTCTAGAATTAAAATATCACATCTTTTAGTTTTGTTTGATTTATTTTTATCTTTAAATTTAGTATTGTGTACTCATATACATGTTACTAATACAGGGTCCGCATTTTAAAAGTTCCCGCCTGAAAATTCTTGATTAGGCAATCCATGATACATTTCATAAGTGACTTGGTTTTTAAAATTTTGTTTTGCTCTTATACCTACTGTGATTATTCGATTTAGGGCCGGTTTTATAAACAAAAATTTAATGGAATTGTAACTAAGTGATGAATAAATTTACTTGTTCAGTAAATACATGTTGGGTTTTATAAACAAAATCTACCCATTAAATACCTAAGTGGAGATATAATTTTCGTTGCGTTATGTGAAAATGACTTTTTTTAAATTTATGCGTTGCTTGATTATTTTTATGACAGTATTTATGGTTTTGTTTTCTGTTTTAGATCGTTTGACGTGAGTTTGACGTGCGTTTGATAGAAAGAAAATAAGGTGAAATATGGACAGAAGATAGAAACGGGGCAAAAATTTTATTGATAGGGAAAAGTGTGATGTTAATGGTTTAATATTAAATTCAATTTCACTTAGTACATGTATGATACTTGGTTTAGATAATCTAAATCAAACCCTAAATTCTTCGTCGTTATATATTTCAAAAGGGTGGATTCTATCTCTAAAGATTTTGTCGGGGTTCTTCGTATTCAAATTTGTCATCACTTGATACGTTTGATATACTCGTAGATTCGGATGAAACTGACGATATATCACTCACGTCAGACATTTTTATAGTAGGTACGCGAGGCACAAAACTATTATTTTTACAATAAGTAAATTAATTAATTACTGCAACCATATTTTTTGACAAAGTGTTAACAGTATTTATTTGCAATTTATTATTACCCGTATGTGAAACAGACAAATTTTTCCCAGGTGGATACCTACCTACTAATTTTAAAATAAAATAAATTAATAATATTATAAAATATGTAAGTATATGTATATTACATATTATTGTTCTCTTATAATATCTTTTTAGTTTTATAATTATTTGAAAATACATCGATAAAAATCGTTACTAAAATTTAATAGCATGAAATTCTCCACTTAGTTTACTTGGGAGATTTACTTGTTCAGTAAATTTAAAAACGCTTTATAAAATCCAAATCTCCACTTAAATAAATTTACTTGGCAACTAAAATTTAAGTGAAGATTTTTGAGCTTTATAAAACCGGGCCTTAAAGTACTAATATTCACCAAGTGGCTTATAAAATGTATATGGTTTTGCTTACTCTTAAAATTTCAGGCTGGAACATATAAAATGGGCACCTTGTATTATGTTTATATTTATCCTGTAATTTTGTCCTGTTTGCTCGCATAAAATGCGCAGCATTTGTTCATTTCATTATATGTTTTCATAAGTTCCTACCACGGTGTAGTATCTATAGGTGAGAGTACGAGATGCGTTGACATAACTAGCTGGTAAAAAAGAAGCTAACGCGACCCGTTACCATTTGACAGGCGTTTGGCAGTTGGTGTGCCGCAGTGTGTCGGTAGCGGTTAAAATAAGTTCGCGTTTAAATAGAAAATGTGATATAGGATGTACAACAGGGTATGGATCAAATAAAGAGATATAGACCCGAATTTTCACCTCTTGAAGTAATGTTACTTCGGAAGTAGCGCTATTTCGATTTTTTATTTATATAATTTTATGAGTAGATAAGAATAGGTTTCATATTTTTGTAAATGAAACCTATGACATTAGAAATAAATGCTTTTTACAATTTAATTTATTTTTATATCTCTCATTTTAATGTTAAAGTTGACATTTGACAGTTGAAGTAGCGATTTTTCGGAAGTAGCGCTACTTTAAGATGTAAGAATACGGACCATAGTCTTTTTAAGGTGCCAAAATGTGCGATTTTGTAGCAGCCAGCCATGATATAACCATAGAAACAGGTACTACGATTTAGAAAATTCTGATTGAAAGATGTCAGTGTCAAGTACATGACATTATGTTTATTTTATAATTTTACTGAAATTATAGAAGCCTGTTGTATGGAATTTGTATAAAATACATACATAGAACTGACAAAAGATAAAAGGTAATGTATTGAAAATATAAAATATTGTGCGATATGTAGTAATAATTTACTATTTCAAATATTTTTGTAAAAACCGGGTCGCAAAAAACCTGACATCTAGCGGCATACTGTATGAACTAACCCGGTTATTTAGCCATTCTTTGTAATACATTATACATCGTGCACTCAGCTATAGATACTACACTTCCGAAATATTATTGACAATTTTATGCAAAAAAGAATAGCCGATCGAGCTGTCGTATTTTTGACAATTCTCTATGACAGTCCATGAGAAAACATTTCTTGTTTTTCGTATAAATTTGTCAGAAATACAGGGTGTTTCATGTAACTATGTAAGGCTTCGGAGTATGAATTCTAGACACCAACATGAAAAAAATCCCAATAAACATTGGTGCTAGAACGCTTCATAACAGAGATACCGAGGGTTTATCTTAAATGAAGCATAATACTGAAATATCAGAAAATAGTTTGTTTAATTCATTTAAAATTTAAATGAGATTTAATTAATTAAAAATTCCACTTATTTCAATCCGATAATTATTTAATTATTACACCTGTTATTTAATATTTTGATAATATTTGTAATACAAAAAAGTATTGCCAAGCTTTCTGTATTTAATGAAAATGTAATATTTTAATAATTTACCGTAGTATTTTTAAATAATACTGATTTATTTATTGAATGTAATGCCTTTCATTTTAAACACTTGCTCTGGGATTCTTTTTATAAATAATTATTTATGACCCAATACAAAAATAAATAAAAATAACCCGTTTCCTGTTTTTTTTTTTTTTTATTTTAATAAAATCCTGGGTACCTTTCTCTTATAGAAAGCGTTATAGCATCAATGTTTATTGGGATTTTTCCCCCTTTTGGTATCAGAATTCATACTCCAAAGCCTTGCACTTTTATATGAAACACCTGTATATCCTGTTTGTTATTAAATGAAAAGATTTCTGCATGGCTAAACTATAGAACTTTCAAAATTTTGACATCAACTTGACCGGCTTTTGTTTTTTACATAAAGTTGTCAGAACCATGTAGTGATTAGGATCATGTGAATTTTTTTCTGCAGGGCTGTAACATAGAAGTGTCAACAAATAGACATCTCGGTCGGCTTTTGTTTTTGTATAAAGGTGCTAGAAATATGTCGTGTTTGGTATCAAATGAGAGGTCTGGTTACGAACTTTCAGACACAAGTGTGGAAATTTATGACAGGTTGATTGGCTTTTGTTTTATGCATAAAGTTAAATCGTTTGATAGAAGGGGGAACTTGGGTATCTGACAAGACTGTTGGCGTTACCACTTTGGTTTTAAATTGTGCGTAGACAGATTGGATGTACGTATAAACTATTATAAAACACTATCGGCGGAGCCCTAGGGTAAACTCGGCGAAGCCGAGCTTAGGCTAGTCCTAATACTAAACGATCAGATTCACTATCTATAGTTCTATATATATATATATATATATATATATATATATATATATATATATATATATATATATATATATATATTTGAATTCATCACGACGATCGCCATCCTTTGAACACCTCTACAGCCTGAATGGTGTGAGCGATTTTCGTGAAATTTGCACCAAGTTGTAGAAAATTATTGTCTCGAGTGCCCTCGTAATAAGTAATATTTCTGTAGGATGCATAGTTTTTGAGTAAAAAATTATTAAAGATTGAAAATTGGGACAAAAACAATAAAGGTCACAGTAACGATCACAGTTTTCCTTGAAAATTTAAGACGATAAACGCTGTCATGTCATTTGGCATGTCATGTTTGACATGTCATTTTGAACCTTTAAATAGAAATATTTATGAAATAAGGGCAATTTGAAAGAAGTTTATTTCATAATCATAATTTATGAGAATGGGCAATTATATCTGCACAGGTAAAATGGCGTAAAACATTATAATTATAAATTATAAATTTTGACGGTTCATATGCACTTGGAAAATGTTGCCAAATGTCATAAGTAACTAGGTAAAAAATAAATATTCCTAACTAGATTAATGTGAAGTTCGAACACAAGTGTTTGATCACAGTTTTCCTTGAAAATTTTAAAATGATAAACGCTGTTATATCATTTGGCATGTCAATGTCAATGATTACAAATTATCGGTTTTCATACTTTTAAATGCAAAGAAATGTTTCAATAATATGTAACATTAAAGAAAAGATGATGAATTTAACGAGGTATGTATATGTAATGATTTTAAGCCATGTTTATTATTATGTTACATATTTTATTTTGTAAATAGAATTTTGGAAAATGTATAAGGAAACACGTCGAAAAGGATCAGAAAGGTATGATTAATATCACAATCAATCAAGGACTACATGTACAAAATTAAAAAGATAAACATTGTCATCTGTCATATTTGATATGTTAATGACAAATTATGCATGTCGTATCGAATCTCCTTTTCAATACTAAAAACATTTAAAAAATATGTAAAATTGAAAAAAAAACGTAAGAATTAAACGAACTAGGTATATGTAAAAAAAGCATTGAAATCGTGGAAGTAAAAGTACAAAAATATGGGTACATCTTTGGAAGATCAAACAATTTACACCTTATGCTTTGCAGATGATCAAATACTTATTGCACAAGACTACTACAATAGTCTACATGTAAACATGTAAAACAGAATATACGTGTTTAAATGGAACCCAAAAAGATTTGGTGCTAAACACAGGACAAAGGATTAAACACTACAGAATAAAAAGTAAATAATAATAAGGAATGAGGGCACCATAAAGTAACTCTGTATACAAGGAAGAAAGGCTATACTTCAACTAAATTGCATATTATTAGATCAAACTAAACTATTTCAAAAGAAATTAAAAAAGAATTTATAAAACCATTATAAAAAGCATAGTTACCTGCAATAGCAAAATGTGGCCCCTAAAGAAAAAGGCTGCAGGAATGCTCCTAGCTACGGAAATGGATTATTGGAGGAGGGCAGCAGTAACGTCAAAACGAGAAAAGATAAGAAACGAAAGAATAAGAGATATCATTTTCTTACATTACGTTTAAAATTATTTCAGATTATACATAATTCGATATCTATCTTAAAACGGTACAGAATTTAATCTGCATTTTATTTTCTTATATTAAAATTATCTATATTAAAATTCTTTTATTCCCAATTATTGTATCGTACTAATAAAAAATCTTTTAAATTACATAATCATATAGCATGAGCCAGAAAAGTCATCTTTAATACCAATGATTTTTGCATTCTACCCCCTTAATAACAATCCAAACTTTATTGATATATTTTCAAATTCGTTGTAAAAGTTCAGATCTAATGTAATGTAAGTACTTACTTTTCTGCAGTTTGTAACTAACTGTTTACTCTAGAATTAAAATATCACATCTTTAATTTTGTTTGATTTATTTTTATCTTTAAATTAAGTATTGTGTACTCATATACATGTTACTAATACAGGGTGCGCATTTTAAATGTTCCCGCCTGAAAATTCATGATTAGGTAATCCATGATATATTTCATAAGTGACTTGGTTTTTAAAATTTTGTTTTGCTCTTATACCTACTGTGATTATTCGATTTAAAGTACTAATATTCACCAAGTGGCTTATGAAATGTATTTGGTTTTGCTTACTCTTAAAATTTCAGTCGGGAACATATAAAATGGGCATCCTGTATTAGGTTTATATTTATCCTGTAATTGGGACATTTTGTCCTGTTTGCTCGCATAAAATGCGCAGCGTTTGTTCATTTCATTATAAGTTTTCATCATTTACTACCACGGTGTAGTATCTATAGGTGAGAGCACGAGATGCGTTGCCATAACTAGCTGGTACAAAAGACGCTAACGCGACCCGTTACCATTTGACAGGCGTTTGGCAGTTGATGTGCCGCAGTGTGCCGGTTGCGGTTAAAATAAGTTCGCGTTTAAATAGAAAATGTTGTGCTATAGGATGCACAACAGGGTATAGATCAAATAAAGGGATATAGACCCGAATTCTCACCTCTTGAAGTAACGTTACTTCGGAAGTAGCGCTATTTCGATTTTTTATTTATTTTATTTTATGAATAGATAAGAATAGGTTTCATATTTTTGTAAATGAAACCTTTGACATTTGAAATAAATGCTTTTTACAATTTAATTTTTATATATTAATTTTAATGTTAAAGTTGACATTTGACACTTGAAGTAGCGATTTTTCGAAAGTAGCGCTACTTTAAGATGTAAGCATACGCCATAGTCTTTTTAAGGTGCCAAAATGTGCGATTTTGCAGCAGCCAGCCATGCTATAACCATAGAAACAGGTACTACGAATAAGAAAATTCTGATTGAAAGATGTCAGTGTCAAGTGACATAATGTTTATTTTATAATTTTACTGAAAATATAGAAGCCTTCTGTATGAAATTTGTACAAAATACATACTTAGAACTGACAAAAGATAAAACGTAATGTATTGAAAATATAAAATATTGTGCGTTATATAGGAATAATTTACTATTTTAAATATTTTTGTAAAAACCGGGTCGCAAAAAAACTGACATAGCGGCATACTGTATGAACTAACCCGGTTATTTAGCCATTCTTTTTAATGCATTATACATCGTGCACTCAGCTATAGATACTACACTTCCGAAATATTACTGACAATTTTATGCAAAAAATGATAGCCGATCGAGCTGTCGTATTTTTGACAATTCTCTAGGACAGTCCCTGAGAAAACATTTCTTGTTTTTCGTATAAATTTGTCAGAAATACAGGGTGTTTCATGTAACTATGTAAGGCTTCGGAGTATGAATTCTAGACACCAACATTAGAAAAATCCCAATAAACATTGGTGCTAGAACGCTTCATAACAGAGATACCGAGGATTTATCTTAAATGAAGCGTAATACTGAAATAGCAGTAAATAGTTGGCTGATGGCATTTGTTTAATTCATTTACAATTTGAATGAGATTTAATTAATTAAAAATGCCACTTATTTCAATCCGATAATTATTTAATTATTACACCTGTTATTTAATATTTTGATAATATTTCTAATACAAAAAATATTGTCAAGCCTTCTGTATTTAATAAAAATGTTATATTTTAATAATTTACCGTAGTATTTTTAAATAATACTGATTTATTTATTGAATGTAATGGCTTTCATTACGAACACTTGCTCTGGGATTCTTTTTATAAATAATTATTTATGACCCAATACAAAAATAAATAAAACAAACCTA
Source organism: Harpalus rubripes (assembly GCA_963082715.1). Taxonomy (NCBI): domain Eukaryota; kingdom Metazoa; phylum Arthropoda; class Insecta; order Coleoptera; family Carabidae; genus Harpalus; species Harpalus rubripes. The sequence continues at coordinate 34,384,071 of OY720454.1, forward strand.
TTTCTGTTTTTTTTTAAATAAAACCCTGGGTATCTCTGTTAGGAAGCGTTATAGCACCAATGTTTATTGGGATTTTTTCCCCCTTTTTATTTCAGAATTCATACTCCTACGCCTTGCACTCTTATATGAAACACATGTATGTCCTGTTTGGTATTAAATGAAAAGTTTTCTGCATGGCTAAACTATAGAACTTTCAAAATTTTGACATCAACTTGACCGGCTTTTGTTTTTCACATAAAGTTGTCAGAACCATGTCGTGATTAGGATCAAGTGAATTTTTTTCTGCAGGGCTATAACATAGAAGTGTCAACAAATAGACATCTCGGTCAGCTTTTGTTTTTGTATGAAGGTGCTAGAAATATGTCGTGTTTGGTATCAAATGAGAGGTCTGGTTACGAACTTTTAGACACAAGTGTGAAAATTTCTGACACGTTGATTGGCTTTTGTTTTATGCATAAAGTTAATTCGTATGATAGAAGGGGGAACTTGGGTATCTGACAAGACTGTTGGCGTTACCACTTTGGTTTTAAATTGTGCGTAGACAGATTGAATGTACGTATAAACTATTATAAAACACTATCGGCGGAGCCCTAGGGTAAACTCGGCGAAGCCGAGATTAGGCTAGTGTATAATACTAAATAAAAACACAAATGGATTTGAAATGGAAAACGAAACTCGAAAAACACTTTATTTATTTTTTTAACCACATTCAACTGGTTATCTGGTCACTTGATCGAACATTCATAAAATGGAATATGTGGTTGCTAGATGTATCTGTAACATATGTAATCAATAAAAGTTCACAATCACTGACTATTACTCTAATTTTTGTATGTCTTGGAGGAATATTTATTAAGTTTCCTGGGATCTTCTTGTAGCAGACAAGGCAAAATTAGTATAGATTTGCCTAATAAATATCTGTGAACAAAAGAATTATTTATTAATGTTTCATTCAATTTACATGTATGTTATTTTGTATCGTATCGCACTAAATCAAGATGGAGCTAAAAAATATAAGAAGTTAGAAGGTAAAAGAATTTAATATGTCAAAATCAAATCACATATACAACAGACTATAACCACAAGCAAATTCAGCATATTAATATCTTATAAATATAATGCTATATATGTTTTTATCTTCTACTTTTTATTTAAAAAAAATATGATGTTATTTTTAGGAGTAGTTCAGTTCAGTTCAGTATTAAGGTAAGGTCAGTTCATTTTTCTCCTAAAAAGAAAGCGCCTTATAAATACAAACCTGAGATTTTTGTGTTGTTAAAGCGACTGTCGGCAACAGAATAAAAAAAATTGCATCTTTCTGATGTTCCGTCCCCTACCCTGTATTTACCGTTATATGACCTTCCGCAAAACCCTTAGTTTCTGGGCTAACAAACACATTTTCTGAGAAATACAAAAACTTTATTATATCACTTATCACTTCTAAAATATTACAAATAACTAATATAATTCTCCATTTGTTTATGTACCTACAAGTCTATACATAGTCAAATATGTTTCATGGAAAATTCTAGTTTTTCATATATTTTTTTTGAGCACGGGTATATAATATTTTAAATCAATTGTAATCTGTTATGTTTTACATTTCATATATTTATTTATCATCTTGTAACATGGCCGGTTTTTCTTTTTTTTTTGGTTGACTTACCGAACACAGGACAAATGTATGATAACGTTGAATATGACAAGGAAATTGAATATTTTATTCCATTTAATCCCAATAATAATAACACAACCAACAATATAACAAATATAAATAATGTTTTCATACTTACATGTATAATAATTATTAGTAATATCGCTAATGCGGTTTAGAAATTTGACATTGAGGTAAATCGTTTGATTTTGTTATGATGATGTTTGAAAGTAGCGGTAATGGGGATAAAAATACCAGAGAGAGAAACCAGAAAACCGATTTCGTGGTTGCCGTGGTCCTACTTTTTACCAACCTTTTTCAGGAACCGCGTTCTGAATAGAAACCGGTAAATAATTTCAGGACTTACGGAACGCTAAACTGTAAACCTGATCGAACCGGTTGCGTTACGCAACATACTAAAAAAGTCAGATTCTAACCATTCTAAAACCTTTTAACCTAACATGAAACTTTTCACTGCCCCTAAATTTTGAATTTTGTGTTTTTCGCTTTGTCTTTCGATAGCGCGTCAAAGGTCAGGATGTAGTTGTCATTCAGTTTCTACTTTTCTCATTAGATATTACTCTCTGTTCCTTTTTGTTACAGTGCCTCTATTAAATAACAGTGGCGACATACGCCGTCTCGATTCTGATTGGCTATTGTCAAATCCGGCTTGTTTTTACTACCTTTCCGTTTTTGACATGTGTAAGGTTTACATCTCCATTGCAAAATTGAATGATTGACGTGAATTCTTTTACTATAACCATATGTTTCACGTTTAGTGTAAAAACTAACTGCTCAGCATAAACCAGGTAACGCAATATCAAATTTTTTAAAAATTAAGCGCGAGCGGTCATGTGACTTTGCTGTCCTCGGCAAACAGATATGGGGACCCGTGGCAGAAAGATAGCTATTAATTATGTCCATAACTGATAAATGTGTAAAAATTTCAGTAAAAATTTCATGATATTCTTATTTCATGTAGTTTATTATACATATAATATTAAATTTATTTATTTTAAACTTGTAAAAACATGAAACAAGTGAATATAGTGAAAAAATCATATACCGCCTATGTTGACTTTAGTCTTTTTAGGCTTGGTCCATATGTCGCCACTGTATTTAATAGAGGCACTGTACTTTTTGTTAACCATCGTGTGTTGAATCAGAAGAGTCTAGTCGTTACGCTGGCAGACCCCCGAAGTAGCACTATGTATGTTCCAAGCGCTCTCAAAACCTGGGTCGTTATATTAGTTTTTAAAATAAGTTTAAAAACAAGTATAAGGACACGAGTACTGCCGGCGTGATAGCTATGCTCTTGTGTTCAATATTGAATTGTAAACATTTTTCTCAGTCTCTGTTGACTCTCCAACCGGTGCAGGTTGGACAACAAATTCTTAAACATGTTTTTGGAGTATTTTTTTTTATATTGTAATAAATTATTTGACTTAATTCAGTGTAATTTCTATTGGCAAATTTATTAATTATATATTATAATTTTATATCACTATTATGTATACCTATTTTTATAACCAGACTTCAAAATAGCCATAACCATGTGCCGAAACGTCGTAAACTTCAACAATAAATACTTAAAACAACGTTCGATGCTTTTATCCAAAAAAATCCTTATATTTTTATTATTATACTTTATTATTCTAGGTGAGGTACCTACCTCTTCGAGATGGCGTCACCTATGGAAGATGAGTGCCCAACATTGTTTCTCCAAATGATTTTGCACGGTTATTAATTTCTGTAACGCATTTACCACAGCTGTAAATGTAGTTTTACAGTAATTTTCTGCCAACATTTGGGAACCATTAGCATATTTATCTAATTCACATGAGAATATATCCGTAGCTTTCAAAGAATTACTAGAATTACAATGCTATAATGGTCAATTAATTTATTTAAAATTTGACACTTAACTGAGTATGGAGACTTCCTATGCCACCGCAGGGATAAAATTACAATCATTTTATCTATTAGGTTGATATTTTTCTCAGTTACCATATTGAAATTAAACAAACCAGTTATTATATTTTTTCTCTCATGACACGAAATAAATTTTCTCCTCAAAATTAATATTGTTTATTTTAATTCAAACTTTAAACTTCAAAACATTTTTAGTGTTAGCTATACAATAGTACGATGCTTCATATTATTTTCAGTCTATACAGTCGTAGATATTAGAAAGATAACCAGTGATTTTCTGTAAAACCAAATCTTTATCTTTTTGATGACCATAACCAACAGTTTGTCCATTAGATTCGAGATAACGCAGGGGGCGTAATAGTATTAATAAATAGGTAAAACGGTTTTTACTGCTGAAAGGAGGAAATGACTGGCAAGCTGAGTAGGCGAGTCGGTCAACTTCTTGAGGCAGTAAAACAGTTACGTAGCATGTATAGTACAATATTTTATTTATCTAGATAATCTCCCGTCAAGCCAAACCGGAAATTTCACAGGATGTCGTGAAAGCGGCCCTAAGTTTGTCCCATCCAAATGTTTGGTTATAAAAAACGGTATATTTTCGATTTTTTTCTAAAACAACTGTAACAAAAAGTAATTATAGATCATAATGTAAAAATATAACTCACAATTCTATACTCACACACATTTGTCTTCATTTTGAAAGAGAAATAAATAATTCGCCCCATAATTCAAATCTTTGTTGAGGTCACTTCTTTGTTATTCAATTCCCCGCTTACTTTTCATTTTAAAACGTATAGTGTTTTCCCCAACATGATGTATCCCCACATTTAAGATGGTGCACTTTGTTTGAAATATGTTTACGTTCCAACCATAACCGTATTTTCCGCGTCGGGGCACATTCGTCCATTAGGCCAGCCTAACAGAGCTCGGGAAAACAACCGAACTTGAAGCCTAGCGTCCGTGTTTTGTTATTGGTGACAGATGAAAGATTTTTGTTTTATCTTGCACATCAATATTTGATACTGTTTGTTTTGTGGGATCTAAGAAGCTTCGGCATAAAAAATTATATCTACAAACCGAGTGGAAGTAATGCCAAAAGATATATCTCTATGCGAGAAACATGAATTTTCAAGTACGTTAGAGTTATGGTTCTACTTTTAGTAATATGATCATATTTGTATTGTTGTACAATAGCGGAGTACAAGTAGAGGGTGTGATCGCAACCTAATTAAAAAAAGATTATAACTCGTGATTGCTCCATTGGTCATTTCATTTCAAAGTATAATATGGTGAGATATTAACTGTCGAATTTGGTTGTACCTAAACTATTATACTTCACATGGGACTACAGTTTTTCGTAATTAGGTTCCTGTCATTTACTTGTAGAAGACATTTCTTTTAAATAGTAATTTATATAACAAGTTTTATAAATGTAGCTTTAGTCACGTATCTAAAGAGTGTATAAAACAAATCACATGCCTACTATACTTTTTCTAAGACTATAAATTAATGCAGTAAAAATGCAGGAATCCACATTTTACGTTAATTACTTTTACAGAACGACAGCTGTCAGCTCCATTTCCTAATTTCATATTACTTTGTTATCTCTCTAAAAAAATGTTAATTTTCCAGTTGTTTGTAGATAAAATATACCTACTCAATAAAAGAAATATTATTAAACCTACATAATGAGTCGATTCTGTTTATATCTATGTCTTACAGATATGTAAATCTGTAAGTAATGAACAAAATCGCAACGAAACCTGCCTCTCATATGTATATTAACAAGAATAGATGTGTTTTGTCACTTTTTTACAGATTCACAGATCTGTAAGATTTACACAGAATCGACCCATTAATTTTTATAACTAGGACAAACATATTGGAAATGAAGGTTTAAAGAAAAATTGTAAAGATTTTATCATTTTTTGAGTTGTAAAATAAAAGAAGCAATATCAGTGTGAGTCGGGGCAAATCCTTTAGTGCAAATTTCTTAATGAGTCCCTTAACTCGGGCACATCTTGGTGTAGAGTATTAAAAGCGGAGTTATCTGAGCTGAAAAGTTGGTAATGTTGCGAGTTAGGGCGCACGCAGCCTCCATAAATAAAGTAATAAACAGATCGGGAATGAATTACCGCCCGGGGACGCGAAAGATTCTCCTTCTTATCAACTTGATTCCCAGCACTCCGATATATCATCTCCATACCCAACTAACCAACATATTTCATTTCATTAATTAATTTCTACGCGTATTTGCAGCTGTTACTGTTACGACAGCGCTAATGTGTGAATTCCTACAAATTAAACTTCTAACAACGCAACGGCACCAGCTCTTAATAAGATTTATTTATTATTTATTTAGATTTATAACGCAACCTGAAAAACATCAAGAAAACTTAATTTCTTCTTCGCATTCTATTTTATCTAATTAACACTCTTACACGATACCATATTTTAAATGCAATTAGGTTATTAGGGCAAGGGCAGTACCTATAATCCATAAGACAAAAAAAAGTTAAATGAATCCAAATTAAAGTTAACAAATTTGATAATAATTTATGATCGTGTCACACAGGTTTAAAAATCTCTTTCACTTATTTCATTAAACAGGACTATGTATAAAGTTAAAGTATTCGTACATGAATAAAACGAGTCACAATGTCGTTCTAATTCAGTGAACGTTTCTACAAATTATACCCTAATAGTTTAGACAGATAAAGGGTTCAATTAGTAAAAAAATTTTGGTACAAGTTAAATCCAATATTTAATGTAATAATTTCAAGCCTAATATTTCTCGTTACATGTATTAGTGGTAACAGGATTTCCCCACAGTTTTGCTGTTGATTATATTTTAATTCATCATAAGAATTCTCCACATGTGATGAATAAGTCGAAAATGAAACGTCAACCCTTAACTGAAATATAATTATTCACGTTGAGGTCTGAAAATAATCCAATTAGCTGAACAATTAGTATAAAGAGGCAATTTCCATGCACGTGAAGTCGTAGACAAATGGAAATGAAAGCAATAAACAATATGCGAGGAGTTAAATGTGAGAGGGGTTTTTAATTGTCAATATACCAGACATTAATAATTTCACTCGAATATGATGATTTGACGAGTTTGCGATCTAAAATCCATAGCTTAATAGTGTTGTTAACAGTTGCAGCTCGTGGCAGGAGCTGTGGAGCTGCAGCTCCTAGTAATAATTTATTTATAATAACATTATTAATATTACTATTCAAGAAACTTACAAAAAGATTAAAAACATTCATTTATACTGTGTGCACCTACAATTGTCTTGCGACGAGGCAAAGTCGAAGTTGTACTTCTACCAGCCACAGCTAGCCAGATCGCCGATTAGAATACATCCTAGTAGCATCCGTTGTAAAATACCGAGTTTTTATTCTCTGGTAAAATAATAATGATATTGTTTTCTTTCTTTATTTTATTTTGTAAAAATAATATGTATATTTTTTATAACATAATGATAGTTTCTTTTTTTTTAATCAAAATGACTATTTTACGTTGTGAATATTTTTTTTATGTAAATGCAGCTCTTACCTGTTTATAGTCAAGAGCCGCCACTGGTTATTAATGCTACGAACGTAAATAGACATTAAAAAATGCCAACAAGAAAATAAATGCTAAAAAATTATTGTTTTGTGAGATGAAGGAATAAAGTTGGTGTTTCATTTTTTTTGACAGTACTGTAGACAACCTCCCTCCGTGGAGAAATTAGAGGCGCGCTTGTCAGTGCAGCTGGACAGCATTTGTATAAATTGAACATCGTGATACAAACTTTAAATTGCTTTTGAATAATTTAATATCATTTCTTTTTGCAATAAATGCAATGACCAATCGACGGGGGATCAAATGTTGGAGGGGCTTTCAAATGCGAGTGGGCAGAGTGAAAAATCGGCGCTGCCTCTTGGTCGGTATCGAACAACGTGCGACATTTGGCCAGTCGTAAATTCCGATCACGGAATTGTGCCGGGCGCTCGAGCGGAAAACATACGTTTTCATTGCACAGTTGGCTGGAGTAGCCGATTCCACCCTGTGACCTGCCCGCTGCCCTTCCAACTCGTACCCTGCCAACTTGTCATAACGCAGGAATGTAATAATGGCAATAGCGTACCCAGAAACTAGAGCGGAATCGCCCATTTCAAATTCCATTACATTTTTCTGTTTTTACTTTTTCAGGATTTGATGTGTGAAGTACTGTGTAATGTCATGTTCGATTTAAGTTACTGTATGTTAACACCTGTGTGAATTACTCGGAAAATATCATAACCGACGTTCATAGCTGATAAGATATTTGTAAATTGAATCGTATCTTTTCTTTTTACCTCATGTCACCGTAGATGAGCGGGGTATATAGGAGTCATTTTAAGGCTATGCGAAGTCACCCTAATGTCTACTAAATCCCAAATTAATTGACACTAAATTAAAACATTATTTAGTATTTAGAATATTAGAAATTAAATTTTAGGGTTTTGTAGGAAGAGGAACACACTTCGCCTTGAAGTTGATGCGAACTAATTTAACAAATCACGAGCGTTGCTATAATTTTCACTAAATGTCAAATTTAGTGTCAAATAGAAGCTCCTTGGCTTCTATTTTATAAAATATAATATTAACGTTTGATCTTAAATATGAAATTAAATTAATTTGTTTAATGCATATTTGTTGCTATAACTAAAGTGATCCTCTTCATGTAAAATAGACCATTAGGATTTCTCCTAAATACTAAATACCAAAATTTGAGATTACCCTGTCTGTTATAGTCGGTTTTATATTTTATTTATAGTTTTTTTTTTTTTTGTAAAATATGAAAACGGCTATAACAATTCAAATTTTACGGATTTTGTACTTTATAGTAAGGTAGGTAGATATAGGTAGGTATATTTAGAAAAATTGCAAAACAAAAATGTCCAAATATTAAAGTATGTAAACAGTAAATTGTTGAGAAAAGCAGTACATGAATAGTGTCGTGCATTACCGACAGTGCCCGACAATGTCAGCTCTGCATATCTTTACAGTTTTTACATTTCATATAAATTTAAAGTTACGCCCTATTAACCAATTACAAATTCTAGTGCGTATCGCTTTAAGAAAAAAATTATGATTTTGAAATACGAGTAGATAGATACCGTTCATAATATGGCTAGAAACTGGAACGTAATATTGTTTTATATTTTTACTTCGAAGGTTTGATGTGAAGTCTATTTAATGTCCAGTTTAATTTATGCTATATTTTATTAGAACTTCAGGTAAAATACTCTGTTTGTTAGTTTCCATTACACATATTTGTATTTACTACGTACAAGGTTAAGTATATTTTGTTCAAATCGTAGAAATGGGCTTTAAATCCAGGAAAAATTTATTTAAACGAAGAAAGATTTGTGAAAAATTCATGGACTTCGCTGAGATTCGAACCCAGACCGTTCCAATCCCAGCGAGGTCCATGAATTTTTCACAATTCTTCCTTCGTTTAAATATATTTCTCCTGGATCTTGAAGCCAATTTCTACGATTTAAACAATTAGGTTGGATCCCAAATAATTATTCTAGAATTATATTTTTATTATTTTATACATATATTGAAAGGGGGTACAATGGTACAATACACTGTTCAAAAAAAGCACTTATTTTACTCTTATTAATGTTTATATAAGACCATAGCCATATAACGCTCTATAATAAGAGTAAATCGAAAAGGGCACTTTATTCAGTAATAGAAATAGGGTAAAATACTGAATTATACAATTTTAAGCAAAAATGTATACAGATTATAGTTCTAAAAAAGAAACTAATACGGGTAAAATTTTATACTTTATGTTACTAATTTTAATCAACTTAAGGTGCTCTATTTGCCCAATATTGAATAAAAATTACACTGAAATGGGGAATAAAGTTTCATTTTCAAATTACAATTTATTAATTATTTTAGATTACATTATAATCACAAACACTATTCTATTTATTTTTGATTTCGGGTAAAAATTATATACAAAATATATTTGGTACTAATACAATTTATATTAATTTTTACAAAGAACATGTACTAAGATTTAAATATAAATTATTCCATGATAATCTGTCACCGTGTAATTCATTGGTTCTTTATAATAATTATGTATAATAATTTTCGTAAAGCAAAGTAAGTACCTACATTCTTGATAAAGAAAAGAAACTTTGTTTTACAATAAATAAAACATTTTCACAACCTAAAAATAAAATTTACAAAACGAAATAGTACTATGTCGGAAGTAACGCTAGAGGTGAGAAACATTTAGCTCGATAACTGATAGTTTAAAAGTAAGTTTGAGAAAATAAAACCTCAACTAGAAAGGCTTTCAAAAGGTGCACCAGATGTCCTGCTTAACCGAAGTTGCAGCTTTTAAGTTCTCGAGATCCCACTGGTGAACATCCTGACTTTTCAATTATTTTTTGTTTACTATTAGTTTCTAAAAATATATTATCCTTATGTTTTAACACACCGTATTATCCCTTCAAACCTTATAAGCAATAACTCTGTGGTACAAAATTGTAATTTGACAAATCACAAGTATTGATACAATTTTTGAAGGAAGAGATCTACCTAACCATGAAGGAAAACGATTATATTTTATTGTTTCTAACATCTACACTTTATTTAAATTCAGTATTTCTCATTTCGTTCTGTTTAATCAATCCTCACCCGTTTTTACGTTTCCCGGCTATGCTATTTTTGATTGTCAGGTTTCCTGCATTTTGGATAATCCTCACTCGATTTACTGTCGTTATAGGCGAATTATCCAGGAAAATGCAACCTTCAGGAAACTTCAAGAACTGCTAACATCAAGGTGCATGTAGAACTACGCAAAGGGTTTTGAAAATGCTTAATTGGAATGCATGGATGCGAAACATGGACATTGCAGAGGAAGAAGAAAATGTGCTTGTAATGTTTTCAGATATGGTTGTGGCGAAGATTGGGTGGAAAGAGAAAAAGAGAGAGAGAGAGAGTCAGGAATGACAAGATGATGAGAAAGATTGAGGACGAAAGAAGAATTTTGAGAAAAATTAGAAAGAGAATTTGAAAAAATAAAGGGAAGATAGGTGCACGAAAGAAGAGGACGAGGAAGAAGTAAATTTAGAATGATATCAAGGAGTAATGGAATTATAAGGAGCGAAAAATGGCGCAGGACAGACTGCTGACATTTGAGACTTGTCCAAAGACAAAATTTACTGTCGATAATTTTACCGTGAAGTATGGTGGTGTAGCTTCTATCATATACAACAATTATTCTTTTACGAATAAATTTTTGCTGTTTCGGTTCACTCGTCTTGTAGTCAAATATCACAGTAATTTATTAAAAAATTACTGCCACTGCTTTTATTTTCTGATTGGGTACAAAACGTTTTAAATCACCTTCGCATTTATGTTGATATTCAAAGTTGGTATATTTCAATGAACATAGCTCTGCCCGTAAGGGCCGAATCGGCAGTGCACCTGGGGTTAGTTTCTGTTCTCACACCAACTACGGAATTACGTTATACAAAGTAAACAGATATTGTAAACATGGTGTGCCAACGTTATTGCCGTCCAACGTGCCAATAATAAATCACTTAAAGCTAAAGGGATCGATGGGTTTTATTGTGTTCGCTGCACGGTTCAGTTGGGCTGAACTGCTACGTCACTCTCTTGTTTTTCTCCACACACTACATGTGTAACATCAAACACCAAACACCGTTTTTTTCATCATCGCCGTTCATAAAACGAAAAGAGGATTTCCCATGTTTCAGACCAATATGCCGTCAATTTCACAAAATAACATTTTGCTCAAATTGTTAAACGATAAATAATGATTTGTCCAACGTTCATAACTCGTTTTTCTAAAAGGATTATCTCTGATAACCAGTAGAACTAAAAAATGGTTAAAGAGCATTTATTAGTTTTTTCACAAGACTAAAGACCGATATTTCACAAAGCTGGTAGGTACTTATGTAGATTTCAGTTATTATTGTGTTTTGTTTTGTTTGAGTCATTTTGGTGTCATATTCTGTAAGACATTAAACTAGGTTCGACAAAATTTATGAAAATGTTACAACTAGAAAAGTCACTGACAGTTATAACTGTTTCAATAATACACTATTTCGTTTTAAGCTGATTGTAAAATTATCAACGTTTAATGGTATATTGAATGGTAAATTTAGAAAATCGCTATTCGCTTGTTTGAATATTTGAAATTGTAGAAATTTCTTACTATTTTAGTAGGTTTTATACATTTATTGAAAATTAAAACCGGCCGAACTATTATGAGCCCGGGCTCGTATTTTATCGAATTTTATAGGTGTTTAGTGTACGTCTATTATTATTTTTCAATTTAGTGTTCCAGTTTGTAGTTTAGAGTAATGCAGGGAAACGGTAATATATTCTATTTCATGTTAGTTAGTAGTTGTCACGTGGCAGTAAAGCGTAAACGTAAGTATGTAGATTACAGGCTTTAGATGTAATGTCCAAGTACACCAAATAACGGTTCATTTAATCTTTAATTAACGTGAACAATATGAAATCGATAGAAATACCTGGGAACATTTCGTGCTACAATGCTTCCCTCGTAGGTAATTTTGAATTCATTCCTGCGTTCCAATAACGAGAATTCGAAATGGTGATATTTCCGAGCAGTTTAATGCAATATTATCCAACACATATTTTATTTTTGTCAGGGAATTACACTACAAATAACTCGGTGTGTATATTTATCGATTTGTATTGCAATAACTCATATAAATTGCTGAAAGTGTTACAATTTTGAGCGGAAGAAATTAATAAAAACCGAAGAAGATTTATTTCCCTCGTGGCGGGAGAAAAGATAGGGGTTATAAGAGCGATACAGCCACAGCCGCTGAAGCTACAGGTAGATGGATCCGACATTGTAAATAATTCAGCATTCCTGGAATACCGACAGTGTATTTACTTCTCCTTAGCGAATAAAATGGGGGAATGACTTTTATTTAAATTACCAGACGATGCGAATACTTTACTGCACTTTGAAAACAATATAATTGCATAGCTGCAACGAAGACGGTGCATATTGAAATTCTTTGCCTTCTATCTACTTACACAATAAAATCTGTATTTGATTTCACTGACGTCAAATAAATAAATAAATAAATACTTCTAGATAAATAACATGATATTACTTTTTTTGTTTATTAATAGGTGTTACAATCTACTACAGATTTTATTAAATTATAATCGTTGATTACGCCAAAATTGTGTAATTTTTCAAAAAGAATTTACTTTATAACACTTATTTAAAAATATGGTTCATGAACTGATTTTATTGAAAATAACACTCCAAATGATAAAATTATAAGCAGAAAATGCAATATATTCCTAACATTGCAAAAAGACTGGGAAAACTCCAATAAAGCAAAAGAAACCATGGTTCTTTCAAGTAAAAAAGTAGAAGAATCATTACATCAATATGCAGAGCTAGATTTAATCACGGGAGCTTCCCGTCTCATTTATATAACATAAAATTATAAATGACCCTTGCTGCGCATGTGGCAGTGAAGGCACATTAAATCACATTTTTTTTAATGCCCCATAACAAAAACACGACGAAAATTCTAATTAATAAATTATTGAAACTGAATACACCACTATAATAAAACATTTCTTAAAGCAGTAATTAGCTTTATAAAACAGACTAACTTGAAACAGTTAATTATGCAATAAAATAATCACACACAACTGCACTTGGCTAGATATTCACGTATCAAAATGTAAATAGAAGCCATAATATTCATGCTAACATTTTAATATTAAAATTATTAAGAAGGAAGTTCCCATAAATCAAAGTGTATGTATCCATCAATTGTTAATAAAATTCAAAATTAAGGTACTTCTATGCTATGTGGAAGATCATATCAGCCATTGAGGTACAGGAGTCGTAGCTTAGATGGTAGAGCGTAACTCCGGCCAAGTAAAGGTCCCGACCTTAAGTTCTTTTGGTTGACATAATGTGTTCATAATTTATTTCGATAATAAAAATTAACCCTTAATTTAAAATGAAATGAAAGTATTAAACTATGTACGTATTTCGAGAACAATGTTCTCATCTTCAGAACTTTTTAAAATTTTAGCGTCGCGAAAATGCACTTATGTTACATTTGTCAAAAATAATTAATGACTATGTTGATGATCCCCGTTCTCTGCTTTCCTTCATTTTCATAATCCCATTATCCGTACCATAATTACAATTTTTTACTTTTAATTATGCTGAGCCTGTTGGATAACTGTATAAAATAAATAAATAAATTACAAAAAATAAACAAACAAAAAAATAAACAAATCAACAAATAAACAAATGAATAAATGAACAACTGAACAAATGAACAAATGAACAAAGGAACAAAGGAAAAAATGAACAAATGAACAAACGAATAAATGAACAAATGAATAAATGAACAAATGAACCAATGAACAAATGAACAATGAACAAATGTACAAATAAATAAATAGAGAGTGGTTAAGATTACACAACATGTAAACCATGCAGAGTCTGAAGAGGTTAGGAGAATGTTAGGATTAGGTGGGCGATACATATGATAAATACCAAAAAGGTAAAGGATTATACAGGCATGTGAAATGACCAAAAAAGGAAACAATATTTTAAAATTACTTCTCTGTATACTCAACTGTAAACAACTGTCTACCTTCTTAGCGGCGACTCCGGTAGGTAAGTTTGCGGCCTAGGTCTGTAGTACATAGCAATGACCTTGATGACCTCCGGTAGGTATTTCAGAATTAACTATTACTGAATTTGTAAATTGTATATTAGATAAAAAATGCGTTTCATAAAATTTACCTTAATGCATCACAGCAAACCTATTCAAAATGAACACGACGCTTTTGATTAAATAATGATTATTCTAAATAATATGTTTGCAAAATATTTGTGGAGTATACAGAAAAATTTTATACGACATACGACAGGTAGCATCACGATGATGTACTAGCTCGCCTGTAAATACTTAGCTACCGGCCTAATGACGTAAATAGCTATAATAAGTCCAAAATAAATCCCCTCTTGACAGAGATCGCACTCCTTGCAAAATTCTAGCAAACATTTTCTTTTTTGGTACTCTTACAAAACGGCTTTAATATGCTTTAATAGTAATTTGTATCACCGGTCTAGAAACTACACTTTTGCGAGTGTAAGTACATATTTTGACAGGCCGGCCAGGAAGCGAGGCGGCTTTTATATACGGCCCTCGTAAAACAGTTTCTCGACGTATGATTTTTTAAGATTTTTTGTGCCTTCTTCTCCCTAAATTTATTAAATTAATTTTATTTATTGTCCAAATATGTAATACTACTAGTAGTAGGGTTTTTTATGTTTGGAACATCAGAAGATTTGAATTTCTAATAGTGATAAATTTAAATAACATAACCTAAAAATTCAGGCAACATGTTTTTACCGGGTTTGCATATAATTACTTACATTTAGCTCAAAATGTGTTCATTTAAGTTATAATTAACAATTTAGTATTAAAAATTGTAAACATTTTGCTAAATCTTGTATTGAAATTGAAAATACTCAAATTGGCATTTTATCAAAATAATACCAACTTATAACCATAAAAGTCTGCATCGTTTTGACGGTTTAGGCCGGTAAAAAAGAGTTTGTGAACTATTTCGAGATATGTAATGCAAATTACACAAAAAATTAACAAATACATTGTTTGCTGATCATTCTGGTTGTTGATTAAATTTGTTTTTATTTATGTGTACCTTAAAATTACTTCGTATAGAGTTCCAAAGCATTAACAATTAAATGTACTTACTATTACGAATATAAAGGTTAAAAACAAGATTGAAGACCAGTATTCCAGAGAGATATATAAAAATGGAATATAGATACACAAAAGTCATGATTTTAATTAATGAAAGATTTGAATCTAATTCCTGCAGCTCGAATCATATCTCTCCATTTTCTAAATGAAACCCACTCCTCATTAACTTGTAGAGTAAATCCTTAGCACCCTTGGATTTATATTACGTTGTTTCTTTACAAATTTAACAAGCTCGCACTCGTAACCTCACAATGTAGTCTTCGTTGTTGAAAAAGAGAACATCGTCCACATCCACCGCCTACTTGTTAGCGCAAAGATCTCATCTCGACTTCAGCTGGAAGCTTCAGTGATGTATAGAAGCGGCAACGTTGCAAAAGCGTTGATTTCCGAATCGTCTCGCCTGCGTCTATCCATCATCATCTGAGATGTGCTCATGCCTCATAATTTATCTTTCGTTTCACTTTGCTACCGCAGCCAACCTGATATATTTAGCCTCGTTTATAATAAAAATATGCGAGGCCTTCAATAGATGTGACTTCGGGGACCCTGTCATGAAGATCAGTTCATATTTATTCGGCCGGGAAATAAGATAGATACTGATATCAACATTGCGATCAATATTCTCTTCATATTTATAACATATTTTTTAGTAAGAATTCAGAATATAAAATGAACTTTAATAAATAATTTCCAAATGTAAAAGATCCTTTATAAATAGAAGAGTATCTAATAGCACGAAAGTCACGCTAGAATGGGGTATATGACCAAATTTGGATTTATATATACATATATATATATATATATATATATATATATATATATATATATATATATATATAAATACCCGTATTAATAATAATCGATTAATTATTTGTAGTTTAAAAATTTGAGGACGGAATATGTGGCGTTACCATGGTAGGATCGCGGAAAAAGACAAATAGACTGGGAGGGAAAGAGATAGTTATAGCCAGCTGTCGCCATGCCATAACGTACCATAACATAATCGGGACTCCGATCTTCACTGTCTTTTTCCCTCCCAGTCCATCTGTCTTCTTCCACGATCCTCACATAATGACGTCATATATTCCTTCTCCAAAACATAGAATTGCTTATACTAATATTATATATAAACTAGTGTTTAATTTTTATTCTTTAATGAGAAGCTGTAGTGGTTTGTTTCTATTTTATGACATACATATATTGAAATTCTATTAAGCTACATACCCCGCCCATTATTGAGAATAAGAAAATCAGGTAAGCAACAAAATATGCACTCATTTTAAACAGTTGTTTGAAATTAAGTTGCACTAATTAAGTTAGAACTTAACTAGTTTTAAGTACAATTGTAAAATATGGAATTAACCAGATAGTATTTTAGATTGATGAATCATAATTTGATAGATTTTAAGTCCACCAGTAATTAGTTTGACAGCTTTGGAAGTTTTACATAACCAGATATAAATTTGTCAATTTTTAAGCCTTCCAGAAATTATTTCGAAAATATATTTAAGAAGTGGAAGGAAAGAATAGTGATATGTATTATGATAAAGGAAACTAATCTAAACATATGACACTCGTAATAGGGTGCGAACAGACACGTGATTCGAGCGACCTTGAAGTACTTTTAATCAGCTAATTTGTGTGCGCGTGTCACTTTGACAAGTACAATGTCACTTTGGCAAGACAAATGTTTTGACTTATTTTGATTTTGAACTGCTAAAAAGGTTTTATTTTACAATTTTCAGGCAGTAAAACACATGGCATGAGAAATAACTTTTTAACAGTTCAATTTTTAAAAAAATTGATAATAAGTAAAAATTAATAATAAATATAAATATTAATTTCAATTTTAAGTATTAAAAGAATATAAAAAGAAAGATTATTATGTTAAGTAAAAATTAGTAGTAATTATTAACTAATAATTTATACAAGATGGAATTTTTTATAAATTTATAAATTATTACTTAATTATTAATTTTTACATAAAAATAATATTGTTCCATTAAAAAAAATCACTTTAAATACTTAAAATTGAAACGACAACAATATTTAATACCTCGATAAATGTTAATGATATATGTGTGTATTAGGGAAATTAACCAAATCCAAAACGCATAATTTTACAAATTAGTGTAAATAAAAATTATTGTGATGCATGTAAAGACATAGAAACAGCAATTATTAGCATTTTATTTAGCTTAGAAAACTAAAGCCGAAAACCAACTTTTTTGAATAAAAATAACTTTAATTTTGTTTAGGGAGAAAGAATTATTGTAGATGCAGTCTTGGTAAAATGTTTATTAGAAACCGAAACGTTGGATTGTTAATTAAATGACAATTTAATTTAATCGTTACCAAGACTGCATATCCAATAATTGTTTGTCTCTATCATCATACCAACAATCTAAAACTAACTTAATTTTTTATTAGCAGTACTATTTTTTTATTTTTTGGATACAGGAATAAATATTGCTTATATATGGTGTATTATAATGAATGGGTCATTCTTTGAAGAAAGTCTCATATGATTTTTGTAGATCGTCAAGATATTTTAATAAATACATGCATTAATGATGAATGTTTAATACACTTTAGCAAATCTGGGTATATTCCAAGTTTGTACTAAAACCCCCATTGAAAAATCTCCTCCTACGTCAGTGCTTTGTAACTGCATTAGCAGGATAGGAAGCAGAAGAGGCAGGAACGTGACGCGGGAGTAAAGGCAACGTAAACAGGCTAATTGTTTGTAGGCACAGGCTGGATTAGTATTGTAGATGTAATTTAGAAGAAGCATTATGTGAAGAGCTGAATGTGTTTACATGTATCTCGGATTCGCATTCGGATGGGCTCGGGTACAACACAACGCACAGCGCTACTGAATGTGATTGGCTCGGATCCTGCCAAATTGGACACTATCTACATGGCAGGAGGCGGAGAAACAACCAGCATGAAAAACAGATGCGAGAGATTTGTTTTTCTACAAAACGAGAACATGAACATGGGTGCTCTATTCAACACACACGGTATTACAAAATTAAAACAATTCTACAACCATTTAGAGAAAAACTAACATTTAAATTTTTTATAGATGTGCTGATATAAGCGGATTATTACAAAAAAATGTTAATTACCTACCTACATTTAAATATATGAATCTATTTGATAGTAGACAAAATGTTATATACACATCTGGTTGAAAATATCTTTGTAGATCTCAACTCTTTAACTTATTGCAACCCTTGCTATATTCTGACGAAAATCTCTAGCCTCGGTCTGAAAAGAGCTACTTTCAATATGATATAATAAGTGAAAATATGCTTCGGTAATAAGAAATTTAATAAAATAATTAATAAAAAGCCAAGTTTATTACAGCCCAAGTTTTGATTACACCTGATAGCTTATATGCCGTTTAATATATTTTTCACTTTCATATAAACGCACTAGATTTCTGTATGCCATGGCATCAGAAACTCGAACAAGTGTTAATTGGTTTGCTCTCTTTGTTTCGTTATTCATCATTCATTTACTTGCAAATGGATTCCAGATTTCCAAAAGGCGATAGCAGAAGGCCTAAAAGTGGCAATAATTTTGGGAAAAAAGTATTGGTATGTGTGGCATAGATGTTAAGGGAATATTTTAAAACCAATGTCTTTTTTAAACTTTGATGGTCAATTATCTAATTTGTTACTATGGTGCAGGATCCCATTGCTCTAATAACGACAAACTAGACATTCTTACTTATGTTTAAAACAACAAAAAATGATATCCAAATGTTTTGCATGTTCTCCCACGGCCGATTAACATTGGTTGATCTAATTTTGAAAATTTGTGTTTACAATTAATCCGGCAGAAGTTCAACAGGGTTCGAATAAAACAAAAATAATGGCAAAATAATATAAAGTGTTTGGCGTTATTGTGACAACTTTCATTAAGAATGAGGTAGGTGACTGTGAGTAAATTTTAATTTTTATATATTACGACAAAAAAATAAAATATCCGTGTTTTAAATCGATTAAGTATTTATAGTTAACAAGAAAAATTATTAATAATTTGGAGAAGGAGTATAGTGACGTCAGTATGGCCCGAGCGTGGTTAATAATGACAGACAATTCGTGATTCAAGTTGAGCAACCTCTATCTGATGGCTTAATGTTGAACTAAAAATATTCCCAGAATATATTATTTTTTCCCCTCCTAAGAATTTTTCTAGAGTTTTAATGTCATTTAAATAATTTAAAATATCCTTTAACACAAAACTTTTTCAAAAAGTGTAAAATGTACTACTAGTTACAAATTGTCAAATCATATAGACTGCTTGTGACGTCACAAGCAGTCATATCATGGCGGGAAAAGTTAATTTTTAAACAAATATTATAGGTAGCTATGTTTTTTTTGTTTACAAAATAAGTTAAATTAAGTAACAAACAAATGTATACTTTTTTAACATTAATTTAATTGTTTTACATTGTCACGTTTTGTTTATTTTCACATAGCTACCTATAATATTTGTTTAAAAATTATTTCTAATATTTCTGAATTATCTCATTTTTCTCAAAATGTTTCAAATACATTAATAAAAAATAATAAATCGTTAAAAAGAGAAAAAAAATGGCGGTTTCTATTTTATTAAAATAAATATAGGTTGCCATTTGAAAAATAAAAGTTGATAGTCGTGTCTTGTAAACCTGACTTTATAAAAAATATCTGCATCTGCCATCAAATAGTATATGCAAAATAATAAAACTTTTATATGAGCCATTTTTTTCTATTACTTATAATAAAAAAGTTAAAGGGGGGGGCGTCTTCCCAGACTCACCCTGTATATATATAGGTATATACGAAAAGTCGTGCGCATTAAAGCTCTGGGTATCTACATATAGATATTTTTGTGTTTTTAAAAAATACCGATATTGCAGTTATTAATCATATTTGGTCGAGATGGTCAAACCAATTGTTCGATTATCAATGGAGCAGGAACAATAATTCCTCTTCTATGTAGAACATCGGAGATATATTTAATGTAAAACAAACTCATGTTATACAGAATGAACGATATACAATTGACTGAGTTAAATAATTCCCTATTTTGAACGGAAATGTTTCTGTAGTACACCTAGAAAATTAATTATGAACCAATACACGGTACAATAGCGTATACATGCACCATTAAAATGTTTTATGAAAATAACTGACAATAACTATTCTAATTACTATAGTGTAATGGTGTTTTTAATTTCTAAACCGTAGATTACACCTATATGTGTTAAACTTTGTTTGAACGAAAATTATAAATTAGTTTTTCAATAGTGCGTGGCTTATTACCTATTTATGAGTGTGTCAATCTGATTTTATATGCGGATGTCTCCAATAATGATATACAAGTGTATCAAAATTGATGCCTAGCTTTTGGGATTTGATTCAGGGAGCTGTAATAAACCGAAAATTAAAAGCAAAATTTCTCTGTTTGTCCTTCGTTATCAAATTATGGATAAAAATAAATATTTATATTTAAAGCCGACCGTTCTTACATGCATTAAATTATAATTTAAATTCATGAAACCAAACTTTGTCAATAATAAAAATATTTTTCTGTAAAGATCTGAATACTAAAAATTACAACAAAACATGATTAAATATCACTTAATTCTGTCGATTATATTTGATAATTGACAGCTATTCAAATGGCAGAATTTATATCTCCATCTAAACTTTATTTTGTTACATGAAATGAACTATAAACTTTTAAGATTTCCATAGCCACCTAATTGATTTATGTTACACAAATAATTGGTGCGAACAATATTATCGAGGCCACAGCCTGTCAAGTAGGATTAAGATGTTGTTTAACGCCTTAGCAACCGATACGTTAACAGTGGGAGTAGAAAGTACTTATTATTTACATTTGTTGTCAATAATTTCATAAGGAACAACGAAGTGACGAGTACTTTTAATTTTCGTTTTGTTTTAGCCCCGTGAATCAAATACCAAAAGAACGGGCATTGGTTTTGAGACACATGTGTCTCTACTGTAAAGGGCACTTGTCAGACATCACCTCTCACAATTTCTCAAATATGTATGGACAGCCTCGTAAGAATCATTTTTTGCTATATGAAGATTTGCAATAAATATTCAAATCCTGCGGACCACAATTTTAAGCAAAATTGAAAGCATAAGTATTTTTTTTGTATTCTATGCGTTTCAGATGGAAATGATGATGACGCCGAATATAATCTCCAAATATTTTTGGCAAATTGTGGTTTTCATGTCTTGCAACAATGTAAAATAAAAATCCAGGGTATTAATTTTGAAGGGTCTGGAACGAAGCCCTGGAAAATTATGAGGGTGCCGAAAAAGGACGAAATGGATACGAGAGAATTGCCGCTGATGGTGTTTTGTTCCTGCGGAAAAATATGTGTTTAGGTTTGGGGTGGGGGGATGTTTTTACCCCTCGTGGGATAACTCCAACCCTGCACCTGTGCTGGCCTAGCCTAAGTGCCTCGCGGTCAAATTATAAATCGTTTTGTAATTTTCCTGTCAAAAACTTTACCCATATTACCCGACTATCTAACAAAGGATCCACAATTAAACCCTATTTTGCTACAACCCTGCAAAATTAAATCATATCTCGCATTGTTGACCTAAATAAATAGATCCATTTTAAACTATCCCTGAAGATTCAACCATCAAACTCAATTATTTACAAGCAACCCCGGAATATTACTCGTTTGGTTGTTCGGGTTTATAAAAACACACCGGGCTTCACCGCTATTATCATGATATCCCCCGCGCTATATGTTCTCGTATTCTGTGTGTTTGCTACAGTCTGTGTTATACTGTCACATTATTCCAAATATGTACATATGTATGTATAAATATATGAAGTAACTAAAAAGTTTTATAATTATATTTTATGCTTTTCAATTAACTAAATATGGCAATCTAAAAAAGTCAATAAAGTTTGTATCTCTTAATAACATACGTGCATACAGTACCGGCCGTAACATGATTATACTACACTTGCTGATTTGTAAAAATCAAAATACTCAACTTTTTTTCCTCATGTAATTATTTATGGAATTTACAAAACACAACAAAATTGAACATTTTATTTTATTTTTGCTACTGTTTACCTTCCCTTCCTTTGAAATTATCAAATAATAACATTAACATTAGATTTCATATTTATAGTGAGGATTATTTTCTAAATTTTAGTTTCAGAAATCATATTTTAACTCGGTTTATCTATTTTAGTTACAAGTGTCAAAATTCAGTTTAGTAATTCTTATCGTATTATGATAGTCACGACATTTATTTGTTGATCATTAAGTATAGAAATTATTATGCATACATGCATGGCTTTGAATGCCCTAGCCTATGCACCCTGTACTCCTAAGATCCTGTCCTGAAGATACCGCTTTGATTTAGAACTCTAGATTAGTTCGTCGCGTCGTGCAGACGTTTGTTGTTTTGAACATGTAGTGTGTTTTAATTTTGGAGCGCATGCTAAACGCCCGCCCGCTGGGTTACGGAATGTAACATGTTAGTAATTCCTTAGTTGTGTTAGTTATGTTTAGTTAATAGTAACTGTAATCATGTAAATAAAAAGTTAGTTTAATCAGTAAATATCAAGTATTGTCCATGTCATAATGTAAGTGTCCATCCAGTGTAAAGTAAAAGTGTGTATGTGTTCTTCCTTCTGAAGAAGTCGTGGACGCCAACCTTCCAAGCGTCCACCAGTTAGAATAAAGTGTATCATCATCGGAGTAAACAGTATGCTGTATTAACATCATCCTCTTCCGCACCCCCTCCTGTTACGGTAAACAAAAAATACATAATATGATGCGAAGTTCAGGAGACAAGGAGAGATGTCACACAACAAAAAAGAATAAAATATAAAAATGCGCAAAATACCATCTATCCCATTTATGCTGGGTTAGATGACACGGCACATTAGTGTGATATAGTTGTGACATAGTATTACATTTTTAAGTACAAAATAATTTTATATTTTAGTATAAATGTCCCAAAAACATATATAGCAATCATTTTTCTGTAATATATTAAGTAGGTATATAAATATTTTTTTTAAATTAAACTAATTCTTTCAATAAAATTATTTAATAAAAAAAATTAAGAAACAACAATCAAAATACATCATATTTGTACAAATTTTTTTTTCTAAACAAAAACAAAGTATCTAAAATAAAACTGTGTCGATTCAACAGAAAAATTTCGTGTCCGTGTTATCTCTCCCGATTTTGTGGGTGAGATGAGATAAAAAGCTGATAATTCACAAATATTACGTTCACTCATTCATGTAACTAAATATGAATCTTAATATAAAAACTAAGTAAAACTATGTTACAACCAAATATATCGAATACCTATCCAAAAAACTTTCGCACCATAATAATAAAACAAATTGTAATAACTTTATTGACAAAACAGTAGTATGATCTCAGTATCATCCAGCAATTATACTTTTAGGAAAACTGGCTCTGTGTCTTCTCTCCGACCGTGGCGTCTCCCTATGTACAATTTATTTTTTTACTGTTATAAATCTAACCTTGGTTATAGCACTAAAAATCAAGATACCTATCCCCATCGTCAAAATTTTCTAAATTTTAATTTTTATAGGTAGATATACCCCGGGGCCTCTGCTACTACAAGACTGACCCTGATACCAGGTAACCTGGAAAACAAGACAAAAATTGGAATCCAAAGAGTTATAACAAAAACTGGTTCTTGTTACTTGTAATCGTTACTACAAATCTACAATAAAAATATTCGATATAACCAGTACTTAACTTATCTAAAGAAACATTATTATTAGCGCAAAATAAAATTGATTGACGTAATAACAGCAAAGTTTATTCCAGTTAATGTATAATTCCAATATACCATTACAAAAAGTTATTTTTAAAAATATCATTTGTTATTTACAAAAGTTTTCAAATATATGAATATCGGAGTTTCCATTAAAAATTAATTGGAAAAAAATGAAATGCTACCTACACAAATACAAAGAATATTTTGTATCTGATGTTTGAAAAAAGTTTCTAAAAGGTCAGATTCATTAACTAAGAGAATTCTGTTCCAAAGTATACACATATATTTTGATAGGAACACTTTAAAATTTGTTCACTGTGAACATGACTTATTTATGTTAAGAGCACAGATATTATAATGTTTAAATTATTCAAAAAGCCTTTGGTTACAATATATTAAAATTCTAATTTCCATTCATGATATTAGACATCAATGCAGTTGAGCATTTCTATAATTCATTTAAAAATATAAAAATTAGTACAGTACAATTACGTAGAAATATATAGTGCATAATTTAAAGTGAGTTTCATAACTTTTGAATTTTTTTTTACTTCCCGTCATGCCGTAGGTAAAGGAGGTAATGTTATCGGTCCAAAACTTCAATGGGGAGTTTTCAGTAAACAAGCACGAATTAGGGTCCCTACAACACGTTTTCACTATTTTTACGATGATGTCTGTCGCTCTCTTTCTTTCTCTCTCTCTCTTTCTCTCTCTCTCTCTCTCTCTCTCTCTCTGTGTGTGTGTGTGTGTGTGTGTGTGTGCGTGTGTTTGTGTGTGTGCGCGAATGCGTGTGTTTGTGTGTGTGTGCGTGCGCGAGCGCGAGCGCGTGCGTGTGTGTGCGTGTGTGTGTGTGTGCGTGCGTACGTGTGTGCGTGTGTGAATCCTTCACTCTAACTCTAATACTATCATTCAAAAAATGTTGATACCTTGTATATCGACTTTATTCTAATATGGGAAGAAGCCATTAGATTTTGCTGTAAATCGAATAACTGGAAATGGTACTTTACTTGACGCTCAAGAAAAATACATTTAAATATTATTTTTTCGAGATTTGTGTTATTATAAAAATTAAAGATTATTAAATTTTCTACAGGTTTGCATTAATACTTTTTCTATATATTTGATGGATAAATTTATAAAATTATCTATAATTTAAATCCCGAAACCTACAATTCAAACAAACACAACTCCTTAGTTACTCAGTACATATCTCAAATATATGTAACTGACAGATAAATGTCATTGTCAAAGAACTAATCATTTCAAATTAATAATAGTAACGTTTTAAAAAGAAAATAGGAAACAGAGCCACAGTTATACGGAATGGAACTTAATACAGCTTCCAGTATAACTAAATATGTACTATCTATATTTAAATTAACAAAAATTAAATGGCGGGAGATGTTGTGTTGGCCACATCAGATTTATTATTACCTCCCGCTACTCTTGGTAAGTGGGTAGGTATAGGGATCGTGCTAAAAATCGCATACCGAGATTTTGGTAAATGCACGTTTTAAGGTCCCTAGAATTCAAATTTAACATTTTCACGATGATGTCTGCGTGTATGTGAGCGTGTATGTATGTGTGGATCCTCCACTCAAACTCAAATACTATCATTCAGAAAATTTTGAAACCTAATATTTCGAACTTTTTCTATAATGAAAAGAACGCATTAGATTTTGGCGAAACTCGAATAACCGAAAATGGCACTTTACTAGAAGCTCAAAATAGTTTTTCTTCGAAAAATACATGTAAATGTTATTTTTTGGAGATTAATGTTATTATAAAAATTAAAGATTATTAAATTTTCTATAGATTTGCATTAATACTTTTTCTATATTATATTTTATGGATAAATTTATAAAATTATCTATAATTTAAATCCCAAAGCCTACGCTTTAAACATACAAAACACAGTTATTCAAATGTATGTAACTGACAGATAAATGTCACTATCAAAGAACTAATCATTTCAAAATAATATTAGTAATGTTTTAAAAAGAAAAACGTAGATAGAACAATAAAAGAGGAATTCAATACAGTTTCTAGCATAAGTAAATATGTAGGTATGTATTTAGATTAATAAAACGATTCACAAAAATGTTTAAGCTAATCCTCATTTTTGGATTAATGAATTCTATTTTATCCCGGTATTTAAAATTTAATTTTCATTTTATTATAGCTCCGGTGGCTCAATGGTTTGAGCAACGGCTCATGTCATGAGTGCCCTCGGGGCTATGGGTTCGAATCCCACTAAAGCATGGATGTGTGTGAATGTGAACCCACTCTGTAATTGGGATTTAATCCTGTTGAGGGGTTTAAAACAAGGTAGTTACTTGGATTAGATTAGACTATATTTTAAGAAATAAACTGACAAAATTAGAATAAAATTTGCTAATCCAAAAATAAGGATTAACTTAATCTTTTTTTGTGACTCGGGCTGTAAATGGCGGGAGGTATTGTGTTGGCCACACCAGATTTTTGAGCTAGTGCCGGCAATGGAGGTACTGCCATATTTTGACATTTTCTCGTTTTCAAATAAGTTGGTATATAAAATGAATTAAGACAGTGTTTCGCAAACCTTTTTCCTCGCGCCCGCTTCAGGCATTAAAAATTCTTCGCTCCCACTCTGCTCGGTCCTGTAGTTTTTGATCCGGAAGTAATTAATTAATTCCTTTTCGCGCCCTTTTACGGAACGCGCCCCGCACTTTGGAAAACACTGCATTAAGATATTTCTTTAATAATAACAAATACTCATAAACGTGAAAAACAAGCAATTCAAATTAAAACATTATTAGAAAATGATAGTTTGTTATGCACCGGAGGGAACATTTTTCACCTTGCACTCTGAGACATCTGGGAAGCCAACTTCGTAAACATGATATTTATGTTGAGTTGGCACACCTGAAATAATATTTTTCTACAGTCAATTTACAAAGAAGGCATTCCCGGTCGCAATTGTCATCGCAAAATATCACTTTATTGCTTCTGCCCAACAAAACAGAAAAAGTCGCTCACTCTCCGAATTTTTAACTCTAAATCAAACGTTCATTGATCGCTGCGAGAACAACCAGTGACAACGAATAAACAACTTGAATTTTTTTATGTCCTGTATAACAGATATACGCAGAAAACTTGTAAATATGAATAGGTGTCTAAACAATGTTAAATTTATAGTAGCGACTATAGAAAAAATCTTGTGTGTTTCGACCGTAAATGTACATTGTCAATTTCGAGAGAATGTACCACTTTGCGCTCTTAATACATAAATAGCTATTACAATCCGTTATCACAGCTGAAAAAACAATTGCAAAACAACTCTAATATCTAAATCCTCACAGAATCCAAGTAGGTGTATTTACTATTTAGTGACACTTTGTTTACGTAAACAGAATTCGGTATTGAGTGATTGATATATTTTGCGTAAGAACAATAACAAAGCAAACAGTTACACAATTATTGGCAAATGGGTAAATATTTTTACTCTAAAATGGCCCAGCGAGCAAACATTTAAACTGAAGTTCAATTATCTAAAGCGCATTACAATCAAACAACAATCAATGGAATCCTCTCTCTCTGGCAAAATTACCTCAAACAATGGCGCTCATCTCAAAACATTACATCCAAATCTATTTGCAATCACAGATAGATAGGCAGGCTATAAAATTGTAATAGTTCAAGAGATATTCAACAACTGAAAGGTATTATCTTATTGCCATTAATTGGTCAGATAAATCAAGCGCTGAAACAGATGAGAATATTATTTATTTTTATTTTCTATTAAACATACTAATGAAGTCAAGATTAAATATATCAAATTTTTGTCGTTTCAATCCTACGTTAGAAATACGAGTACTGTAGTTTCATTATTAAAAAAATCTGACGTGGCCAGCACATTACCTTCCGTCAATTATATGAGGCATTTACGAAAATTCTGCCGGTGAATTGTTACCGGTAAACAGCTGTTTATCAGGTTATAGCTACCGGAATCGAAATTTTAAGAACGCAAGTGGTATTCAGGGGTATATCCATAAACTACAAAAAAAATTAAAAATTTGAAATAGGTTAGAAATTTAATGTAGTTAACAAACTGAGCAGAGACCACGGCAGACTCCTACTTTGAACACGTTTTCAATTTTAACGCGCGTGCTTCGCTTTGCATGACTACCTTTTTTGAACCCATTATCGCCCAATGTCCTATTTATAGGACGGCAAGTTTAGGATTTTTAAAAATTTTTGTTAATGCCATTATAGAAATTTTTGCAATGTATTACAAAGCTGTACATCTCCTCGGATGAATA
>OY720454.1:34417635-34420135 GCA_963082715.1 Harpalus rubripes
ACACACACACACACACACACACACACACACACACACACACACACACACACACACACACACACACACACACACACACACACACACACACACACACACACACACACACACACACACACACACACACACACACACACACACACACACACACACACACACACACACACACACACACACACACACACACACACACACACACACACACACACACACACACACACACACACACACACACACACACGAGTATATACTTAATTTTTTATACAAATCTGACATATCAATAATTAATAAAGGTAGCGGTGCTTTAGATCTATTATATTTTTCTACGACCGTTCAAAAATGACCAAAAAGATGATATAACATTTTGCTTCAAATTAAGGTACCTATTTAATTACGCATTTTCATAATATCTACTTTTGTACTCTATCAGAAAAATTACAAGTCGTTCTGTGAACTTTCTGTCGCAAACTGACAGCTTCAAAAGTGTACTTTCAAAAAGGACAAAAAATTATTTATTTCAAAGTATGCCTTTAGTTATTAGACTTGTGTGTTTGAAGTTTTGTTGATGCCCTGTGTTTAATATGTCGTTTTCAAGACATGTAAAAATGAAATTACCAGTATCCAAGTTGTCGCCAAGGACAAATCACTTGTTTGGTTACTGTAAAATTAAAGTAAAATAAAAGTAATTGAATTTACTTTCAGTAAGAATTCCTGAAGTTTGAAACTAAAAATAAACAAACATTTTTCTCTCGCAATTCTTCTCAAACGGTTTTACAGACCGTCGGCTTCAATGTAAGAAATAAATTATTTCGTAAGCAGTCGGGAAGTTTTACAAAACTCATTATTAACTTTAATTTTCCACGTAAGAAAATTAAATCATTCGCTGCATCGGTAAAATGCGTTCGAAAATGGAAAACTTTACTCTGCTGTGTCTCTGAGTGCCCGAAAAGGAATTAATAAATGTGTTTCGTTTAATTTCATTCTTGCCTCGTTGTTTCCAAGTTGCTGTGGTGGCAACACTGACATGAAAACGCTAATTAATTGGATACGGTTATTTGTCCGCCGAGACTAATTTGACAAACGAAGTACGGATTTTAAAAATTTGCATCTCATAATTAGAAAGTATGACTCGCACAGGCACTTCATTTGACACAAACTAACGAGCGAACTAATGAACTAATCAAACAGCACGACACTATTAAATTTTCTAAAATAAGGTAAAGGTCAGGGAATGTTAAACTTTATATAATTATTTTTACAAACAATAGTGTTTGTTTACACGTCAGTTAACATGGCGGAAAGTTGAATATTACTCCTGCCGGACTTATTGTAAGTTTTACCGCCCGCGGCGCTGTAAAAAAACTAAAACGCCTGGTAATGATACTAACCTTTATTTAATTATTTGCATTTTGTAAGTATTTATATAACTATTTATAAGACAACTACAAAATAAGGTTACTACTTGCAAACACTACCGTAAGTGTAATATAGATGGCGACGCTTCCTTCATCTAAATTTTACTGGGAGTGTTAAAAAAATCTGATGTGGCCAACACATGACATCCCGTCAATTCCATGTTTGAAATAGCAATGAACTTTAGGTAAAGTATCACTTCCGGTTGATCGTTCGTAAACAAAATCTAATTTGTTGTTCCAATAATAGAAAAGTTTGTAATACCAAATTTTGGATTACATTTCATTGTTTTTCCTCGAAAATCTGTTAAAAGCTCCAATTTAAGTACCACTTCCGGTTTATCCTATAGGTATAGTCAATATCTAATTTTTCAAATAAAACACGTGTTTTAAATACCAAATTTGAGGAGTTTTGGATCATGTTTTAATATATTTTTTCAAGAAAATCTGTTTATAGCTTCCTGTAGAGTAGTACTTCCGGTTTACCAATTTTATGAAACATCTAATATGTCGTTCTCATTCATACAAAAGTCTTAAATACGAAATTTGAAAATTTTTGATTGTATCAATTTATTTTTCACGAAAATCTGTTCTGAGATTCAAATAAAGTATCACTTCCGGTTTATCAATTTTAACCAAAATCTAATATGTTGCTTCCCGTTATATAAAAGTCTTAAATACTAAATTTGGAATACATCATAATATATTTTTCACAAAAATATGTTCAGAGCTTCAAATAAAGTATCACTTCCGGTTTATCAATTGTATCCACAATCTAATATGTTATTTCCCTTCATATAAAAGTCGTAAATGCTAAATTTGACAAGTTTTGGAGCATATCATTAAATATTTTTCACGAGAATCTGTTCAGAGCATCAAGTAAAGTATCACTTCTGGTTTATTAATTTTAGCCAAAATCTTTCCCATGATATAAAAGTCTTAAATACTAAAATTGGAATATTTTGGATTATATTTTAATATAGATTTTCATTAAAACTCTTATGGGCTTCAAGTAAAGTATCATTTCCATTTACCCAATTTTACCCAAAATCTAATCAACTCGTTATATGAATGCAGGAAGCTTAAATACG
>OY720454.1:34435135-34445135 GCA_963082715.1 Harpalus rubripes
GGTCGAACGAAAGTGGTATGAAATAAAGAGACAAGACATTAAAACCAGATCTACTCATGTTAATTAGCTGTGGGAAGTTTTGCAAAATATTTGGAAACCAATTTCTAGTAATGTTTTATAGAAACTAATAAATACAAAGAATGCCTAGAATTTGTCAACCCGTTATACATATAAAAATCAGGGTTTTTTATTTTGAAGAATCATGAATAGCCATTTGCACAATTTGAATTTAAATATAACTTAACATTAGTAAAACTATTTTTTATAAATGTTTTACACCGTTTGTTATACTTAAGGTACACTTACTTCAAACCTCGGATTTGTGTAACTTGGTGCAGTTAACCTTTAATAACGACTTTGATAATGCATTTGTTTAATTACAATGATGATGAATTTTAATTGAAGTTATGCTAAATCTAGTTCAGCACTAGTAAGATCTGTTTAATTTTGTGTTAAATTGATGCCGTGAAGTGCAAATAACGTTAATTTTCGCCGTTTAATCTACTGATTCTGATCTCCATCATTTTCTATACGTTAAATGAAAATGTTAGATGCCTGTTTCTCAGGTAGTGATCATATGGTGGTGTTTTCAAATGCTCTGGCTTATAATCACCACTATTTATTTGTGATTTTTCTTCTATATTAAAATTATTTATTAATAAAAACAAGTATTAGAATTATTCCATTATAAATCAAGATTATGTTATAACTCGTAACATTTAATGTCAAGTGCCAAAAAATTTCAAATGAGAAACGTGAAACTAATTTTGTTGCTGTATTACATAAATAAAAAAAATGACTTTTCAATCAAATCCTATTATTAGATAAGGAGAACTTTAAATTTACATGTGCAACAGAATTAAATTTAAAGTTAACCTTAACATTAAGTAAAACTTAATAGAACTTAAGATTACATCGGTGCAAACAGCTATAAGTATTTTTTCTCTGTTAAATTTTTATGAGAATATTTATTTCGAAGTTATAATATTTTGTTGTTTTTTTATTGCTTTTCCGTAATTATCAGTTGTACACACATTTTTTCACTGAAGTATATCATTTATAGTTTTCGAAATCCCAATATGTAACTGAAAAATTATTAGGAACAGCCAGTATATAATTAAATTTGAAAGATACATGAGTTTTATTAAAGACAGGTGCGTAATAAAGATATAAATTTCAATCCACAAAACGAAATATGTAGCAAAATATGTTTTCTTACAAAAATTATCACATTTCTTGATTACAAAGAAAAATACCTCGCTACAAATACGAAATTAATACTTTCATAATTCGTAGCTAATCTAGAATTCCAGGCACCCCACATAAATATTATTTATGTTGTACACAATATAAGTCTTTATGAGTGAATTATACGTTTCCTGCAGAAAAATCTCGCATCGCCGATACATCATGCTGCCAACAGTTACACACGATACTCCTGCGGTCGGGCGTCTTCGTGCCGTTTCGGTAGTCTTCGGCGGAGCACGTGTTACCGCGCGGCGCAGGAAATATAAGCGCCTTGGAGCTTTTTTGTAAATAATTTATCAACAGAATGTCACTGTTGGCTTCACAGAAGTATGTCGTTTCGGAAGACAGAACTTGCTATTTTTTCTTTGAGAGATTTTTTTTATTATAATAGGATTTTTTATTGTAATAGAGTAAGTGCATTATAGTGTAGAATATGTAGGAAGAGAAGGATGTTCGCTCCAAGGAAAGTGGTTATAAATTTTCAAACTATTTTGTAAAATATATTCTACTAGCAAGCAGTAGCAGAGGAATTATGTAGATTTGCTTTTCTATTTTTCGAGTGAATAACATTATGGGGATGGATGCCTTGTATGAACATACGAGTAGCCACGCTGAATAACAAAAAAACAAATCTAGTTGGCGATATAACATATTTCAGAAATTCAAAAGAAAATATATTTTCTACTATGAGCTCTATCCCACATCAGTTCGCCTAGCCGCTTTAATTTCAAAATATTATTTATTTAAAATATCATACAAATTATAACTAAAATTATCAACATATTTTTATCAATATAATAGATAGATCATTGGTCACTATAGTGCCACTTAGCAAAATGTTCGATTATTGTGAGAAGTATTTCAATGAGTCGGTTTCACATTTTTTAAGTACTTTACATGAAAGTTTACGCAATATTTTCCATACTAATAATAAAAATAATAATGATTTGTTGTTCATTTCCTAAATAATTAAATAAAAGGATTAGCGTAAAAAATAGTCATGAAAAAAAAAACACCCCCCCCCCTCAATTTTGTCAAATGTACATACCTACAGCACGTGATTCATAGCCAATATGATATATATATATATATATATATATATATATATATATATATATATATATATATATATATATAAGTAATAGAAAAAATGGATCATATAAAAGTTGTATTATTTTACATATACTATTTGACGGCAGATGTATATATATATATATATATATATATATATATATATATATATATATATATATATATATATATACTGGGTGATTCATCGGTCTGTCCTCTCTTTATAACTCTTTTATTTTAAGTCAGATACCATACCATATGCGTTTGTATACAGGGTGCTCCGTTTAAGCGCAACAATATGTAACTTTATATTTCGTAATGGAACAGCCTATATTTATTTATTTGTTTTGATAGTAAATTAGATTCTCTTTAAAAAAGCATTAAGTAATAAGGGGTCTAAAATTATAAATTAAGAAGTTATTTACGTTCATAAAAAATAGTAGTTCAGAGTGGAAAAAACCATACTTAATATAATAAAAAATTTGATCCTTTTTTATTAATACTTATTTTAAACATTACACTAATTCCAAAGAAGCTATTAAAATTTATTGACAGACTAAATAATGCAAAATTATAATAAATGCTCGAAAACTTATCCTTCAACTTCAATAGACTTTTCTATTACAAAAAATATTATATTTAGCCATCTCATCTTTACTAAAATTTGTATTATTCATTTTCACATCAACATCAACAATGATAAACTAAGAGTATTTGGACAACTTGTTTGTTTAAATTCGAAACAATTGATCAAATTATCCATAGATTACTTTGTTAATAATAACATGATAGAAACATATCATCCAACGAATAAAAGTAAATAACTTCTTAATTTATAATTTTAGACCCCTTATTACTTAATGCTTTTTTAAAGGGAATCTAATTTACTATCAAAATAAATAAATAAATATAGGGTGTTCTATTAAGAAATATAAAGTTACATATTGTTGCACTTAAATGGAGCACCCTGTATACAAATGGATATGGTACGTATATAGATAATACTATATCATATAAATTATATTTGAAGAGTTTTTCTATCTGACTTAAAATAAAAGAGTTATAAAGAGAGGACAGACCGATGAATCACCCTGTATATATATATATATATATATATATATATATATATATATATATATATATATATACAGGGTAAGTCTGGGAAGACGCCCCCCCCCCCTTAACAGTTTTATTATAAATAATAGAAAAAAATGGATCATATAAAAGTTGTATTATTTTACATATACTGAAATTTGATCGATAATCGACTGAAGAATGGATGATGGGTCCCAAGGGAAAAATGATTGGACAAGCAGTCTACTGATGAAAATTATTTATTTCTAACCGACGTTTCGACTAAAACGTTAGTCTTCTTCAGGGCACTATAATGAAAATTACAAACATTCTTTACAAATGAGGTACAGGTATAAAGACATAAAAAATATTTTGCTTATAAATAATGTACAGATACTTACAGAAATGGTCAATTACATATCATTTGTGGCAACCACCCATGAGGAACAGTTTTCGATAAAATTATCACAGAGTTGATCGTCATAAGGTATATAAACATCAATAAATAACATATAAAAAGATTAGCAGTCAATTGTAAAAAAATAAATATGAAAATTGTAAAATTTGTAGTCCAAAATGTAAAATAAAAACTTTTTTTATCAAAAAATTACACGTGTGACTGACTAGTTGACTTATATGTGAATATACAAGGATAATCACGACTTAAGTAAGGAAAAGGATTAATTAACAACTATCCAATAGGGTCGTCGAACTATAAAATTATCCACACCCAACGTTTTGGGGGCCTGGTGAGTAAGCAACAATATTTACATCTGTGTAATGTGGTATGAACAACTTATTTTTTCTTTTTAATTTTATGTTGTATCAGGTTGTGGTAAATTGTGCTCAAGTTTTCTATATCAGTTTGGTGATTTATATTTTTATAGTCGGATTTAATATGTAGCATCTCTAGTGTGAGTCGTTTGTGTAGATTTCGTTCCGTTTGTAAGACCTTTGTGTTCTCAAAATCAAATTCATGTTCCATATTGTTACGAATATGAGCTACTAGAGCACATTTCGTATCATTGTTTGGATTTTCTTTAATTTTATTGCAATTTCTTTTGTGTTCATCCAGTCTTATTTTTAAGTAGCGTTTAGTCTGACCGGTGTATGTTAAATCACAACTCTTACATGGAATTTTATAGATTAAATTTGATTGTATTAGTTTATTGTTTTTGTCCTTGATTTTGCTAAAGAGGTTCCTTACTGTTTTTTGCTGTTTGAAAGCTACATCCTTATCTAATTTATCTTTTATTAATTTTTTGAATTTTGGCGCTAGGTCGTTGACATAGGGTAATGACATGTATCTAGTTTCATTTTTATTTTTTTGTGAGTCATTGTCAGTTGAAGTGTTCATTATTTTATTTATTAATTTCCTTGGATAGTCGTTTTTGTTTAATAAAAGTTTAATTTTGTTTTTTATTTCTGTGTGGTATTTTGGATGTGTTAGTTGTAAAGCCCGATTCTTCATATTTTTTGCTACATTTATCTTTTGATGTATGGGATGATATGATTTATAATTTAATAATCTGGATGAAGAAACAGGTTTTCTGTACCACTTTGTGGCAATGGTGTTGTCTTCGTTGCGTATTAGAAGCATATCCAAAAACGGAATTTCATTATCTTTTTCAAGTTCCACGGTAAATTGTATACTCGGATGAAAATTATTGAATGTGTCAACTATCATTTGTATTTGTTCCTTAGGGGCTGCAGTAATTATATCATCGACATATTTCTTGATAAATGGTAACTCAATTGGAAGCTGTTGCAAAACTTCTTCAAGAACGTGGTCCATCACTAGGTTGGCCAGGACAGGCGACAGCGGACTTCCCATAGCTGTGCCCGAGACTTGTTTATAGAATTGGTCGTTGTATGAAAAGTAACTGCTATTGTAACAAAAAGTTATGATTTCTATGAATGTATTAAGCGGTATGTCAGTTTTAGAGCTAATATTGTCCCATTTTTTTGTGATGACAGTGGTTATAAGGTCCAATGGTATATTTGTAAAAAGCGATACAACATCTAAAGACAGTAGAATATAGCCTTCTGGAACAATTGTTTCTTTTATGGAATCCAGAAAATCCGTCGAATTTTTTGTGTAATATTCATCATTTTCTAAATTACTTAAAATATGACTTAAATATTTGGATAATTTGTACGTTGGAGAGTCGATACCAGACACAATCGGCCTTATTGATAATTCTTTTTTATGGTCTTTAAGTAATCCATAAATTTTAGGTGGTACTGAATTGTCTATTGTTAAACATTTTTTTGTGCTCGTATCAATATAATTGGCTGAATGTAATTTTTTAATATATAAATTATTTTTATTTTGTATCTTTTTAGTGATATCCTCCTCTATAGGTTGGTAGACATTAGTATCGCTAAGCATATTCGACATCATTTGACAATAATCATTTCTATTGATCGCAGCTGTTTTTTTAGTTTTATCTGTTTTTATTATAAGAGTATTTTTATTATTTTTTAGAAATTGTTTTGTTTTTTTATACATTTTACTCGTGATGTTTTCTTTTCTATCGTATGTTTTCTGTTGATTTAAATGATTAGTAAGTATATTTGTGAATTCAGCTCTGAAATTATTTTTTGTGTCTTGACTATAATTATCTGATAAGGCATATTCCATATCCGCAATTATATTGAATATCGGTATATCTTCTTTCTCTAATGGTACACTAAACTTGGGACCTAATGATAATAAATACTCAATATCTGTTGGGAATTCTGTATTAGTTAAATTGATGAACCAATCCTCCTGTTTGTTAATCTCTGATGACGACAATTGTGTTCTTTTTAAATTTATGATCTTGTTTTTATGTTTGATTTTTAATGTTTTGTTTAATTTATTGTAATTGTAATGTAACATGTCATATAAAGTTTGTCGATGTATTTCATTGATTTTTTGGTTTATGTAATTTAAATGGTGGTTGTATTTATCTTCTAAGGTTTTGATTTTCCAGCATGTGATTTTAATTTCTATATTTAATATCTGGTTTTGAAAATTGTGGAAAATTTTTGTTATTTTTTGTTTGTAAGGGTTATTATCCAGTAAAGAATTCTGTAAACATTTGACATTATTGATAATATGATTAGGAACTAGATTCTGTGTCCTGCATGTTAATAAAAATATTCTTTGATTTTTTAGCTTCGTGATTTTGTTATTGCAGTTTAATAGTTGCTTTGTATGGTATTTCATTTCAACTCCGTACGTCATATGTACCTGATGGATGATATTGTCCATGATGTTAAAGGATCCGTCCAAGTTGCAATTGTTGAAATTTGATCGATAATCGACTGAAGAATGGATGATGGGTCCCAAGGGAAAAATGATTGGACAAGCAGTCTACTGATGAAAATTATTTATTTCTAACCGACGTTTCGACTAAAACGTTAGTCTTCTTCAGGGCACTATAATGAAAATTACAAACATTCTTTACAAATGAGGTACAGGTATAAAGACATAAAAAATATTTTGCTTATAAATAATGTACAGATACTTACAGAAATGGTCAATTACATATCATTTGTGGCAACCACCCATGAGGAACAGTTTTCGATAAAATTATCACAGAGTTGATCGTCATAAGGTATATAAACATCAATAAATAACATATAAAAAGATTAGCAGTCAATTGTAAAAAAATAAATATGAAAATTGTAAAATTTGTAGTCCAAAATGTAAAATAAAAACTTTTTTTATCAAAAAATTACACGTGTGACTGACTAGTTGACTTATATGTGAATATACAAGGATAATCACGACTTAAGTAAGGAAAAGGATTAATTAACAACTATCCAATAGGGTCGTCGAAAAGAAAAAATAAGTTGTTCATACCACATTACACAGATGTAAATATTGTTGCTTACTCACCAGGCCCCCAAAACGTTGGGTGTGGATAATTTTATAGTTCGACGACCCTATTGGATAGTTGTTAATTAATCCTTTTCCTTACTTAAGTCGTGATTATCCTTGTATATTCACATATAAGTCAACTAGTCAGTCACACGTGTAATTTTTTGATAAAAAAAGTTTTTATTTTACATTTTGGACTACAAATTTTACAATTTTCATATTTATTTTTTTACAATTGACTGCTAATCTTTTTATATGTTATTTATTGATGTTTATATACCTTATGACGATCAACTCTGTGATAATTTTATCGAAAACTGTTCCTCATGGGTGGTTGCCACAAATGATATGTAATTGACCATTTCTGTAAGTATCTGTACATTATTTATAAGCAAAATATTTTTTATGTCTTTATACCTGTACCTCATTTGTAAAGAATGTTTGTAATTTTCATTATAGTGCCCTGAAGAAGACTAACGTTTTAGTCGAAACGTCGGTTAGAAATAAATAATTTTCATCAGTAGACTGCTTGTCCAATCATTTTTCCCTTGGGACCCATCATTTTACATATACTATTTGACGGCAGATGTAGATATTTTTTATAAAGTCAGGTTTACAAGATACGACTATCAACTTTTATTTTTCAAATGGCAACCTATAATTATTTTAATAAAATAGAAACCGCCATTTTTTTCTCTTTTCAACGATGAATTATTTTTTATTAATGTGTTTGAAAAATTTCGAGAAAAATGAGATAATTTAGAAATACTAGAAATAATTTTTAAACAAATATTATAGGTGGCTATGTGAAAATAAACAAAACGGAACAATGTAAAACAATTAAATTAATGTCAAAAAAGTATACATTTGTTACTTAATTTAACTTATTTTGTAAAAAAAAAAATTTTGAAATGTTTACGAAGAACGAATTAATTGATATGATTCTAATAATTGGTGAATCGACTGGAATCATAAGAAGAGCAAAAAGAATTTACCGGGAGCGGTTTTAAGTTGTTTTTGTTACTAAATTTGTTGTTTTAGTTTGCTAAGTTGTATAGCACTGTTACGTTTTATTTATTTTCACATAGCTACCTATTATATTTGTTAATAATACATCGTTGAAAAGAGAAAAAAATGGCGGTTTCTATTTTATTAAAATAATTATTGGTTGCCATTTGAAAAATAAAAGTTGATAGTCGTATCTTGTAAACCTGACTTTATAAAAAATATCTACATCTGCCATCAAATAATATATGTAAAATAATAAAACTTTTATATGAGCCATATTTTTCTATTACTTGTAATAAAAAAGTTAAATTGTTTTAATTTAATCCATTTTTTATGCATTATTTATTCCTTAAATACCCCTTAATTATATGATAGTCAACTATGTCAGTAGGTAATTTGAAAAAAAAATATACGGATGACTCTACAGTTGCCGTGGCGTGTTTGATGAATTAATTTATTGTTAAAATATTATTTTACTTTAAATTTATTTATTTTAAATTGAATTTTGAATACAGAAACGACCATCCTATTATCTAATCTACCAATAATGAAAGTTTATATTCACTTTGTTTAATAACAAAAGTTTCATCTCTACGGAAAAATGTTATTCCATATTAATTAAACTTTTTACCATTAAAAGAATAACAAAATTGTTTTCCATATAGAAAGTTACACGCGTCCTAAAAATTTGTAAATATTTGTTTTTTATTCAAACAAAATTAAGTCCTTAGTGAACGTGGGCAAGTATTAAAATATCATGTTTGGTGTATAGGCGCTACATGCGGAAAATGAATATTTCATGAATATCTATTGTGATCCGTAAGTCCCAGTCGACGGAGGGATTTGTTTGTTTTACGAAACACACTGGAAGGAGGCAGTTCATTTTTGTAAAGGGTTCTAATTAAAATTATGTATTTGTAATTTAAATGTGAATTTGATATATATCTTTGTGAGATTTTCAAACGTTTCTGTTTTATAATGTTTAAACGTAATTTGTTTCTGATTGTATCTTAGCGATTTAACTTTGCGAGCTCCGACCTACATTAATTGGTTCATCTGATTTAATTTCACTCTTATACAGGGTGTTCCGCAACTCGACCGACAAACTTATACCATATATTCCGGGAGTCATTAAGATCGAAAAATGTTATATGATCTATAGGTGAATTTCTCCTTGTTTCGGACATATCGAAGGAATTAAAAAAATTTATAAAAGAAAATTTATTCATCAATGGATAGCTAATTAACACAAAATTACAGCAACTGTTCAAAATGAGAACCGCCATTTTCTAAACATGCGCAGCTACCCTTCGAGTAATAGAATGTTGCCAGTTAATTACTGCCAATTCATTCTTTAGAGAATTAGCAGCTTCAACTATACGGTCAGTTAACTCTTCGCGTGTATTGGTTTACCATTACTATACACACGAGATTTGAGGCTACTCCACAGAAAGAAATCTAAAGGCGACAAGTCAGGTGACTGAACTGACCCATGTACAGGACCACCTCGTCCTATTCACCTTTCCAGAAAATGTTGTGTGGTGAGAGACAATGCGATCTGGGTATCGCCTGAGATACTCCGCAGCTGCAGCACGTCCACTTCCATTGCAAAAACCATACCTTAAATTGATAAGAGCACAAAAATCATTCAATTGTCAAACATACGTTAAATCGTCAAGGCTAACTCAATTATCATTTTTTTTAATTCCTTCGATATCTCAGAAACAA
>OY720454.1:34450135-34495135 GCA_963082715.1 Harpalus rubripes
TATTATTATTATTATTATTATTATTATTTTTATTTTTATTATTATTATTATTATTATTATTATTATTATTATTATTATTATTGTTATTATATGTTTGATCATCTGGGGTCTGTCAGGACAAAATGACGTCCGGCAACTATTTGAAATTTAGAAAATCAGTTTGAAACGTACTGTGGCGATAGAAATTTTGAAAGAAATAATGAACAAATTATCTAAATATTTCAATTTGCCGTGGACTCACAGACCACACCCGACAGACGGAGGGTTAATAATAATAATAATTGTTCAGAACGACAGTACCTATAGAGCGAACAAACGGCAACGTCAACTAGTTAATTTCCACTATTTTCAGATATAAAATAAAAAAGGGCGATTAGTGATGATTTGGGAGGTGTAAATAAATTTGTAGACTAGAATAATACATAAATAATAACCGTACATAGGAAATACGAATACTTATAACATTACACTTTAAATATCAGAATCAATGCGCGACTAACTCTCCCGTTCCGCTTCGGATTTCGTACTCAAATTTAAGTCGGAAAGGCGTTAAGACATGTCCCATGATTGTAGCTCAGTCAAGGGGTAAAATTCGTGAATAATCCACAACTCTATTTCAATAATATCTCAAATTCAAGTCGAATTTATGTACACAGTAATGATGTGGACTGATAATTTGGAGCTTGCGATTAAAGATGCTGCTTGTGGTCTGGGTATGGTAAAGGTTAATAAGATTAATTAACCGTGGTTGAACTTGGAATGCAAAGAGCTGAAGCAAAGATGTAAAGGTAGTTTGAAAAACCTTCAGAAAAATAGAAGAACTGAGAATATTGGCATTTATTTGGTTAACAAGAAAACCTATAGAAAAAATGTTAAGAGGTCAAAATTCGAGGATTTTAAACAAATTAAGGAAAATCTAGCTAAAGTTAAGAAGAGTGTACAATTCTGGATAACAATCAGGTCTTTAAAAGCAAAAAATAATAGTAAAAATGAAATTGCTGTAGAGGATTGGGAATTAATTTACGCAGAATACTTTTCAACCGGTACGATCTCAGTAACTACTTTTTTGATTGCTTACACCCCCACTTTGATTCACCTATTACCCTTGAAGAAATTGGTAAAAGTATATCGAAATGGAAACTTAATAAAGCCCCGGGTCATAATGGTTTAAACAATGAATTTTATATTAAATTACCTGACAACTGGTTGCACTATTTAGAAAATTTATTCAATACCATAATAGACAAAGAAAAAATTACTTTTTACTTCCTTGTACAAAGTAATGGAAGTATTGTATTCGCGAAAAATTTCGGTTTTCAGATTTCAACGGAAATATCCATTTTGACCAGCCCTGAATCCATTCTGACTATAATTTCGTCGTGACGTCTGTACGTACGTATCTCGCATAACTCAAAAAAGGTAAGCCGTAGAAAGTTGAAATTTTGTATTTAGGACTTCTATAACATCTAGTTGTGTACCTCCTTTTTTGGTCATTACATAAGTTCTAGTAATGGTACTTTATTTGAAGCCTATAATAGATTTTAATGAAAAACTATATTAATATATAATCCAAAACTTTTTAAATTTGGTATGTAAGACTTTTATATCATTTGGAATAACATAGCAGATTTTGGTTAAAACAGGCTAACCGGATGTGATATATTACCTGAAGTTGTCAACAGTTTTTCTTGAATAAAATGGTTTTATTTTGATTTTAGAAATAAATGCTTCAAATAAGAGTTTTAGAGAATTACATTCTGCGTCTAGCACATCAAGTATTATTAAATTAGCCCTTTGTATAAGCGAGATATATAAATTTAAATCTTA
The DNA here is from genome assembly GCA_963082715.1 of Harpalus rubripes. Classification (NCBI taxonomy): domain Eukaryota; kingdom Metazoa; phylum Arthropoda; class Insecta; order Coleoptera; family Carabidae; genus Harpalus; species Harpalus rubripes. The sequence goes on from OY720454.1 coordinate 34,451,963, forward strand.
TATACTTTTTGGTGTCGTGTGGTGCCCACATCAGATTTTTTCTGGACTCGTATACCTTCCATATTCATAAAAAAGGTGTATTCCGTCTAATTATCGTGGTATTATCTTGATAGTTTCGATACGCAAAATATTAACACAAATACGAAATTTTAGACGTCAGAATTGGTGTGAAGAGTGTAATATTTTAGATAATAACTAATCAGATTTAAGACGAGAAAGGAGGACTATCAATAATTTTTTTCTTTAGCACTAATTTTACATTTTCGATTATGATTAAAAAAACAAAATGCATTTGCAATTTTGATAGATTTTCGTAAGGCGTTCGACAGTTTAGATCATATTATATTATGGCAAAAAATGTACGACGTAGGTATCTCCGCTAAATTCATAAGAATTTTATAATTTATATTGTTAAGCTACCATGCAAATTATACAAATAACAAAGGGTGTATTACAGGGAGAAATTCTCTCGCCACTGATCTTCGCTCTTTTTATTAACGATATATGGGAATACTTCAGCAATGCTGGTGTAAAAGGTCTGATTATTGACGGAAAAAATGAACTTATGATCTCACCGTACGCGGATGATTTGGTCGTACTGGCTTCCTCTCCAGTAGACGTCCAACATAAGCTAAAATTTTTATACGAGGACTGTATTAAGAATGTCCTAGAAGTTAATACGGAAAAAACAAAAATATTTCGCATTATAATATATTATAATATCCGGAAGGGGCCGAAATTTGGGGCCCTCAATACTTTAAGGTTGTAGAAAAAGGTCAAGTACAATTTGTTAAAAAAATACTACAATTACCTAAAAATACTCCCAACTGTTTTGTGAGGCTAGAAACTGGTGTCGTGCATATTGGAGTAAACATTTGAAAACGGGTGTTAGGTTGGTGGAAAAAAATCTTAGTAATGCCTGATAATGAAACAAATAAAAAGTTGTACAATATACATCTGTTACTTGATAAATCAGAGATAAACAAACCTGACTTAAACTGGTGCACGACAATAAAAATATTTTTAAATGAATTTGGCTTCGAGAGTATATGGGCAAACCAAACAATTACCAAATCAGAAATTAGTAATCATTTTCATATACTCCGTGAAACTTAAAAATAAGGACCTAACTCTCTATGGAACTCGTCATATAACCCGTTTTATAATTTTATTAAATCCACTCCTGAAACAGAGGAGTATCTAAATTTCAAAATTTCAGTAATAAAAACTACAATTATTGCTCAGCTAAGATTAGGAAATGAAAATAAATTTAGAATTCTGTACAAAGGAATGAAATATAAACTCATTAGCCAAGAAGTATGTTCAATTTATATCTTATATAGACCGAATACTTTATATCACTTCTTTGTAGAATGCCCCATACAGAAGGCAATAAGATTCAATTATTTAGCAAAATATAATATCGGTGCAGTAAATGAGGCAGAATTGGGTTATTTTTTCCAAAATTTGTCAGTAGAGAAAGTAAATAATATAGTCAATTATGTCATCTGTGCTTTTAAAGTCAGAAGTTTTTGCCTAAATTAATAAAATAATGAAATATGACAATTACTTATTGATACACGGATAAATATATTTGTACGTTTATGCTTATGCATAATGGAACTCGTATGAGATAATGGGATGTTGACAATTTCTTATGTGATATTACTTATTTCTTATATACATACTCGTATTTGTTATTTTACTAATTGTATATTCTATATACAGGCTGTAAAAGCTAAACGAGCTACCAGAAATAATTTCTATATTATTAAAGATACAATAAAATACTACAAGGCATTCTTATAGAAGACCAAAGGGGACATCCGAATACAAAAAAAAATATATATATATTTTTAACCAGTGGTTCTCAAGTTACAACATAAAGCTATATTTTTTAAATTGGATGATATATAAATTTTAGATCCATTTGATAGAGTATTCAACCATGTAATCATTTTATATCCTAACATAACAAAAATATTGAGAAAAATTGAATCGAAATTTAAATAAATGTGATTTTATAGCTATTTTTCATTAGCCTATGCATGAAAAATAATAACTGCTATCTATCAATTTGAATTATTTACGATAGAAAACAAATGGAACATTATTTATAAAGTTATTAACAAATAGCTGTTTCATTTTAATTTAAGTTCAATTGTTTTTCATATATAGCCCATTAAAAAATAACTATAAAAATTAAATTTATTTGAATTTCAATTGAATTTTTCTTAATATTTTTGTTATGTTAGGATATAATATGAATACATGGTAGAATTCAGATTAGAAATACTTTATCGAATGGACGTAAAAAATATATGGCATCCCATATGTCATCATCATTACCGATATCTGCGTACAAAGCAGATTGGCACACCCAGCAATGCGTAATACGCCGTGATGATATATTTATTTTATCCCACTTAAAAAATATAACTTTGTGTGGTAACTTGAGAACCACTTATTTAAAAAAATTTATTTTGTTCTGTATTCGGATGCTCCCCTTAGTCTTTTATAAGATTGTCATAGTATTTTATTGTATCTTTAATAATACAGAAATTAATTGAGGTAGCTCGTTTAGCTGTTACACCCTCTATTTGTATAAAGTGTACTACCAACTATTGTATAGAAGCCACTCCTAAAATAATTAGCTAAATAAATAATAATAATTAAAAAATAAATAAATAAATGTGCGAATAATAATAATGAAATAGTATATTATTTTTTAAATTTTTGATTACTGCGAAAATAATAAAATGCCTTATATTCACATATATATTCATGATTTTCTATATGTAAAGTGTTACTTTTTCATTAGCACGTTTATTTTAAAACGCATTTAATACTATATAAATCTAGTGATCAGTGCTTTCAGAGGGTATGTGCTGGTACGTATTCGCATGATAAAGGCAAAGTGTGTCAAAGTTTGAATTAAATATGGATGTTCATTATGAAAATGAGTGCTCATGTGTGCGGCCTTAATTCCATTTGAAATATTGTCAGAATAAAAATGAATTGGGGCGATTTTAACAGTAGGTTTAGTTAGTAATTAATGAAACATTCAGCCATCAATTACAACTGTTTATGGAACCGTAAAAGTGTATCAACAATAACAAATTAACAATGAAAACACGTGTGTGCGGAGAACAGCACAGCAAGTAGTTCACACGGAACGCGGGGAACCAAACTATATACTGCTCGAAATTCACCCCAAGATATATTGTCATGCATCATGAACTGAGCTAGCTAGCTACCCTAACTTGTTATTAAATAGACCTGTTTGTTCTGTAAACAAAGGAAGTGGTCGGTAGGTAGGGCTCCGTCGCGACGGAAGCGCCGCCAACGGACGCCGGCGTCGCCACCGTCCCTCATACATCACCCCCGACAGACGACAAGCGTCCACTGCTAGTGAAATATTACCCGTAAATTAAATTATGACTTATTACGAGCCTGCACGCATGTGTGTCAACCAAGACCTCTGACCTTGATTTGACACAAGACGATACTACTACCGAAAAGTTTTGACATACACAAGCTAAATTATATAAACGACACATAACTTTTTTACATAATGTAAGTTAAAAAGCTATTCATTTTTATAACACTTTGCATCACTCAGGATAAGTGACAAAAAAGTGGACAGTTCAGCACATTTTCTTTAAATTAAATTATTAGTTTTAGTTGGTTTGAGTTCTGAGTAGAGTGTTATTTTGTCTCTCGGGGTAAATTAAGTAGAAATATACAAAGTATACAAGTCCTAAATAGAACTATTCGAATGATTAATGTTCTTAACATCTAAGTCACACATCTACTCGATTCCAAATTCTAATTATTTTCAAACCTTCTGATATCACTATTTTCAAATACAGGATTCATTTTGAAGTAAAAGAATGTAGAAAATAACGTAAAAAATAAAGTATATATATAAGTAATTTATGATGCCGCCGCAGAAAAAAATATACGTTTATATGAAAGTAATAAGTTGAATAACATAGAATGCCAGTTGTAACCAAAACTTGAACTAAATATATGTACAGTTTTTATTAATAATTTTATTAAATTGCTTATTAACTACGCATATTTCCAATAATTATTGACCACAAAACTTATTTTAAAGATATGTATAGCTACCTACCTATATTTAAAATAGCAATAAGCTTTAAGTTAAGTATTACGAGTACTTTCGGTTGATCATTTGTAAACAAAATTTAATTTGCTGCTCCAATAAACAGAAAAGTCTATAATACAAAATTTTGGATCATATTTTAATATATTGTTCAACGAAATTCTGTTACGAGTACCGGTTTATCAATTTTAACGAATATCTAATATGTCGTTCTCATTTATATAGTCTTAAATACCAAATTTTAAAAGTTTTGGATTATATCATAATATATTTTTTAGGATAATCTCTTCAGAGCTACAAGTGAAGTATCACTTCCGGTTTATCAATTTTAACAAAAATCTAATACATTGTTTCTCTGGATACAAAAGTCTTAGATATCATATTAATATAGTTTTTGATTACAACGGGCTTCAAGTAAAGTATCTCTTCCGGTTGTCCAATAGTTCCCACATCTAACCAACTCCTTATATGCATGCAGAAAGCTTAAATACAGAAACTTTTGGAAGTGTGATACGAGTTATCGTGGAAGAAAAAATCATTACAAACGCACGCATGCACATACACACAGACACTCATGTTCGAACACACACACACACACATACACGCACACACATGCTCGAACACACACACACACACATACACTCATGCTCGAACACACACACACACATACATACACACACACCCACAAACGTACACGCACACATACACATGTACGCACGTACACACATTTTAATATAGTTTTTGATTAAAACGGGCTTCAAGTAAAGTATCTCTTCCGGTTGTCCAATAGTTCCCACATCTAACCAACTCTTTATATGAATGCAGAAAGCTTAAATACAGAAACTTTTGGAAGTGTGACACGAGTTATCGTGGAAGAAAAAATCATTACAAACGCACGCATGCACATACACACAGACACACTCATGTACGAACACACACACACACACACACACACACACGCGCACACACGTTCTCGAACACACACACACACACACATACACTCATGCTCGAACACACACACACACACACACACATACACACAAACGTACACGCACACATACACATGTACGCACGTACACACATTTTAATATAGTTTTTGATTAAAACGGGCTTCAAGTAAAGTATCTCTTCCGGTTGTCCAATAGTTCCCGCATCTAACCAACTCCATATATGAATGCAGAAAGCTTAAATACAGAAACTTTTGGAAGTGTGATACGAGTTATCGTGGAAGAAAAAATCATTACACACGCACGCATGTACATACACACAGACACACTAATGCTCGAACACACACACACATTTACACACACACACACACACACACACACACACATACACACACACATGGTCGAACACACACACATACACACTCATGTTCGAACACACACATACACTCATGCTCGAACACACATACACACTCATGCTGGAACACACACACACACTCATGCTCGAACTCACACACACACACACTCATGCTCGAACACACACACAGACACTCTCTCATGCTCGAACACACACACACAGACACTCTCTCATGCTCGAACATACACACACACACACTCATGCTCGAATACACGCACACACACACTCATGCTCGAACACACACACACACACTCATGCTCGAACACACACAAAACACACACAAAACACACACACACACACACACACAAACACACAAAAGTACATGCATACATACACACGTACGCATACGTACACGCTTGCACACATTTTAATATAGTTTTGTTTAAAACGGGTTTCAAGTAAAGTATCTCTTCCAGTTGTCCAATAGTACCCACATCTAACCAACTCCTTATGTGAATGCAAAAACATATACAGAAACTTTTGGTAGTGTGATACGAGTTATCGTGGAAGAAAAAATCATTACACACGCTCGCATGCACATACACACATCACGTAAAAATAGTATGAACGTGTGGTGGGGACTCTAATTCGTGCTTATTCACTGAAAAATCACTATCCAATTTTTAGACCGAAAACATTACTTCCTTTACCTACATTATAAAGGCAGGTAAACTTTACCGCTTAATAAATATCAATTAAGACTGTTTACATTCAATATAAATGATATTTCATAAATAAAAAAAAAAATAATGGAGGACCCCAGTAAAAATTTCATTTTCAAAGTTAGTCGACATAAAGCTTTTGCCCGAAACAATAATGATAGTTACCACTTCTTCATTAATTAATGTTGTTATTAACATTCTAAAGAAATACGACTCTTCTTTGGATGAGTCAAAATATTTCAGCTCTTGTCCTTATAGTTACATACACAACTATACTTTAAAACTTAGTTCAATTATTTTTGTTATCACGTTTGAACTAGTTTTGGAAATCTATGACACACCAAGGCTTGACTCAATGAAACTTTTTCATCTATAAATATTTTTTTTCGGCTGGGTTCGGTATTATATTTATAAAGAACGTATTATCGTTAACTAAATGTATGGTTTTATAATCTATAATACCATTATTTATGATGAAAAAAACTGCAAAATATACATACCTATACATTTAGGATGATCAATATAATTATATGTACAGCAAATATTTGTTAATAATATGTACTTGTATATCCATTCATTTTTATCATCGTATGTAAATATGTCAAATAAAATAACTCACCAAAAAAGTATCGGTTAAAATAAATATTTACCTGGAACAAAAATATAACATTAAAATAGGAATAAAGACAATATTTGATTAGCATTAATGTACTCGTACATATTTTCAACAAGTTTCAATTTATAATGAAAAAATAGTGACTACTTTTATATTAACTATTTTCTTTTAATGCTACCTTTAAAAAGGGTGTTAAAAAGTATATGTAAAATATTTAATGAAGATATAGTAGAGACCAAATAATATATTTCATTCGAAATGACCTGCCCAAAGAAACTGTTAAAGTATGTTATACTCGTTATAAGTCACGCAGTGAGAATATAAATATAAATAAAAAATTAACTAGATTACATGAAGAACTAAATAATAAACGTAATTTATTTATGCTTTTTTGTATGTTACATATGTGTGGTGTAATACAAATAAAAGTCCACACGATTAAATCTCTCATGTGTTTAAAGTAGGCCAGTTGCCAGCAAAATCTAGATCGAAAACAGTGAAAGAAAATTTCATTTATCCGCTCATGCATTTCCATCTACTCACAATGATCCCTTCCGCGTAAAAACGGCAACATTTCAGCGAAATTTTGTAGCGAAATTAGTCCTGGTGTGTGTTGAAATTAGTGCAAATAGTTGTGAACAAGTTGTTTAGCTGAGATCAGCTCACCCGGCAACAGTGCATTGTTTTGCGCATGCAACAATGCGAGTGACAAAATTGTGATTGCGCGTGAAAAGAACGCTGACAAATACAGCATCCGCGAATATTGAACAAGCCATTACACATGTAAATTTCATACCCAACACGACAGTTTAATTAATCAAAATAAAATGTTGAAAAATAGAACAAAAAATAAATAAAAGTCCGCCCCGCCGTCATTTTTGCATGACAGTCTGTGTAATTCACGTCATGTCCATGGATGATTGATTCGGGTATTGGCCAGGGCCGGATCGAAATCGAAACACTGGAGACCCCTATCACCCGACGGACATAGGGTATTTGTTTCAAATATACGCTCCAATAAACTTTATTAATATGCCTATAAATATGTCAATAACTTATTCAAAACCCTATAGAATAGATGATGTATGTAGATATAAACTACAGAATAGAGAATCCTCTGTTAGCGTCTAATGGCCCTTTGCACCGCTTCTACTTGAGTAACTGTATCTAAATTTTAATTATTTTTTTTGCACCATATTCTATGTTCAAATTATTGTTAAGGTATTTAGATTTCTAGGCCTTAAGGTGCAGTTAATCTATAAGAATGGATGTGGCGTAGCAATCGATGGTAGGGGTGCGGTGGACATGGCCCCACTAGGGATTCACCAAGCCAAGCAACTTGGCTTGAAACAAAAAAAGCTTGGCTTGGCTTGAAAAGTCAAGCTTTTTTTAATGTTAGGCTTGGCTTGGGCTTGATGGATACAAAGCTTGGCTTGAAATCTTCAAGCTTTAAAAATTTTGGGCTTGGCTTGATTTTCAAGCTTTGTCAAGCTTTTTCAAACTTTTTGAAGCTTTTTCAAGCCTTTCAAGCTTTATAACGCTCATGCGCGAATTCATTTTCGCACGCACATATAATGGTTTTTATTTTATTTCTTTTAGTTTCAAAGTGGGTATATAATATATGGGCCTTGAAAATTTAAATTAAACTAGTAAGTAGTAGGGCTGTTCGGTATCAAGATTTGAATGTCAATATTCGATGTGAATTAAATTAAATATATCGATGTAAACCGATAAACCCGATATATTGATGTATTTGGTATATCGATGTATCAATATATCGGGTGTACCAAAATATTATCGTTGTATTATTGTATTGTTGTAACTATGAATAAATCACGTTTTGTTTTACATAAATTGAATTTATAACTATACGTAAAGATAAAATAAAACGGTAAAATATAAAAATATTGAAATGTACCCGTTATTTATCTGTTTTATTTTTGAGAGTAAACAATCGACATTAATTTATTATTAAAAAATTATCTTGCAATTTTTATGTTATTTTTATAATTTTTATTGACTGCATTCATTCAAGTAGGTTTATGCATTAGTTTCACTTGACTTTATTGTATTTTATTTTAATAACTGAAATTAAAATGATCTTTGTGCATAATGCCATTATCACTCGAAATGACTTCTCCAACAAACTGTTAAAGTTTGTTATAATATAAGTTCATATTTACGCTGTACAAATAAAAAAAAACGACTTCAAACGCTCAAGAAGTATTCAAATAAAGACATAATTTTGGAATGTCCAATGGGATGAAATTGACCTGTTATTATGTTATCTCTTTTGTATTTTAAATACCCACAGCTGGAAATCGTAAAACCCTATAGACTTGTATTTCCTCGAAATTTTGTTTGTTCATGAGATAAATACTTGTATCTTTCTATTTTTAACGCTATAAAATTCTACGGAATCATGTTAGAAAAGTACATTATTTTCAGTTGTCAAACAGCACTTTAGTAAATATACTCAACGATACGGACATGTCATCTTATTGAAATTTGCGAATAAAAGCAGATTGGCACCTTCAAAACTAGTGATTATACAGATATTTATTTATTATTATTTCATTTATATAAAGAATGAAAACTTGAATCAAGGAAATAAAAGAGAATACACTCTTTGTCGAATTTCATTTTTATTGTATATTATACCTGCTTCAAATAGGGTCGTTTTATTAGGGGGAGATTGGGGACTGAGCCAGTGACCGGTTGTGCTAAAAATAGTATTGAAATAGTTGAAAATATACATAAACAAAAACTTTCTCGTCTCTATAGTTCGGAAATACTTAAATAATAAAACTTGTAAGTCCATTGCTGACAAAGAAAAAAAAAACATTTCACAAAATGCAACTATGATATTTATCATCATCATCATACATAGTCTGTCACTTAATTTACCTTGTGATGTTGAGTATATTATTATTTCTTATAAATGCACCAAAATTATTTATGTAGCAGTGCTATAATTAAAAAAAATATTTATTGAAGCTTGATGCTGCTCATACTCTATCCGTTTTAACTATAGAGTGGTGTGAAGATAGGTGCAGTTTGATTTTGGTTTTTGATTGGTTAATATCACGATATTATCCAATGAAACAACAAGATCAAACTGCAACTATCTTCACACCACTCTATAGTTAAAACGGATAGAGCATAGTATTAAAAATCAAGATACTTAAATTTTTAATGAATATTAATTAAGTTGTTAAGTAATGTTCTATACCTATGTAATGATTATATCATTTTTCATCATATATTTTAGATTAATGTAAACGATAAAACAGTACAATTAAAATATCATTGTGTATTTAAAAAAAATTCAATAACAATAAATTCATTTATACTTTTTTGTGTGCGCAAATTAAAGTGTGCGATTAGTTGGTTCATGTTCAGATTGAGAAAATAGTCTGTGGATAAGGATAATGAAGGACATACTTTCCTATTTACAAATTTTTGAAGCCAACTAATCTGTAAGAACCCTAGTTCTATAAATAAATAAAAGTACGTTAGCACCATAAAATTACGGGTTTGTTGACCTCGTCAACAATTCCCATGAAAAGCTTGAAAAAGCTTGTTTTCAATCAAGCTACTTGACAGTCGAAGGCTTGGCTTGGCTTGAAAATTCAAGCTTTTTTAAAAGTTAGGCTTGGCTTGGCTCGGGCTTGATGAAATAGAAGTTTGGCCTGGCTTGAAAAATCAAGCTTTTTTGAACGGTAGGCTTGGCTTGATTTTTCAAGCTTTTTCAAGCCAAGCCAAGCTTTCAAGCTTCAAGCCAAGCCCGTGAATCTCTAGGCCCCACGAACCAAGGGAGCCCATAGGGTAAAAACTTTTTTAAAATTATTGCCTCTTACATATTGACAGCACGAAGGTCACAATATTATGAATATTAATTTAAGTTACTCGTTTTGTGTGTTCGATGAGAATTTCATTAGTTCAGTGTCATGCGGTTAATTTCGGTATAGTGCATTACAATGTATACTAGTGCAACATATTGAAAAAACAGATAAATATAGTTCATTGTGATATGTGACGTTTCATATTTTGGGAGATTTTGTATATTCATGTTCAACTTCATTTTCTTCGCAAATATATATGGAGCTATTATCCATTGTGTTTATAAAGTTATAAAACTTTGTTGAGTGACCGCTAATTTCTTAACCTCAGTTCTGCATGTTTATTCCAAAACAACTGATATTCCATCCCCACTCTTGACCTACACTTTTATACTCTTGCTTATTAGCAAGGGTAGGAAAGTGCGGTCACTGCGGTCTAGTGCAGCTGATTGATCACGTCACGTTGCACTAAACTGACCCGCTGTCAAAAAACGCGTCAAAGGGGAAAGGTTTACACCAGCTTACCCTTGTGCTTGTCATCGAACAGAGCTATAATTGTCCTTAGAAACAATACAATGGAGCGCGAGCAGTCACAGGACTTTGTTGGCCTTGATAAACAGAGACGGGGTCCCGTGTCAGAATGACACCTACTAAATATGTCAAATGTCATCATTTTTTATTCGAAATTTCATGATTTTCCAATTCCATGTGGTTTAATTTCCTCGAAAAGTAAATTACACATTCCTGGTGACAAATTAACCATGTGAACTAAGAAATCTTGAAATTATGGCCCTTGTCAGAATAATATCTATACTGTATCGGATTAAAGAATGCACGGTAACTTGGTATAGGGACCACATTTCATGTCTTGTGATTGGTGCAAACGCGACACAGTCATAAACGGTGTCAATATTACGTAAGTGTTACAACTTTTTGTTGCATTTGTGTGCAATAATTGAGGCTAGCTAAATTGTAAATAACTAATAATAACTTTAAAAGTTAATATAAATAGCAAACACACATCACCTGTCAATTTGTCAAAATTATTTTATTATTTATACTAGAACTCCTAATTATCTCTTTGACAAGTTAATACCCAGAGAATACAATTACACTCTCCGTATTAAGAATTTGTATATTGTTCCTTTCTTTCGAAAGTCAAAATCTAGAGCTTCATTTTCCTATCTCGCGCCTTCTTTGTATAACAATATTCCAGAATCCCTGAAGTCTCTATCGTTAACCGCTTTCAAACTCAGAGTGAAAAATTTATATTAACTATTGTAATGTAGTAATATTTTTTAATATATTTTTGTCAAATTGTCTCGCGTTTGATGATTTTTATATACAGGCTGATTCATCGGTCTGTCCTCTCTTTATAACTCTTTTATATTAAGTCAGATAGAAAAACTCTTCAAATATAATTTATATGATATACTATTATCTATCTACGTACCATATTCATTTGTATACAGGCTACTCCCTTTAAGCGCAACAATATGTAACTTTATATTTCTTAATGGAACACCCTATATTTATTTACTTATTTCGATAGTAAATTCGAATCCTTTTAAAAAAGTATTAAGTAATAAGGGGTCTAAAATTATAAATTAAGAAGTTATTTACCTTTATTCGTTGAATGATATGTTTCTATCATGTTATTATTTACAAAGTAAACTATGGATAACTTGATCAATTGTTTCAAATTTAAACAAACAAGTCCAAATACTCTTAGTTTATCATTGTTGATGTTGATGTGAAAATGTATAATACAAATTTTAGTAAAGATGAGATGGTTAATATAATATTTATAATAGAAAAATCTATTGCAGTTGAAGTTTTCGAGCATTTATTATAATTTTGCATTATTTAGCCTGTCACTAAATTTTAATAGCTTCTTTGGAATTAGTGTAATTTTTAAAATAAGTATTAATAAAAAAGGACCAAAATTTTGTATTATATTATGGTTTGTTCCACTCTGAACTACTATTTTTTATGAACGTAAATAACTTCTTAATTTATAATTTTAGACCCCTTATTACTTAATACTTTTTTAAAGGGAATCTAATTTAATATCAAAATAAGTAAATAAATATAGGGTGTTCGATAAAGAAATATAAAGTTACATATTGTTGCGCTTAAACGGAGCATCCTGTATACAAATGCATATGGTACGTAGATAGACAATAATATATCATATAAATTATATTTGAAGAGTTTTTCTATCTGACTTAAAATAAAATAGTTATAAAGAGAGGACAGACCGATGAATCACCCTGTATATTATTGTCATATATTTTTGTACTGTACCGGGTTAGGTGGAAGAACAGCCTTGGGCTGAACCTCGCCTTTTACTTACATGGTAATAAAGATTATTATTATTATTATTATTATTATTATTATTATTATTATTATTATTATTATTATTATTATTCTTATTATTATTATTATTATTATTATTATTATTTATGCAATTTAGCATGTCTGATCAGTATGCTTCTCAAATGGATGATGTTTCACCTCCAAATAATTTGTTTGAATGGTTCAATTATTGTAATATTATTATTTCATCGAAATAAAACTTCGTATTTAATCTTAAAATGTTACTGCGTAAACAGTTCTCGTCAAGCTTACATTTTACACAAAAAAAATGCATTACAATTAATTTGACATTTCAGTTTTTGAAAAATATTGTTAATTCAATGAACGCTTAAAATTTAAGTTGCGTTATTGTAACTGGTAATAACAAAATTTAATTTAAAGTGAAACTAATCTTTACGTAAATCTTGGCGAAGTAGAACTTCAGATTACATTGGCGCAAACAGCCACAAGGGCGTACAAATGTTATAAATGCTAAAATATGTATCAAACATTTTGCAAGGTCTACTAGTCTCCCTTTTAATTACCATTTAGTGGTTGCCTACTTACTTCGTACTCAATACTTAACAAAAATAACAATTCACCGGCTAAAAATATATCACATTTAAGTATTTTCAGCATAACTGTTCTTTGATTACTACAGTGCATTAATTAAAACAAATACAATTTTAGTGTCTTTGTTTTATGCTTCACTATTAAATTCGAAGTAATTTGTGACAAAATAAGACTTGGTAACTTTTTGTTCCATATTGTCACTTCCGTTTTCCAGGAATTTTTAACAAAATTGTCATTTTGAATAAAACTGTTATATCCAGAAATATGGATAGAAAACATAATATATTCGTGCATTATTGATTGCCCTAGAGCTTATTTTCTCAATTATTGTAATTGATTTGTAATGTTAGTAGCAGATTCTTAAGTACAAGAAACCCTAATGTAATGAGGATAATAATACGTAGAGTACCGTCCGAAAATATTAGTATACTTGATGATTTCTAAAAATCAATGTATTTAAATTGGTTCGTTCATATATGTAATTCATAATGAAACTTACAAAATACACAATAAAAATAAACAATTAACTTATTTTTTGACACTTGTTTAAGTTATTAAAATGAGTATTACTCGAAAAAAATATTGTTTTGTGTGCATAGGGAATAGTTTTGACCTCTCTGATTGGCTGAAATTGGAGACGAGAGACAATTTTACCCAATGTAATTTCGGCTACTTCAAGTTTGCGCTGTTGCCAGCTCCATCTACTGAAGAGCTTAAATGACAGAGTATAGATTTAAAAATGTCATTTTATGATACCAGTGTTAAAACTGACAAATCATTGTTATTTCTAACACCAGTGTGAAAAGTGAGTTACCCTTTATGACGAATGGAAAAACAAATCGACATTTATGACATATCTCAAGAATTTATTAGAAATACAAATTTAAATGAAAAAATAATATTTATAGAGAAAATAATCATGTACGTGTTAAAAGTGATTTTATTTTGTTCAAAGAAAATGTCACTTTCAAAAACTATATCATAAATAACTATTTTCTTACTAGTGTATGTGTGTAAGTAATTAAACGTAACCAAAAGTGTAAAATTTGATTTATATGAAATATCCTATCATAATGGAAGAGGTATCTTTATTTTTGAAAATCTGTCCCAAATTTACACCAGGAGTAATTTTGATAGAAAACACAGGTTTATAATTAAAAATTGTAAATTTTCTATTAATTCATAAAGTATATATATCCATATTTTTTTGTGTTATATGTTATGTTACGTTATGTAAATTCTGAAGCAGTGACACGTTGTGGTTCCATTTGTTTCTCAACAATTACTCGTGGATTTTCTGAACCCCAAATGTGAGAATTTTATCGATTAACTAAGCCATCAAGATGAAAATGAGCCCCATCGCTGAAGATGATTTTATTCGAAAAACCTTAATTATTTTTAAAATATTACTCAACAATGAAAACGCGTTGTTCTTTCGTGTAGCGTTCCATTTTTAATAACCCTGAACAGTCAGCTGTCATGCTGCCTTTTTTTCTTGGCAACACTTTACCGCACAAACGGTGCAAAATTATAATATTCCTTATTATTATATATATTATATTAATAGAACTCTATGAAAACAAATCAAAATAAAATCACGACTTTTTAGATCTAGTGAATAATGAAATTATGTGTAAATATTGAATGACAGAAGTCCACTAAAACACAAGGTAATTTGTATTTTACGTTTTTTACATATTTAAAAAAATAAACAAATATCAACGTAAATATGCAATTTATACAAATACAAAACTGTGTTGAAACGTATCACATAAATCTGATCAAAATAAATCCTGATAATTTACAAATATTTAGTTACACACAAAAACTATTGTGAAATGTTGTAACCTATATGGATTTATAATTTATGCTTTTTCTGTCAGTTATGTTATCAAACTTGCGGATACAATGTAATATAAATATCACATGTCAAAGTGTAAATTAATTGTTTAGCTTTTACTTCGAATTTTTTAAATGCATTGTATTGTAAATATGAAACTTTATTAATTCCAAGTAAATATACATAAAGAAAATGTCACATGCATGGAACATATTGATTATGGAGTCTTTTAAATAAAAACTAGTACCGTGTTTACCTATCACGAATAATGGATGATAATTCCTTTCTAACGCACGTGTATAATTTTACCACTAATTTATTCCACCTTATTGTCTTTCACAATGTTCCTATGAACTTATTTTTTATTTTTCTGTAATTTTCAAAATAATAACATTTACAAAATGAAAATGATAAAAGTTGGGAAATGACGATAAGAAATAACTTCCTGATCACAAGTATAACGGTTTATTAACACGATACAGAATAGTACAAAAGGTACACTTTATGCAGCTTGTTCTTACATTAACATATTTTATATTGACTCTCATGTTGAACAGGTCGTCATGGTGATACTGCTGACTTTTAAATCATGGAAATAATAAAGTGCGTGTTAATATTATAAGTATATAGAGTTAAACAAGATCAATAGATTCAATAAAAGGCGATCGCAGAATATAAATAGACGGGAGACCGACTAAAAAACGACGTAAATTATTTGTCAGGCACCACAGTCCTGTAAAACTTTTACTCCAATGCGTTTTTAATCTACAGCCATCCCATCTCGTACATTGATTTTTGATACCTAATTTAGCTGTTCGCTCATTTAAGATTTATTTTGTCCTTGACCACTACGCGGATCAACTTCCAAGCTGGTACGGCCACGCTTAAATTTGGCTGCCCAATTTTTGACGACAATATGAAGGTGTACAAGATGAATTTTTCAATTAATTAAAAAAAAGTCTTTTCTACAAAAATAACTAAATTACTGCACGGTGCTGGACGTTATACATATTGAGAACAATCACAAGTACCATATAGAATAAATTTCACAAAAAAAAAAAACAATATGACAGAGAAACGCCAAATTGTTAGGTTACGTTCGACCTACATAGATTTCGCTTCATGATCGTTATTCAATTATTCAACGTAACGAAAATTTTAAAATAATATTTTCTGGGATGCTCTACAGATTACGCTATGGAATCCACTTGAAGCCATTGAATTTTTCACCTGTCTTAATGGTAGGTAGTATTAAATAAATTTAATCGTTTACAGTTCTTAGGTCCGGGTGCTAGAAACACAACGATATTTATGTGTTATTTAACTGCCTGGTACCTCCTAACATACGGTACCTTTTCACTGTGTGCTACAAACAATGTTGGCTGTTGCTTCGTAACAGCCCGGTATCGGTTAGTAATGGCATAAACCAATGAAATATGATGTGTTCTTCCACAATTCACTAGATGGCAACACTGTCTAAATGTCAAATATGTCCAAAAATATACATTTTGAGGTTACATTCAAGCAAAAAAAAATGTATTTTTCGCTGTTCTCCGCTAATAAATATAAAATCATACTTGTTATTTTGAAGTATAAGAAAAAACTAAAGAAAGGATTTTCACGTCTTTCCAGAAAAAAATTTAATAAACATAATTTTAAGATTATAAATTGGCTGTTTCAGGTAAAATTATTTTTTATTCGGTTCACAGTTCTTCGAACGATCCGCAAATCATCGGCCACCATTATTTGAAAAATCCTTAAATAAAACGCACGAAACAAAAAATGAATGCACAAATATAATAATTGATCTGAATCGTAAACAACATAAGCAACATTTTTGTAATTGTGCTAATGTTTACTTTTCAGTTACCTACTAGTTATAAGTTATCCTCTTGTTCTTTAACTACATTTCTGGCAATTTTTCTTCGAAATCTTTCTACCTTTCTTAAAATCCATTTCATATATCAAGGTTATTTTGTTTTCTGAAATTTCTAGATAGAAATACGCGAATTATATTATTATTATTATTATTATTATTATTATTATTATTATTATTATTATTATTATTATTATTATTATTATTATTATTGTTTCATGATTTTAAGAAGATATTTTGAACATCAAAATTACATACGAGCAAAATATTGCCAATATGACAGGTTGGCAGTACGTAGCAGTCAGGTAACACAGCTTTCATGATGCATTTTAGAGCAACATACTTTCTAGCACGTCAAATCGTCTGGTACTTGTCTGTTACATGTAACTGTGTGATATCTGACGTTCTAGCACTCGGGCCTTAATGTAATAAACACCGTTTATAACATACTTACATCTTTTTTCTTTTATAAATTAATTAAACCAGAAAAACTACCCCCGGATCAGAATTTAGATTGAAAGGCATACTTGATTGATATTTAAATCTTTGAGGCACATTAGCTCGGTATCTAGATTCCTCAACTCCTGCTTTATAGCTATACAATGGAGATTGCGCCTTAAATGTATCTATAGATTTGTTTGCGTTTACGAATTTACGCGGTTTTTTTGCGAGGCGCGCATGGAGCACTCATTGTTGGCGTGATGAATGAGTGTGACGTTCTGTGTAGCATTGTGTGCCTTCTATGAAACAAAGCGACATGCTCAAATACATTAATCACGAGCTTAAAAGCACTGAACATTGTCAGCGGCTCTAGATATCCTAGCGAATTTTATGAATGTGGATAGTGGGTTAAATGTATATTATTCGCTAATTAATAGTCATAAACACTGACAAATACCTGGATTAAATAAATCAAACTACAAAGACATTTACTCCATAATATAGCACCAGATTTATAACCATGTTTTTCTATGTAAATAAATTATTATATATGCGAACAATGACCAAACATGAACTAAAAGCAAAGTGTAAATAATAAAAGATTTATTGGATGCAAGATAAATTGAAAAACGTTTTTAAATATTTGTAGTAAATTACTTTACTGTCATGTAAATTTCAGCAATTTTCTTGGGGAGGGGGGTTCATGGTGAATGTTCTGGTACACTAGCAGTCACCTGTCGTCGGAGGGACTATAAATTGCAAAAACGCAACTTTTTATGATAAATTCGTTCGTTCGAATGATTAATTATATTATTTACACTACATAAAGTGAATACAACAATTTTCTAATTGGCATGAGAACAGTACAAGAAACACTTCAGATACAGAAAATTGTATTGGAATGTACCATGTTTATAGTTAGCTAAAAAAAGAAAAAACAGAGTGCGAAAATAATGTTAACAAAACATAATATAATTAAGAACTACTCTAATAATTGCTTCTTACATTGCACACATATATCTGGTCATGCATTCTCCACGCCACTCACGCCAGCAATTAGTGTTCGTGATATGAAGCCTGATAGACGCCAGCACAGTACGGAATATGTCATCACTATATATATATATATATATATATATATATACATATATGTATATATAAAAGCTACTAGAGGGTACAAAAATAAAACACTTTTCGTAACAATCTTTATCTGTGAAACGTATTTTCTTTGGAAAACCAGCCACGGTATACGTACGAGCCCAAACTCAGAATAATTGGGCCAGCACAATATTTCACCGTAATGACATTCCATTTTATAACAAAAAAAAAAACAACTCAATAAATATATTATTCTTACAAAATAGCTATTTGTGTATTAAGAGATGTCCATTTGCGCTCGAAACACAAAATATTTTTTCTTCTGTGTGACGACCACAATGGGGTCCTCCATCATAACAAAAATTTATTTGTTTCAAGTATATTAAACTAATGCCGTGAAAAAGTGGATGTGACAGTACAACTGTTCACACAATTTATTTTATATTTAATTTATCGTTATTTTCCATCCTTCTCGAGCTATTGCTTCAATCTAATCTAAACATTTCTCGCTTTTGTAAATGAATGCTGTTTTACTTTAACAGCAGTGCGGCATTTTGTTTGGTTATGTAATATACCGACAGAGCAGTTATATATCAGAATGATGTGTGAAGGTGGTAAATGTATAACTACAGTGCCATTAGTTCCTGACTAAACGTTTGCATTAAGAATGTAGACAAGTGATATTTCTCAACATTGTATATTTAGAAATTTAGGCAGCGAGCGGTTTTTCTACTTCGTCGCGCATGAGCGGCAAAGTGACATTTTGCGTTGACAAAAGCGAACGCAAATGGCTAGTTTGTATATGGACTGTAGAAAAATTATATTATTACCGTAAAATATACGATTTCAGCTTAATTTAAGAACAAAAATAAAATAGCTGCGATAACAATTAGGTTTTAAACTAAATTAAATTAACTATAACATACGAATCAGTATAGTTGAGTCACTAATTTAATAATGCGATGCGCCTCCTTTATTGACTTAAATGGCTTTAATTCTGTTAGGCATTGTTTCAACTAACTTTGCACACTCACAAGGTTTAATATTATCCCATATTTGTTCGTTTTTACATTAAAATGGCTTGTGGTAAACCATCAAATGAATATTTAAGACAATCTTTAATTAACGCCCATATGAACGGCATTTCGGCACAAAAAAATTCGATTTTACGTTTGTTCTGCGATCAACAGTGCAAGATATTATTAATTTGTTTAAAGAAAATAGAAATGTTATGGAAAGGAAAAAACGCCGCCCACCGTCAATTTCTAATGCTCATCATCGAGCTTTAAGGAAAATTGTAAAACAAAATCGCGGATCAATTACTCAAGGTATTATCGTACAATGGCAGGAAATGATCGGAAAACAAATTTTAATATCTACCACTACAAGAAAAATTAAACAAATAGGATACAAATTTTATAAGGATTTTTTTGCAATATCTCTGTTCAAAAGGATTATTAGTATTTTGTATGTTCCACTAGGCCAAAGAAAATCCTTTGTTTACAAAATTGCAACAAGTTGATAACGTAATATGTTGAAATGGGCTAAGGATCAGAAAAATTGGACTCAAGAACAATCTCCTAGCGTCATTTGGATTGATGAGTCCACATTTTAAGTTTGCCTGGGAGATTGTAGAAAACGCGTATTGCGTACTTTTTCGGAAGCATACCATACAAACTGTTTGGTTAAAAAAGTGAAATATCCTGCAAGCGTTATGGTTTGGGGTTGTATGCCTGAAACGGGAGTGGACAAGCTACATTTTATAAATAACACTGTTAACGCTGATAAATAATTAAAGATATACTTAAAGATATTTTTTTACCATCAATTCCTTTATACCAGGCGGTCATGGGAGCTTCGTTTTCAAGTAGGACGTGCCCCATGTCATACTGTTAGTGATACTTATCTTCACGCCGTGTCCAATACGATCGAAGCCATAGCTTTTCAAGTTATGATTAACATACTATTCTGAAATACATTTTACTATACACATCTGTTTGTGAATTTTTGTACGAAGCTAGTTAAATTGAATGTATGTATGTATTTGTGTGCATACCTCGTTCCGTCGTACCCGATCGCGAACAACATTTGTATTGTGTTATTATTTCATTCTTACTATTATTATATTCTTTATTTCTTTTATATTTACAGTACTTTAATAACATAAATCTAAAAATAATAACAATATAGTCTGAGTAATACAAGTACGCTCTCTCGTTGAACGAAGTATACCTACAGATTTTACGTAACTTTGAAAAAAATATATGAAACCAAAACGTCGGTTTTATAAGAATAAATGTAGTTGGATTAAGATTTCAAGTAATTGTTAACAAAATAAAATAAAGCAGAATATATGAGATTATTTTTATAGCATTTACAATGATTTATTAAATTTATTATTTAATAATAACAATAATAATAAAATATTAAATAAACTCATACAAATTGATCTTGGATATAAATCCATTCATATTACCTTTGTTCGTCATTTATGTCACAAATATTAGATTTAAACATGAATAATAATGATTTATATTACATCAAACATATTAAATATCCCTATTGAGTAACGTCACAATACATTATTAAATATTATACATCCATCGATATTTCATATTTCACCATTAGATACACATACTCGTATAACAAAAAATATCTACCTGTAGCTATAATTCACTTTTCATCAGAGCGAATAACCCAGAAATAATAACGGTTAATTGTTAACCAAAATCACGGTTTACTAACAAGTTTACCTTTTATTAAATTGGCTTTAAATTATTTAGATTAACCTGTCAAATTAAATGTTCTTCTTGCAGTCTATCTGCATTCTTCCACGATTCTAACATGCTTACGGCATGTATCCTTTATCCAAAATATTAAATTGTTAATAACAATATTATTACAAATTAGTGTTTAGTTTTATTATTATAATGAGAAGCTATAGTGGTTAGTTTCCATATATTATAACCTATATATTGAAATTCGAATATGGTAACATTCCATATTGTAACAGTTGCTAGTAAAATCAACAGTCACCAATAAACACTAGTAAAAGCAAAACTAAAGGTTCATTCAGACAGGGGCGTAAACTAAGTGGGTGCACGGACGCACATGCACCCACAGAAAGTAAAAATGTGGGTGCGCAGCACCCACAATAATTTCGGTGTAACATTTTAATTATATTTCATACATTGTAAAAATGAGTTGTCAATCTTTTTAAGTTGTTTAGGAGTAAAGCTGACATTATTTAATCGTGTCATGATAATGGCAGTAAAATACTACTATTAAGCCGAACAAACGGATATGTTAATAATGGACCTTTCCAATTTAAAGTGATAGAAGATATGCACAATGGCATAGTAAGAACAACTGAGATGTATGACGTTTGATTCTAAAACATTTAGACGTAACATGTGAGAATATCTCGGATAACTTTAAAAAATCTTATCGAAATAAGTTACAAAAGCTTTTATTGAAGGTTAAATGTCTAACGATGCAAATTTTCACTGAGAATACAGGTATTTTAATGACTGCAATATTTTTGACGTTTCGTTTGACAGCCCAACTGGCAGTTGTTCGCGCCATTTTCTTACTACTTGCAGCGATAGAAAGAGATAGCCGTTAAATTGGAAAGGTCCATTATAAGATATTGCGAAGAAAATTATTGGCAACCTATAAACAAATGTTACTGTCATAAAAAAATTAGTTTTGACATTTGGATAGATTGCTAGGATTGCTAGACGAAATTTATTTTAAAAATTGCACTGTGCGCTGTCACTCATATTTTTTTTCTGACTAAAACGTTACAGATATCACAACTTATGCAGAGACAGAAAAGTTTACCATTGAATGTATATTGTCGTGACAACTAAGTTTCATTCAAACCGAACAAAGCGTTCTGTCATTATAAGCAATTTTTTTACTAAACGGTACACTTTCGGCTTTTCGGATATTGGTAAATTAGGTTAAATGATGTTATTTTGGGCCCAGGAATCTGTGTTTAAGCCATGTCTACGTGTTTTAGAGATACCTGTAATATTAGGAATATTATTGTTTTATTTTTTTGTAATAGATATTAATTTAATTTATATTAAATGTATACATAATTTAATATATGCATAATATGTTATTTTTATTGTATTATTTGCATTTTTAAAAACATATCGGTACCCATATTTCAAATAAAAATAGTGCACCCACAGCCAAAATAAAAAGTTTACGCCTCTGCATTCAGACTTCCGAAATCACAAGCTTGAAACTAGAAATTCAATCTTGTGTAGTCGTTCGACCAATAGAAATGCGTGTGCAGTGGTTTCGTGCAACGAATCTGTTTCAAACGAAAAGTATGCAAACGCTAAACATTCCAATCTTGTGCAACGCTTTGGTCACTGATTGCACCAATCACAACACAGTTGTAGTCTTGATGACAGTTCCGCAAATAACCTTAGTTTCCGAGTCGGAAATAAAATGAATAATGAATTTGTTGCGGTTATAATGAGGCACAGAATATTGAGTGCTGCATATCTATGGAGCAAACATTTGTTAAATCTACAACGTAGAAAAAAAAATAGTGAACTTGGGCAAGTTCATGGCAGCAATATATTGTACAAATTTATTTATTATGCATATATAATGTATGTGTATTAAAAAACAGAACAAAACTTATGTAATACATATTTGTACAAAAAACAACTTATAATACATACATATTTGTACAATAAAATGTTAATTTTATTCATCCCGTTCCTTACTTATTAAATTAATTATATTCAATTCTAATTTGGTCCTTCTGTTTCACGAAAAATCACGCATAACAAGTACTGACAAGCGTCATTTAAAAATTTGATGTATATTTGACAGTTTATATGTAGAATTCTAAAAATCCTCAATAGAACGCGCTACACTCGATATCGAAAATTGTAAAGTTGTGATTTTGGTACTGTGAACGCGTTGCGCAAAGGCATTGCACAGGATTGAATTTTTAGTTTCAAGCTTGTGATTTCACGAGTCTGAATACGCCTTAAAAGCGTTACAGATTAGGTTAAGTTAGGTTAGATCGGTAAAACCAATGTTAAATCTATTCGCATAACTTTATTTTCTATTATAAGTAACACATTATCAGTCCTGTGACTGCTGGCAATATCTAGTCAAATTTTATTTAATTTTCTTCACTCCACTTTTACGGAATAAAAATAGATAAATCAGTGAATGCTTACCTTAATGTCACTGTTTACTATTTCCAGATTTAATTGTAACATATACATTATGTACGTTTATTTGTTTTTAGTCGCAGTAGATGCTAATAATAGCACTAGCCAACAAGAAAAAAATTATTTTGCAGCAGCTATGCCAATGTGTGGATCTTATATGACTTTTTACGTTGAATTTGGATCTGAAACCTGTTTTTTTCTATCATGCATGGATTTTGTGCTGTACTTAAAAGTTATCGCTACTTTTTTACGATTTTAGCTTATTTCAGTATGCAATAGACGCCACAATAATGAAACTTACGCTAAATTTATATCTGAAACCCGTTTTTTTCTATCATGCATGGATTTTGTGCCATATTTAAAAGTTATCGCTACTTTTTTACGATTTTAGCTTATTTCAGTATGCAATGGACGCCACAATAATGAAACTGGATCAAATATCATTCTTATAGTATTTACAGCGATGAATTCAGATTAGCTTCTTTAAAAAATATAGGAATATATATATATATATATATATATATATATATATATATATATATATATATATATATATATATATATATAATATTTATTGTTTTCAATAATTTTACGATTATTGCTTCTCTTATGAATATTTTATCGTCCCAAGATAGTTGGAGGTGAATTTTTAATGGGCAAAGTTTTGCTTGCGGAATGGGTAAGTTTGTTGCTTGCATAATCGATTATATTTGTAAGCAGTAATCTCCCCGTCCATATCTCGTACCTATGTGTCTCTTCGAACATATCTCTATCGGGCTGTTTAAACCGGAACTCTAGTGTATTGTTGTGTTGGCGTCTTTCTCTTCTTCCTGATTCATTTTATCAGCAAGGTTAGGCAACTTTTCTTTTAAAAGAAAAGCTATAAAACTTCGTCCTGTGAAAAGCGTTCTTTTAAACTGCAGCTTTTGTAAAGGTAAAAAGTTCTCACCAAAGGCAACTTCTTTTTAGCTAAGTGCTTCGTATTTCATACTAAATTTTCTCTTTATCAAAAATGAAAAATAATGAGATTGATATTATAACTTTATACCGAAATATAATATTTATATACCGTAGTAAATTTGTATAAACAATTTCTCAACAAGAAAATTTATTCCAGCGGTTTGTCAAAGAGTAAAGTAATAACAGAGCGTAGGATTTTTCATTTAAGCAAGAAAGTGTCCTTGGCGAGAGAAATTATTTTCCAACGTTTTTTACCTTTCATATTTATTTATTTTCATAATTTTACGCATATATATATATATATATATATATATATATATATATATATATATATATATATATATTCCTATATTTTTTAAAGAAGCTAATCTGAATTCATCGCTTTAAATACTATAAGAATGATATTTGATCCAGTTTCATTATTGTGGCGTCCATTGCATACTGAAATAAGCTAAAATCGTAAAAAAGTAGCGATAACTACATAAATACATATATATATATATATATATATATATATATATATATATATATATATATATATATATATATATATATATATATATATATATATATATATATATATGTATATATAATGTAAATAACAATTTAAGTAAATGTGTTTTTCTATATTATATATGAAATAAATTATTTTAATTTTATTTATTATTTTCAGAATATGCTACAGGAAAAATTTTCCACGCACTATAAATTTATAATAGATGGCTGCATCAACCATAGTAAATAATTTAAAAAATGGTCATTTATATTAAAACTAGACCACAGACCTGTATGGTAGAGGCTAAGATCATCAAAATTTGAAAAGAGTTATTTGTTTTTAAACTATTCGAGTTATTAATGTCATTATCATCTACGTCACGGTACATATCTAACAATATCTTACTATTTTAAACCTTCTGCAATTGCATTTTTGGAATCCGGAATCCATTTTTAAGTCAGTAAATGAATGCAAGAAATAAAATAACGAAAGTAAACTATTTTAATACCTACTTATTTTAATTTGTATTGCCATAAAAACACCTACGTGTGTATTACTGTTAAAGATATGTTGAATGACATAGACTTTCAGTCACAATCAAAACTTGCAGTATAATATATGTAGTTTTTATTAATTATTTCATTAAATTACTTATTCTTATTATCTACGCATATTACCAATGAATGACCACGAAATTTACTTTAAACGTGCTGTTTAGAATCAGTTTGTAATAAAATAAAAATATAGAATCAAAATGACAGTTTATAAATAAAATCAAAGAGGCATAAAACAACATATGAGAAAAACAGTTGTGTGATAAATATAACTGAATATATATATATATATATATATATATATATATATATATATATATATATGTCATATGGTCAATAAACTAGAATATTTTGTGATACGTTTATGCATAAATACTAATATAGGTAAACATTCAAACTAATATTCAACACAATCAAATGATTCTTCGAGCCTGATAGTTCGGAATTGGTGCAGTGAAATAAGTGGAGACGCAGCCAACAGGAACAATCGAGTCAAGCAAATTGGAGACACATCGGTGAAGCAGCCATCAGGAACAGCCGAGTCATACAAATTTGAAACATTATTGGTCATCTACATATCAAGCATTTATCACCAATTCTAAGAACCAGATAAGGGAGTGCTTCTTCTTTGTCTATTAAATTATTTTCATATTTTTCATCAATTCCTTCAATTTCAACCATGAGTACAAGTACAATAAATAAGTTAGTCAGCAAACGTTTTGTACTTAACTCAAAATTGACAATATTTTCAAATTTTATAACCAAATTAGAAACTACATTGACGTCAATTGCTGATGTAAAAGTTAAATCGGAGCATATTATCTAACTTAATATTTGCTACGAGATAATACAAATGTTACTTGCTGAATTCAATCAGGTTCAGACTGAAATTGAAGATAAAGGTGACAATTTCAATGAACAATTATTAGCAGAAGGAGATGAATGTGAAGACAAATATTATAAGGCTGTTGCACAGGCACAACATAATACTCATAGTCAACGAAGATACGGAAATTAAAGAAGTAATTGAAGCAGAAGAAATTACTGACAAGTCTGTAATGTCAAATGAACTGGAAGAGGCAATGTTACCATCGATTGGAAACTTTGTTTCACATACTAAATTGCCACAAATTCGTTTGCCAGAGTTTCAAGGAAGTTACGATACTTTGTTAGAAATCAGAGACATTTCAATCGTTGATTCATGACAACAATCAAATAAGTAACATTCAAAAATTTCATTATTTATGAGCTTCATGGAAAGGAATTGCATCTTAAGTAATCTATTCAGTTGAATTTTCCTTTGTAAATTATATAATTGCTTGGGATCTGTTATGTGACAGATATAATAATGTATCAGATTTACGTCACACACATGTGAAAGTATTATTTAATCTTCCGAATATAGTCAAAGAATCCTCAAACGATCTTCGCAACTTGATAGATATTGTTTCAAAAAATCTCAGATCATTAGAATTATTAAATCAACCTGTATACAAATGAGATACATTAATCATATTCATGATAACAGGCAAGTTAGATAAAGTTACAGCACGAGAATAGAAAGAAAGGGAAAAAGAAGAAAATGACCCAACATTAAATGAACTCAAAGAGCTTTTAAGATCAAAGGCAGATTTATTAGAAACTCTTGAAATTGGAAGACAAGAATTGAGTCCGAAATCAAGGGATTATAAACCACAATCTGCAAAGGTTAAATCATTCCTGAGTTATGAAAATAATTGCAGTATTTCTAAAGAAGAATATTAGATCTTTAACTGCAAAGAATTTCTTAAGTTACCAATCACTGACAGATATGAAAAGGTAAAGAAAATGAAGTTATGTGTCAATTGTCTTAAGCGAGGTCATATTTCTAAAGATTGTACCTCAGGATACAGAAAATGTCAAGCAAAACACAATACTTTACTTCATCGAGAGCATTAATCAAAAAACATGTCAAACATGTCAAATATGTGGAACATGTCAAGTATGTCAAAACAAAAAACACGTTGTCAAATCAAATTGGAAATACAAATTCACAGGTTTTACTCTCAACAGAAATGATTCAAATATTATACAATTCAGGATATCCTCATACTTGCAGAGTTTTACTCGATTCAGGGTCTCAGTTCAATTTCATCACAACCGAATTCTGTAGGAAATTAAACATAAAGCAGTCAAACATTTCATTGACAGTAATTGGAATTAATCAGATACACACCAATAAATTTCATGTCAAATTACAATTCAGTCATATCAGAATGCATTTGAAGTAGAAGTAAAATGTTTAATTTTAGATAAAATTTCAGACAATATAACAAATCAACCTTTCGACTTTAAAAGTTGCAAACTGCCTCCATATATTAATTTGACCGACCTATCCTGTAATATTCCAAGTAAAATTGATATGTTGCTTGGTTCAGTTATTTTTTAGGGGTTTATTATACATAGGTCTGCACAGACTGGGGCCAAATTTACCAATATTGCAGAAAACAAAATTAGGATGGATAATCAAATCATATGAATATACAAACATAAATAAGAACAAAGTACACTGTGCACATACAAGAAATATAAATTTACAAGATTAGCTGGAAAAGTTTTGGGCAATTGAAGAAATAACAGGAACAGTACTTTCAGATGAGGATACCAAATGCGAAGACAATTTTGAGAAAACGAACAAGAGAAATGAAGAAGGTAGGTTTGTAGTAACAATACCATTGAAGGAATCACCAATCTAATTAGGAGATTCAACAACAGCAGCAATAAAAAGACTTCAGTCAATACAACGAAAAATTAACAGAAATAATCTATTTAAAGACAGGTACATAGCATTCATGACAGAGTACGAAAAGTTAAGGCACATGACCAAAATGGAATATGCACATAAAAAACATTTAAATATCCTGTCACATCATAGAGTATTAAATGAAAAAACACAACAAGTTAAGAGTTGTCTTTGATGAATTAGCTTCCACTGAATCTGGATTTTCATTTAATGATCTTCAATATACAGGTCCAAGAATATAAGTTGAATTATTAACAATATTGTTCAAATTCAGACCACATGCATATGTAGTTGGCGCTGACATCAGCAAAATATATAGACAAATTTTAGTAGATTCTTCACAAAGATATTTGCAATGTATTTTATGGAGAAAGAATCCAATGGACACAATTAAAGCATATGAATTAAATACATTTACATATGGGACAGCATCAGCGCCTTATGTAGCAATTCGATGTTTAAAACAATTATCAATGGAAAATGCAAATAAATTTCCTAGTGCTGCAGACACCATTGCGAACGATTTTTACGTTGACGATCTACTCACAGGAGGTGACAGTATAGAAGAAATTGTTCAACGGGTTGGAGAAGTAAATACAATTTTAAAATCAGCTGGATTTTAACGAAGGAAATAGATCACAAATCATCAGGCAATATTAGAACTTTTAGTAATTAATTCATCCAACGATAAAATAAATTTTGGAGAAAAGGATCAAACAAAAACTCTTAGAGTTTATTGGTCAAGTGAGGAAAATACGCTAACGTTTAATAAAAGAACAGAAAACAAAAAGTGTATCAAAAAGAACAATTTTATCAGAAATTGCTCAAATCTTTGATCCGTTGGGATTATTGAGCCCATGTATCATAACAGCAAAAATTATATTGCGTGGAGTTGTAAGTTGGGTTGAAGCTATTCCTCAAGATATTCACACACAGTGGCAAAAAGTTCCTAAACTGAACAAAATTAAAATTCCAAGATATGTAAGTTGTATATTTTCTGTTCGAAAGGAGCTTTATGAATTCGCAGATAGTTCACAAGAAGCGTATGGAGCATGCGTGTATATTAGGAGCATAAATTCAAAAGGTGATATTTAAATACATTTGTTAACTTCAAAGTCAAGAGTAGCTCCACTGATTGCTCTGACAATCCCGAGATTAGAACGCTGCTTTACTTCTTGCAGAGTTAGTCGAAAAAGTAAAAACGTCACTAAAAAATATGTTCTCAACTTATTTATGCTCAGATTCAACAGTCACTTAACATTGGATAAAGATGATTCCAAAACAACTTTAACCATTTGTAAGTAATCGAATTGCACAAATCCACCTATTAACAAATATTGAAGCTTGGAGACATGTGAAGACAAAGGATAATCCAGAAGATTTGTTGTCTAGAGGTCTTATCCCAAAACAGTTGAACAATAATAAATTATGGTGGCATAGTCCATCATGGTTATCAATGCCAGAAGATGAATGGGCAGTATCAATTGAATGTTTTAGTGGTGAAACTCTAGAGAAAAGGAAAAATATACAAACTTTTGTAAATCAATCTATTGAAGATTTCCATTCGGGAACTATTCAGGATTGCAAAAGATAAGAATAATGGCATATTGTACAGGATTCATGCATAATTGTCGGACACATAAACCAAACAGAAGTACAAATGAAATATAAGCAAATGAACTAATATTGCATTGTTAAAATTAGTAAAACTAAGTCAAGAAGAATCACTCAACGACGAACTCATGAATGAATATAAAGAGATTTCAGCAAAAAGTAAAATGTACAAATTGAATCCATTCTTGGACAAAGATGGACTAATTAGAGAAGGTGACAGAATTCATTTGTCACAATGTAACTTCCACAAAAAAACATTCTATGATCTTAGCAAAAAATCATTTATTAATAATTTAATTCTGAAGAATGAACATGAAAGATTGGAACATGCAAGACAACAAATGACACTATCGAGTACAAGAGACAGATTTTGGCCAATATCAGGAAGAAATGCGATAAGAAATCTAGTCCAATCATGTGTCAGATATTTCAGAGTGAAGCCAAAGGTGAAATCATCAATAATGGGCATCCTACTAAAATTTAGAGTAACACGAGCACCAGAATTCAACAATACGAACAATACAGGGGTGGACTATGCAGGCCCATTTCAAATAAAGGACAGGAAAGGTCGAGGATGTAAAATCACAAAAGGATATATATGTTTATTTA
Source organism: Harpalus rubripes (assembly GCA_963082715.1). Lineage (NCBI taxonomy): Eukaryota > Metazoa > Arthropoda > Insecta > Coleoptera > Carabidae > Harpalus > Harpalus rubripes. Next base: position 34,482,985 of record OY720454.1, read on the forward strand.
TTTGCATACAAAAGCGATGCATTTGGAATTAGCAACAAAGCTGTCAAAATATTGCTTCATGCAATAAAACAAATTTTGTGGCACCAGACAAAGAATTGAAACAGTTCTTTAATCAAACAAAGGATAATAATCCAAAAGAAGTTGCAAAGGATGGAATTACATAGCATTTCATATCAGCTCATGCTCCGCATTTTGGAGGATTATGGGACGCTGCAATTATATCGGTTAAATTTGAAAGTTTTCATACAATACTCATACAAATTGAAGGTATTCTAATTCGCGTCTTCTTTTAGCGTTATCAAATGACCCTAATGATCTAGAAGCCCTCACACCTGCACATTTTTTGATTGGAAGACGATTAGCAGCAATTATAGAACCAGATCTTACTCGTGCAAATGAAAATAGATTGTCACATTTTCAACAGCTTCAACAAATTCAGCAACAATTTTGAATCCGGTGGTAGAAAGAATATCTTTCTGAACTTCAAACAAGACAGAAGTAGAGCTCAAAAAATTACATGTTACATGAAGGCATGCTAGTAATTATCGAAGAAGACAACATACCCCTATTGAATTGGCAGCTAGGTCGAGTTGTCAAGGTATTTCCTGGAGCAGACGGCATAGCACGAGTCGCATTAGTCAAAACTCAACACAAGACAATCAAGAGAGCATTCTCCAAGTTATGTCCGTTACCAAATGAAGAAATTAAATAAAAATGTTTTGTATTTAATTAATTCAATACCCATTTAATGTAAACACATGTGTTCATCTCATTGTTGGATTGTAACTCATAAATGTTCTTACCATTGTTTTTCTTTGTTGAAAGGATAGATCCTTTCAAGGCCGGGGTCAGTTTCAGAATCAGTTTTTAATGAAATAAAAATATAGAATCAAAATGACATAGTTTATAAATAAAATCAAAGAGGCAAAAAACAACATGAGAAAAACAGTTGTGTGGTAAATATAACTGAATATATGTCATATGGTCAATAAACCAGAATATTTTGTGATACGTTTCTTCACCAATGCTAATATAGGTAAACATTCATACTAATATTCAACACGTACGTATTTGTGTTACAAGTGTTGAAATAGATCAACTTATGGGATACCAATTATAAGCAAACTCCTCGGTTTGAGAGCAATATGAAATAAACATCTACGTCATAGCATATTAAAAACAATAATATAGCTTAACAAATAATAATAAATAATTCTAGAACTACAGATCGTTTTCAATTTCGATGAAATCTCATAATAAATTTTAAGAAAAAATAGTAGAGGAGACATAAAGTAGGAGAGATACAAATAAATAATAGCAATAAAATTTGAAATTAAAAATTAAAGAACACGGTATTTGTTGACATTTTTACAAACACTATATTTGCATTTTTATAACAAAATTGAACAAAATAATAGGTTTGTTTCTACAGCCAGCCCAGACTGTCATATGTATGTCAGACTCATGCACATTTTAAGAATATCATTCCAACAGACTGTTGTACAATCCATTGGACTGTTGATATGTTTGTTCCTACAGACTTCGGACGCATACATGAACGCATCCGCGGACTGTCAGATCCATCCACTGGTCTGTGCTATGTACTTTTTGTCAGCACGTGCGCGTAGCGAGGAAAATATCGAAGCTTAACCTACGATTGTTTATCTTCTTTCATAAGTGAACATAATGAATGATTTGGAATTTTACTCTGATCTGGAATCATCGTTGTCTGATTCAAAAATGGATTTGATATTAAGCCAACCTCGAATAAAAAAACAGTAATACATAATATGATAAATAATTAATATTTGTTTCTCGATCATTTATTGACCGATATTTTATCTGCAGAGGAAAGAGTAATTAATTATGATGATGATAAGTCCGTTGTCCGTTCCAACCATACGAGGTTTCTTACACATGCCTGAATGAGTACATGAACAAGAAATGCGCACAAAAGGGTTCATGAATGCGTACATGAACGCATCCAAAAAGTAAAAACAAACCTTATATTTTACAAAAACTTACAAAAATTAATTAATATGGAGAAACGTTTGTATTGAGGTATACGGCATTTCTATTAGAAGTATAATTAATACACATTAATTAATTTGAAAGCGCCATATATTTATTGGAAATTAATTTATGATCCTTGTGTTGGTAAATGATTAACAAAATTATATCACTTTAGAAAAATGAACTTTTTAATTTATTTTCATTTACAGTATCGTCCGAAAATGTGAGTAGTTATACACACATATTTGTACAAATCAAACACTTAACAGATTGTGGTAGAGTGTGTACACTGTAAGAACAAGCTGGCTACGTCATTTACTCAGTTCTGCTGACCATGTTTCCAAGGAAAGCTTCAGCGCCGTGCACAATGTTTATTTCTTATTAGTATATTTTTGTTACTACAAATCTACAAATCATTATTTTTAATTAAAATATTAATTTTCCATTGAATTACCATTAAATATAATGAAAGATTCCTATAAAATAATATTTTTTTATTTAAAATTAAATAAACGCTTCATTACAGAAGATAATTTGCTACCAGTTTTAAACAAAACTGACGAGCCTATGCATTCAGACCGTAGTCAATCTGGCTTGTTCTTATATAAACTCATTCGAAATCGTATAATACCTCATAGAGCAACAATATGTTAAGTATTTACTATTTATAGATTCAGGATTACAATTTTAATTAAAAATTTGTAAAATTCAGTGTTTCCATAGTAGGCCCAGTGTGGTAATAAAGATTTTTAATGAACGAATTTCATAAATTTGTTTACAGGCTACAGGCAGGTGATATTCACATTATGCGTAAAAATTCCCTACAAAATTTATTGAACGCTGGCACAATAATTTAAAATTTCTGCTACTAATTACTAATAACGAAAAATTGTTTTCTGGCTAATAAATTTCGTATAAAAAGTGTGACATCCAAAATGAGCTGCCTCTCCCCGTCGAAATTTAACATAAATTCGTTGGCAAACAATACTAAATACTAAAATTACAGAGCCAATATGTCAGGCAAACAAAGCCAGCAGCACAATTTAAATTTATAATAAGCACAGTGTATCTATCCACATTCACCAACATGGGCCTGCTGCTCTGCTGTACCGTTTACAAAATGACATCGAAATGATGTAGCTTAAATTCTGCACAAGTACATCTATAATATGTATATTTTATGAACCCAATGCTCGCAAACAAATGCTAGACTGTTTAATACAAACATTAGAGAGTTATGTACATGCGTAGGTCAAACAAACGTAAACGCACACGCACGCACACACACACGCAAGCTAAATATACTATACCAGTATGTTTGCAATTGAATATCGCTCGACGCGCGGCTTTACCTATTCCCTATAACGATTCACGTGATTATAATGGCATTGTTGCGACCTGGTTAGAGCCTATTCTGCAGGAAAGTTTTATTTCCACTGGCATTCGACTCAATTTGTATTATTGTTGCATTATTACACTCATTACAATGAACATTTAGTGGGAAGAAAGAATTTTGTTATAGGAGGCAATAAAATAAAAACAGGAATCGCATTTTCTGCAATATTCCCAATAGTAGCCATTTCTGCTGCATTTTACGGGGGGTCTTGCTAGAATAACACACGTGGTTAATATTTTTTACAATTTTAAATATGTTAGCCAACCCAGGTGGAGTAGCGGTAGCGTTATCGCTTCACGCTCCAAGGGTCCCGGGTTCGAATCCCGGATAAGGCATGATTGTTGTGTGTGGCTTTCATCATCCCATCTTCATCAACTCAAGGTAAGAACATCGATGTTATAAAAATATATATGAAAAATTTACTCACTTCCATATAATCATGAATTGTATTAAGTTGTACAAAAAACTTGTTATACAATAAAGAATTATTATTATTTTAAATATGTTCAAAATAGTTCCCTTCAACCGTAGACAATAAAACAATTCACAATTCTTTCTTTCCATTTCTTAAAAGTTCTCTAGTAACCTTCTTTTGGAATTATTGTTGATTATACTTCGTTTCACGTAAGAAAATAGTGATGGGAAATTAGAAGCAGTTTAACCTTTTTGTTTGATAGGATAATATCGGGGTATTATCCAATCAAAAAACAAGATTAAACTGTTCCTATCATCCCACCACTATTTTCTTACGTGGAATGAAGTATAGTTGAGGTCTTTAAGCTTTAAGCGCTAGTCATTTTTTCACTGTGACCTGTAACATCTATTGTAACATGACCCAATCTTAATTTTCTGGAAGTAGTCCCAGAGTTCTCATGATGCTACTTATTGCTCTATGAGTCAGTTTTCCGATCTCATTTGCCGTGAGATACCTTTTGCCTACAGGGTTAAGCAGGGCCGCGCCAAGGGGCTTTGGCAACGGGGTGCCAAAAAAAAAAAATGCCACCCATAAATAGCTAAAATTATTTTTATCTTTAATAGGTAATATTCGGAATCAATTTTGTTTAATCTCCCAGTTTATTCACGTTGATCAAATGTAATGGAAAATTAAAATATTATAAATACATATACTTTTAATATGCGTAAATATAAGATAATTACTAAAAAAAAGAAGAAATAAGAGAAAAAAATAATGTTCAATAACTTTACTAGATAGTGTGTTAATGAAAAGCGGATCAAAGACGTTTAATATGAGAAATCAGTTTTTCATTGCGCAAAACTTACCAATTAGTTATTGACAAAATGTTTCAAATTTATTTATCTGCAACTATGTAGAAGTTAAATTCTTCGAATAAAATTCTGATTTACAAAAAAAAATTCACTTTTCTTACTTTTTTTAGTAAATTCATTAATTAAATTTGAGATATGAGCAATTTTTTGTAAGCTAATTAAACAGAGACATACTATATCTCAAATTCAAATGTTTTGCTGCCCCTCGATCCTGGTACACGGGTATTGGGCACCCTTAACACCCCTGCTTGGCGCGGCCTTGGGTTTAAATCTTCTTACGAAGTTTCTTCGTCGTCTTCGCAGAGTCGACAAATACTGTTTTCAGCTATACTATATTAGTTTATTACAGTGGTTTTCAACCAGGGTGTCGCCAGTGAAAAAAGGATGTCTCTAGCTTTTTAAAATAAATACATACAATTCTGCGTCTCTCGTGTAAATTTTAACAAAAAGTTGTTTCCACAAACCGATTGGTACATTATTTTTCTTTTTTATTTATTTATTCATACAAACACCGGTAAGTTTCATCTGCTTTATGTGAAACTTAGATCTGGATATTATTAAAGGCAAGGCGATAAACACATATCTAATAAAACAGGGGCACAGTAGACGTGAGGACACGAATCTTGTTTTAAATAAGGTTCATGTCTTAAATTTCGCTGTCATAAAAAATATGAAGAAGATGATGATATTAGATTTGCTCACGTTTTGGGCTGGTGCTTAAGTGACATGTATATAGGTACAATTCGTCACCCCAGAATTGGTTTGTTCAATATCCACTTTTTGTCAAAATTGAGTTAACTTCATAAATATATTTCTAGAATTGTTTTGTTCAATATCCACTGATAAAATGTTCTTATTTGTCGCGCAAAAGACTACTATTTTCATATAATTTGTTCAATGTCCAAAAAATCTAGAGGCACAAAGTGTTGTTTCGTTCTATATCCGGATATTGAACAATCCAAACGTAATTCACTAGCTATAGACTTTAACGTTAAACATTTTGTTCAATATCCAATTTTCTTTTACTGTTGGTTTGTTCAATGTCCTGTTCAGCCAATAGAAACGCGACAAGTGTTTGTTAGAATTGCAAGAGGACGTTTTGTGTAAGAAAAGAAGTGGCAAAGAAATACAACATAAGTTTTGATTATTTACATTGATTTTTGCATCAATATATAAACAGAACATGAGTGATACTAGTTCCCCTTGCCCAGAAATAGACGCTGAATATTATAAGTAAGTTTGGATATATTACTATTGCTATGTAAGCAGATTTTAATTGTTTTTTTTTTTCATATTTTAGTATCTTAAAAGATATTTCTCTAAGCATTACATTACATTTTGGTGAGGAGTTTATTTTACTACCGTTGCCTGATATGGATGAGACCGAGATTGCTGTAAATAGTAATAATTTTCCATCGTTTAATGACAGTGATGAAAATGTTATTGAGGAAGTTGAAAATACGTCTGCAGAAATTGATCTACCTAATACTATTATATCACCAACACAAAATGACGAGGATGACCCGGATTACATACCTTTTGAAAAAGATTTACCACCCTGTGAACCTTCTGGTCTAAATAAAGCAAATACGCGAAAAAGATTGTGCAACAGCCAGTCCTGGGCAAGAAATGTAAGGAAAAAACAAAGGGAAAGTGGAGAAGAATATGTTAATATTAAAGGAAAAACAATGAAGAAACGAACAGAAAGAGGAGCTTGCAAACCAAAATGCAGTTTCAAATGCATGGAAATATTTACCCCGGAAAAACGACAGAAAATACATGAACAGTTTTGGAGACTTTCTGATACAAAAAAGTTGCACTACTTTAGCAAATATGTAGATAAAAAGGCCCCTGTTCGAAAAAGAACAAAAGCAGAAAATAGCAGAATATCTAATGTATATTTATATTATTTTGAGTTTGAATCAGAAAGAATACGAGTATGTAAAGAATTTTTTCTAACAACACTGGATATAAGTCAGCAACGTGTATATTATTTTTTTAATAAGATTCAAAATAATATCACAAATGTTCCACGTTCGCCTCTTAAAGGTAAGAATGTAAAGAGATATACACCGCTTCACAAAATTGAAGAAATTAAGAACCATATAAACTCGTTTCCTGTAGTAGAATCGCACTACTGTCGTGCTAATACACAAAAAAAGTACCTAGAATCAACATTAAATATTACAAGAATGTATGATTTGTATAAAATTGAAGTTGAAAATCCTGTAGCTTATAACAAATATAATAGAGTATTTAACACTGAGTTTAATCTCGAATTTCATAGGCCAAAAAAGGATCTGTGTGATAAATGTACAGAATTTAAGGTCATAAAAGCTCCCACTGCCGATCAAATAGCGACCAATGAAGAACATTTAAAGAAAAAAGAAGAAGGGCGAGCAGAAAGAAAATCAGATCGTAAAAGAAGCTTAGAAATTATGCAAAATAATGAACATACAGCAGTTGTAACATTTGATTTAGAAAATGTTTTTACGTTACCAAAAGCCGAGGTATCAAACTTTTATTACAGAAGTAAATTAAATGTTTATAATTTAACTGCGCATTGTAATATAAACAAAACTGTTTGTAATTGTTTGTGGCACGAATGCATTGGTGGCAGAAGTGGCAACGATATAGCCAGTGCCCTTATTAAAATTTTAAAGCGAATATTAACCGATGTACCAACTATAACAAAGATAATATTGTGGTCGGGTAGTTGCGTACCACAAAATAAAAATTCGATTATGAGCACTGCTTTACTCAGTTTGATAGAATCTGATAACACTAATAATTTACAAATTATTGAACAAAAGTTCTCTGAGCCCGGCCATGGTAACTTACAAGAAGTTGATGCTGCTCACTCAGTAATCGAGCGTTTTATAAGGAATGTTGATATATACAGTCCTCTTGGTTTAATTAGATGTCTCTTAAAAATACGAAATAAACAATTAGTTTGCAAAGTTATACAAATGAACAAGAGCGATTTCATGAACTATCAAGCTGTAGCATCAACTTTAAATTATTCTTCAATTCCATATACTAAAATAAAGCATGCTTTATATGAAAAAACCAAAAAGTCTATTATTTGTATTAAATATAGAAATTCATTTTCTTCTGAATTTACAACAGTAAAGCTTACTAGAAGTAAATCACCGGGGATATCGAAATTTAATAAATCAAAAAACGCTAAAAAAAATCAAACCGTAGAAAAAGTAACTATTGCTAAAATTAATGCAATTAATATCGATGCAGTAATAAACGCCAAGAAAATGAAAGACTTAAAAGATATGTTAAAATATATGACTGAAAACAGTGATAAAGAATTTTATAAACTCTTATTAAAAAAAGTTAAAGTAAAAAAATAAGTAAATTCATAATCGTTTATAATTAGTTTATGTAGTTCATTTGTATAAGATATAAATATATTTTGCGTTTTGTATTCAATATCCAGTACATTTATTCAATATCCTTACCTACAAATTCCTTTTTATATTTTTACCATGACGATGTTCAATATCCAAAGAAAAATGTCAATAGTCGCCTATCTATATATAATTATTGCTTTATATTATGTAATACGTAGGCAATTATTACTTATTCTTCAATTGCAATTAACAAAATTACATTATATTACTTAATGCGACCAGAATAAAATGTTAAACTTTGGATGCAATTTCCCACTAATATGGAAATGTGGATGTTGAACAAACCAATTCTGGGGTGACGGACATGTCGACGACTATACTTTATTCCGTATTACAGACCTATTATTAAACAAATATTTTGTGACAATTTTCGCTAAAAGAACTAGTGAGATTTATTAATATTTTAATAGTGACTTAATTACTAAGTTTTCTTTAATTAAAATTCAGGGCAACTCCTTCTGAATCCCCTTGTATGCTTATCATTTTTTACATTTTAACTGTAAATAAATAAATAAACTAACAAACAAAACAACAACAAATAAACAAGTAAATAAATAAATAAATAAGTAAGTAAGTAAGTAAGTAAGTAAGTAAGTAAGTAAGTAAGTAAGTAAGTAAGTAAGTAAGTAAGTAAGTAAGTAAGTAAGTAAGTAAGTAAGTAAGTAAGTAAGTAAGTAAGTAAGTAAGTAAGTAAGTAAGTAAGTAAGTAAGTAAGTAAGTAAGTAAGTAAGTAAGTAAGTAAGTAAGTAAGTAAGTAAGTAAGTAAGTAAGTAAGTAAGTAAGTAAGTAAGTAAGTAAGTAAGTAAGTAAGTAAGTAAGTAAGTAAGTAAGTAAGTAAGTAAGTAAGTAAGTAAGTAAGTAAGTAAGTAAGTAAGTAAGTAAGTAAGTAAGTAAGTAAGTAAGTAAGTAAGTAAGTAAGTAAGTAAGTAAGTAAGTAAGTAAGTAAGTAAGTAAGTAAGTAAGTAAGTAAGTAAGTAAGTAAGTAAGTAAGTAAGTAAGTAAGTAAGTAAGTAAGTAAGTAAGTAAGTAAGTAAGTAAGTAAGTAAGTAAGTAAGTAAGTAAGTAAGTAAGTAAGTAAGTAAGTAAGTAAGTAAGTAAGTAAGTAAGTAAGTAAGTAAGTAAGTAAGTAAGTAAGTAAGTAAGTAAGTAAGTAAGTAAGTAAGTAAGTAAGTAAGTAAGTAAGTAAGTAAGTAAGTAAGTAAGTAAGTAAGTAAGTAAGTAAGTAAGTAAGTAAGTAAGTAAGTAAGTAAGTAAGTAAGTAAGTAAGTAAGTAAGTAAGTAAGTAAGTAAGTAAGTAAGTAAGTAAGTAAGTAAGTAAGTAAGTAAGTAAGTAAGTAAGTAAGTAAGTAAGTAAGTAAGTAAGTAAGTAAGTAAGTAAGTAAGTAAGTAAGTAAGTAAGTAAGTAAGTAAGTAAGTAAGTAAGTAAGTAAGTAAGTAAGTAAGTAAGTAAGTAAGTAAGTAAGTAAGTAAGTAAGTAAGTAAGTAAGTAAGTAAGTAAGTAAGTAAGTAAGTAAGTAAGTAAGTAAGTAAGTAAGTAAGTAAGTAAGTAAGTAAGTAAGTAAGTAAGTAAGTAAGTAAGTAAGTAAGTAAGTAAGTAAGTAAGTAAGTAAGTAAGTAAGTAAGTAAGTAAGTAAGTAAGTAAGTAAGTAAGTAAGTAAGTAAGTAAGTAAGTAAGTAAGTAAGTAAGTAAGTAAGTAAGTAAGTAAGTAAGTAAGTAAGTAAGTAAGTAAGTAAGTAAGTAAGTAAGTAAGTAAGTAAGTAAGTAAGTAAGTAAGTAAGTAAGTAAGTAAGTAAGTAAGTAAGTAAGTAAGTAAGTAAGTAAGTAAGTAAGTAAGTAAGTAAGTAAGTAAGTAAGTAAGTAAGTAAGTAAGTAAGTAAGTAAGTAAGTAAGTAAGTAAGTAAGTAAGTAAGTAAGTAAGTAAGTAAGTAAGTAAGTAAGTAAGTAAGTAAGTAAGTAAGTAAGTAAGTAAGTAAGTAAGTAAGTAAGTAAGTAAGTAAGTAAGTAAGTAAGTAAGTAAGTAAGTAAGTAAGTAAGTAAGTAAGTAAGTAAGTAAGTAAGTAAGTAAGTAAGTAAGTAAGTAAGTAAGTAAGTAAGTAAGTAAGTAAGTAAGTAAGTAAGTAAGTAAGTAAGTAAGTAAGTAAGTAAGTAAGTAAGTAAGTAAGTAAGTAAGTAAGTAAGTAAGTAAGTAAGTAAGTAAGTAAGTAAGTAAGTAAGTAAGTAAGTAAGTAAGTAAGTAAGTAAGTAAGTAAGTAAGTAAGTAAGTAAGTAAGTAAGTAAGTAAGTAAGTAAGTAAGTAAGTAAGTAAGTAAGTAAGTAAGTAAGTAAGTAAGTAAGTAAGTAAGTAAGTAAGTAAGTAAGTAAGTAAGTAAGTAAGTAAGTAAGTAAGTAAGTAAGTAAGTAAGTAAGTAAGTAAGTAAGTAAGTAAGTAAGTAAGTAAGTAAGTAAGTAAGTAAGTAAGTAAGTAAGTAAGTAAGTAAGTAAGTAAGTAAGTAAGTAAGTAAGTAAGTAAGTAAGTAAGTAAGTAAGTAAGTAAGTAAGTAAGTAAGTAAGTAAGTAAGTAAGTAAGTAAGTAAGTAAGTAAGTAAGTAAGTAAGTAAGTAAGTAAGTAAGTAAGTAAGTAAGTAAGTAAGTAAGTAAGTAAGTAAGTAAGTAAGTAAGTAAGTAAGTAAGTAAGTAAGTAAGTAAGTAAGTAAGTAAGTAAGTAAGTAAGTAAGTAAGTAAGTAAGTAAGTAAGTAAGTAAGTAAGTAAGTAAGTAAGTAAGTAAGTAAGTAAGTAAGTAAGTAAGTAAGTAAGTAAGTAAGTAAGTAAGTAAGTAAGTAAGTAAGTAAGTAAGTAAGTAAGTAAGTAAGTAAGTAAGTAAGTAAGTAAGTAAGTAAGTAAGTAAGTAAGTAAGTAAGTAAGTAAGTAAGTAAGTAAGTAAGTAAGTAAGTAAGTAAGTAAGTAAGTAAGTAAGTAAGTAAGTAAGTAAGTAAGTAAGTAAGTAAGTAAGTAAGTAAGTAAGTAAGTAAGTAAGTAAGTAAGTAAGTAAGTAAGTAAGTAAGTAAGTAAGTAAGTAAGTAAGTAAGTAAGTAAGTAAGTAAGTAAGTAAGTAAGTAAGTAAGTAAGTAAGTAAGTAAGTAAGTAAGTAAGTAAGTAAGTAAGTAAGTAAGTAAGTAAGTAAGTAAGTAAGTAAGTAAGTAAGTAAGTAAGTAAGTAAGTAAGTAAGTAAGTAAGTAAGTAAGTAAGTAAGTAAGTAAGTAAGTAAGTAAGTAAGTAAGTAAGTAAGTAAGTAAGTAAGTAAGTAAGTAAGTAAGTAAGTAAGTAAGTAAGTAAGTAAGTAAGTAAGTAAGTAAGTAAGTAAGTAAGTAAGTAAGTAAGTAAGTAAGTAAGTAAGTAAGTAAGTAAGTAAGTAAGTAAGTAAGTAAGTAAGTAAGTAAGTAAGTAAGTAAGTAAGTAAGTAAGTAAGTAAGTAAGTAAGTAAGTAAGTAAGTAAGTAAGTAAGTAAGTAAGTAAGTAAGTAAGTAAGTAAGTAAGTAAGTAAGTAAGTAAGTAAGTAAGTAAGTAAGTAAGTAAGTAAGTAAGTAAGTAAGTAAGTAAGTAAGTAAGTAAGTAAGTAAGTAAGTAAGTAAGTAAGTAAGTAAGTAAGTAAGTAAGTAAGTAAGTAAGTAAGTAAGTAAGTAAGTAAGTAAGTAAGTAAGTAAGTAAGTAAGTAAGTAAGTAAGTAAGTAAGTAAGTAAGTAAGTAAGTAAGTAAGTAAGTAAGTAAGTAAGTAAGTAAGTAAGTAAGTAAGTAAGTAAGTAAGTAAGTAAGTAAGTAAGTAAGTAAGTAAGTAAGTAAGTAAGTAAGTAAGTAAGTAAGTAAGTAAGTAAGTAAGTAAGTAAGTAAGTAAGTAAGTAAGTAAGTAAGTAAGTAAGTAAGTAAGTAAGTAAGTAAGTAAGTAAGTAAGTAAGTAAGTAAGTAAGTAAGTAAGTAAGTAAGTAAGTAAGTAAGTAAGTAAGTAAGTAAGTAAGTAAGTAAGTAAGTAAGTAAGTAAGTAAGTAAGTAAGTAA
>OY720454.1:34512635-34700135 GCA_963082715.1 Harpalus rubripes
AACTAAAGAAAAGAAAGGCGATAAAAAAGAAAACGTCTTGAAAGGACCACTTGACAAACATCTTACAGTAAAAACTAGATCCCAATTAATACTAAGAAACTTGGAAGGGACGCCACCAAAGGGAAGGCACGCCCACCAAAGGGAAGGCACAAGCTCAATAATATTTTAGAACACTCTCCAAAATTACAAATTATTTCAACAAAAAGCAGTAAGAGAAAATAAAACAGGAAGAGCTATCGGCGGGATCGCACTTTTTTCAAAATTAAAAGAAAATATGACAACAGTTATCCAGAATTAAGTCCATTGGATTTTCCTAGAAATAAAAACAACTATGTACAATATTATTTTTGGGGTAGTATACTTCTTTCCCACCTATACAGGGTGTCCCATAACTTCAGGTACATATTAGAAGGGCATTTGGTTCTTAATGTCCTGATTACGGAACAAAAGGAATTTTAAAAAAATTCCTATAATTAAGAGTAGTTCACTTAAGAAGAACATTTTTTGTACCCCTGGATACTATAATATTTGGAATAGTGAAATTAGTCATAACTATTACATAAAATAATTTAACAATGAAATTAATTTATGCAATTACGTAAAGCTTTGTCACACCAATTAAGTTTGGGAGATGTGTATGTAATGACAAAAAAATCAAATTATTTACTTTATTTTTACAAAAATTCAACCAGTGTCCCAAAACTGTTTCCTTCAAAAACCTCAAAAACTAATTTTTGAATTTTGAAAAAATTCTTTTTGTTCCGTAATCAGGACATTAAGAACTATATGCCCTTCTAATATGTCCCTGAAGTTATGGGACACCCTGTATAAATGAAACACTCTTTGAACTATTTTCAGAATTTATTCGCCACATGACAGATAGTTATCCAGGCTATGCTTTAATAGTAGGAGGTGACTAACAGCAGAATAGGGAACTTGAACCAATCACAAGATCTTCTTTTTTACAACACAAACTTCTCAGCATCACGTATATCGCATGACGCGAAGACTAACAAAAATGGAAACAGCTTACTGGATATAATAGAACTAGAAAACCTATATGTGGTGAACGGAAGAACATTAAGTGATGCGCCAGCGAATTTTACTTACATAAGCAAATCTGGGAAAAGCATAATAGATTTACTTTGGGTGAACATACCATCTTTAGAATTAATAAAAGATTTCTGTGTCCTTACAGACATTTTTAAATAAAACCGTAAAAGTCTAATTCACGCTGTTCAAATTTATTGAATAAAATTACCCCAAAAACAATAGATTCACATATTAATAAAAAGAAACATAAATTATCTGCCCAACCAGCGTATATCAATAACAATGACCCAATTAACGAACCAGTAATTAGATTTAGTCTACCCTACCTTGGAAATATAAGCCATAAAATAAAAAAAAATCAAACAGCTGAACATAACCATAGTTTTCAAGCCGCTGTCAACAATTAAAAATGAAGTTTGCCACAAAATAGACTGCGTTTCCACCCTTCAAAAATCAGGGGTTTATAAAATAAAATTGTGATTGCGGTTGTAGCTATATTGGGAAAACAAGAAGGAACTTTAACATCAGAATAAACGAACACATAAGATGCATAAAATATAATAAAAAAAACTTCAATCTTTGCAGAACACATAATTGATACAGGACATAATTGTGTATTTGTTAAATTTTATTATTTATTTATACATTTTGTACAATTATTACTTTTTCTTTGTAGTCAACCGGTACCTTGATAATGGTCATTAAATGACCGAAACCGGTCGGTAATTTCATTCAATAAATTTGAACAGTGTGAATTAGACTTTTACGGTTTTATTTAAAAACCTTCTTCCTTTAATTATACTATCTGATCATCTGATATGCTCAATAACCATTGAAAATCTAAATAAAGAAATTAAAATGGTAAACCCAACGGCACCAACTAAAGTAGTGAAAACAATTTGGGATCCAAGAAAAGAATTTCTGTATAAAACCGAAATGGAACAAAGGCTGGATCACCAAACCACTCCCACTGCCATATTCGCCTCATAAAGTCTACTTAAAAATAAAAAACGAAATAGAAAATGTTTCTCGAGAAATAGGTGTAGTTAAAGAATCATTGTCATCAAATTCCAACTCCACTAATAGAAAAAATAAACAATGGTATAATGAAAATTATTCTGCATTAAATGTTGCTGCAAGACAAAGTCTGAAAGAATGTAAAGCTCAAAATATGGCACCTGAACTGCTTAAAAAATAACTACAAATAAAAAAAGAATACAAAAATACAATAAATGCCTTAAAAAGAGAGTACAGAAACAACATACGTCAACACTTAGAGCAAATTGCAGACCAGAAACAATTTTGAAAGACAATAAAACTGCTCCAAACTTCACCTAACAGCACTAACGCAACAGCCTTTGAAGACTGGGCAAACTTTTATAAAATGCTCTATGGACCTAAAATTGATACAGGTACTACATACTTTAGCGTTTTACACCCCTACTTAGACGCAGAAATCACATAATTAGAAATAAAACTTGCAATAAAAAATTTAAAATATACTAAGAGTCCCGGAATTGACAATATTCTAAATGAGCAATTAAAACATCTACCCCTTATTTGGATAAGTTATTTAAAAGATATGTTTAACAAATTGCTAACACATGAAAACGTATCAAGTGAATTAAAAAAAGTTAGGCTTTCATTAATTAACAAAAAAGGAGACCTATCTAATCGAAACAATTATAGAGCAATTTCTCTTTTAAGTTCAGTACTTAAACTATTAACTTATATTTTAAATAACAGATTTCAAATATGGGTGGAAAGTCATGAAATTCTGCCAGAAGCACAGGCAGGATTTCGAAAGAACCGATCATGTATTGATAATATATTTATTCTCGATACTGTCATTCGCTCTAGGATGATAACAAATAAGGAAGGTACGTTCGCTATATTCGTGGACCTTCAAAAGGCCTTTGATTCAGTCCCGCATAAAATGCTGTGTGACAAAATTTATCAAATTGGAGTGAGTGGAAAACTTACAAGAATAATCAAAAATATCTACGAAGAAGCTACGACACAAATAAAAATTGGCAATGATACCACTGATATACCGATCAATAATGGAGTACTTCAAGGGCAAGTACAAGCCCTATATTATTTTCACTGTACATATCGGATCTAGAAAATTTCTTCAGAAAACTAGGGCTAGAAGGTATATATCTAACCCATCGAGTTGATATCCTGTCACTTCAGTTTCCTGATGATTTAGTAATATTAGCGAAATCACCAGTAGATGCTCAAAGGAAACTGAAAATTTTGGAAGAATATTGTAACCATCTTCAACTAAAAATCAATCCTGACAAAACAAAAGGTCTTCACTTCCATACAGGGAGACCCCCAAAACCAAGTGTTAGATATACCTGTCAAAAAAACATTATAAAACAAACCACCTCATATGTCTACCTGGGAATAAAATTTACTTCTTCTGGGCTGTACACACAAGCAATACAAGAATATGTGAATAAAGCAAAAGTAATAGCAGGGACAATAACAACAACACTAATGAGAGCAAAGGTTGAAAACTGGAACACCATCACAAAACTTTACAACGCAGTCCTAATACCGTCTGCGCTTTATGGAGCGGAAATCTGGGCAACTAACATATTGGAAATGTTAGAAAAAATTCAAGTAAACTTCTTTAAAACAATTTACCACTTATAAAGAAACACCCCCAATTATTTTATAAGAAAAGAATTTGGCCAACAAAAAATTTAACTACGAATCTTTGAAAAAATTATAAAATAGTGGCTCAAACTATTGCTAGCAATGGATTATAGATATACAAAATTGTACTATAATAATCTCATGTCAATTAGAAAGAAGAAAGAAATTGGAGATGATAAACAATTATAATTCAACTGGTTAAGAAAACTGGAAATTATGTTGTCAAAAGCAAATTTTGATTGGGTATGGGAAACCCAGAGCGCAACCGTTTTAAAAGAGGAAATAAATAATATTTTAATCTCATATCATGAAGTTCTATACAATACAGATACCCAGAGAATTAAATCCTCATCCTACAATTCAAACCTTAAAAATTATAACTTTTCTCAACTATACCTAAATTCCAATATCCCATTCCATGTCCTTAAACTAATAACACAGTTACCTTCCAACTGCCCACACCACACCAAGATATACCATGTAGGTCATTGCAACAATTTCCAGAAAAATGAAATCTGCACACTGTGTAATATATACGCACAAAGAAGACGACCTAGACCATTTCTTTCTACGATGCCCAATGTACCAAGCCTTTCGTAACAATTACATCGCTAAACATCTCCAAAATAGCACAGCAGAATCCGGCCTAAACGACTCGATACCAAATGTAAATAAATCTACAGCTTATTCCATATATAACTTTTTCCATGAATCTGTGAAAATTAAGCCTTATTTCCACCGAATGTTTTAATACTTAATGCATAATGATTTGTGCGTAATGCTTAATGCATTATAACAATTTACTACGATACCATTTCCAGCTACTTTGTTTAGTGACTAATTCGACAGAAATGTCACATTTTTTATCCTTTTTATTTTGAACTCTAGCAGACTGTCATTGCAGCAGTAATTCTTCTTTTCTTAACATGTTATATACATAATTTTTGACATGTATATCAATATCTAAAAATTAAAAAAACTTAATAATTATAAAATAGACTGACAGCTGACAGTTCATTTTAGAAAATAAAGAAAGACAGATGACAGATGTATTTCCATCTCACAATTATGCTTAGGCATTACGCCTTAAACCTTGGAGTTTGCAAGCTTTTGTTCTTAAGCATTGCTCTTAGTTCTTAAGCATTAAGCCTTATGCATAGCTGGAAATGGTAATAAACGTTGCCATACAATAAACATTTTTGCGCATTGCACTTAGATATTAATTATAGCTCTTAATCATTAAGACAATCGGTGGAAATGAGACTTTAGAAAGTTTATTTTGAATGTTTAATCATTTTTATTATAACTAGATTATAAAAGTATTATGTCAATTACAACCTCCTTTGTATTAGCACTAGCTTGATGACAAATAAACGTATTATTATTATTAAATAAATAAATAAATACATAAATAAATAAATGATGAATGAATGAATGAATGAATGAATGAATGAATGAATGATTGAATGAATAAATGAATGAATGAATGAATGAATGAATGAATAAATAAATAAATAAATACATTGTGACGAAGCTGGGCTTCGCACAAAGTATTTCATGTTATTTTCATCAGGGTTTCTTTTTCATTCATTTTTCAAGTATATTTTGGAATGTTATCGGTAGTACTGGTTGAGGTAGTACTGTGAAAAGTTGTGTGTAGCAGGGTATTATTACAGTTTTGCAGGGAGTACTGTAAAATATTGAGAATCTACCTTTGCAACCCTTATTTTGTTTAATATCAATAAACCGTAACTTTAATTGATTATAGCGCTAGTACTAGTAAACAGTTTAGTATGAAAACTTTTATTCGGAGTTCGGAGGTCAAGGGCTTGCGAATTATGTTATTGTAAACCTGGTCTCTTAGGTAGCAACCCTTGTTCCAAATATTACATTGTATTACCATTTCACATACTTTGCAGACCACTTGGTGCAAGTTTAATTTGGTTTCTTAAGTTTTGGCTATAAAAGCCGGGCCGATTTGCAAGTAAAGAGAGTAGTGTTCCTCCGCGAGACGCAGAGAGCTCTAAGCTAAGATAGCGACCCTCAGCGAGAAGCCGAGAGAATTGAACATAGCAAACTGCTGGAAATTGCAGGTAAAAGCATTTTTGTTTTTGTGGAAAGATCAAAAACGGGGTTTTTTTGACAGAACTAAAGTTCTGGGTAGAGTAGTCCGGTGTTAAACCACGCGACCCAATATTTGGGTGTAAAACGTCACGTTCCCTGTGTCACCCACCGAGAGAACCTCGACTCGTTGAGTGGAGAGACCATCGATAACCCTCAGTGGAGATTCCTAAACCAGGGACCGCGACGCCGCCGCGTTTGCCGCGAGATTTTTGTCGCGACCCAAAGTTGGGTGTTCAGAACGTTCGTTGAGTTAGGACTAATCTTCGGAGAGAAACCTCGACTCGTTAGAGTGGAGAGATCATCAGACCTCGGAGGATAGACAAGAACAACGACCGTCGGCTCCGGCAAGCATCGAGATCGCGGAAGACGCCCAGTAGAATTAATAACGTCTCTGCCTACTGGAGATCGTACCAGTGACGTCATCATCTGGTTTCGCGGCTAAAACTCGAGAACCGTTTAGAGTACTAAAGTACCGATTTCGATATTAAGTTTGGACCCGTGTCACGAGTCACCCACGGTGATCCGCGTCGCGACGCCGGGCATCGTTTTTGAGTTTTGGGAAAAATTTAAATCTACTCTTCGGAAGTCGACTTGTGAGCGTGTCTCGAGTCGCCAACGCTAATTCGCGTCGCGACGCCGGGCATCGTTTTTGAGTTTTGGGAAAAATTGAAATCTACTCTTCGGAAGTCGACTCGTGAGCGTGTCCCGAGTCTCCAACGCTAATTCGCGTCGCGACGCCGGGCGTCGTTTTTGAGATTCGGGGGAAATTGAAATCTACTCTTCGGAAGTCGACTTGTGAGCGTGTCCCGAGTCGCCAACGCTGATCCGCGTCGCGACGCCGGGCGTCGGTTTGGAGTTAGACCCAGGTGGGGCTAAGTTAGGTCGAAAGGAATCATCGGATCGAGGGAACGCCGTCATTAGACAAACCATTAAGCTTGCACCGGCCATAATTCAGGAACTGTCTAGTCATTTTTTTGTGAGCCAAAAGCAACTGTAAAAAATTGGCTGTGAAAATAAAAAGCCCACATCTTCATCGAGCCCCGTGTTTTATTTATAACCCTGGACATAACCCGACTGTGATTATCCGAGATTGGCGCCCGAGGCAAACTTGCGCCAAATACCTTGTGCCCAACCCAAAGTTCATCACAACATACACAAAGTAATTAATTAATAAATACAGGGTGTCCTATAACTTCAGGTACATATTAGAAGGGCATATAGTTCTTAATGTCCTGATTAGGGAACAAAAAGAATATTTTCAAAATTCAAATATTAGTTTTTGAGGTTTTTGAAGGAAACAGTTTTGGGACACTGGTTGAATAGGTAGTTTTAATATTAAATATTACGTTGTATTATATCTAATTAATAAGAAATGTTTGCATAATACAATCATTTCATTAGGTTTCTAGTAGCCGGCCACATAAATTGTGTTTCTTATAACAGTTTTGATATTGCTCTTCTGATTATTGTTACAAATCTGAATGGTTACAGTAAAAGTGAGTTAGTGGATATGTTGCTAATGTATGGCGAAGCAGGGCAAAACTGTAGATTAGCTCAGCGTTATTACGCTGAACGTTTCCCAGGACGACGGCATCCGAATTCTCGCATATTTGTAAGCCTTACTCAACGCCTTCGCGACACTGGTTCTTTGCAACCTAATCGGGGAAGAGACGGTGGGGCTCATCGGAGACCAGTAAATGTTGAAAATGCTGTCTTAGATTTGGTACGCAATGACCCAGCAATCAGCATAAGGAGAATATCTCGTCAACTACCAGGTGTACCACGAATGACAATTTGGAGAATTTAAAGAATAATAATTTACATCCTTATCATTTTCAACGGGTCCATGCGTTAATTGAACCCAATCATTACTCTCGAGTAAGGTTTTGTGAATGGCTTCTGAACCAACATGCTCAGGATGGCAATTTTACGTTAAAAGTAATATTTTCCGACGAAGCGATGTTTACTCGTGATGGTATACATAATATTCATAACTGTCACTACTGGGCCGAAGAAAATCCAAATGCTGCTGTCAGGAGTCATTTTCAGCACAGATTTTCACTAAATTTTTGGGCTGGGATGGTAAACGGATCGTTACTGGAACCATACATACTTCCTAACAGAATGTCTGGGAATGATTATTTACAATTTTTGCTGAATAATTTGCCTGAATTATTAGAAGATATTCCTCTTAATGTACGTCAAAATGCATGGTTTATGCATGACGGTGCGCCGCCACATTTTGCTAGAAATGTCAGACATCATCTTGACAGAGTATTTGAGGACAGGTGGATTGGTCGAGGAGATCCTGCGTCTTGGCCCCCTAGATCCCCGGATTTCAATCCGTTATATTTTTATTTGTGGGGTAATTTTAAATCCCTCGTCTATGATAATCAAGAGGCACCTGAAACCCTTGAAGAATTACGGCAACGAGTTGAAAATTGTGCTGAAAGAATTAGACAAGAGAATGCTTGTTAAATTTTTTTAATTCAACGTGCTGCATTATGTTTATCTGTTAATGGAAATAATTTTGAACAGTTTTTGTACAAATAAAGTAAATAATTTGATTTTTTTTGATTACATACACATCTCCCAAACTTAATTGGTGTGACAAAGCTTTACGTAATTGCATAAATTAATTTCATTGTTAAATTATTTTATGTAATAGTTATAACTAATTTCACTATTCCAAATATTATAGTATCCAGGGGTACAAAAAATGTTCTTCTTAAGTGAACTACCCTTAATTATAGGAATTTTGGAAAAATTATTTTTGTTCCGTAATCAGGACATTAAGAACTATATGCCCTTCTAATATGTACCTGAAGTTATGGGACACCCTGTATACAAATAAATAAATAATTAAATAAATAGATAAATAAATAAATAAATCAAAAAATAAATAAATTTATAAATAAATCATCACGGCTTATTACTTATTGCTGGGTGTGCCAATCTGCTTTTAACGCAGATATCGGTAATGATGAAATACTTGAACCGTGCGGGCGCTTACCAACCGTCACCTCACGGGCATTCAGAGCTGGCGTCGAGAGTGCACCTAAGGGGTCAATATTAATTATGTTTCTTATAATTAATATTCTGGTAATAAGAAATACAAAAAAGAACGATATATAATAATTTACAAACTAAAAACACTAAACTAACTTTAAAGTTTAGTACAATTTTTTTAAACGTATATCTAAGAGTAAATATATTTTTTTTAACATAAATAATTGCCTCGAATTTAATATATTTTGAATTAGCATGCCATCACCCAAAAACATCGAGAAACACTAGTTTATTACGTGGTATTTCAGAGGACAACGGCAAGTGAAGATATCTGTCAATTTTTTGAGAGCAATATCTCTTTGGCGTTTGTTAACGAGGGTGAAATAATTTCCTAGACTAACTAAAGCCCGGAATTTCTTTCTAATATGAGGTTATGGCTATGATTTCCAATTAATTCCTAATGACTTAATTGCCAATTAATTACTGGAAGACTTAAAACCTATTCATTGGTTTTTACAAAATTACAAACGGACACTCTTACATTCATCGTACGCCTAGTATATAAATGGTACATATACCTTTTATCGTTATAATAGAATGGAGTATGTGATTAAGTTTTGATTTTTACATTATGTACCTAGGTGTATGAAAAAAATTAACAATTTGAGAAGAGGTATTGTGACGCCACCATTGCCCAAGCATGGCAAATAATACCGGATGTCGTAGGCCAACCGGCACATGGGGAATTTACATAGAAAATCAGAAAAATGTGAACAGTAAATCCCCAGTGCAAGATATTAAGTTGAAATTTTATATGCTTATCCGGGGATACTAATTGTATAGATTATATTTCAAATTAGTCAATTTACTTGTGTAATACTAGAAGAATTTAAGAAGAATTATCGAATATCCAGGATTGTTGTTCATATCCAGGAAAAACCAATTAATAAGCAACGTTTCAAGTAGCATAATGGTAGCGTGTGCGCTTGGTAATAAACAAAATTCGTAGAGTCGGGTTCGGAACCAGTCGAGAGCGAATATATTTTGTAAATTTTATCTAACTTAAATTTTAAAATTTTAAATAATTAATATGAATTTAATCTTTTATTCATTTTAAATAAAATATAAGCATCATTTCAATCATAAATTATATTTTGTAAAATCTGAATCACACTGATTATAATAAATATTTTTGGATTTGTTTAAATCGACCAATTAAATGACGTGCAAGATCTCCTGCCTCTTAGATTTTTTTCTTTGAGGTCATTTAAAATCAAAAATTTACAGCCATTATGAACTGACCAATTCAGAAGATCTTAAAGCGGCAATAAGGAATGACTGCAACCTTATTTCAAATCGACAGCTGCGCCAAGTGAAACAACAATGTGATTGTCTCGGATTTTGCTTAGTACAAAATGGCGGTCATTTTGAATATTTGTTGTAATTTTTTTAATTCTTGCTCTTGTATTTAGTGCGATTTATATTTTATAAAATAAATAAGTTTGTTTCTTGCTAAGCGCAGTCGCTACCACCATACTATCAGAACTGTTGCTTGCAAACTATTTTTTTGGGGATATGAAGAACAATCCTGGAAATTCTACAATTTTCCTTAATTTGTTTCTAATATTACACATGTAAATTGACTGATTTGAAATTTAGTCCACAGAATTAGTATCCTCGGATAAGCATACAAATTTCATCTTAATATCTTGAACTGGGTAGATACTATTTATAATTAACTGATTTTCCATATTGATCCCCCATATGTCGGTTGATCTAAGACACCCGGCATGTCATAATATAGCGGTAGAAATATAAACTCAGGCCATGCTGACGTTATTATTTTTCTTCTTAAATAATCAGTAGAGGATCTTTTGGCATAAACAATATTAGTCCATTTTTCTGAATTGGGGATAATCAGAAAAGCAACTTTCTAGCTGCCTTACTAGTAGGGATTCACCAAGCCAATCTACTTGGATTAAAATAAAAAAGCTTGGCTTGGCTTGAAACTTCAAGCTTTTTTAATGTTAGGCTTGGCTTGGGCTTGATGGAAACAAAGCTTGGCTTGGCTTGAAAACTTCAAACTTTAAATATTTTAGGCAAGCCTTTTCAAGCTATTTCAAGCTTTATAAATGCTCATGCGCACAGTAGGTATATAGGTCTTGAAAACCAATACTAGCTGTACGGTATCAAGATTTTAATATGAATATTCGATGTGAATTAAATTAAATATATCGATATACCGATAAATTCCATATATCGATGTATTGGAATATTGATGTATCAATATCGATATATTGATACGTTATGTCCATGTTTTATTGTATCGTAACGATGTATAAATCACGTATCGTTTTACATAAGTTTATAATGTTATTTACACTCAAAATGACCTCCTAACAAACTGTTAGATTTTGTCATTCTATATAGTTCATACTCACCCTGTAAATAAAAAAAAACTCAAGTCTCCAAACACGCAAGAACAGTGTTCAAATAATTACATAAATATTTTGTAATGTACAATGGGATGATAAAGACCTGAAACTGACATTTATACCTATTTAAAGTATATCTGGAAATCATAAAACCCTACAGACGGAACTTCCCCCGAAATTTTGTTTGTTCGTGACATAAATACCTACTAGCCTCTGATTTTTGAGTACAGAATCATGTAAGTTAAATACATAAATATAATTACAGTAATTATGTCTAAATTCAAATAGCACAAAAGTAAATACCCTCAACGATACGGATATGTCGTTATTACTGAAATTTGTGAATAAAAACAAATTAAAAACCCCCAGAACTAGGTAATTAACCATGATTATACAGGGTGTAAATGAAATAAGTGCATTAAATTTAACCAGTAATGTAACTCGATGAGAGGAACAATATTTCTTAATAACTTTTTTTTCTAAGTCTTTTAGATTTTGAGTTAAAATTCCTTAAAGATTTGCTGCATATTTCGTTACCCGCTCATGGAGAACAAATGGCTGTTGGGGCTGTTGCCGTATTCAAGTGGGATACAAACAGCTCAAAAATTGTCAATTATCGGTTACACTTACAGTCACAGTAATTAATAAACAAATCAACGGAAATAACATTATTATTAATTAATACGTAATAGTACAATTTTTAAAATATATAAATTTTAATTTTGGATAACAAAATTATAAAGTTGTGTATTGAACCAGGCTTTTAATTACCTGTGAATAGTGTGAATAGAGGAAGACAAGGAGGGATGAGGAAGAGCAAAAGCATAGTTGCTAGGTTATGAGATGATTATTTATCGTCGACAAATCATAATAGTTTAAATACGTTATTCAAAAAATGTAAGTACAAACTTTTGTCTATTTAAAGGAGGTACATGAGTTTAATTAGTCGTCCATTTATTGTTCCCGCCCAAAACATTTTTTAATGAAAATTTTTGCAGCAGTTTCGTCTGTCGAGATGTGTATTGTGCATAATAAATACACCTTCCCAAGTAAATTCAGTCTCATTAATGAACATTATGAGCCATTCCCAAAATTGGAGTCTGTTATGTGCTGAAAACATAGAACTTTTTGCACATGTTATAGATATAACTGTTGCTTTTTTAAAATTGTCATATGTGACACTCCGTATTGTGCTGTGATAAAGATGTACAAGATTAACAAATGTGCGAATATTAAGAACAGAATGATTTGGAAACGCTCCGTGTAAATGCGTTGACAACTCCATGACACTGTCTTTATGTCAACCGTGATGTCAAGTAAAATGTAGTACAGATACGAATAAAAAAATAAATAAATAAACCATAGGTAAGTAATTACAATGTCTGTGTACTCGCATTTTGACAGAATTTTACCTTATAAACAAGTTTATTATTAATATCAAAATTTAATTGGAACAATTAATAGGACTGTCAATTGCTAAAACAAAATTTTGCATAGCTATTGCTACTGCATTCAATTATCACAAAAATATTTGGAACGACTCGTCAATTTACGGGGTGGTAAAAATGCTAAAAAAATATGCGATTTCGAGAAAAAGTTATTAAGAAATATTGTTGCTCTCGACGAGTTGTATTACTGGTTAAATTTAATGTACTAATTTCATTTACACCCTGTATATTTATTTGCTTATTTATTAATTCATATTTTTGGGAACAATGAAAACAAGGCAATATTTAAAAGACAATGCTCTCTTTGTCGGTACATTGTTATTGTTTATTATACCTGTCAAAGACAACATCGGTTTTCAGGGATACATTAGGGGTTGAGCTAAAAATAGCATTGAAAATCTTTGAATATAAATATACACAAACAGAAATTGTCTCGTCTCTATGATTCGGAAATACCAGAATAACAAAACATTGTACAAAATGCAACTTTAAAATGCAATAATTATTATTGCAAATAACCAATCAAACAACAAGATCAAACTGCACCTATCTTCTCACCACTCTATAGTTAAAACAGATAGAGTGTAGATTTATGTGAAATGTTATCAGATAAATTTAATAATTTTTTTTTGTTTGAAAATCAATTTCTTACAGCTTTGAGGTTATAATTAAATAAAATAAATAAGTATATCATCACGGCTTATTACCAATTGCTGGGTGTGCCAATCTGCTTTATGCAACGTGCGGGCGCTTGCCAGGCGTTACCTCACGGTCACTCATTGTTGGCGTGGAAAGTGCACCACAGGCCACAGGGGTTAATTTTGTGCCATTTAAAATTTGAAATATTTGGCGTCGGTCAGGTTCGAACCCGGTTCCCCAGATTCGCGACCTGATACTCAGGCACGTGGCCACCAGACCTCATAACTTATAATTAATTCTAATTACTTAAAAATTTAAGTATTTAATTAATTAATTTTTATACAAAATACGTTTAACTTGACAATAATAAGTATTTAAAAAAAATAAATTGTTCTATATGAATTGATTGACATTTGCAATAAATTTTGTATTATCATTTTTTATCATACATTTTATATTATAGGTAGAGGATAAAACAATAAAATTATATTAGCATTTATCATTATGTATTTAAAACTTTTTCAACATTTTATAAATTTATTTTGTATACTTGATTCTGTGCGCGAACTACAATGTGCGATTTGTTGGACTGAGAAAATAAGTGATCTTTGCATAATAAGAATGATGAAGGGTATAGTTTCTAATTACAATTTTTTTAAGCATACTAGACTGGCAGGTAATGAAGGCTGGTGCTTTTGGGAACCCGAATTCTTAGAAGATCGCAAAAATGTGCCTAAGCAATGAGAAAGTACGTTACCACCATAAAGTTACTGTTTTGTCGGCATTTCTTAAGAAAAGCTTGAAAAAGCTTGTTTTCAACCAAGCTACTTGACAGTCGAGGCTTGGTTTGGCTTGAAAATTCAAGCTTTTTAAATGTTAGGCTTGGATTGGCTTGGGCTTGGTGGAACAAGCTTGGCTTGGCTTGAAAAGTAAAGCTTTTTTGAACGGCAAGCTTGGCTTGATTTTTCAAACTTTTTCAAACCCAGCCAAGCCAAGCTTTCAAGCTTCAAGCCAAGCCCGTGAATCTCTACTTACGAGACTCGTACTACTAAAGATTTCTGTAATATCATTTAACTCAGAATCAATCTCACATTTAAATAAGTATTGGAAAATTGTTTACTGGATGTCAAGTAATAGAAAAATTAACTGTGATGAGCCATGGTACTATATGACATTGCGCATGTATCGCTCTATATTGTTCTACAGCTGTGACGACACCCAGTGACATAGGTAGTTGTATACATAATGAAATATTACTATCAAGACATTTTTAGTCAAATATAATTGGAGATGTTAACTTATTTGTTTTTAATTTTAGTTTGTCTTATATGTAGTAATGAAAATAATTTTAATAAATTAAAGATAATAACCAAAAATTAATATTAAGATCGTTACTGTTCACAATAATTAATGGACGAAATAATTTACTTTTTATTATTTACTAAATAAACATTAATTCATAATAATTGTATTTATTTTGAGCCAGTATTTTATATTATTCAAAGTTTTCAATGGTATTTGATACTGACTTGTGACGTCATGCGCGTGGCGAACGTAAATGGACATTTTTGTAGAAATGCTCAAACTTTACAATGTAATAACGTGTGACTCAGTTACTTTTTGCGAGAAACAGTTTTATCAAATTTCTTAGCACCTAGAAAGTAGATGTCGATGTATCTCTGTAATATTTACAATATTTGGGCTATGGTTGTTTTGCCAAAAGATCTTCAATCGAAAATAATTATATTACGGAAAGTGGTTCTATTTTTATTATTATAATGAGAAGCTATAGTGATTAATGTTTATATTATATGGTCCATATATTTTATTGAAATTCCATTATAAGGTTTGTTCCAGCAGTGCGAAACTGCCCGACGATAGCGTTACCATTTTAATACTACGCATATGTCGAACATTTCCGTACTGATTTGATTGTATATTGCAACAAACCTATGGTCACATACTCCATTCTTCAAATAGAAGCAAAAATGAGTAATTAGCCATGATGACATTTATTTAGTAATGTTTCGTTATTTTAGGAAAAACTAAAATATTAGTATTCCTTTTACTTTAATTTATACTATGGTAGAATACTTCATTAAAATTCATTTATAAAGCTGGTATAATTGAATTTGTGATTCATTTACTATTAATAAAATTTTGTTTCTTTATAAATTAGTACCACACCGATTATACTAGCAATGCTAAAAATATATACGCTTTTCATTATTTAATTGCTTATGATGTTAATAACAAAAAAGTTTACATACAAAGAGAAGTCGCAAATAATTTTAATGAAATATTTGTTAATAATGAAATGCTACGCACACAAAACCAGTTGAAATCGTGCGTTAATTATGTGATATTAACAAAATAATAATTAAAAGCATTGTTTTACTGCTGTAATATAAATAATATATTATTTAAATCCTATGAACAATTATAAATTAAAATACATCAACATAAAACAGATAAATAGATCAATCTAGCATAAAATTTTAACATGTAATATAGATTAGAGTTAATATTTAAAATTTCCGATCTGTAATACTCCATTAAATAATTTCCAATGTTAATATATTAATTTATTAAGCTATTTAATAATTTATTATTTCAATTCCTGCAAAAATAGGTGTAACGTGTTGTATATATAATTTCCATTTGAAAGTTTATTAATTTACCTAATTTTTTTGTAAAACTATATCATTTTGTTAAATAAGTTTAGTTTAAATTAATGTTTATATTATACTCGTACTATAATTTGCATTAGTGTTATACAGTTCCGCACATGATTAGAAAAGTTGTTCAAAAATATAGGTAGAGTGCGTACATTAAGAAAAAGCCGGCTACGTCATAAGGGAGTGTTCAGCGACGTGCACAATATTCATTTTTCTCTATTAACATTTTTCTGTTAATACAAATTATTATTTTAAATTAAAGTATGTATATTTCATTGAATCACCATTAAATATAATTTTCTATCCCCTTCCTTCACACCTGATCATTGATGACACAGTTAGCTTGTTCTTATTAGGTTTGTTACAGCCAGTCCCTGCTGATAGTTTGTGACTCAGATACATGCGCAGGACCAAAATACCGTTCCAAGCGCACCACTGACAAGTTTTGCAAATTCTCAGTAGAGCCGTATTTATTTGGGATCTGTGGGTACAGCCCTAAACTAATCTTAAACCTACCCGTGTTTGTACCAAATAAACAGTGGATTATTATACTGTTTGTGAAAATATAAAGCGGTAAATTCAAATAAATACCAACGTTTATCGTATTCAATAGTATACTTCTACGAGTCCGTGCAGAGTCAAAATGGAGTGTCTACAGGTACCGATTTTTTATATTAAAATTCCTATGTTAGTACTTATTACAGAATATTAATAAAAGAACTGCTAGCGCCTATAAGCAGCAGTAGAAGCAGTAACGAGGAAGAATATGATTTTGAAACATCTTCTTCAGAAGATTATAAATAAATTATTTACCTTATTTAATTTGTGATGTAAATAAATAACCAAGTAATCGGTGTAAAACCTATACCAAAAAATATCAACGGAAACTGACAGTTCTATAAAGAGTTAACAATATTTAAATAAAGATGAAAACAGGTTCGATTCACCAACAAAGCAAAATAGCTAGGTGAGATAAATCAGTTCGGGAACAGTATTGGATTATTTAAACCGTGCCAACTAAACAGAATTAACCTACAAGGTTACTTAAAAAGTTCCAAATAAATATGGCCTAGGTGTTCCAGCGCGTACTGTTCGACTATCACAAACTAGTTGCTGACAGTCTAAACAGTTAGAACTGCTGTAAGAGTCTGCGCAATTATTATAATTTCAGTGTTAGTTTTCTTATTTTTCATCTGTTAAGGGACGATAAAAATTATACTTTTTAAAATTACATTATCATTATTATTATTATTATAAATATTATTATTATTAATTATTATTATTAGTATTATAATTATTATTGTTATTGATGACAGTGACGAAAACAGGAACTTTCACTTCAGCCACTCGAACTTCATCATCTCCAGGGAAAGTCTGTGTCACGATACCTTTTTTCCAAGAGCTTCGCCCCGCAAATCATTCACAAAAATTGTCATATCTCCTTGCCGTAATGGCTGCAGTTTAGTTATCCATTTGTGGGGCCGTTTAAGTGTTGGTAGATACTCATCTTTCCATTTGGACTAGAATTCATCAGGTAGTTTTTGTGCATAACGCCACATACGACGACAGGTTTCTCCATAACTGAAATTGCCAGGTATAAAACTTGCCTTGTAAACATCTAAGCTAGAGAAGATGATTAGGTGTAATGCACTCAGGGTCCTTTGGATCTGGTGAAGCCAAGGTTAGGGGTCTATTGTTCATTATATCTTCTACTTCTGATAATAAAGTTAACAATGTGTATTCCTTAGGAGCCCAAGATTTCAGGAGCTTATTAAAGACCTTTTTGGCAATCCCTATCAATCTTTCGTGACTGCCTCCCATATGAGGAGATGCTTGAGTATTAAAGTGCCAATCAATTCCACGCTGCAATAAATCATTTTCAATTTGTTTTTGATTCCACTCACGTATACATTTCTTAATCTCGTTATCTGTACCTCTTAGATTAGTCCCGTTGTCACTATACAGATGTCGAGGTGGACCGCGACGACAGTTGAATCGATTTAAACAATCTATAAAATCGCTTGTGGAGAGTGAAGGAACAAGATCAATATAGACACCTCTTGTAGTCATACATACATACATGCAATCCATGAAGAAGATTTCAATGTAAACCAGTTAGAAAAATCTTCTACATTAGGAAAAGGTAATTTCATCTCTATATGACTTGCGACCATGATAAGCTTCTTCTTTTCTAAACAATCTGGGTTAACTTCTTCCACATTCAATTCATATTTTGGACAGATCGCCTTATTTTCCATTAGAAGCGAACCTCCTTTCAGCCAGCGGCAGCCTGAATGAAATGATACTGTTGTTGTCAACCGCGTTTCGTCATCTGCTGCATTATCCTTTGAAGGAATCCACATCGAGTTGTCCGCACTAGTAAGATTTAATATTTCTCCAATACAATTGGAGACGTTTGCTTCTTAGTAATGCTGCTTGTAATTCCATTCATTGAATGAACAAAACTTTGATTGGAGCTACTCTTCCTTTTCCTGACAAGATAGTTAGTTCAATATTTTCTCCAGATATTACTCGCAAAAAGCTGACTGCACAATATGCTTCCTCACTTGCGTCACAGAAAGTGTGAAGCTCGTATATTGCATATTCTTTTTCAGTCTTTCTAATACATCTTGGAACTTTTACTGAAATAAATTGACGAAGTTCTTGTATCCACTTTTGCCATTTCACGTTCACGGTTGCTGTCATTTCGTCATCCCATCCTGCGCCACACTACCAGGATATTTGGAAAATCAATAATCCTTTAATTTTCAATGGAGTAAGAAATCCCAATGAATCAAATAAATTCATAAAGGATGCCATTTGTCTCTTAGTAGATCTAGAGTATCCTGATAGTACTTCTGCTGGCAATTTACTCGTGTTTAGCGTGAAAAGGAAACAATCTTCTGCCGGATCGCATTGCAAACCAAGAGTTTTAGTTATTGGAATATCAGACTTGGTTTTAATTTCCTTGGTTCCAGATGACCGTAGCTCCTCAGGAATTCGGTTTATAACTTTCAGGCTGCTACTATTCCACTTGCAGATTAGGAAACCTCCCTTCGCATGTATTGAAGTAACTTGTTGAAGTTGCTGGCTTTCTCAATGGTATATGGTATCCTTTACATAATTCGAAATACTAGAACTTTTATTTGATATTTTTCTGGAGGGTTGGTTCTGTTTTTTTCTCGATAAAGGACTGTCTGTATCGCTTGGTCTGATTTAATCATTCTAATTTAGTAAAACATGTCACTAATGTCACCAATTATTACAACCTTGAACTTTCTAAATCGAAGTAAGACTTTTGGAAGTGGCTGTAA
The DNA here is from genome assembly GCA_963082715.1 of Harpalus rubripes. Classification (NCBI taxonomy): domain Eukaryota; kingdom Metazoa; phylum Arthropoda; class Insecta; order Coleoptera; family Carabidae; genus Harpalus; species Harpalus rubripes. The sequence goes on from OY720454.1 coordinate 34,532,003, forward strand.
TTTATCTGGCCCTGGCATGAAGAAATGGTTAAAAGAGACTCCGTGTACCTTGATGGCTGCATCTAATACCATCCTCGGTTTCTTGCTAGGATGAAAAACAAAGAACCATGGTATGTACCATTCCTTCTCGGTCAAATCTGATTTCTCTTTACATTTCGTTTAATATTCTTTTTTGATATATTCTTGAAACTTATTGTCACATATTACAGCAAAATCTAGATTACGATCCAATTTTCTTTCCATATCATATAGTCTTCGCAAAGCTGTTGGTTTACTGTCTGGAATTGCAGGATTTTCATTTCTCCACAACAGCCCTGTTCCCCATCTTTCTCCAACGCGTTGAGTGATCTTTTTCATAATGGCTAAAGCTAACATTTTCCTCTGATCTGATGGGAGTTATTTCATTGAATCCAAAATTATTAGTGGCAATAAATTCTTTAAGTAATCTCTCTAGATCACCATCTTGATGCCAGTTGCGATGAAATAAAGCCTTTTTCTGAAAACTAATCGTCCTCCGCTTACAATCAGTAGCCATCCAAGTCTTGTGTTTTTTGCTGAAGGTTAAATTTTTTCTTTAGGATAAGATAACCTCCAATAGTCGTTACCAATGATAATAAGAGGTTTAACATTTTTCTGTGAACGAAGAGGTTCTTTTCTTAAAGTGGGATACTTTTGGTAAACTTTCTACAAATTATAAGATTGAACGGGTAAATCCAAATTAGAAGTTGTGAATACTTCGGCCATTTTATAAAATTTTGCATTTGGAAAATCTCCAGCTATTTCAATCCAAACTTTCATAGAATCTTTTTTGTTTTCTTTACCATTGAAAACTCCTATGTGTAATGTCTCTTTCGGTCCATAAGGTCCAATTTCTTGTGCTAACTCTTCAACCAGTGGAGATATTTGAGCACCATTATCCATCATAGCGTAGCATGATGCTACACCTTTGTACCATAGAAGATCTACACTTTGTTGATTTATGTTGCCATGTTGAGCTGAAACGTGAGCATTTTAATTTTTCTCCGATTGCGTAGGAAATTAGGGATACTTTTCTTGGAATTACATTCATGAAGAAATGGATGATGACTGCGACTTATCGATTACGCATTCTTTCCTACTTTTGCAATCGCTGGATTTGTGTCCTTTTCTTAAACAATTGAAACGGAGACCTTTTTCTTTGACAAGCTTTAATTTTTCCTCTTTGTTTAATTTTTGAAACTTGCGACATTATGAAATATGGTCTTTCTTTATTACAATTTAGCCAAATTTTATTTTATTTTTATTCTCGCGAAGACCAGAAGCTCCAACATGGTGCTTCTTTATCTCCATTTTTTCTTCGTCTTTAATGAAAGGTTTTTGGCGTCGATAGGCTTGGTTAACTTGCTTACAAATCCACGTATTTAAATTTTCTAGATTTTGTTTTCTAGTGTCGTCATCATATAACCAATCATACCATCTGCATGTCATGTCTGTAGGAAGCTTTTTAACTAGCGTATGGAGTAGATCAATGGATTGCAAATACTCGTGTTGCTCATAGGACTTGATATTTGTTACCAAAGCTTGCACAGCAATCCCAAAATGTATTACTGTATCAGGTTTAGATAAGTTTCGCTGTCCCTTTGACAGCTTTTCTTAAACGGGTCATGTTTTCAGAATTTACCAATTTATACTTGACAGTCGTCCTTTCAAATTCATTTAGAAACACGGTCCAGTCTTCTGGTTTACCTAAAAATGTAGGAATTTCCCTTTCTTCTTTGAAGAAAACTGCTGTAGTGGATTTGGACGCAGTTGCACTAGCTATAGTACTTGTGATAGCATTTGCTAGTGAAGTAATATCACTGGCAGGAGATGATTTCAACTAATTATTATTTAACCATTCCTCAGTACGATTACAATTATAATATTCTTCTTCTTCTTTACTGAATATACTAGCACGATCTTCATCCAAATTCTTGAATTCCAAAATCATTTGCTTCTCCAGTAAAGGTAGATCGATAGCATGAAGCTTTAGCAGGCGATGTAATTTTATTTTTGACACCTTTAAATTTTCTTCTACGTTAATTTTTTCCAGTTGAAATCGGGCTCATCATCTTTAAATAAATTTATTCTTTCCAAGACAGCTGCTAGTCCTATATACTAAACGATCAGATTCACTATCTATATTTATATATTTTAATCAAGACGATCGCAATCCTTTGAACACCTCTACAGCCTGAATGATGTGAGCGATTTTCGTGAAATTTGCACCAAGTTGTAGGAAATGATTGTCTCGAGTGCCCTCCTAATAGGTTAAATTTCTGTAGGATGCATAGTTTTCGAGTAAAAAATTATTAAAGATTGAAAATTGGGACAGAAACAATATTTTTCACAGTAACGATCACAGTTTTCCTTGAAAATTTAAGAAGATAAACGCTGTCATGTCATATGGTATGTCAATGTCAATGATGACAAATTATCGGTTTTCATCATTTAAATGCAACAAAAATGCTTAAGTAATATGTAAAATTGAAGAAAAAATAATGAATTAAACGAGGTAGGTATATAAAATGATTTTAAGCCATGTTGTATGTTAATTTATTATATTTTTTATTTTTAAAATAGAATTTTGGAAATTGTATAAGGAAACACGTCGAAAAGGATCAGAAAGGCAGAATCAATATCACAATCCATCGAAGGGTACATGTACAAAATTAAAAAGATAAACATTGTCATCCGTCATATTGGATGTACGTATAGTCTATCATAAAACACTATCGGCGGAGCCCTAGGCTGAACTCGGCGATTAATAGTAATAATAGTAATAATAGTAATATTAGTAATAATAGTAATAATAGTAATAATAGTAATAATAGTAATAATAGTAATAATAGTAATAATAGTATTAATAGTAATAATAGTAATAATAGTAATAATAGTAATAATAGTAATAATAGTAATAATAGTAATAATAGTAATAATAGTAATAATAGTAATAATAGTAATAATAGTAATAATAGTAATAATAGTAATAATAGTAATAATAGTAATAATAGTAATAATAGTAATAATAGTAATAATAGTAATAATAGTAATAATAGTAATAATAGTAATAATAGTAATAATAGTAATAATAGTAATAATAGTAATAATAGTAATAATAGTAATAATAGTAATAATAGTAATAATAGTAATAATAGTAATAATAGTAATAATAGTAATAATAGTAATAATAGTAATAATAGTAATAATAGTAATAATAGTAATAATAGTAATAATAGTAATAATAGTAATAATAGTAATAATAGTAATAATAGTAATAATAGTAATAATAGTAATAATAGTAATAATAGTAATAATAGTAATAATAGTAATAATAGTAGTAATAGTAATAATAATAATAATAATAATAATAATAATAGTAATAACAGCAATAATAGTAATAATAGTAATAATAATAATAATAATAATAATAGTAATAATAATAATATTAATATTAATATTAATATTAATATTAATATTAATAATAATAATAATAATAATAATAGTAATAGTAATAATAATAATAATAATAATAATAGTAATAATAATAATAATAAGAGTAATAATAATAATACTAATAATAATAATAATAATAATAATAATAATAATAATAATAATAATAATGATAATAATAATAATAATAATAATAATAATAATACTTAATAATAATAGTAATAATAATAATAATAATAATAATAATACTAATAATAAAAATAATAATAATAGTGAAAAATGTATAATTGTATTATCGTAAATTGGCAAAGAAATTTAATTTTGACTTTTCTTTTCTACGAAAAGTTGATTACTTCTTCGCGTAAATTACTAAATACTTCGTGCTTTTCAATCATTACTAAAAACTAGGGCTGTCAAAATCTGCTGAAATTGCTAACCGGTTAACCGTCGGTTTACTAACCGAAAAACCGAATAACCGGTTATAAAACAATCACCGGTTTTTAAACGGCTAGATAACCGGTTTTTAACCGGTCAGAAACCGGTTTTTAACCGGCCAGAAAATAGGTTTTAACCGGCCAAAAAGCCGGTTCTTAACCGGTTAAAATCGCTGACGGACATGCGAAGTACAGTCACTAAGAGCGGCAATTTTAAATAACATGTTCAACATGAATAAAAAGAAAAAAAATTTTACTGGCCATCAAAAAATTGCTTTCTGTCTACTCAGGAGTACGTAATCGCCCGTAACTTAAAATTTAAGGAAACTAACACCTACGAAATCATACAACAAGGCCAAAGAAACAAGATCATTTCCGGACAGATACTTTACTTTTGTGATTTTTAAAAAAAATCTTGCTTACCGGATACGTAAAGTAATGTTACTAATTTGAAACTTTAATACCTTTACCTGATATAGAGTGTACAAAAGCGTTAACATTAGAGTTAAGTAATCATATTCCGAGTATGTTAAGTTTCATGTTGGTGATATATTTTTATTCGTAGGTACCGGGACAGTAATATTTTTAAAAATTCAACAGATTAAAGTACTTCCCTGGAGGTGTTGTTTACGTAAGGTTAGTGTCATGTTGATAGCACAACTCATTACTCTAAGTACCAGGTCAGCAAAATATTTAAAATTTCACTAGAGTTAAGTAATTTTCTGGTTGTGAACATATGTTATCGTGATTCTGTCGTAAAATTTCTTTGATATAATTTATTTTGAATTTTTAGTTTAAGGTTTATTGTGCCTATCTAAATCAATAACAATCATAGTTTTACATTTCATGTTCTTGCCGAAAATAAGATACTTCCACATTTTTTTTTTTTTTGTAAGGCCCACTACAATTTTTCATTTTGTTATTGAGAACATAAACAAACACCGCAAGTTGAACAAAATTTAAAACGTGAAATGACGCTACCGACGCTATACTTTCGATAGTATTCGATAGTAAAATCTATCGATAGTGATACCGATTGGTCTCTAGTCTCTACCTCTATAAATAAATTTAAAATTTAGTAAACCCCGGCTAAAAACAAGTTAAAAATTTACTATAAACTTATCAAAAACAGAATATAAATCGGATAAAAACAGACTGTAAACCGGTCAAATCCAGCTAAAAACCGATTACAAACTGGCTAAAAACCAGTTGAAAACCGACTGTAAATTATTTAAAAACCGGCTATAAACCGGTTAAAAACCGGCTATAAACCGGTTAAAAACCGGCTATAAACTGGTTAAAACCGGCTATAAACCAGTTAAAAACCGGCTATAAACCGATAAAAAACCGGCTATAAACCGAATAAAAGCCGGCTATAAACCGAATAAGAACCGGCTATAAACCGGTTAAAAACCGGCTAATATTCGGCCAAAAACCGATTAGCCGGTTAGCCGAATATTTTAGTTTGAAAAAACCGGTTTCCGGTTAACCGGTCAACCGGTTAACCGAATACTTTTGACAGCCCTACTAAAAACTAATGAACTATTTATTAATTTTAATTTTTAATAACTAATGTAAGAGTTTATTAATGTAGAACATATGTATGCAGTAAGATAAGACTTTGAAGAGAAGATGTTAGTAATGTGGAAACTCACTTTGTTTTTGACATGGACAATGAGTTGTAAGGTTAATTTTAAATATGTGAAACAATTAGCTTTTTCCTTCTGTTGCCCAGGGTAAGAATAGTATAGGGGTAGTGCTAAAAATCCCATATCGAGTTATTTATAAATAAGCTGGGTTTTAGGTATGACTGAGTGCGTGTTCCATTTTGTTTGGATAACCTAACTTGGTATGTGCATATTTATTTATGGAAGTGGGTGAGAGATTGAAGGTGCTCAAGCATAATCGTTGTGTGCATATATGTGAATGGAGCTGAACGTAACAGAAGTTAAATGTTTGCATTGGAATATGTAGAGTTAAATGATTACAAATTGAACTAGAATGTTAATTCAGATTTATCACACGGTATATAGGTATTTAATATATTTATTAAAAAAATCACCGATGTCTTCCCTTAGAAAATATACAGAATGACACTGAAAAATGGGCCACTAAAAATATTTTTTTTCATTTATATTTATTTTAGATATTTTGAATTTTATATGGCACAAAATTGACCCCTGTGGTGCACTCTCCACGCCAGCAATGAGTGCCCGTGAAGTAACGCCTGGTAAACGCCCGCACCGTACAAATATGTCATCATCATTACCAATATCTGCATAAAAAGCGGATTGGCACACCCAGCAATGGGTAATATGCCGTGATGATATATTTATTTTATTTTATTTTCTTGGTATAATTGTAAACTAGTCTTAGGGGTTTACAAATCTTGGTATTTGACATGATGGTAGCGCTTCCGGTTTGCGTCATTAACTTTAATATTATAGTAAAATAATCTCACTGTTCCTTGAACAAAAATGCTATTTTTGTATGCTGCTGTAGTTTTATTACTAGACCCGACAGAGTCAAAATTTTTGAGTATAACCTAAAAACGGACCGCTAATGTTTATAAGTTTACAAGTTGTATTTGGCAGGTAGTGTCTAGTTAAAGGTGCGTTTACGCTCCCGCCGCTCGACTTTTGAGTTGTTAATAATTTAATTTTTCTACGACCACCATGAAAAGTTGATATTTATGCTCTCTTTTGTCATCGTAAAGTTAATGATTACTAAGGAACGAGCAAAAAAATACTTTACGGCGCGTCTCCCATAGCAACGCGCGGGAAAGTACTTAATTTGCTCGCTTAGATAAATACATATTATTGTTGAAAATTTAATTTATTAAAACAATACTTTCGAAATCTAAAATATACGTTAGATTCTGTTTTACACTACAAATGTGCTACAAACAATACGAAGTTAGCTACGCTACCAACTTATTTGTTTAATAAAGTTACAACTTTATTCTGTTGGTGAATGTACATTTAATTAAAACTATAAATATATTTTATAATTAACTAACTTACTGGATTTAAACATTGACCGACAATGTTAAAATTAAATGTGCAGTTTTGGCAGTTTTGTATATTTATTCCAATGCTTGAAACAGCTGACGAGGATAAATTAGATTCTGTGACTGTGACATGAAGTTTGATTCTCCTTGTTTGTTAAAATTTTATGCGCTATATCAATTTTATTTGAGTTTTCATTGTAATTTATTATACGTTGGTGATACCTCCTTCCCATGTGAAATTCTTCACTGACTTGAAATAGAGAACTTCCGCTTTTTGGGCAATCTGGTCCGAGACTCGTGGTTGATCGGTTGGTGATTGGTTTAGCTCATAGTTGGCGAGCAAGTTTTCTTTTTAAAGACGCGGAGTAGTATTCCCGAATATTAAAATTACCCAAGAGGGTCGCGCCAAGTGCGGATTTGCTTAATATCGGGATTCGAGGACTGTCCAGTGGGTTCTTGTTGTGGGTGACCACGTGTTGGTGTGTGCACCACTGTACGGGTTTCCCCCGGACGTCCAACTCTACGGAGGATATATTGCTGCTCCCGCTGTCTTCGCTTCAGGACATTTCCACCGGGTTCCTGCTAACCTGCCGCCCAGCGCCCAAACGGCCAACCTGCCCGGCTTCACCATTCCTTTCCACCAGCCGCCACCTTGGATCTTGGATGAGTCATTTTATTTTATTATTATTATTTTGTACATCATTTCATTGTTGCGCTGTACTAGCGACTACAGGTTCCATATAATTTTTGTGCACAAAAAGAGGGTAATATTACTCTTTTCTCTATTAACGCATTGTTTTTGGACAGTCATTATTAGGCTTTATTTACTGTCAATTTTTATTAACGCGTTCTTTTTGATCGGTCATTATCAGGCAGTAGTTACTGTCAATTTTTATTAACGCTTTATTTTTGGAGCCATTATCAGGCTGTATTTCCTGTCAATTTTATTAACGCATTATTTTTGGACAGTCATTGTCAGACTGTATTTACTGTTGTACTTAGCATCATTGTTTGTTACCTAAATTTTTATCGTTTCGGATTGTTCGTCGCCCGGATTCAACTGGCTTGCATGGCCTGCGGCGTATGGTTGGCCAACAATAGACGCATAGATGTCGATCGGGTCACGGTCTTTTTCGCGAGCGACATTTTATATTTACCTCATTTCAACATTTTGTTTATTAAACATTTTTTTACATTTCGTATACGTTGAGTATTATTTTGGGGAAAACCTGATACGTTTTCAGACAATCGGGGGTTGTTTCAGTTCAGAAGGACACAATGCACCCGCCACCTGGCAGAAGTTTATTGATGGCATTATCGGTGTGGACTTGGAGCCTTATGTGTTTGTGTACCTTGCCGATATCATCATTTTTACTCAGACTTTCGAGAAGCACCTCGAAATTCTGCGGGAAGTCTTGCAACGATCGAGGGATGAGGGGCTGACCTTGGGTTGGGACAAATGTCAGTTTTGTAGGACAGAGTCAACGTACTTGGTAGGAATGGCGTCGTGGTACAAACGTTTTGTGCCAAACTTCTCCTCTGTCATCGCTCCATTGACGCAACTTTTACGAAAGAATGATACGTTCCATTGGTATTCAAATTGAGAAGTGGCTTGGTCGCATATAAAGGAACATTTGGTGTTTGCACCTATACTATCGTGTCCGGACTTTACGAAGGAGTTTGTGCTGCAGACGGACGCATCCGATTTTGGGTTTGGGGCAGTGCTAACGCAGGAACACTCGGATGGAGAAAATGTCATCTGCTACTTATCACGCTCTCTGACACCGCAGGAGCAAAAGTACTCGACGACCGAAAAGGAGTTATTGGCAGTGCTGTGGTCGATCGAGAAGTTACGACGCTATATAGAGGGCACTCAATTCAAAGTGATCACGGATCACTACTCTCTCCTGTGGTTGCACAGCCTGACGAACCCTTCCGGTCGGTTGGCTCGATGGGCAGTACGCCTCCAACAGTACAATTTTAAGATCATCCACAGGGAGGGCAAGGATCATGGGGTGCCGGATGCACTATCCCGCTCGGTTCCGACTATTGATAGTATTGGGGTAAAAAACTGCAAGGATGTGTGGTATTCTAGGTTATGTAAACGGGTTGAGGAGAATCCCTTACGTTTTCCAACGTTCAGGATTACTAACGGCGAGCTTTTCAAATTTGTTCGCCCGGAGTATGTTGGCTTAGCCGATGATAGAGACACCTGGAAGAAGGTGGTTCCAAAAGCTCAGCGTATGGAGTTCGTGGAACATTGTCACGACCACCCTACAAGAGGACATTTAGGGGAGTACAAGAGTTATCACCGCCTTCGTCAACGTTATTATTGGCCGAAAATGAAATCTGATGTGATTAAATATATTCGGCAATGCTCTGTGTGCATGAACTCGAAACCAGAACAGAAAGCGCCTGCTGGTAAGATGGGTGGGCATTCGCGTTTATCTGAGGTAATCTGTATTGACCTGGTTGGTCCTTTGCCGACTTCGCGGCAAGGTTATTCTTATATATTGGTGGTGGCAGATTGCTTCAGAAAGTTTCCTTTATGTTTTCCTTTGCGGAAACCTACGGCGAAAAATGTGATTAGGCATTTGGAGAACGACGTTTTTCTGGTATTTGGAGCACCTCGTCGTATTAACTTGGATAATGGGGCACAGTATCGATCACGGGAGTACCAGCAGTTCTTGTCGTCTTATGGCGTGAAACACTCTTACACATCACTGTATCATCCGCAAGCAAACCCCACGGAACGCATCAACCGTGTACTCAAAACCATGTTGATCTCGTTTATTTCGGATAATCAGCGCGACTGGGATAAACTTCTTCCTAAAGTTGCTTGTGCTTTTAGGACCGCTAAACACGAGGTAACGAGGTTGAGTCCGTATTTTATCTACTCGTATTTCAGGCGCGAAGCTATCTTGATGCGCAATTCAGATGACGATAAGGGAGATTTGGAACAGGTTGAGAGTGGGTTCGATAAAGATAAGGTAGTAAACAGAGCTTCGATTTTTTTACAGAAGGCGTATATAAAATCCAAAGCTCGGTACGATCTTCGTCGCCGGGATGTTACTTTAATGCCTAACCAACTGGTACTTTCAGACGCGTCAAAGTATTACTCGGCCAAATTAGCGGAAAAATTTGTTGGGCCTTTTTGAATTCATCGTAAGGTGTCGTCCGACACGTATTAATTGAAGAATTCAGACGGCGATATATTTGGAGGAACCTGGAGTACTCAGTATCTCAAGTCGCATCCTCAAGACTTCGACGTACCGTAGCAGGGTCCGTGTGGTGGTTCGCTACGTTACGTTTACGATTTCGCTGTTTTTGGTTGTGAGATACGGTCTTGGACTTTGACTTTACTTGTTTTTTTTTCTTTCGGGGTATTTCTTATTTCGGGTACTTGAAGAAAATTTCCTCAGTTGGAAAGGGAGGAGTTGTTACAGTTTATTTCTGCTCTAGCTTTCGTGACTTATTTAACTTTCATTCAACCTTATTTCTCTTACAGTACCATACTAAATCTGGTTCATGTTGTGTGTTTTCTAGTGTCCTTTCACGTTTCATTTGTTCACTATTTTTTTACCAAATCAAATTGTTTAGTTTTGTTGTGTATCTAAGGCTGAAATAGATCGTCTTCATTTAACTCATTGTTAATAAATCTGGAGTAACGAACCTCTTTCTATTATTTTAGCGGTAGTTTAAGAATTAGGCCTTCTTTTCTTGCATTTCTTCATATTTTACTAAACTAAAAACGGACCGCTAGTGTTTATAAGTTTACAAGTTGTATTTGGCAGGTAGCGTCTAGTTAAAGGTGCGTTTACTCACCCGCCGCTCGACCTTTAAGTTGTTAATAATTTAATTTATGGTTAGCGAGTATCTAGCACTAAACTGTAATATTTTTAGGGTTGCATTGTCCTTGTAAATTACTCTAGGAATTTATTCCAATTTTATTTCCTCGCTTAAACAATTGTTTATTTCTATGGTCGTTGCTGTAAACACATCCTTTAGTTGTATTCTTTAGTTTTCATTGTAATTTATTATACGTTGGTGATACTTCCTTCCCGTGTGAAATTCTTCACTGACTTGAAGTAGAGAACTTCCGTTTATTGGGCATTCTGGTCCGAGACTCGTAGTTGATCGGTTGGTGATTGGTATAGCTCATAGTTGGCGAGCAAGTTTTCTTTTTAAAGACGCGGAGTAGTATTCCCGAATATTAAAATTACCCAAGAGGGTCGCACCAATTGCGGATTTGCTTAATATCGGGATTCGATGACTGTCCATTGGGTTCTTGTTGTGTAGCTGTTTGCACGACTGTTTGGGTTTCTCCCGGACGTCCAACTCTACGGAGGATATATTGCTGCTCCTGCCATCTTCGCTTCAGGACATTTCCACCGGGTTCCTGCTAACCTGCCGCCCAGCGCCCAAACGTCCAACCTGCCCGGCTTCACCATTCCTATCCACCAGCCGCCACCTTGGATCTTGCATGAGTCATTTTATTTTATTATTATTATTATTATTTTGTATATCATTTCATTGTTGCGCTGTACTAGCGACTACATGTTCCATATAATTTTTGTGCACAAAAAGTGGGCAATATTACTCTCTTCTCTATTAACGCATTGTTTTTGGACAGTCATTATCAGGATGTATTTACTGTCAATTTTTATTAACGCATTATTTTTGGGCAGTCATTATCAGGCAGTATTTACTGACAATTTTTATTAACGCTTTATTTTTGGAGTCATTATCAGGCTGTATTTACTGTCAATTTTTATTAACGTATTATTTTTGGACAGTCATTGTCAGACTGTATTTACTGTTGCACTTAGCATCATTGTTTGTTACCTAAATTTTTATCGTTTTCGGATTGTTCGTCGCCCGGTTTCAACTGGCTTGCATGGCCGTATGGTTGGCCAACAATAGACGCATAGATGTCGGTCGGGTTACGGGCTTTTTTGCGAGCGCCGTGACATGTTATATTTACCTCATTATCAACCTTTTGTTTATTAAACATTTATTAACATTTCTTATTCTTTGAGTATTATTTTGGGGAAAACCTGATACGTTTTCAGGCAACAGTAGAATCACGGTAAGTGAAATAATTTATTTAGTCATTGCCGTACGTGTCGTAATTTGCCGTATGAAAGAAAAATTACGTGGCGCCCAATATCCCTTCTGTCATTAACATTAAGAACCCCCCCCCATCTCCACTGTCTGAAAGCTGGCGGCCGCACACCTGTCAACTAGGGTGCGTAGTTGACTCCCGCACTTCTCTGCGCAAACTAACGTCACAATGGGGCCGAAATTTGGGGCCTCAATTCTCTGAGGTTGTAGAAAATGGTCGTGCATATTGGAATAAATAGTTGGAAACGGGTGTTAGGTTGGTGGAAAAAAATCTTGGTAATGCCTGATAATGAAACGAATAAAAAGTTATATAATAGACTTCTGTTTTTAAAAGAAGTGGCTTCGAGAGTGTGTGGGCAAACCAATCAATTACCAAATCAGAAATTAGTAATATCATTTTTATATATTCCGTAAAACTTAAAAATAAGAACCTCAACTCTTTACAGAATTCTGTGCTTTTGAAGTCAGAAGCCTAAATGTATAAAAGAATAAAATGTGATAACTGCTTACTGCTACGAGGATACATATATTTGTACGTTTATTTTATTAATTGTATATTCTATATATTTGTATAAATTGTATTACCAACTATTTTATAGAGGCCTACTCCTAAAATAATTAGCTAAATGTATGACGAGATAAGGCGGGAGTGGATTGTTAGTCGTTTATCGTCTCGCGGCATTACTACCTTTGAGAGGTCATGTTAGATGTGATTTGTTTCATACAAAATCAAATAATTGTACCAAGTAAAATGTGGCGACCTTGACTAAAATTTAATTTTCAAACAACTTCTTAACTACCTACTAGAAATAGAGAAAAATGTTTCACGTAAAATTTTATTGTATTTGTATATTCTATTTAAATAGACAAAATTTTCTTCGATTACTATCTTTTCTGTTTTTCTTCGATTCTAATACAAAATGGTCTCTTTTTCGAATACAGCTATTTTTATTCATTTTGGTCAGTAATGCCTTTAATGTTTTTACCCGATGTTGAAAAACATCATGTATATATTTATCTTTAGTATACACTCTAGAAGTTTGGTACCTTTTTCCTGGCTTATCCTGTACAGGCTGTCCAGGATAACTTTTTCAACGCGGGGATCTCGATAACTATAAGAAATACGAAGTCGGTTAAATTAGATAAAAGTTTCTCCATTAGAAGACCATTTTAATGGTGATTTTCTATTTGAGAAAAAATACATAGGTAACTAGATACAGGCGAAAATAAAAAATTTGCAGTTTTTTATTTTTGTAAATATCTACTAAATGTGAAATAATACTGAATTTTAATTTGCACATCTTCAAGTCACTCATTTTGTATTCTTTTGAACGGTGATGCTCAATTATTTATCACTATTAATTTTCGAGTTATGAGTTCAAAGTGTTAATTGTTATATGGACACTATATTGGAAAATTACACCATTGTTTAGCTTTCCAACCATGGTTAATTTGTCTATCCTCACTTGCTTCAAATACGGAAATACAACAATTTCAAAATTTATAAGTTATAAGCAATGGTTTTCCCCATGAAACAAATGAAGTCAGGTAATTTCATTTGTTTAATCTTAAGTTTATAATATTCATTTCCCTTAATATTTCTAACATATATAGCACTATTACGTCCAAATAAAATATTAAAACTTTATGAAATTTTAAGAACTAATTAAAGATCAATGAAAATTAACAAATTATTTCCAATTGCGTTTGCAACAACTATTGTTTTTAAGCTATAAATGTAGAAATTGTTGTATTTTCAAATGAATGAAGATAAACAGATTACACATGGTTGGAAACCTAGAAAAATTCACTTTTCTATGTGTAACTTTTCAATATGGGGTCCATAGAAAAATTAAAACTTTGACATAAACATCAACTCGAAATTGAGCACCGCCATTCGAAAGAACATAAAAAGTCGCTTAAAGATGCGCAAATTAAAATCCAGTATTATTTCACATTTGGAAGATATTTTCAAAAATAAAAAACTGTAAATCTACTTTTTTTCTCAAATAACAAAACACCACTAAAATGGGCTCCTCCGGCTTCATATCTCTTACAGTTCTCGAGATTTCCTTGTTGGAAAAGTTATCCTGGAGAACCTGTATAGAGTAAGTTGAACATTTTGTAATTTTATTTCGTTTCTAATTTTATTTTCTTGCGGAATATTATTAAATTCTATATAAATTTGTTATTGTTAGCGTGTTTGTTTCTGCCTTACATCCATTTCCAGTATGTCTTGTTAATACGTTGTAACACATGACAATCGGTTGAAGTAGTCTTGGGTTTTACTAACAATACCAAATTTTTACTGATTGACAGACTGCGTCTGTTTTATCCTTTTCAAACGTGTCCTATCACTTTGAAAATATGGAGAGTGATGGCTGCCACCTCATTATCCTTAATCTCAATAAAGTTTATGATTAAAAAAAACATTGCTTATCTTTCGGGTCAAGCAATTTTTTATATGTATAAGTAGAGATACCAATTAGTGTCCAACACTATTTTCTCATAACTTAAAGCATCCTCAAAAATACCTTTACACTAATCACTGCATCCTTCCTTTAACAACTTGAATGTCCCCCTCATCTGACCGTGACTGGTGACTGTGGAATTGCGCCAGCGGAATCCTTATGACAACATGAACAGCAGTAGCAGTAGGCAGGCAGACAGCAGGAAGCGAGCAGCCGTACAGTGAGTGCAGAGGCACCAGAACACGATTTCCCGATACCGATGCGAATCACGTCGCGTCCATCGCACACCCAACGACCACTGAAAGTGGAACGTGTTACGGAGGCCCAAAATTCTGACGCGAATGTAGAACAGGTACATGAAGGGAGAATTGGGACATTTTTAAAAAATTAGGCTTCAGGAGGAAGTTATATTTTTGAGATTTTGAAGAAAACTTCATAGAAATTATGAAGTTTGTTTTCTCTAAGCCTATAAATAATATAGAATGATATACCTAATTTTACGCCCGGTTCTGATAATGATTAGTTAGTATTAGATGATCGAAATCAGGAAGTCTTAAAGCAAATAATACCAGAACGTAAAGACATTTATTGGAAATCTTCTGTTATTATTATATTATAATATTATTTTAACTCTTCTGTTGTATAATTTAAGTTTTAGTAACTGCGGCAGCTCATCAATAATTTCTTTGGTTCTTCTGAGGGGTTTTTATTGTATTCTTAGTATTATATTCCAGAAAAAAAAAACTGATTTAAAATTCTCGAAATGAAATTTGAGAAAATTCAACTTTGTTTATAACAAAAGATGTGATTTTAAAGATAACTATGTTAAATTCATTGCTTGTTAATTAACTACAGTTGAATTTATCATTCACAAGCTGTAAATCTTCAAATATTTGAATTTTAGTGATATTTCTAATCGAAATGGCAAAAAAAATATTAATAGTAGTAAAAAAATGCTATTTTTTCTTTGAAATTGCATCTCGAGAAAAATTATACATTTTTAACTTTTGATGTAGTATAATACTTTATTTTTTCTTTGAATATAAAAGTATGAGCGAATTATTAATATTTAATTATTTTACGTATATTTTATATGGTTTGGAAACGAATAATAATAATAATGACAACAAAAACAACAACAACAATAATAATAACAATAATAATAGTAATAATTATTATAATGAAAATAATAATGATAATAATAATAATAACAATAATAGTAATAATAATAATAATAATAATAATAATAATAATAATAGTAATAATAATAATAATAATTGACAGTTATTAAGTTAAGTTTTACTGCAGCTCGATAATGCTCATAAGCAAAGTAGCCAGCAGATAATACTTAGATGAGTGACCACTAGGGAACCTAACTGCTGCTGCAACCCCCAAAAAAACCCAACATAAACACGAACGACTCAAGGCGGCATTTATGACCCCCCTGACAGTTAAGTCCGCTTAAATTAGAAAAAATATTGAAATATTGAAAATAATCATAAAATTTATATTAATTCTAAGCAACCGGCTAAAAAATATGTATTCAACATGGAAAATATGCAGACTCACTATCTAGACTAAATTAAAAGACTTTCACTGATAGGAAAAAGGTGGCACTGCCCGAGAGGTGAAATAACGTTCTAGAAAAACTAGCATGTTGAAAATAGTGTACCGTAAAATACCGAAAACAACTATCAACGGGGAATCGAACCCGAGACCTCAGAGATGCCGGTCTAGCAGCAGGACAAAGACAATAAGACGAAGAAGAGTATTTATAAAAGCACAATTTTTTTTAAACCACTATCCTCGCGTTACTAATCCTTCTCAATCTGTTTGCATCTCTCTTTTGCAAACACGCTCCCCGTTTTGGTTGATAAAGTCACAATGGAGAGTCGATACCGCTACACAGCACTGTCGTGTACCAGCGTCGCGGCAGCGTCACGAGCCAATAGAAAACGACGTGTCGAAGTGCCGGGCGTGAGGCTGGAGCAACCGCGACGCTCTGATACCCCGACACCCTACACACGTGTGGGAGGGGGAAAGAGACATAGCCCTGATCACCAGATATACAGATAATTTCATTCTGCTGGGTAGTAGTATAGGATAGGATAAGATACAGAGAAGAAAGATAAAGTGTGAAGAGGAATTTGTATAAGAAATGATTGTGTTAAAAGTTAGATATATCACATATGTCGGCAGGGATAGAGGAAAAGTTATATACGAATTTAACCTGGCAAATCAGTTCTTTCTTAAGAATCTTAGGTCTTATCCTTTTATTGTAACAATTGTATTCATTTAATGTGGATTTAAAAGTAAAACATATTCACCGCTGGTAGGAAAAACTGGAGTGTTTAGCGAGCATGACTACATTGTTTTTCTCTGTTAATTGTTAATGGATTATTTTATAAATAATTAATTGTACATATTTTTTATATGAATTTTTTATCTAAAATAATCTATAAACAATATTGTCTGAGAGACAACAATGCTAGTCAACTGCTTCGTAATCACCTTTAACTAGTTATTCATACTTCCGGTCAATGTCTATTTACCAATATTTACACTAGTATAAAATAAAAACACTTAATAAATACAATTATAATACCATATCTGGTATAGAATTAAAATTATAAGGAATACAATATTATATTTTTTTTTATAATTGAATTAAACCAAACTTGTAAATATAAAAATGCTTAGAATTATAAACTGCATCTAATGAGTAGGTATCTACCTACTAAGTTGTTGCCCAATTGTTTTTTATGTCGAAGTAAGCAGCAAATGGAAAATGGTTTTCATACAAAAATTACAGATTGGGAGTGTCTTAAATATTAATGCACGAACAATTTATGTCAATATTATGTAATTAAGAAAATGACTGATTTAAATTAACTAGGAACATTCAGTGCAAATAAATACCGGAAGTAGTTTTTTTAAACTTGACATTATGCACTATTAATTTTTAATACAAGTGCCACTAATTCTGTGATTATGTATAGTGCCAATACTTAGTTTGGTAGTTGGGCGTTAAAAATATTTTTTTCTACAGTCTATATACAAAGTAGCCATTTGCGCTCTCTTTTGTCAACGCAAAATGTCACTTTGCCGCTCATGCGCGACATATAAAAAACGCTAGCTGTCCAAATTTCTAACTATACAATGTTGAGAAAGTGTCTTTATCACCTTCACAAGTCAATCTGACATATAACTGCTCTGTCGGTATATTAGATAACCAAACAAAATGCCGCACTGCTGTGAAAATAAAATATGGCATTTATTTACAAAAACGAAAGTATAAAATCCTTAGTTTAGATTGAAGCTATAGCTCAAGAAAAATGGAAAGTGACGATAAATTAAAATTAAATATAAAATAAATTGTGTGAACAGTTGTGCTGCCACCTGCAAAATTTTGGCGTTAACGCTCCCAGTGGACATCCACTGCACTAGTTTAATGTACTTGAAACAAATAAATTATACAAAACTTATAATATTCATTACAAAATTGACATTAATTTTTTGTAAAAACGAAAGCTAAAACAATAACTTGAAGTTATATTTGAATACATATTCCTATTTTCGCTGCAAAACTGTTGAGTAGTACTGTAGGTACAAAGTGTACAGTTTATTTTTTTTATGGTGGAGGACTGTAGA
Source organism: Harpalus rubripes (assembly GCA_963082715.1). Taxonomy (NCBI): domain Eukaryota; kingdom Metazoa; phylum Arthropoda; class Insecta; order Coleoptera; family Carabidae; genus Harpalus; species Harpalus rubripes. The sequence goes on from OY720454.1 coordinate 34,550,164, forward strand.
AAAAATCTTGTGTGTGTTTCCAGCGCAAATGGACATTGTCGATTTCAAGAGAACAACCTCTCAATCGACAATGTCCCATTTCGCGCTCTTAATGTAAAAATATTATTATTATTATTGCCACCTTCGAAAACGGTAGTAAGTGATTAAAAAAGGATCTTCGCAACCTCAACTCTGTTAATTAAAGGGATCACGTAGGTACCTAATGAAAAGAAAAATTTGGAAGTTTTGTGTATGTTTTTTTCGTTAACGATATCAGAAATATTTTTTTTTTGTATGCTTGTTTTGCGTGCGCAAAGTGGTTAATTTCTTAACAGTTCGACAACCCGTGCTCAATGTTAAGAAATGAACCACACACAGAACAGGCACTCAAAAATTCATTTTTTGGGCAAACTGGACAAAAATTATTGTGTACCACGAGTGCAAAATGACATTGCCGCTATCGCAATATTTCATGCTCATGCGACAATGTAGCATTTTACACTAAGTACACAAATAACTATTGCAAATCAAAATAAAATTTATTTAAATCTTAGTACTGACGATTTTTTAGAAAAAATAGTTACTATAAAAATCAAGCATTTAACCAAATAAAAATTGACTATTAAACTTTGTTTTGTATAAAAATATAATTTTTCCTATATAAATCTGTAAAAACTATAGAAAATATATATATATATATATATATATATATATATATATATATATATATATATATATATATATATATATATATATTTTTACAAATTAAAATGATTAAAAATAATGTGCAACAAATAAATTAAGAATAACTTCTGAGAGAAAACTATACCGCGAACGTACTACTGAAAAGTTAACAGTTTTAAATATTTTTTAAATATAGTTAATTTTAAAATGTAATTTTCTCCAAATAAAGAATTGTTTTTTATCAAAAGTCAATTAACAGTAACTTGTTCGCCTTTTTCCGTTTGAAGTTATTGATTTCCCTTGAATTCACGCAAAGCTAATATTATTGTGTACTTTTTTAAATTAAGTTGTCAGTCAACCCTTATCGTTAGCTACACATATACAAGCAACATCAATAGCATCATATACGATATATCGTATCATTATCCGTGTACTTTGTCGTTTAGAAATCCGATAGCTGTTTCTGTACAAACAATATCCGTCAAAAAGAAACAAACATCCTAACTAAAAGCCCCAGCGGACTTTATTGAATTAAAATTTACTTTGATATTTACCTTTCCTTACTGGACAGACATCACTACCATATACGTTTACGCTAGAGTGATAGACTGACTCAATGTTTTTAACAAATATTTGTGAAAGGCACATTGTTGAATTTTTGTATTAATTAGCAGACCTCGGCCAATACCATGTGTGAAATAGCAATGAGCTTTGAATTGATCGTCAGTAAACAAAACCTAATTTGTTGTTCCAATAAATAGAAAAGTCTGTAATACCAAATTTTGGATTATATTTTATTGTTTTTCCTCAAAAATTAAGTACCGTTTCCGGTTTATTATATAGGTACTTATAGTGAAAATATAATGTTGTTTCAAGTTGTAGACGAGTTTTAAATATCAAATTTGAGAAGTTTTGAATCATGTTTTAATATATTTAAAAAAAAACTGTTTATAGCTTCCTGTAAAGTAGTACTTCCGGTTTATCAATTTTAGAAAATATCTAGTATACCGTTCTCATTAATATAAAATTTGAAAGGTTTTGGATTGTATCAATTTATTTATCACAAAAATCAGTACAGAGCTTCAAATAAAGTATCACTTCCGGTTTATCAATTCTATCCAAAATCTAATATGTTGCTCCCCTTCTTAAATACTAAATTTGACAAGTTTTTTTAATATATCCTATTATATTTTTCACGAAAATCTGCTCAGAGCTTGAAGTAAAGTAACACTCCCGGTTTATCAATTTCAGAAAAAAATCTAACATGTCGTACTCATTAATATAAAATCGTAAATACCAAATTTGAAAAGTTTTGGAATATATCATAATATATTTTTCACGAAAATCTGTTCAGAGCAACAAGTAAAGTATCACTTCTAGTTTATTAATTTTAGCCAAAATCTATTATGTTGTTCCCCTTGATATAAAAGTCTTAAATATTAATATAGTTTTTCATTAAAATTTGTTATGGTCTTCAAGTAAAGATTCACTTCCGGTTATCCAATTTTACCCAAAATCTAATCAACTGTTTAGTGTTTATATGAATGCAGAAAGCATAAATACGGAAAAAAGAAATATTTGGAAGTTTGTTATAAGAGTACCGTGGAGGAAATAATCGTCACACAAAAACACACACGCAAACACACACGCAAACACACATACACACACACACACACACACACACACACACACACACACACACACACACACACCTACACGAGTATATATATACATATATACAGGGTGTCCCATAACTTCAGTTACATATTAGAAGGGTATATAGTTCTTAATGTCCTGATTACGGAACAAAAAGATTTTTTTCAAAATTCCTATAATTAAGGGTAGTTCACTTAAAAAGAACATTTTTTGTACCCCTGGATACTATAATATTTGGAATAGTGAAATTAGTTATAACTATTACATAAAATAATTTAACAATGAAATTAATTTATGCAATTACGTAAAGCTTTGTCACACCAATTATGTTTGGGAGATGTGTATGTAATGAGCTGAGCTAATCTGCAGTTTTGCTTGTCATATTCTTTCACAAAAAACCATTCTAACGTAATGATTTGTATAAATAACAGTTTAATTATAAAACAAACTGTATGTCAAAAAATTCAAATACATAACGTCGCTGACTTTTCCAAATGTCGACAGGAAACATAATTTGATATTGCCGGTAAATTGATACTAATTTTTTTCCGTGAAAGATAATTTTGATCATAATCAGAATTTTTTCAAGTCACGTGACATTCAATCATTATATATATATATATATATATATATATATATATATATATATATATATATATATATATATATATAGGGATTTAACATGTAACATCAGATTTTTGGTAATATTTACATCTGAACCGATAAATAGGTATAGGATTTTAAAATTAATGGGCTAGTAAGTAAAAAACGTACTTTAAGTATTACTTTAGTATTTAAATATATATCTCGTAAATATTTAGACCGATAGTATTTACTGAAAATATTAGTCACCCTAACCATGGCTACCATTTAGAAATACATTTGATTGATTACAAAACAACGAAATTTGTTATTCTAGTCATACTTTAATGACTCTTGATTAAGAATAAGTACAACCGGTCTTAGTGTTTAATATTTTACTTTTTCCTCCCGTCATACCGTAGGTAAAGGAGGTACTGTGATCGGTACAAAAATACGATGGTGTGTGTAGCTACTACTTAACGTATTGGAGTAGAAAAGTTCTTTAGTTATTTAGAACTTTAATATGGATGAACAGGTAGAAATAGCCTTAATAAATAAATGGTTCAAAATGTTCATCTTTATTTTTATTTACATCTTCAACTATTCGATTAAACCTGTAGATAGCGTGTTGTGACTTCGAAGGACCATATATGTTTAAATAATAAATACGTGTATTTGGATGATTATGTTTATTGATTAACAATGTTCCACCAGATTGTTTACAAGACTGTGTGATAAGACTTAACAACGATGGTTTGAGTAAGACTGACCACCACGCATGATAAAGGTGGGGGTGCAAAGAATAAGTAGAGGTGGTAAGCTCCACCCGGTAGATACATAAAGTTGTTTAAATATATACATATACATAAAATGAAATATTCTATAAATAAATTGTACATAGCGAAAACTTTAGTACCTAACTATACCTGCCCAAACCCATGTTGACAGTAGTGTACAAAATACATAGCAATATGTTCTTGCGTATGCTTGAAATATATATTATTTAAAGAATTTAAGTACTTGTTATGAAAAAAAAGTATTTTATGTACGGTACTAAATACTAATTTTCGAAAATATTTGAAGTAAAGTATTATTAACTACTGGATGTATTTGAAATAATTCATCCAGTATTTTTACGTTAAGTAGTTCCTAGCTCCGTTAATTGGAAAATGAGTTTGTTTTCATTGCAATCATTATTAACTACTTCCCATTTCTGTTATTCTGTAATAAGATCAATAACCACTTTTTTTTCTTTTGAAAAATCAGCTCAATATTTATTATTTAGTCTTTGTCTGTACGAAAAATTATAAGTAGTAACACAGATATCTGACGTATAACTCTCTTCTAGACTTTTATGCCGAACTTTCTTTACATGTGATGGTTGCTAACATTTAATTTTGACATGGCCGCTTGGTGGTACTTTGGCTGAAATAATAATAATAATAATAATAATAATAATAATAATAATAATAATAATAATAATAATAATATTAATAATAATAATAATAATAATAATAACAATAATAATAATGATAATAATAATAATAATAATAATAATAAACTCAACGAGGTACGAACAGCTATGTACGAGGATCGCGCAATAATTATTGAGAATAAACCATGTTTGATATTTTTTAGAATTTTATTTTAAATATATTGAAAGTAGTTCCCTTCAACAATAATACACTTTGCCAGTCTTTCCACAACTTTCTTAAAAACTCTCAACCAATCTTTTTTACCTCTCGCTAAGAGAGGTATTGAGTTCATGCTAAAAATCGCATATCCAGATTTTAGTGAATAAGCACGTTTTAAGGTCCCTAGAATCCGATTTTAACATTTTTACGATGATGTCCGTATGTGTGTGTGGATGTGTGGATGTTGGATTCACGATTTCTCAAATACTATAAGACTTAAGACATTTTTAACTACGGATTCCTCAATCTAACAATAATGGGAAGAGTCATTAAGTTTTGGTAACAACTGGACAACCGGAAGTAGTAGTTACAAGGAAAAATTATCTAAATATTATTTGTCGAAAATTTATGTAAATACTTATATTAAAGAACGTTAAATTCTTTATTCGATAAATATAAATTCATTATTATATCTTCTATAGATTTAGAGATAAAGAAATGCATATAAAATAATTTGATGTAAAAATCCTCAGATCAAACTACTTCAAGGCAAGAAATTCAAATGTTTGTAATTGACACATAAATATCACTGTCAAAAATATTTGTATGTTACTGTAAAAAATATTTGTACATTATTATGAAGATTATGAAAATAAAAAAAAAAGTCAACAACGCAAAAGAATATACGTAAAAAAGAATATAAAAGGAATTTGCGAAAAAATGACGAATATAAAGAAAAAGAAAAGGAAAGTAGAAAAAGAAAATTTCAGGATAATGAATATAATGAAAATATAGGTATTATACATAATTTATATTAAAATATCCCATAGATTTTGCAAATATATGTGAGAATTATTTTGTAATGAGACATAAATATATGTATTTGTATTCAAAAATATTTTTCGTTTTAGGCGTACAACCAGGTAAAATATCTGGCGAGAGGTTATGTGCTGGCCACACCAGATTTTTTGGAATGCATTAAAAATAATCATCAATTGTATATTATTGCAAGGTCATCTCTTCTTCAGACGAAAACATTCTACTCCAAATATTTTAAAGAAGTTGAAAAAATAGCCAAAGGTTGCACATTGTTATATTATGTGATTATGTCAGGTGTTTTATTATTTTCATAAGTATATTTTTATCTTCTGCCAAAAACTGAAGAAACTGCTTTTTTGGTTAACTACATACTTTTACTCATATTGCTACATTAACATATTGATCAACTAATTTGAAACTAACTTAACTTTTACAACTTGATTTCAAAGAACAGATAATAACTGTTTAAAATTAAAGTTCAAATTTTTCTCATTTTCTTATCCTCAATACTTCTATCGCGACCTTGCAAGATAATAGTCATTTTATTGACAACGGCGTTGACAGCCATCTTCCACAAAAAAAAATTAATCATCGACATCCCATATATATTTAATCTATATGGTATTAAATTGTTTCATATGACTCTTTTATAATGTGATTATCATAACCAAATATGGTCTTCGCAAAAACAACAACGTTTTATAATACAATTGACGATGTTGACGATCAGCTCTCTGATGTCATCAATTTACTCATATACAATATTGTAATGTGCAGCGCCCGGCGTAGCCGCCACTGTAGCCGCCGCTGTCGCAGCCGCGTCGCAGGGACGAGCGAGTGCCTATTTTTAGCGATGACGCAACAGACCTGTCCGAACCTGCTTAATTACGCGGTTGATGAAATCTATTGTGTTTGAGTTTTTATCTGGAATAGTGCTCTACAAATGCCGGGGTATATAAGCTCTGTTAGCAAAGGCATTGGACAGTCTGATATAAATAAGCATCGCGTGTTAAATTGTTGGTGATATAAACAGATAGTCAACAAGTGTTAAACATAAATAAATATAGTTGTGTAAATAAATGAGTTATAAATTGTTTAAATAAATAATCTTAGTGTTTGTGTTTTATAATATTCTTAGTCTTAATTAGTGTTTAATATTTGTTTAATCGTAGCGTTTGTTATATTTATCATCTTTTAATTATATTTAATATCTATTTATCGTTATAATAAACTTTTATTTTAATTAATAATAACTGTCTAATATTTACACTTCACCCAAATAAATGAAAAACGTTACAATATTATGTAATTAAATATTATATTTTTCTGCTGATGGTGGCCGCATATTAGGCCGAAACGTCCTCAATAAACCTTGATGTAATTGTAATAAATGGAACTTACAAGCCCAACATACTATTAAATAATAATCTTCAGTTCCCTACATATACGATCAAGAATATACCTATGAACATGTGGCATATATTTTATTTGCATTTTTTTGCAGGCTCCCGTAAATAGTATTGCTCGGTTTCACAAACATCAAATATATCTCCGGATAGCTTATTCGTCGAATAAAAGAATAAATATCGCATTGAAACCATAAAATAAATGACGGTATTTATTCTAGCTGTCATATTTTGATGCGATATTTATTTCTTATTCGACAAATAACTTACTCGAAGATTTATTTGATGTTGGTGAAACCAGGCAAAAGTAATAGATATTTTTACCTTCCGTCACCTTAGGTAAGGAAGGTATTGTCTTTGGTCAAAAAATTCGATGATGAGTTTTTAATCAATAAGCACGTTTTAGGGTCCCTAGAATACGAATTTACTATTTTTACGATGATGTCTGTATGTGTGTGTGTGTTTGGATGTGTGTGTGTGTGGATGTGTGTGTGTGGATGTGTGTGTGTGTGGATGTGTGTGTGTGTGTGTGTGTGTGTGTGTGTGTGTGTGTAACAAAATTTTCGTCTGCGATAACTCTAATACTACAGTTACAAAAATTATAATTTTTTCGTATACTTCTTCGTTACATCCATATGAAGAGCTGATTAGATTTTGGTTACAATTGGTCAACCGGAAGTACCATCATTTAAAGATTTTAACAGTTTTTCTTGAAAAAACTATGTTAAATATAATTTTTTCAAATTTGATGTTATTATAAATATTAAAGAATATTTTATTGTCTATACGATTTGACTACATTTTATACTTAATATTAAATGGATATAGAGTTAAAAAATTATAAAGAAATTAAATTTCATAAAGTAGCCATAGCTATGGAAACAGCTACTATATTAAGAAAATTCTGATTGAAAGATGTCAGTGTCAAGTGAAATTGACATAGTATGTTTGTCTTATAATTTTATTGAAAATATAGGATCTTTTGCTTTCTGTATGGAATTTGTGTAAAATACATACAACTGCTTTAAGGTAATGTACAAGAAATAATAATAATAAATCTTTTTTTTCTGCAGATACATTACACTGTATATCGAAAACGTCACAAAATAATAATTTTCTGTATGAAATTTGGATAAAATACATGCAACTGCCGGAAGGTAATGTACAAGAAATAGAATGTTTAATTTAGCAAGGAACTTTCCGTATGAAATTTGTACAAAATACATAGAACTGACGGAAGGTAATGTGCTGGCCACATCAGATTTTTTAAAATAAATTTGTTAAATTAATAATCTAACTAAATTTTGATGGGTATGACACTAAAATGAGATAAATTTGACATGAATTGATAACTATTTTCTGTTCAATAAATTAAATTCATAAAGTACTGCAGTTTAGAATTAAAACAATAAATGATAATAAAATAATAATTGAAATTTATTAATTAATCATATTGGTAGTAATGAATGGAATTTATACACTTTTTCAATAAAAATAATATTGTTGTGTAAATAAAATCAATTGTAAATAAACATGTCTTATTGAACTGCGTGGGTTTTCATATCTCTACAATTTACGTCCTTGGAATAAGTTTATTTTCCCGCATCAAATTTCAAAATTTTTTAGTTTCTATTATATGTATTTTTATGAATGTTGGTTTACAATTTTACATAAATTGGAAATAGAAAAAATAAACAGAACCATATATTCATACAATCAGAAGTTTTTCAATAATAATACAAATTGATAATTATTATGAATATTGAAAAATACTAAATGCATTTAACGATTTTTATTGTAATGAATTATATCATTAAGCATGTTTCGACGTTAACAATTTTTTTTATTTCCTGTTGTGAAGAACAATTAATCTTTCTGCAATAACTATTTTTAAATATTAACATCGTTGGATTTATTGGAAAAATAACTGATTACTGGTTGCATTCGGCCATACACATGCACTCCATTATCTATAATTAAGATCTTATTTGCTTATAAAAAACAACAATTTAAATTTCATAAGTATTCGCAATCGCAAAGAAAATTTTCCCTTTAGTGGCGCAGTACTACGAAAAGCAATCGTACAAGCGCCATATTGAATAAATGACAGCTGAGTGAGTAGTGTAGTAATTAACAATTTTATTTTAACTTATCTCCTTCATATAAATAAGTTTTTAAACCCGGTTTGTATATACAGTCAACACAGTGAACAATGTGAACTGTCATATGTCAAATCCATCGTATGGCGGCCATCTTGTTTCGAAAATCATCGCCTCTATCGTTAATTTCGATTGCGAATAATAAAAAAAAACTATAATAAATCAATGTGACGGTTTTTTTTATTGAATTATTTAAATCGGCTATTTTTAAAGGAGTCAACAAGAATTTTCAATATACAGACTCTCAACAAATTGAAAATTGTTTGGCGAGGAGATGACCCGTTTTCAAAATGACCGATTCATTTAAGAGGCAGTATTTCGAAAAAAAAAATAAGAATAGGGTACGTTGTCTTACGTTTGTTTGAATTTCTACATATTACTATTGTAGAACATTGTTCTAAACATATAACTGAAAAAGAAGTATATTGAATTTAAATTTTAGATTCCTCTAAAAAAACATATACTGACTTTGATTGATAACGGCTTAACAAACACTGGGACTCCTTAGGATTAGTTCTTGTAAGACTAGAAACTGATTTCCAAATGTTTTGTAAATTCTTTCACTGCTGCTTAACATTTTTATTACCTACTTTTTGCCTTCCGGCATACCGTAGGTAATGGGGGTAATGTAATCGTGCCAAAAATTCGATGGTGAGTTTTCAGTAAATAAGCACGAATTGGGGTCCCCACAACAAGTTTTTTACGATGATGTGAGTGTGAGTGTGTGTGCATGTGCGTGTCCGTGTACGTGTGCGTGTGCGTGTGTGTGTGATTTTGGGTAAAATTGAATTACCGGAAGTGACTGTTTACTTGAAGCCCATAACAGTTTTTAATGAAAAACTATATTAAAATATAATCCAGAACTTGTCAGTTTTAGTATTTAAAACTTCTATATCAAGGGGAATAACATATTAGATTTCGGATAAAATTAATTAACCAGAAGTGACACTTTACTTGACGCTCTGAACAGATTTTCGTGAAAAATATATTATGATATACTCCAAAACTTGTCAAATTTAGTATTTTAGACTTTTATATGAAGAGGAACAACATATTGAATTTTGGATAAAATTGATAAACCGGAAGTGATACTTTACTTGAAGCTCTCAATAGATTTTCGTGATAAAATGTATTATGATATATTCCAAAACTTTTCAAATTTCGTATTTAAGATTTTTATATGAATGTGAACGACATGTTAGATTTCTTCTAAAATTGATAAACCGTAAGTGATACTTTATTATAAACTCTGAACAGATTTTACTAGAAAATAAATTGATACAATCCAAAACTTTTCAAATCTGGTATTTAAGACTTTTATATTAACGAGAACGACATACTAGATGTTTTTTTAAAATTGATAAACTACTTTACAGGAAGCTAAAAACAGATTTTTTCGAAAAAATATATTAAAACATGATTCAAATCTTCTTAAATTTGGTATTTAAAACTCGTGTATTATAATACCTATATGATAAACCGGACGTGGTACATAATTTGGAGCTCTTAACAGATTTTCGAGGAAAAATATTATAAAATATTGTAATGTGCAGCGCCCGTCGCCGTCGCAACTGTCACCGCTGTTGTCCCTGCCGCTGTCCCAGGGACGAGAGAGTGTCTATTTTTAGCAATGACGCAACAGACTTGTCGGAACCTGCTTAATTACGCGGTTGATGTAACCTATTGTGTTTGAGTTTTATCTGGAAGTGTTGTAGTAAGTTCTCGAATACAAAGGCCGGAGTATATAAGCACTGTTAGCGAAGGCATTGGACAGTCTGATATAAATAAGCGTTGCGTGTTAAACAGTCGGTGATAGAAACAGATAGTCGACAAGTGGTAAACATAAATAAATATAGTTGTATAAATAAATAAGTGGGCTATATATTGTTTAAATAAATAATCTTAGTGTTTAAGTGTCTTATAATATTCTTAGTCTTAATTAGTGTTTAATATTTGTTTAATCCTAGTGTTTGTTATATTTATCATCTTTTAATTATATTTAATATCTATTTATCGTTATAACAAACTTTTGTTTAATTAATAATAATTGCCTAATATTTACACTTCACCCAAATAAATAAAAACGTTACAATGTAATCCAAAATTTGGTATTACAGACTTTTCTATTTATTAGAACAACAAATTATATTTTGTTTACAAACGATCAACTGGAAGTAATACTTTACTTAAAGCTCATTGCTATTTCAAACATGGAATTGACAGGAGGTCATGTGTTGGTCACATCAGATTTTTTATTATGACATTCTAACCATTCTACAGACAGAAGTTCTAGAGGGTTCCATATTGAGATAATAAATGCTCATAGCGTTTTGTAAATTTTATTAGGTATTTTTGGATGATAATGACTCCGTGTATAAATATTGTAGGTAAATGTGACAACTCCCTAATTTTTTGACGTATTAGTGTCGGCGATACGTACATACGTACGACATGATTCTAACCTAACATGCAGCGCCAACCTACTAAATAACATTCTGGCTACAAATAATTTTTCCTTCCTATTTCGCGTTTACAAAATCAATTTTGTGGCACAGTTTTAATAAAAAACAGTGTTACAAATTCCAATTTTGTATGTTCATAACTGTTTTTAGAAATTTTTTAAATTGTGAAGTTTTTCCTTTTAGTTGACATTATATACTCATGGAAAATTACTACAATTTGTACAATTAAATTTTCTATCGTAAACTAATTACATGAAACAGTAAAGCACTATTTTGAATTAAAATTGAAAGTATTTATTTGTAGATACATAACATAATAAATATATATTTTAACTATAACCCAACTTCTAAATAACTTGTCAAAATGTCACATGTTAAAATAAATTAAATATCAAATAAATATAATTTGATTATAATAATGAAAACGAATATGTAATACCCTAATACATTAGCTAAATAAGTATAACTGAATGTTCCATTTTTCCAATTCAAATTCAAATGATAGTTTTGTGCCGGATACATTTATCACCTTACACGCTGAGATATCTGGTGGATGCCAACTTCGTAAACATGAAATATATACTAACTGGAACTCGCATACTCTGCCTATCAGCGTACGCTGCACTGAAGGCCCATTGATTAATAAAGGTTTGTCCCGTTCGCGCACGTTCGTGTCGAACCGAACCCAGCCGAATAATTCGTATCATACTTAAACGCTTTATTATCATGTCTATGCGTCATTTTGAGGTTTTATTGAGTTGGTGTTGACAATAATTATATTTTATATAAAAAGATGCCAGAAAATAGTTTTTTAGGCAGTGTTTTAACGAGGGGTAAACAACTGACCAAAATCTGTACACCGAAATCCATTTTTATGAAATAAATCCAAAACATCCATAAAAATCCAAAGAGATCCACAGAAATCTACTGAAATCGACAGAAATCTTCTGAAATCCACTGATATCTACTGAAATCCACGGATATCTACAGACATCTGCGGACATCCATGGAAGTTCTCGAAAATATAATATGTATTATTCATTAATTATTATTATAGTACAGCATTATCTGTTGTAGTTATAAGGCGAGTTATAAAGTACTTCAAATAGTTTTATATTTTAATGATAATACTTTTATTAAGCACGTACTCATACATTAGAAAAACAAAATATGAAATTGAAAAAAGCACAAAAAATACAACAAAAGTAATGTAATCACGAAAATTTTAATAAAAAACGGACTTAATAAATAACACTGTTGCTATGGGTATAGAAAGTACCCTCTAATTTGCGAAATACAACACCAGGGAATTGAAATAGTAACCATAGTAAATAATAGTATGTATTTGCTTACTTTTTACCTCTCCCTAAGAGAGGTATTGAATTCATGCTAAAAATCGCATATCCAGATTTTAGTGAATAAGCACGTTTTAAGGTCCCAGAATTCGATTATAACATTTTTTGATGATGTCCGTGTGTGTGTGTGTGTGTGTGTGTGTGCGTGCGTGCGTGCGTGCGTGTGTGCGTGCGTGCGTGTGTGTGCGCGTGTGCGTGCGCGTGTGTGTGTGTGCGTGCGTGCGTGTGTGTGTGTGCGCGTGTGCGTGCGCGCGTGTTTGTGTGTGTGCGTGCGTGCGTGCGTGCGTGCGTGCGTGCGTGCGTGCGTGCGTGCTTGCGTGCGTGTGTGTACCATAAGACTTAAGACATTTTTAACAACGGACTCCTCAATCTAACAACAATGGGAAGAGTGGATTAAGCTTTGGTAACAATTGGACAACCTGAAGTTGTAATTACAAGAAAAAAATCATCTAAATATTATTCTTTATTCGATAAATATAAATTCATTATTATATCTTCTATAGATTTAGGTATAAAGAAATATATATATAAAATAATTTGATGTAAAAATTCTCAAGGCAAACTACTTCAAGGCAAGAAATTCAAATGTTTGTAATTGACACATAAATGTCACTGTCAAAAATATTTGTATGCCATTGTCAAAAATATTTGTACATCATTATGAAGATTATGACAATAAAAAAGAGTCAACAACGCCAAAGAATATACGTAAAAAAGAATATAAAAGGAATTTACGAAAAAATGACGAATATATAGAAAAAGAAAAGGAAAGTAGAAAAAGAAAATTTCAGGATATTGAATATAAAGAAAATGTATGTACCTATTGTACATGTACATAATTTATATTAAAATATCCCATAGATTTTGCAAATATATGTGAGAATTAATTTGTAGTGAGACATGAATATATGTATTTGTATTTAAAAATATTTTTCGTTTTATGCGTACAACTAGGTAAAATATCTGGCGAGAGGTTATGTGCTGGCCACATCAAATTTTTAACTTCGTTTTCACTTATAAATCTCGAACATCAGTCTTTTACTGATACAATATTAGTTTTCTTAAACAAAACAACACTAATATTACGACATTAACAACAAAGACGAAATGCGCGCGCATCAGCGCCTGCGCAATTGCCACTTAAATATGCATTGAAATCCAAAAACATCCACAGAAATCCACGGACATCCACTGAAATCTACGGACATCCAAAGAAATCCGTGGACATCTACAGAAATCCAGGGATATCCATGAACATCCACGGAAATCCATGGAACTCCACATGCGTGTACACCAAAAATCCACAGTTGTTTACCCCTCGTGTTTTAATAAAGCCTCAGATAAAAAACTTAGTTTTCACAAGTAAGATATTTCTATACATAGTTGTATTTTTCATACACCAGTTAATTAATAAAATATCTATGTTAAATATTAGATTTCCTGCGAATCGTATTCTACGCTAACAATGGATTTTAAATACCCGGTCTATTATATTTAGTAATCAATAATATCTATTTTTTCTCTTTCATTACTTTTATGTTCGATTGCACCAATACTGTAATGAGGTATGTAACAAAAAAATGTTCATTTTAATGTAATACTTGTTCAATGCCTTATTAAAATATTGATGTAACAGGGCATTAATTTTTTGTTATTGTTGTCTGTTTTTTGTTTTAATAATTTCATTAAATTTTTATATTAAATCTTTAAATAAACACTACTCACATACATTTTATTTAAAACTTGCTCTACACGAAATAATTTCCATCAATTCACGAACTGTCCCGATGTTTGCCGATTACTCTAGCACCCAGCTTCCAATAGGCTTTCACAGTCATGGTACGTATCTGCATTCCAGATAATATATATTTCAGTGGTTGGCACATCGCACATCTACAGTATTTATACACCATGGTATTCATAACATCCTGTGATTTTTTTATGATATGCAATTCTGTAATCATAATTTTACGATGTTATCTATAGAGTTACGGTATTCAGGAAGTAGGAATTTGGTTTTTAAAAGAAATACAATAAAGAGTGTAATAAATCCAGTTGAGCGGTAGTGTAGGAGGTGTAGCTCCTAGCCGACGCTTTTGAAGTTTCCTGCCTGCAAACGTAATTATACGGAACGAAAGTTGCCATTTAGATACGCGTTATCAGATAAGGTGCAAATGAGCCTTAAAATATTATATTTTTTATCACGCGATAGTTTCGTGAGAACGTAATAATCGACTTTTTATTTACATAAGCAGGCTCACGTGTTCTCCATACGCTTGAATTTCTGCAGGTTTGCTGCCGTACTAAATTTTACTTGATAATCTAACCGGAACGCAGTAGGAAGAACGATATTTCAACGCTGAATGGATGTTTGAGTGTGTAGAATTTTGGTATACACATGTATTAAGCAATAAATTTTAATTTTATGGTTTTCTCGAAATTAAAACATTCTTGAATATATGAACTAGAAATTATATAATAAGATTATGCCAAATTAAATTAGCAGATTTATCTAATGGTAAATATTTCTCAAGCTTAATGCAAAACCAATGTCAAAATTTCGGGAATGAATAATTTCATATTAACAAGAAACCAGGGATGTGCGTCTACGCATCTATGATAGTATACTTACATACGTGAACAATGTTAATGAATGGTGTTACATGTAAACAATGTAATCAGTTTAACCGATTAACCGATTCCGTAATTCTTGTATATTGCAGCAACCCATTAACCGGATAATAGGATAATCGTTTAACATATAATTTTTTCTACTCATATGCTTTCATATACCTATTATGTATGTGTATTCTGTATTGAATGACTTGTTAAGGTACATATTTTCATTTCGATACAAATTATCATCATAATAAAGATTTTTTTCTTTTCGATACAGATTATCATTATGATACAGATTTTCTTTTCATTTCGATTTAGAATACCATCATAATACAGATGGATTTTATAAGCAATTTATTGGTATATAGTTTTTTTAAATTATTATGAGTAGTCGTAAAAAAATAGGGTTCGCAACTCATGTATAATGACTATTAATACATACACATGAATTCCGGTACCTGCCCTGTCTCGTACTGTAAACTTGCTGCACTTGTATTAATAGCTGCCATTATAAACACGTTGCATAATACAGTTGGACCTCATTAATCCGAACTAATAATTGCACAGGTTGATCTGGAATATCGATATGTTCGGATTATCGAGCAAATTACAGAAAATATCCATTTTCTTAATTCTCTAAGAATTTCTACATTCTCACAATAAAAAATGCTTTATTTTAAAATATAAAATTTAAAAAAAAACAATTGTACTTACTACATATGAATAACAAAATAAAGTACATATAGGCATATTACATAAATCTATATTAAAGTCAATAGTAAATCTAAGGAACTGTGCAAAATTGGGTGATTTTGCTGTGTTTAATGTTTGCTTCTGCTGCTTTTTTGGCTCGTTTTTACCTTCCGTCACCTTTAGGTAAGGAAGGTATTGTCTTTGGTCAAAAAATTCGATGATGAGTTTTTAATCAATAAGCACGTTTTAGGGTTCCTAGAATACGGATTTACTATTTTTACGATGATGTCTGTATGTATGTGTGTGTGTGTGTGTGTGTGTGTGTGTGTGTGTGTGTGTGTGTGTGTGTGTGTGTATGTGTGTGTGTGGATGTGTGTGTGTGTGTGGATGTGTGTGTGTGTGTGTGTGTGTGTGTGTGTGTGTGTGTGTGTGTAACAAAATTTTCGTCTGCGATAACTCTAATACTACAGTTACAAAAATTATAATTGTGTCGTGTACTTCTTCGTTACATCCATATGAAGAGCTGATTAGATTTTGGTTACAATTGGTCAACCGGAAGTACCATCATTTGAAGATTTTAACAGTTTTTCTTGAAAAAACTATGTTAAATATAATTTTTTCACATTTGATGTTATTATAAATATTAAAGAATATTTTATTCTCTATACGATTTGACGTATTGACGATTTGTACAAAATACATAGAACTGACGGAAGGTAATGTGCTGGCCACATCAGATTTTTTCATTTCCGATAGAATTAGAATATGGTGTTCCGATTCATCATTTTCTTCAGCCCACTTCAAACACGTTTCAAAACTTCTGACTGCCTCTTTGTGCTTTGCATGTACTAGTATTACTTCTACTTTTTCGTCGGAGCTTGATTCATTCTGAATATGTTCGAAAATATCCATATCATTTGTGGATTCCCATGATTCTTCATTTCCGATAGCCCATTCAAGAGCTTCTTGTCGTGTGACATCTTCAGAAATTTGGTTTATTAGCGCAGTAACCTCGTTTATTTGTCTTTCTATACCCTCCAACTCCATTCTGTCCCTCCACTGTAATAGTGGAAGATTATCGTCTTCAGTCCAATCATCATGAAGAAGTGGTGTAAGAAATTTAGTCCAGGACTTTTGGATAAGTTCCGGCCTTACGTCTTCTCATACTCTTGATAAACCAATAACAACATCTTTCAAATTCACTTTCTTCAGTTCTGCAGAAATACCTGCACCTTCCGAAGCAACAATTTTTTTTAAAAGCCTCTTTCGGTAATTTAACTTGATCGCTTGAATCACATTTTGGTGCATCGGTTGCACTAAGGGAGTTACATTTAGCGGCAAAAACATTACTATATTTTTTTTATCTTCAGAACATGTCAGGTGTCCTGGGGTAGTGTTTAAAATCAAAAGTGCCTTGGCTTCTAAATTCAGCTGTTGCATTTTTTTTTCGAACTCCTGGAAGAAATCTGTGTAAAACCAGTCCTTGAAAATTTCTTTGGTAACCCAGGCTCTTTTCTGACCTTGGTACCTCACCGGCGACGGTTCATTTCAAAAAGCTCGTGGCTTTTGAGATTTGCCCACTACAAACAATCTCATTTTATGTATGGGAGGCATTAAGGCAGGGCATAAATATAATTCGTTCCTTGCTCATTTTTCTATCTGGAGCTGATGTTTCAATTTAGTGAACAAGTGTTTTTTGAGGAAGTAATTTTCACAAATGTCCGCTTTCGTCGACATTCTAAGTTTGATCTGTACACAACTGCATTTCTGCTATTTTATTTCAAAGTTCGTTTTTTAAAGGCTCAACGGCAGCCTCATCACTTAAAAATTTTTCTTCTGTAATTGATAGTTGTCGAATTCCGTATCTGTTTTTGAACTTACCGAGCCATTCGGAGCTAGCTTTGAAATTGTCATCCTTTTGAGTATGACCATAAAAGAATGATGCTTTTTCACACAAAATATCTCCCGATATGGGCACACCTAAAATAATTCAATTTTGTGTTAAAAAATTTATGTATATGTACATAGTCAATCATCTTTTTACCTCTAGATTTTTGCTGTAAAAACCAGGTATGAACCGTTTTATCAACTTCGTAATATGCACTCATTTTCAACGTTCGTTTCGTTGATTGATCAAAGAACTGGCTGTGGTGTCATAGTATAGAATATTCATCTTGTTTATTTTTTGATGATGATTTTTTGTTTTGATGAAGTATTTTTGTTTTTCTGCCATGACTTTGGTTTAATAGATACCGATTCGTACAAATTTCTTTATAGTTAAACGTACATCCTCCCCTTCAGTACTGCATGTCTTTATTAGAAGCAGACAACAAGGTCGAAGCGAGAGATAGTAGAGTTAATATGGCGTCTCTTCTCTTCTCAACCTATTGTCCTAATCCAATTTGACATTTGCTCTGTTTTGTTTTACAGTGGTATTTGACATAAATTCTATAAAATAATAATACCGGCACATATATACACTGTTACATTTAAGCCATTCAGCAGATGGCGCCAGTTTTAGGTAGCCGAAATTCCAATGAGTAAACATGTGTCTCTTCTCTGATTTCAGCCTATCAGAAAGTTCAAAACTATGCCCTTTTCTCTACAATGCTGAATGGCTTAAATGGAACAAGCTACAATTATCATACTCCATTTTAATGCTGTTTTAAATTCTATTTAAGAGGTCATGGTAATAATCAACTATCTTTCTCTTGAAGTTCGTTGTCTTTGTCAACAGACGTTATTTCAGAACTCACTAGATGGCAACCATAAAATTCTAAAATTATAAATCCTCATTACATAATTATTCTCATTTTGGTCAATAACTGATATTGATTTTTCTTACATCAAGCTTCAGACCTAGAAAATGGAGTGTTAGAGATAATATTATTTTCATTGTAGGCAGCTTAATCCGGTGCATTCATCCACTTATTAACAAGATATATAGAGAAAAAAAATTCCCCTGCAAAAGGTGGAGTAGAAATGATTTTAACATATGTTTTTTAGCTCGCACCGATCCTCACTAAGGTCAAAAACTTGTAAGGCAAAGGTCTTTTTTGGTCTCCATTGACTGGACTAAATGTAATTCGAGATATAGCCTTTAGTCGAACTTAAATACGGGTAGGTACCTTCAAAATTGCATCCATGAACTTGAATGTAGTAACAATTATCATTTTTAGATATACTTTCATTCGTTATTGTTGAATTATGATTAAAATTGTATACAATAAAATAAATAGCGTTTGTAATAAATGTGCCATAATTATAATTATTAGATAATATAATATAGAACAATTTGCTGACAATTTCACAAACGCTTTTATGTTAGTAATTTATTTATATCAAAAAGAATCATATTTACATACACATAGGCAACTATTTATGTTTGTCATACAAAGTTAAAAATGTTACATTTGGCATAATAGAGCTGTCATTTGCAGATCGGCAAAGCGAAGCATTTCATTTTCATAAATATGTACATTGTTAATATCTTATTTTCAGTGGAAATTCCATGCACAATGTATTGCTTCAGGCATCATGTGGTCACAGAGCATGTGGTGGACATTTTACCTACATACATGCATACATACATATTTAATTAATTTAATATAGTATTAAAATAATATAGCTGTGTAAATTAATACTGCTTGTATGTAGCTTCATAGTGTAACAACAAAATATTTACGTATTTTAATTACTGTGGTTAAAGCAGAGTAGGTATACCTACTTTAGAAAAGTATGTGGGTAAATATCATCAGCCATGTTCAAATATTTGTAATTGTTAGAAAAATATAATTCTAAAAGTATAAATCCTTACGTTTATAAAGGCAAAAGTAGTATTTAAATATATATGTAATACGGAAAATGTGATTTTATTAGTTTATTTTATGTACAAAGTAGCCCATAAAATTTATCTGGACAGAAATTTTTTCAAAATAACAACTGTTTTCCCACGTAATACGCTTGTCACCGGAATTATTAATTTAACTATTCCTGCTTTTACAACTAACAAAATTTCTCAAAAAAGAAATGCATATTTGATGTTTTAAAAGCCGACAATCTAACAAGTTTTTGGAGCTACTTATACTGTAACTATGTATTCAGCCATAGTTAGTAACCTTATACTATATTCCATTCTCTATAGCGAGAGAATGTGGAACTAATTCTTGACAGAAACTAGTCATTCTATAGATTCGGCTCCAAAATTATCCTCTTACGACCAAAAGAATGACTTGACTCTGTTCAAGAATTTGTTCCACATTCTCTCGCTCTCGTGAGTGGAATATATAATATTTGTTTACTAGTTTTCCTTATCAACGGGACTAAATAATTTCATTTACATTCCTAGGCAAATAATAACTATAAAGTAATAAACAAATAATAGTAAATTCGACCCAGCAACCCTTACGATTTCATCAATATCTATTTTTCTTTAAACAACGCACAAGTACGAATAAGGCAAAAAATTCAAAACAAATGTTAGGGAGTAGTAAATAAATGATAAATGTCAACAGCACTATATTTGTTTACATTTTAACTTCCCCATTTTCATTAACATAGCAACAAACATAGGTAAATTAGATTGAAACATAATAATAACAAATGAATAATTCTTTTGAAAGTTGTCAAACAGGCCCAGTGGCGGCGTCAGAAGTTTGAAACTGGGTGGGCAGAATATTATACAAGGATATTTCGGCTGGCCAAAAGATCATTCAAAATTAATAATAAACTTTTTTTATCTATTTATATGTGAAGTTATCATTAATTATATTAGTTATACATGCATTCTATGTTAAAGTAATTTTTCTGTTGTTGTGGTCGGCTGAAAATTTATCAATAATTTCTTCAAAATTTAAACTTTTATATATATATATATATATATATATATATATATATATATATATATATATATATATATATATACATTTCACGAATTACATAAACTCTGCAGTATAGCGTTAACCATGCTATCATCAAGTGCTGCTACCTACCAGAGTGAATGACCTCTGTGTATGAAATACAATGTTAAAATTTTCATTAAGCGATAGTTCGTTCTCTACGAATTTTAGACCAAAAGTGTAAATACAAAAAATGTTCAAAATTAAAAACTGCATCGAACAAGCTTCAATTTATTGATATAATTCGTTTCTGTCATGTGATAAACGTAAAATAAAATTTATAATTTTTTGCTATTTACAGTGTGTCATGGAAAACGAAACATACAATTCAAACAGTCGTATTGTTTGAGTTTGACAGATGACATTTGTTATTGTCGTAAAGATTTAATAATTATTGCCTTCATTTAAATTATTTATCAGTAATTATGGATACATTTACTATCTCTGAAAAAATTCAATGGTTAAAATGGTATTTGGCTGTAAATTCGTTAAATCAACTGAGAGATTTATTTAGTGCATTATATCAGGCCCGGCCTATTCCTGCACGTGGTACTATTAGCAGAAGTATAAACCTTTTTAATGAAACAGGGAGTTTTATTCCCCTTTGTAACAAGTGCAGAGGAATAAACGAAAATGTTGAAACAAATGAAGAAAATAGAGTGAATGAGAATAAATTAAATATACTTTTATGCGTGACAGAAAACCCAAATAAAAGTGCACGTCAGATTTCTGCTGAATTAAATGTACAACCGAACACTGTATACAATGTATTAAAAAAAGAAAAATATAAGTCGTACAAGTATTCTAAACACCAGGAATTATTTGAAGCAGATAAAATGGCCGGAAGTGAATTTTGTGAAAATGTAATGAATAAAGCAAATTTGGATCGAAATTTTTTGAAAAACATTTGTATCACTGATGAATCAACATTTACTCTACATGGGGAACCAAATGTGCAAAATTTTCGATACTGGAGTAAAGAAAATCCGCATTTACTTATAAATACTCATTCGCAGTATCCACAAAAAGTGAATGTATGGGCCGGAATTTTTAGTCAACACATTATTAGACCGTTTTTTTTATCGAGGAAACATTAAACGGACATAAATATTTAAATATGTTAGAAAATGACAATGGACCAGAACTGGAGCAATATTCAAATGCTGATAGTATTGTCTGATATCAACATGATGGATGTCCGGCGCATTCCACCCATGAAACTAAGTTGTATTTGGACCAGTGTTTTCCAAATGCTTAGATTGGTCAAAGAGGTCCAATCCATTGTCCAGCAAGATCTCCGGACTTAGCACCATGTGATTTTTTTATGGCCGCATTTAAAAGAAAAACTTTATAAAAATTCATATGACATTGAGCAAAAAAATGCAATTGTTGAAGAATGTAATAATGTGACATTTAGACAACTAAGTCTTGTTCGACTGGAATTTTATGATAGATTAGGGTATTGTTTAGCAGTTGATGGGAATTTGTTTGAACATTCAATCTAAATATCATCTAATTTTATAACAATTTTTATAAGGAATTATTGAAACTTAAAATTATTATTTTCTTTTATCGTATTAGGTACTACTGTTAATAAGGAGTTATTATTATAAATAAAATTACATAAACTTAATAATTCAGTTGTATTAATTTATTAAATCATGGCAATAACTAAATGACAATGACAAATGTTTTGTTTTCCATGGCACACTGTGAATAGATAAAATTATAAATTTTATTTTACGTTTATCTCATGACAGGAACGAATTATATCAATAAATTGAAACTTGTTCGATGCAGTTTTTAATTCTGAACATTTTTTGTTTTTACACTTTTGTACTAAAATTAATAGGGAACGAACTATCGCACAATATATATATATATATATATATATATATATATATATATATATATATATATATATATATATATATATATATATATATATATATATATTTGTAATCCATTGAGGTCATTCACTCTGGTAGGTAGCAGCACTTGATAGCATGGTTAACGCTATTCTGCAGAGTTTATGTAATTCGTGAAATGCTAGATTATATGATTCTAAAAACGTACGTTGTCAAATGGGCAAGATTTTTTTATATATCCTTGGCCGTCCATATATCTCTATAGCCTTTGGCCAGGCCCGGATACGGCCACCGGGCAACCGGGCAAACCTTAAAATTGGGCCAACCTTACTGCAATTTTTAAATAATCAGAAGAAAAAAAACATTTTTTTAATCTTAGCCAAAACGGCTAGTCTAGAATACATACCAGTCAAGAATTTTATTTTGATGGTTATATACCGAGTGTCTACTGTTTTTGTGGACCATGGGAAACGAAATGTTACAATTTTGCCCTATTAATTTTAGAACAAAAGTGTAAATACAAAAATGTTCAAACTTAAAAACTGTGTTTAACAAGTCGAAAATTATTAATATTAACAATGAGTTAACAGTTTGTATATTTGAAATAAATTGTGAAAAATTGTCAGCCATCGGGATTCGAACCCGAGACCCCTATCTTGTCGGGACAGTGCTCTTACCAACTAAGCTATTGGCTGCTCTCCTCTCGATGGCTGAACAATCTTTCACTTTTAAAGTCGTATAACTGCTGAGGATATTATTAATCGTCACATGATTAGATGTGGGGTTGCCAAGCTACCACTGCATTTAAACATCTAGTGAACGATGTCATAATTTACTCAAGGCCCTACCAGACCAAATTCTAATATTAACAATGAGTTAACAGTCAGCACTGTCCCGGCAAGATAGGGGTCTCGGGTTCGAATCCCGATGGCTGACAATTTTTCACAATTTATTTCGAAAATTATTGTTTGCTTACTGGTTAGCTATTTTCAGTGAACCACGAGCAATAGCACAAAATATTAAACAGTTGAGTTTGGCAGATGACATCTCTCATAAAGTTTTAATAATTATTAAATTCATTAATTTATTTATCAGTAATCATGGATACATTTACCATCGTAGAAAAACTCAATGAAACAATATTAATAATTAATATTATTATTATTTGAATTGCATGCGGATATTTTATTTTATGTTTGTCTCATGACAAGAATCTATTACATCAATAAATTCTCAATATTTTTTGTATTTGTAGTTCTAAAATTAATAGGGAAGAATTTACAGCCATATGAAAATTTTACCATTGTATTTCCTAGGGTCGATAAATAAGTAGATACGCAGAATATATTTGTAAAACCAACAAAAACACTGAATTCCACAAAAATTAGAGCGCGGAAAACAATATTTCTAGTTTTCTTGGATTTTTTTCTGAAAAAAAGTAGGGTTTAATTCCTATAAAATGAATATATAACTATCCGAGTTTCGTCAAGTTGAGTTCTATGCGTTCGGTTAATATTACGTTAAAGTATTTTTTAATTTGCAAGCGATGTAGTCACAGTTTCACAAAGACGGACTAATAATCATTTCAGCGCGAAATACCAATAAAATTTGCGAGCGAAGATGTCTTAATTTTCACAAAATCCTTTAGACGAGGTAAAATATGAGTTTATATCTGCAAAAACATAATAAAAACATCTGCTTCCGCGCTATAATTTTTGGGTTAATTCATTGCAAGAAAAAAAAAAGAATTTCAAAGGTGGTAGATATTCTAGAATCCAGCCTCAAAAACAATAATTAAAATGATTTTTGATATTGAAAAAATGCCATTGAAATTTAAATAAAATTTATTATTATAGTTGTCATAGATATTATTTTGCGTAAGATTATTTTTATTAAATTTATTATATTTTGTCTCTAATTAGCTATTTAGATACGTAACCGATGCTGGTATTCACGTATTTTATTTCAGTTTATTTCTAGATTTCAGTATGAGAACATCGATATTATAGTGATTCAGGTGAGAGAGTTAATCTAGCGTGTGTATGATTGTGAGTGTGCGTGTTAGCAGTACTGGGTACTGTAGTGGCCGCATCGTGTAAACCCGAGGGTCGCCAGCGTAGCAGCAGGGAAGGCTGTAGTGACCCACATCTGGTGTCGCCAACGGCAGCAGCAGTTAGGGCTGTAGTGATCTGATCCAGTTGGTTAAGAGGAATGTCTCCGGAGCACCACCGAAGCGGCAGTGGTTCCATAGTGGCCGCTCGTGTGAACCAGAGGATCGCCAGCGTAGCAGCAGGGAAGACTGTAGTGACCCACATCTGGTGTCGCCAACGGCAGCAGCAGTTAGGGCTGTAGTGATCTGATCCAGTTGGTTAAGAGGATTGTCTCCGGATCACCACCGAAGCGGCAGTGGTTCCGTAGTGGCCGCTCGTGTGAACCCGAGGGTCGCCAGCGTAGCAGCAGGGAAGGCTGTAGTGACCCACATCTGGTGTCGCCAACGGCAGCAGCAGTTAGGGCTGTAGTGATCTGATCCAGTTGGTTAAGAGGATTGTCTCCGGATCACCACCGAAGCGGCAGAGGTTCCGTAGTAACTAGCGGTACTGCCCGTAGTTGCCAACATGTGTGTACGGTGTGTGAATGCCTGAACCTTTTGTAAATGATTGACTTCTCACTGAGTATTTCTCATGTGTTAATTCTTTTACAGAAATAATCACGGCGTGAAGGAGGATTTCGCGTTACCGGGTTCGGCCAGGCGACGGTCATCTAGATTTGTTATTATTTTTGTATTAATACTGTATATACCGGTTTGGGTGATAAATGTGTTTTAATATTCTGATTTTCAGCGCTAATGTTTAATCGTCATTTATAACATTTCAGAAGTGGGATCAGAACATTTTTAACTTTCAGCTTTTGAGATCACACCAACACAGCTTTTGGAACAGTTCGGATATTGATTACATTTATGTTTAGCTGGATTACGAAACTGGAACAACATTACAACATGGCGTTACCTAACATCAGTCCTCAATTTCAGTATGTACGTTCACTGTACGCGCTATACATAAATAGAGGCGAATTCAGTGGAAGTAGGAACCAGCGACCACAACAACGTCAACATCAGCATGTTCAACGTCAACAAGAGCCACAACCACAACTGCCAGAAAGGAACATCTTAACAACTTCTGCGGAGGTAAGCGGTAATTGTCTAAGCGTACGTCGATATGGGGTCCACTTGCACAACCATGAAGGAAACGAGCACGTATTCCCGCGAACAATGTAGTAGCCGACAAAGATATGGAATGTGTTCTACCAGTCTTGAATTGATGCGGAATTAACAATTCAGAAGGATAAAATTATAACAAGAAGATGGAAGTGTCAAGCTGACTGGATACTCGCCGGACAAATGACAAATTGAAAATTATCAAGAATCACCGGAAACTAACTACGAAAGAAATATTTATAAAAATTACTGTTTACGAGACGAACGAGTTTACCGAATTACCGCGTCCGGAATCTAGTGGATTGTACCTAGAGGACAGCGGCTGCAGATAGTACGTTCCTGTCTTGATGAGTTTGGACATTTTGGAATTTACTGGTTTCCTGGAATAAGAAAATTCGCGAAGTACACTGAATCGCGTATCAGATGTTTTTACCATAAACAACAGTTAAGAAAGCAGCCAGAACTATTGAATCCAATTGAGAAACTATCAATTCCATTTCACACCATCCATATGAAGGACCATTCCAAATAAAGAAAGTTCTACTGAACGATAGACTTTCAGTAGAAGATTTGCCTGGTACAAATCGAAGTGGAAGAGGAGAATATAGTAACGAAGTGGCGATTGACAGGATGAAACCATATTTAAGTACACGTGAACTATCGGAAGACAACAGCGCTTCGGATGTTGATGCTGATGCTGCAAGAATTTGGGATTGATTCCTCGAGGACGAGGAACTTTTCAGGATGGCCGGACTGTCACAGATATTATTTTGCGTAAGATTATTTTATTAAATTTATTATGTTTTGTCTCTAATTAGCTATTTAGATACGTAACCGATGCTGTTGGATAAGAGCTACATTTAATGATACTGGTATTCACGTATTTTATTTCAGTTTATTTCTAGATTTCAGTATGAGAACATCGATATTATAGTGATTCAGGTGAGAGAGTTAATCTAGCGTGTGTATGATTGTGAGTGTGCGTATTAGCAGTACTGGGTACTGTAGTGGCCGCATCGTGTAAACCCGAGGGTCGCCAGCGTAGCAGCAGGGAAGGCTGTAGTGACCCACATCTGGTGTCGCCAACGGCAGCAGCAGTTAGGGTTGTAGTGATCTGATCCAGTTGGTTAAGAGGATTGTGTCCGAATCACCACCGAAGCGGCAGAGGTTCCGTAGTAACTAGCGGTACTGCCCGTAGTTGCCAACATGTGTGTACGGTGTGTGAATGCCTGAACCTTTTGTAAATGATTGACTTCTCACTGAGTATTTCTCATGTGTTAATTCTTTTACAGAAATAATCACGGCGTGAAGGAGGATTCCGCGTGACCGGGTTCGGCCAGGCGACGGTCATCTAGATTTGTTATTATTTTTGTATTAATACTGTATATACCGGTTTTGGTGATAAATGTGTTTTAATATTCTAATTTTCAGCGCTAACGTTTAATCGTCATTTATAACATAGTTATTTTTCAGTAGGTTATGTATGACAAACATTACAATGTATAATTACAATGTAGTGTCGCGTTATGTCATACCTCTCGGTACATTTGAAAGTATAGAATCAAAAAAACACCCGACGTAACACCTCATTACAGCTCATTTAGTTACTCATTCCGTTATTTGTACCTATCGGAGACGGACGTTTAACAAATGGTTGTGTGTTGTGTTTTTTAAATAAAGTGTAGTGATAATGATATTGTGAAAAAGAAGGCACTCTTCATTTTCAGGCTGCTGCTGTGCTGCGTTAGAGGAGGAATTAAATAGATTGAAAAAAAAACTGATTTTGTAGTCCTAGTAAGTACTAGATACTTTAACTTTGAATTTATAAGATAATGTCTGATTTTTGGACTTCCATTATCTTTATTTAAGAAAAACACAAATTTTCACAACGTTTCGGTAGCTAATATCTGCTGCCGTCATCCGGTGTACTGATAATACTAATTCCTAATACTACGAGCCTTATATCTGGTAAAATGAGGGTGGTCAAGCGTGGTTGGGAGTTCAAGTGTGTCTGGTGGTCCATGATTGGTTGTCGTCTCCTGTGCAATTTCTTCAATTGGTGGTTCCCTGGTTGTTATTTTCATTGCTGTGTTCTGAGAAATGATTTTCTTGCAAAGTGGTTTGATTTCTACATTGGCTTGGCTAAAGACCTTTTCCCGGTTTATCATGATGTACGCCGCCTCTTTAAACTTACGTTTGGAAGTGTGATCCTCTTTGGAGATGATTTTCGCGTTGTTCCATAAAATTCTGTGGTGGTATTCCCATGCGTGGTCTGCAATTCCCGATTTCGATGTTTCTCCTCTTGTTGTATGCCGTTTGTGCTCCTTAATCCTGATGTCTAGTGGCCTCTAGTAATTTTATGGGACCACTCAAAAATCATCTCCAAAGAGGATCACACTTCCAAACGTATGTTTAATGAGGCGGCGTACATCACGATAAGCCGGGAAAAGGTCTTTAGCCAAGCCAGTGTAGAAATCAAACCACTTTGGAAGAAAATCATTTCTCAGAACACAGCAATGAAAATAACAACCAGGGAACCACCAATTGAAGAACCGCCACAGCCTATTGCACAAGAGACGACAACCAATCATGGACCACCAGACACACTTGAACTCCCAACCACGCTTGACTACCCTCATCTTACCAGATATAAGGCTCGTAGTATTATAAATTAGTTAGTATTATCAGTACACCTGATAACGGCAGCAGATATTAGCTACCGAAACGTTGTGAAAATTTGTGTTTTTGTTAAATAAAGATAATGGAAGTCCAAAAATCAGTTTTATTTAATAACTAGATACTTTGTTATGGCAAGGATCTGGTAGTCATGTGACTCACCCTCATAGATCCGATGAACGCGTGTTCATACTTTTTTCTGCCTTGTAACATTTGGATCTGGAAATCAGGGGACTTACCCCTTTAGATCTGATGGACATGTGCTCATTATGGCGTATAATTACACTAATCTGAACAAAATAGTCAAGTGACTTATCTCTGCGTTCCTGATAAACATGTGTTTATCCAATTTTTAGTAATTAAGGTAAGTGCTTTATAGTACCTTTCCATAGTCCAGGTTTAGTGTTGGCTTACTTCTATGGGAAAAATGTTACATACGTTCAAGGTTACATTTGTTATGTAAACATCAAACCTTCCTTGATTCAAGTAGTTTGTCAAGTGACTTACGAACCTTATATATTACTCATATAGTTTCAACACAAGGAGATGATACATGCTCGTCCGGTGTGCGGTAACGAGAATTTACCGAGGTACATGGTTCCGGAGACAAGTTTTTTCCTCTGTATCTAAAATTTTAAGCAAATATTTTCTTCATTTTTAGGGGAAAAATCCTACCGATTAACAAAGGCCAAAACGTAAACATTCAAGATGAATTTGAAGAAGAATTAACAAAAAATTAAAGGAAGAAATGACTGACGAGTACCCGTTGGTAGCCATTTATTAAGCCTTGCACCCACCTAAACTAATTGGAGAAATTCAAGCGTGCATACCGGAAACAGTGGTCAAACAAGACATTTCCCTTACATGAATATATTACTCATAGCTTTTTAGCTTTGGTTATCTTAATGAGTAACATGCTAACAAACGATCTAATTTTAACTGGTGTAGCAGATTCTTTGCCAAAATTGGCAGACGCTTATCAGTTTATGGATAATGCCGTAATTGTACATAACGCAATCTCGCTTTACAGAAAATACATTTTCTTACCTGAACAAAATACAGAGTGCAGTAAAATGGTGAAAGACCACAGGTATGGACGATTATTTCTTCAGCAAAAATCTTTATGAAGACGTAAAAACGAACACTCCGTGTAAACTAACAGCGGCATCAGAACTTCACTAGGTTAAAAGAGAGGAGGGAGGCGTTAAACACTGGACAATAAAAGGACAAGAGATACATGAGAAACTATGCTGGTTCCCTAACTAATTACTGGTGTAATGGTGTAAGTGGTAGGCTCTTACGCAAGATAAAGTTGTTCTAATCTGGGTAAACGGATTCGCTATACCTTTCAAAAATATTCCTTTTAAAATTCTATACCAAAAACAGTTATTGGAAACAGTCAACTTAAAACACGAATAGGCTGTTTCCGACTTACTCTTTATAGGTACTATATCTAAGTGCTAGGTACTCCAAATGCGGGTTGTGCGCATTGATCACGATAGACGTAAAAAATTCGTTCAATACGGTGCTCTGGGAGGGGATACTAGATGCAATGATTGATATGAATTTCCCATCGTACCTGGTAAAAATAACGCAATCGTACCTGGAGCAAAGGCACATTCATTATGGGAGCAGGGAGTATGAGGTGATGTGTGGAGTTCCCCAAGGGTCGGTACTGGGACCTACCCTGTGGAACATCTTTTATAACATCATTTTGACACTTCCCGTGCCCAAAAACACGCAGCTTTAAGCGTTCGCCGATGACTTGGCCGTGGTGGTGGAGAGAGACGGAGACAGAGTCAGAATGGTTGCGAACGAGGTACTGTACAATATCAAAGAATGGTGCTCTAGAAACAAAATATGCCTAGCCCCAGAGAAAACGGAGGCAGTCATGTTAGTAGGGCGCAAAAAGTTTGTCCCCGTAATTTTTACCATGGGGAGCACAACTATCACGCCCAAGGAAAACGTGTACTACTTGGGGGTACTATTTGACAGGGGACTTACATTCCTACCGCATGTCAGACACACTGTAGACAAAGCCAACAAAACCACAATGTCCCTTCGCAGGCTAATGCCCCGTATACAAGGCCCAAGCGAGAATAAGCGTAAACTGCTAGCAGCAACAGCGCAATCAGTTGTGCTGTACGCAGCGCCAATATGGGCCAACGCACTAATATATGAGGTAGGACACAAACTCCTTAATGCCCTGCAGCGGAAGCTAGCTATCGGCATCAGCAGAGGGTACTGCACGATAGCGGCTGAGCTGGCGTCGGTACTCGCAAGACTGATGCCGATACAGCTGGTGGCAAAAGAGAGAGTTATCGGATACGGGATGACGAAGGAGGAGAAGAGAACACTGGCACAAAGAAGATCGGTGCGATGGCAGGAAAGACGGATAGCCAAAGTTACTGATACCTGGCTCAAAGAGCTAATGCCAGACATAACTAGTTGGATAGATCGGAAACAAGGGGAAACAGATGGTGTCGGTGGCCGGCTCGGCTACCTGTGACTGGTGCGCGCCTTGAACGGCTGTCAGGCGCGGGCGGAGGGGACGAAGTGCGATCTTCTCAGCATAGGCGTCGGTCTGGGGGCGGTCGGGGTAGGGACTGTACCGGCAAACTTCGCGGGAGGAAGCTGAGCCGCTCTAGACCTCAGTAACCCCCAACGCGGGCTAACCGTGTTGTCCCTCTCATGATCGCGCCCGGGATCGGTGTCGGCGAGGGACGCCTCATGTCTGCCTTCGGTGCCCGGCGGCTGAAAGAGCCGTGCCTGGGTTCGGGGGCCTGGCCGTTTCCGGACGAGAGCTCTGACCTTGGCTTGCGTACTTGCCCGGGAGGGGTGTTGGAAGCAGTCGACGTAACTACTCGGGGCGGACCAAAACCGGCTAGGTGGGAGTCGATAGCCTTGGGAGGCAACCCGCCTAGGAGAAGGACACTCCGAACATAAACCACGGGTAGGCAAGGGCTCGATAGTCTTAGTAGACAGCCTGCCTAGGAGAAGGACACTCCGAAATCAAACCAACGGATAGGGAGGGTTCGAGAGCCAACGAAGGCAACCTCTTTAGGAGAAGGAAAACTCCGAAAGAAAACCACGAAAAAGAACGCAGATAAGTACCTCTGTTCTTGTTACAGGAACAGAAGACTGCGAGAACGAAATACTCTGGACGACGACCCGGCAACTATACACGGACATGAGATCGGACCTATCGGCTCCACGTGGGAGTGCCTGGATTGCTCAGCTTTTAGGTCGGCTTATGGAAGGGATTCCCCGGGCTGCAGCATGAAGGGCTGATGTGTGCTAGCACTGCCGAAGCGTGCGGTTTGGTGAGGTTCAGGGACCAGCCACTTCGGGCCTTGATCAGGAAGTGTGCGGTAGGGGTGTCGGACCCCTACTGCAACGAGCGAGCCCGGCCCGTCCGCGTTTTCCGGGGCCAGATAAACGTATTGGTTTGGCCTCAGGGAACTGGGGTAGGACTACTAGTCTGAGGGTATACCCGCTCCAAACCAGCGGCCCGCTCCGCCCCACACGATGCGCTGGTTACACAACCAATGGGGAAGAGCGAAACTATGGGGGAAAAAGAAACGCCAATGGACACGGTCTTACGCGAAGAGACAACCTCGACAAAAAACAAAGATGAAGTAATGGAAGAATGGGATACTTCGAGCGAGTTCGAACCTCCCAGAGAAGATCAGAATACAGGGAGAGAGAGCCTCTTCGACGAGCTTAAAAAAATCAAGGAGCTTAATATATCGATGTACAACCTGGAACAGTTGGTAAGCCCTACAAAAGCGAGGAATAGTACGTTATCAACATTAGTACTGACTCGAACGAACCCTTCCTTTCTACTCCAAAGAAGGAACGGATCAATGAGAAGGAAAAGAAAGAGAGTGCGGGTAGTGTTGCTGACCCTCACGAGGAAGTTAAGGGCGGTGACAGGAACAAAAGGAATAGGGAGAGCATAGGCAGTAATGCTAGCTCGAATAGGCACGAGGAGAAGATGAGAAGCGATGCACAGAAGGATATGGCGGACAGGGTACGGACTCTGGAACAGCTGATGCCTCAATACATCGAGCTCCGAAAGCTGGTCGAACGGCAAGAAGAAGAGATAACGCTGCTTAAATACACGAAACAGCGTAAGACTAAGGGAACGTACAAGGGCCTTGACAAGGCTATTGGAACAGCTAAAGAAGTGGCTGAGGAGCTCAAAAAACTCCACTTAAAACATACAAATGTTAAAGTGGAGGTCAAACATCAGGCCAATACGTTAATCTGTTGCATAAAAAGAATAACGAATGAGCGCATCAATATAAGTGCATCCTTACCTACAGACGAGGGGAAAGAGGCTGAAAACAAAGCAACGCAGACTGATGAGATTAGAAAAGACAGCCAGACGCAAACCCTCCCGCAATCAGAAATCCAGAAAGGGAAACCTACGCTGGAAGAAGTGAGGGAGGAAATTAAAAAATGCGCTTCATACGACGAGGCCGCTAAAGTAGCGGACCTATAATGGCCAGCGGAGGCATATACGTGCACAACCTTGGTGGAAGGCAACGTACTAGAGGCACCCAGTGAGTGCGCCTTGGCACACGGAGTACGAGACGTACTCAGCAAAGACCAAGGAAGTCCCCTGGCTCCTAACTAAGCAGCAGCAAGCAGGAGGAGAAAGGAAGGTAGTGCATGTGACAATGCAAACAACTGGCGACAAAGAAAACGTCGAAACTGTCAGGCATGTATATTGCCTGATGCCGCGGATACAGGAAGGTGAGGTGACTCCAGAGGTGCTGTATGATAGTTTGCGCGACCTCAAAGGAATTTTACAGCGCGGAAAGCACAGGAAGGTAGCCATACCTAAAATAGAGGCGGGGAAGAGAAAATTGAAATGGGCTCTGGTAAGAAAACTCATTGAGATAATCTTCTATGAGGCAGACACCTCATTTATAGTGTATGGCGAGCCACGAGTTGCCCAGATCAATGAGCAGGCGAAACCCACTAAACCACCCAACAACCCGGAGCCTGAGAACGTAGCCACGGCCGAGGGACAAGAAGGAGAATGGAAAGTGGTGGGCGAGAAGAAAAAAAGGGAGGTAAAGACTGCAAAGGGAAAAGAAAAAAACGTAGTGAAGGAAAAGGCGACCGGCAACGACCAAAGGAGAATGGTGCGGTCAGACACGGACATAGTTAAGGCTGGCGATGGTAGAACTTATGCTGACCTTGTGAAACAAGTAAAAGAGATTGGGGTGGAGGTTACAAGCGCCCGCAAAACGAGAGCTGGTGACCTAATCCTAGAAGTCGGGAAAGGGAAAGAGGAAGGAAAGGATAAAGCAGAGCTACTGCGGGAAAAACTCCACAGCAAGTTTGGACAGCTGAGCCAAATAAAAGTAGTAAGCGAACACACCAAGAGTAACTCTACACATCAGGAACCTTATTGAAGGGACGACGGAGGCAGAGGTCAGAAGCGCCGTAAAGCAGCAGACCGGCAAGACGGAGGAGATACAATCCTTAAGGCCAGCTTTTGCTGGTAGCTACCATTGAAACCAGCAAAAGTCTAGCAGAACAGCTCCTCGCAGAGGAAAGATGCGGGGGTAAGGTTAGGATAGGCCTAACAATGTGCCGGGTGAGAGAATTCGTGCAAGTCCAAGCCTGCTATAAGTGTTACGGTTTTAACCACACGGCAAGGGATTGCACCGGTGAGGACTACACTGATCGCTGTGCGAACTGCGGCAAGACAGGGCACAAAGCCAAGGGATGTGAGGCAGATCCACGATGCCTAACTTCAGCAAAGAAGGGTATCGGAGGGGAACCGCGCAATGTCCTTCTTACAGGAAAGCGCTGGAGGAGGCGCGAGAAAACAAGCGCAAATAACCCTACGCGCCCTACAAATCAACGTAGGTAGATGCAGGGCAGCGCACGACCTGCTTGCCCAGACGCTACGAGCCAAGAATATTGATATTGTCATTATGAGCGAACCAAACTAGCGGCTAGGTTATGGATGGTTCTGGGATCAGAGGCAAGACGCTGCGATTGTTATTACTGGCACTGGCATGGCTGTGAGGAAGTCGGGGGCTGGAGATGGCTTCGTCTGGGTGACGATTGGCAACTACACGATTTATAGCTGCTATTTCTCACCCAACAGGACGACTCAGGAGTTCGAGGACTTTGTGAACGACCTCACCATTAGCCTAAACCAGCACAGAAATGCCAAAGTAATAGTCTGCGGGGACTTCAACGCAAAGGCCCTAGACTGGGGATCCCCAAAAACTGACCGCTCGGGACGCATACTCACCGCCTGGGCCGCAAGTAGGAACCTCACGGTCGCAAACGTAGGGGATAAGCCTACGTTTGAAAGAGATGGCACGGGGAGCTTTATTGGCGTCACCTTGGCAACAGCAACAGCCTATCGGGACATTAAATCATGGCGTACCCTGGACGAGGAGACACTGAGCCTACACAATTACATTCAATTTTGTGTAGTGCCAGGACGGGCTGACGCCAATGGGAGGAGAGTAGAGAGGAAACAGAAAGGATATAAAATGATAACGGAGACAGCAAACATCCGCGAAGGTATTCATGAACGGCTTGGCGGAACAACCCCTGACACCTCAGAGGACTTTATGCACCGGTTGGTTGGCGTGTGTAATGATAAACTGGAGAGAAAGAGAGCTGGCGGAAGGCTCGGTGTCTATTGGTGGACAGACCGCTGATCTGAGTAAGGAGGCCCTAGCAGCACGGAGCCGTTACAGAACGAAAGAGAAAGAAACGTGGGGCTGGTGAATGTGAGGAGGAGAGGTAAGACATGCGCACAGCCCGGAAAGTGCTAAAGACGGCGATCAACCAATCACAGAGACAGAGATGGCGGGATCTGATCGACCTGGTGCAAAACAACGTCTGGGGGGAGGGATACAAGATCGCAATGAAACGCATCAAGAGAAACCATCCCCCAAGAACCCTAAGCAAGCAACAGCTTGATGAGCATGTCACCTCTCTCTTCCCACAACATCGAAGGATTTTATAGATAACGGCCGAGGTAAGGGAGAAGCCAAACCTTTTACGCAGGAAGAGCTAAGAAGAGCGGCAAACAAGATGAAAGCTAATAAGGCGCCCGGGCCTGACGGTATAGCAGCGGAGATACTTAAGATAGCCGCGGAAGAAGAACCAGACGCAGTCCTCTGGGTAATGAACCAAGTACTGGAGAGTCGCGTATTTCCCACAGAGTGGAAAAAAGCCAGACTGGTACTAATACCCAAAGGAAATAAACTGGACAATGTTAGACCGCTGTGTCTGCTAGACGCGGCGGAAAAACTCTTGGAACAACTGCTTGTAGGAAGACTGAAGGAAAGTCTGACTAACAACGGGGACCTCTTTGAAAATCAGTATGGTTTCAGGATGGGTAGAGGGACCATCGACGCTATCCAGAGGGTTGTTGACACAGCAAGAAGTGCTATGGCAGGGACATGGAGGACTCGGAGACTGTGCGCACTTGTCACGCTGGATGTGAAGAATGCCTTCAATTCAGCACGATGGAGGCGTGTAATTTCCGAACTACGCCAACGAGGGACAGAGTCGTACCTGGTTAACATCATCTGCTCATACTTCGAGGACAAATGCATTGCGGCCGAGTCAGAGGAAGGGACAAGCCTCTGTAATATAACAAGTGGAGTTCCACAGGGATCAATCCTTGGACCTACCCTGTGGAACATACTGTACGATGGAGTACTCCGCCTAGATATGACATCGGGAGTGACGTTGATAGGATATGCTGATGATCTGGCGGTGGTCGCAGTCAGAAAAACTGTCGACGACCTTCAGCAATCCATGACCGACGCGCTAAGTCAGATCCTCCATTGGATGGGAGAGGTGCAGCTAGAACTTGTTCCAGAAAAGACTGAGGCAATAATTTTCTCCGGACGAAGAAAACTACCAGACATTAGATTTCAGCTGTGCGGGACAGAAGTCAAGCCGAAGAGTACGGTGAAGTACTTAGGTATGACACTGGACAAAGGCCTGAATTTTGGCCCACACATAAAAATAATTAGCGAGAGAGCAGCAACTACCACAGCAGCGCTTGCTAGGTTAATGCCAAACGTGGGAGGACCCTCGCCTAGTAAGAGGAAGCTACTGGCCTCTGTAGCGGAGTCTGTCATGCTGTACGCCTCACCGGTGTGGCACATAGCATTGGAGAAGGAGAGTCTTCGCAAGCTAGTTGCTCGGGTCCAGAGGAGATGTGCATTAAGAGTTGCCAGCGCCTACCGTACCGTATCGGAAGACGCGGTACTGGTACTCTCGGGCATGCCACCTCTGGACCTACTCGCGTTGGAACGATCAGAAACGGTGGCATCAAGAGGGACAGACAAGAAAGAGGCTCAGACAAGGACACTTAGACGATGGCAAGAGAGATGGAGTGCAGGAACGAAAGGAGCGTGGACGCGTAAACTTATTCCGGAGGTGAAGGTATGGGTTGCCAGGAATCATGGCGAACTGTGCTTCCACACAACGCAGATCTTATCTGGACATGGGTGTTTCCAATCATACCTGCACAAGATCGGAAGAGCAACCAGTGACTTATGCACATACTGCCAGGCAGAGCCAGATACTCCGGAGCACACTATGAGTGTTTGCTCCCGATGGGAGCGACACAGGAGTGATGCGGGGGTTCTGGGGCTCCCACCGGAGGCAATAATAAGAGCGATGCTCGAGAGCGAGGGCCAATGCAAACAAATCACTGGCATGTTCAGAAAAATTCTTGCCACCAAGGAAGAAGACGAAAGGACGAGGCAACAATATCCAAACACATAACGTGAGCAGATGATGTAAACCGAAGAGGACGTGCGTATCAGACTGCACCAAATATGGCCGGTACCCTGAAGTAATGTTTACACAGTTCCGGGGTCCCGGTGGGCGAAAGCCGGGAGAGGTTTTTAGCCGGTAAGAATCCGGCATCACCAAAAATCGGCGTCTTTTAGAAGATTTTCCTCTCCCTATGAAGAAAAGGGAAACAGTTTACCACATGACCCAATGCCTAAGCGGTCACGGCTGCTTCGTTGCTTACCTGCAGAAGATAGGAAAGACGCCAGCGGACACCTGCTGGTATTGCCCTGAGAAGGACTCACCCTCCCACACAATATTCCATTGTATTAAGTGGGAGGAGAAACGTAATCAGCTAAATAGGAGGCTTTCAACAACAGTGTCCCAACACAACCTCATAGAGGTGATGCTGGAAAGTAAGGAAAAGTGGGTAATGATCCAAAGTGTTCTAAAAGCAATCATGAGCGAGAAAATGAGATAGAAAGAAGCCGAAAAAGCCAAGAGGGCACAACAATAATATAGGCATCAGCACGCTGGAGATGCAATGTGAGAAACAGTTCCACAGCGTACTGGGAAGAAGGGAGGGTGGTTTTAACCGATAAAAACCCGGCACTACCACAGATCTCGGACGGTCCGTGTTGTCTTGTAGAAGATTTCCACCCTACCCACGTATAAAAAAATGAGTTCATGTGAAG
This sequence comes from Harpalus rubripes, assembly GCA_963082715.1. Taxonomy (NCBI): domain Eukaryota; kingdom Metazoa; phylum Arthropoda; class Insecta; order Coleoptera; family Carabidae; genus Harpalus; species Harpalus rubripes. Next base: position 34,588,368 of record OY720454.1, read on the forward strand.
TTGTTTTTAGCAAAAAAAAACCCTAATGGAAAAATTTAGCTTCATTTAAAATTTAGTTGAACTAAAATGTTCATATTACATCCTTAGAGGATTATAAAATAGTATCCAAACTATTACTGATAATTGTTACCAGAGCAAATATAGTTTTCAAACACGCTTGTTTTTTTATTATTAATAGAAAGGAAATTTAGAAAATAGCTTAGATTTAGTTATTTGAAATGTCAGATATACGAAATTAATTGTTTCCCATTTAGGTAAAAACATATATCATACATGCTAATAATGAGAAAAAACAAAATTAGAATTTAGTATCAATGTGTATCTACAGTAAAACTCTTTGAATCACTGTAATTCTTTTTGACAGAGAAATTGACTTTAATCCGACCCAAGAACTAAAGTTTCTGGTATTTGGAAAAAGGAAAATTTCTCCACATAACTATATTAGCAAAACTTAACAGAAAAATGACCATTTCGAACTACCGCAAAAATCATCATAATTGGTGATGCAGTCATTTTTCACTTACTATGTGTCACGTAAAACAAAAGGTTCAAACTTGAAATGTTTTTTCTAGTGCCTCAACCTCTGGCTGGGGAGCTCCCAGTCATGAATTTAATTTAGGACGGTAATGCAACACGCAGGAACGAAATTATCACATAAATTGTCTAGATTTTTTTAGCAGCTTTCTATCACATGGCAACTACCATTGCTTTTAATCCATAAACTTAGTAATTTATTTTTGCATTTTAAAACAAATGAACAGAGACGTGTTATATATCGTTGGCAAGAAAAAAAACTAGTGTAAGTTTTCAATATGGCGTCCATATAAAAATTAAAACTTTTGCATCATAACTCAAAAATATACAATATAAAGAAAAGCTGAGCTTCTAAAAAATATAAACAGTTCCCTAAAAATGTGCAAACCAAAAATCCAGTATTATTTAACACTTAGAAGTATTTGCAAAATAAAAAACAGCAAAATTTACTTTTTCGCCTATATTTAGTGACCTTTGCTTTTTTCGCAAATAATAAAACACCATTAACATGGTATTCTAAAGGGGCAACTTTTATCTAATTTAACACGCTTCGTATCTCTTATTTTTTCTTAGGTTTCCCATGTTGGAATAGTTATCATGGACACCTTGTATAGTTACAAAATTCGGGAAACTGCAAATTGACCTATATGCCAGAATAATTAACACAAAATGTAAAAATTACGCACTCCAGACTCCTTCTCAGTAGATACCTTTACAATTAATTACGCGTATTACTTTTACGCCTTTTTTCCGCTCTTTTTTTCAATAATTAGTTAGTTATAAATAATAATACTTGAAAAAGCGATCGGTATTTGAATAGTTGGTATTCATTATTCAAATCAATCAAATCAAAAATTCATTACTCTTATCACGTTTCAGAGACACACATTCGTTGTCCAAGGATCTTGCCCTAATAGAAGGGATATTATCCGGAGAGTGTTTATGAATAAAAACATTCCTCAAGCTGTTCTGCCTTTAATATTATCATTGTTGTTAAGGGTGCTGTCACAAAAGAAAAAAACCAAGAAATTTTGTTGTTCAAAAAATATAATATAAATTTTATTACTAACTCCGTCCATGTAGAGAGTTCCTACTACACAGGAATTTCTTATCGAGCAGCTCTCAATCTAATACTATCGGTAAAAAAGCGAAGATGAATTTGTAATTAAAAGACAAATTTACATTACTAGATCAGCAAATCGAAAATATGAAGTTACATAGAATCGAGTTCGAATTCTAAAATATATCAGAAACATATTTTCCTTTACAAGGACTACTATCAAACTAGTTACCTTAATGGCTCTTAGCAGTGCACATAAGGTTCAGACTCTATCATCAATAAATGTAAACCTTACTACAAGAATATAAGATACAAAATAGTGAACGAATAAAGACATCAGGTCCTATTAGACAACAATCTTTACTTGTTTTTCCATTTTTCCGCGAAAAACCAGAATTTTATACTGTGTTAACATTTATTCTCTACATTCGTATCGCATCTGAATATCGTTAAAATGGCCAAAAATATTTAATTATAACATACTAAAAACCGAGTCATCCAGTATGTTCTCAAACTATTAGTAGATGGATAAAGCTAGTATTAAAAAAGAGCCGTATAGTTCCTAATATTTTTCCAGGCTACAGTATAAGACACGCTTCCATTTATGTAGCAAATAGAACAGGGTTAATATAGACACGACATGAACACCGAATTCTCAATATTCAACCAACTTTTGTAATAAACCTGTAATTACCTAATAGTCAACTTTTGTAAATAAGTATAGAGAATTAGTTTAAATTTTTTATAAGGGGCTATTGTTATGTATAGGCTATTGCAAACTGGGTTTGTGCTTGTATGGGCTATGCATATCCTAATGTACGAAAACTGTTTTAAATACGGTAAGATTCAACTCGATTTCGCACCTATCACTTTAAACATCTACATTGTAATTATATCGGAGGACAAGCGAAAGAAAATTGTAAGATTAACCGACTTACCTGTAAGGAAGGTTGATCGTAATTTTCCGAGCTTGTCCTCCGATATAATTACAAAATTCCCACCTCACCCGAAGAACCCAATTGCGAAATGCGTATCACAAATAACGAAATGAGTAACTTAATGAGCTCTATTGAGGTGTTACGTCGGGTGTTTTTTTGATTATATACTTTCAAATGTACCGATAGGTATGACATAACGCGACACTACATTGTAATTATATCGGAGGACAAGCTCGGAAAATTACGATCAATCTTCCTTACATGTAAGTCGGTTAATCTTACAATTATTTACTGCATAATTCCTATTGTTACTGTTTATTAAGATATAAACTAATATTTATGTTTCGTTTTAATTTAGGTTTTTTTTTTCATACATAGACTACTGAAAAATAACTATAAATATAAAATTTACTTAAAATTCAAATGCATTTTTCTCAATATTTTTGTAATTTAAGGATATAAAATTATAACATGGTTGAATTCAGTAAAATACTCTATCGAATGGGCCTAAAAAATATATACCATCTCATTTAAAAACGTATAACTTAATATTATAGTTTGAGAATCACTGGTTAAAAAATTCTTTTCTTCAATAAGTGAATGTCCCCCTTCATCTACTACAACTTTTATTTAAATGATTTTTTTTCTATTTGCAATAATATATAAAATAGCCGGGGTTTCCCGTATCCGAGAAACACCCTATATAACCAAACCATTTTGTCAGTTTAAAATATATTTAAAGCATTACTTGAAATAGAAAATATGTATGTTATCATAAGCTGCGGTTTTCAAAACACCGACATACCTTTCTTATAGGTTTGCGCGGTAAATTCGCGCCAGTATGAGGACCGAGGCCTGTCAGACTGTCACTAGTTGTCGCTGTGTACGTTTACTACTTTCAGTCGACGTCAATTTGAAAAATATTTCGCATTGGTTTAGGGGAGTTTTTAGTTAAGTTAATATGTAATTTGTGTATTTCTTTTACTTACATTTGTTTCTTGAACATTAACGTATACTTTATCAAGGACAGTATAAAGATTACCTTCGTGCGCTTTGTATAAAATTGTCTACTAATAATTTATCATAGATCTCATAAATATTATACAATAATATTATATTACATACCGAGGAAGGAAGTTTCTTATTACTGCCGAGAGCTAATATAGCTTACTGAAGCAGGAATAAAACTTTTCGCCGAGGTTTGTATACTATTTTATTCACAATCAATAATAATTTAGATTTAAACATTATCTATTTATTGTCAATTTAGAATACATTTTCATTAGCAAACAGAGCCTTGATAGTGTTGCTAGGGTAATATGATAAAATGTTCATTGATTTTGTTTTTCTGTTTTGAATTGTGAATATCACGTTCCTCCTTGAATATCACGGTGAATATGTCTTCTTGTGAATCAAGCTGTATTCCTTAAGAACTGCGAGAAGCTGCAGAAAAAGCAATTCAAGGTTTGCTTTCAGAAAAAAACAAATCACGATACGAAAAGGATTATGAAGTATATAGCAATTGGTGTGTTACGAAACATGTTCAAATTACAACTCTGAAACGGTCCTCCTTGCATATTTTGGCGATTTAGCTCAAGAAAAGAAAACATCTACATTGTGGGCAACATATTTAATGTTGCGAAAGACGTTAAATCTTCGACATAATATTGACATCAATAAATTTGCTAGATTGGCAGCATTTCTGAAGAAACAGAATATTGGTTATCAGGCTAAAAAGTCAAGCGTTTTATCCCAAGAAGATATTGACAGATTTTTAAATAATGCGGCGCAAGAATATCTTCCTCAAAAGGTAAAATTGTCATTTTGTTATTTGTACATATTACATAATTAGTGTTTAATGATATATAAATATTTTAGGTTGCTTTGATTATTGGAATTTCTGGTGCCTGTAGGTGCGATGAATTAGTTAAGATGAAAATCTGAGACATTAATTATTTTAAAAATAGAATAGTGATAGTGAATCCTGATACAAAAACTCACCGCCCTCGTTCATTTTTGATAACTAAGCCAGATTGGATAAAGATAGTTAATCAATATAATGATCTTCGCCTCAATAATATTAACAATAAAAGATTTTTTCTCCAAGTGAGATTCGGCAAAATGACAATGCAACCATTTGGGCACAATGCTGTTGGAAATTTTCCAAAGAAAATAGCAACTTATTTAAAATTAAATAACATAAATACTTTTACTGGACATTCCTTTAGGCGCACGGCAGCTACTTTGCTTGCAAACACTGGTGGGGATGTTCTACAGTTAAAAAGATTGGGAGGATGGAAGTCAAGTGCCGTAGCCAAAGATTACGTAGAGAACTCTTTAGATGGACAGTAAAAAATTGCTAGTATGCTATCATCTTATCATCATCGTCAGAAATTGGAGGTAATATATGTCCAGATACATCTGCAGCTTCTTGCTCGTCAAATTCTACAGAAACACAACAATATAATTTTAAACAAATTAAGCATGGCTTAAATCTTACCATTAATAGTCATGACAATTCAAATGTTACTATTAATATAAATAATGTAACTTCTAATTCAAAAGATGACCAACACGATTAGTTTTGTAACCAAAATGTTACTCTATCTGCACAGCTGTTGATTCGTTCGTTGTGTAATACTAATATTAATTTCTTTCATAATTCAAAAGATTGGCAATATATATATATATATATATATATATATATATATATATATATATATATATATATATATATATATATATATATATATATATTGTTGTAAATTTTAGGGCTGGTCGATAGAAAACACTAAAAGTTATAACAAACAAAAGTTTATTAACATAAGCGTGTACACTTGTTGTAGGTGCGACGAGGACTCAAGCGAAAGTATGTCAGCGTCGGCGGGAAAAAGAAAATCTAAAACCAGCGGCACAGTTCAGCAGACTGGTGCAACGTAAAATGGCGCGAATATATAAACCAACGTTAAATTGTACATATTCTTAACATATATACACATTTTGTGATGTTATAGTAGACTGAAGGACTGAATAAACTTGTAATTAAATATTAATAAAATATTTAAAACGGTTATTTTATTCTTTGTTTTATTCATCCACCGCTAGATGTCAGCAAAGTAAGTATCAAAATGACAGTGACATTGACATTAGATAGCTGGAAAAGTGACGTTAGCTAGCCGGGAATGGTAAAATACCGGATAGTTGGGGAGTGAAGGTAAACAATGACTCACTTCCCAACTGTTTGGTAAGTTAGCAACGCACATATTACTAACCGATTGTGAATAAAACATTTTATATTCAATAGCATGTATATCTCATAGATATTTCATTTTATTTTTCATCATTGTATCTATGGCACACAGATATGAATTTGTCCCATAATCTATTTTGAATCCAAAATCCAAGTATTTTGTTCCTAAGAAATAATATGTATAATTGAACTAAACTTTTTATTCGACAAAATTACAAAACATGTAAACTTTAAAACCATGTTATTTGCTTGAGAAATATGTAATCAGATTTTCAATAAGTTCAACCATAATTGACTACATTTGACAAACCGATACTATCCATTTTTGTCGCTTTTCCTGTTCCCTATGATAATAAGGCAGGGAGTAAAATTAATACCTATTATATTTAGATTTGTACTTTACGACACAACAAATTTGACGGCTTTTAACAAGGTTTTCGTGCTCATATTTACGCGTGTTGATGAACTGTCATTGAAACAACCCAGCACTAGTGTTTAAAAAATCCGCGAGTGGCGCGACGGTCCGTACTTGGTTAGTCTATAATTAAAATCCCTGTAGCTTAAACATACTATATGGGGTCTCGTGGCAGCGTGCCTGAGTGTCAGGTCGTGAATCTGGGGAACCGGGTTCGATCCCGACTGACGGCAAATATTTACAATTTTAAATGGCATAAAATTGACCCCTGTGGTTCACTCTCCACGCCAGCAATAAGTGCCCGTGAGGTGAAGCCTGGTAAGCGCCCGCACGGTACAAATATTTCATCATTACCGATATCTGTGTACAAAGCAGATTGACACACCCAACAATGGGTAATAAGCCGTGATGATATATTTATTTATTTATTTAAACATACTATAATTTCTTTAAATATTTGAAAAACTGTCAAATGAATTTGTAAAATGAAAATGCAAATTGATATTGTTATTAAAAAAAATTATTTCCAGTTTCACGAAAGGCGAAAAAGATTATTCAAAGTTTAAATGCAGTACCTTAATAATTTTTATCTCCAAATGAACAAAATATAAGAGAAACATTTCAAAAAACATGAAAGTCTTATTGTCAAAGAGTAAAAAGAATAAAAGTTTTTCCTGTATAAATATTCTAATCTTCTCCATCTCTTTGCAGTGTTGATGTTCATCTCAGTGTCGACTGTCGAGTGCGCCCAGGTCGGTCTTGGAAACTTGTATGCGGTTTTGATAACTTTATGATGGTTTAGTGTTACAGACTTTTAAATTTTATAGAGGAAGTTGTTGTACTTTCATGCCAAAATGCTTTTAGTTGGATAGTTTGGCAGTAGCGTCAAAGATACCACAAGAAGACGCTACTAAGTTTACACTTTACGGGATACGTAGCGTACGCTATGGACGAGATAGTGAACTTGCCAGTATTCCAATTAGATTTATACCAGGTAAATGGCGTACAAGACAAGAAGAGACGTATCGTAGAAAAGAAGAAATGCGGGCATACGAAACTTGTAATAAAAAGACAGAATAATTTAAAGATCTACTAATATTGTTTTTATTTCCAATATAATTTAGTATTGCGAATTTTCTAATATTTAAGGTGAAAAATATTAAGACAGCAGGTGCCAGGAATTATTAATATTAGAGTGTGGTTTGAAAAATTAGTGGCCTAACATAGTAAGGGCAGAACTTGGCGCAAAATTACTTTTTGTAAGGTTATGTTTAATTTGTGACCTTCGACCATATAACTGTAGACACGTATACTTTATCCGTTATAACTATAGAGTGGTGGGAAGATAGGTGCAGTTTGATCTTGTTCTTTGATTGGATAATTCCCCGATATTATCCAATCAAACAACAAGATAAAACTACTGCTATCTTCACACCACTCTATAGTTAAAACGGATAGAGTATAATTGCCTAAGCTAGGGTATACAATGTTTTGTAATGAATGGCCTGGGGCCCAGGAAAAGCGTACTGTAAATACAAGAGACACGGTGTGCTTAGCCATTTCGTTTGTCATTTGATAATAATAGTTCTGTGTATTTAATTGTAGATTTGCGTTCGGGTCTTTTTTAAGTGTTTATTTGTTGTTATTTAATATTTTTTTGGTGTTCAATGAGGTGTTGCAAAAAATTAACATATCTTTTTACCTCTCGCTAAGAGAGATATTGTATTCATGCTAAAAATCGCATATCCAGATTTTAGTGAATAAGCACGTTTTAAGGTCCCTAGAATCCGATTATAACATTTTTACGATGCTGTCCGTATGCGTGTGTGTGGATGTTGGATTCACGAGTTCTTCTATAAGACTTAAGACATTTTTAACTACGGATCCCTCATTCTAACAATAATGGGAAGAGTTAGTTAAGTTTTTGTAACAATTGGACAACCGGAATTAGTAGTTACAAGAAAAAAATCAACTAAATATTATTTATCGAAAATTTATGTAAATACTTATATTAAGGAACGTTAAATTCTTTATTCGATAAATATAAATTCATTATTATATCTTCTATAGGTTTAGAGATAAAGAAATGCATATAAAATAATTTGATGTAAAAAATCTCAGATCAAACTACTACAAGGCAACAAATTCAAATGTTTGGAATTGACACATAAATGTTACTATGACGAATATTTGTATGCCACTGTCAAAAATATTTGTACATTATTATGAAGATTATGAAAATAAAAAAAGTCAACAACGCAATAGTTATTTATGATATAAGTGTTAAAAGTGACATTTTATTTTGTGAGAAGGAAGTTTGGTACACGTATATCATACACTATTTTTTCTACAAACACATTTATATCATTTAAATTTGTATTTGTAAAAAAACTGACATATGTCAAATATGTCGATTTGTTGTTCCAGTCGTCATTACCAAGGTAATTTACTTTTAACACTAGAATTAAAATATCGCATTTTTAATTGAAGTATGCCGTTTTAAAATAGTACATTAAGATACAAGTTTCATAAGATATGATTTTAGCGCACGCGTCATACTTAGAAACGAGCGGTTTGCCGCGAGTTTTCTAAGGGGACAAGTGCGCTGAAATGTCTTATGAAACGTGTATTTTATACTATTTTTTCTATTTTGGTCATTTTTTCAAAAAAATGTACTTTATTTCATGTCCAGGAATTTCAATTTCGGTTGTTTAATAAGTACTTTGTGAAACAAATTTGGATGTCATAAAGAAGTACTTTATGACATCCAAATGGGTTTCATAAAGTACATATTAAAGAACCAAAATAGAAAAATTCAATTTTTTATAGTGTTTGTAGAAAAACACTATTTTTTAATTTAAATTTGTATATCTAATAATTTTTTGACATTCACTTTTAACACTATTATCAAAAGTAACAATGATCTGTTACTCTTAACACTGGTGTCATAAAATGACTTTTTTAACGCCAAAAACAATCATTAAAAAGCCCACTTTTAATAGATTTGTAGAAAAAAGATTATACGTAAAAAGAATATAAAAGGAATTTGCAAAAAAATGGCGAATATAATGAAAAAAAAGGAAAGTAGAAAAAGAAAATTTCAGGATATTGAATATAAAGAAAATGTATGTACTGTTCATAATTTATATTAAAATATCCCATAGATTTTGCAAATATATGAGAATTATTTTGTAGTGAGACATGAATATATGTATTTGTATTTAAAAATATTTTTCGTTTTATGCGTACAACCGGGTAAAATATCTGGCGAGAGGTTATGTGCTGGCCACATCAGATTTTTTTCCTGAAATTCGAATAAGTACATTCTACAGTATTATTAAATATGATTTTCTGTTCAAATTTCTGTACATTTTAAGCACAGTAGCAGTTTAAAAATATAGTTTTTGAATTAGCGCCATATTACACTGCCTGTGACGTCAGACAGACATAAACTGGAAAAATGATGGAAAAAACAAATGTATCAGACATTAGCATCAATTGCTTTAATGAAAACTGTGTGACATAAGGACTGACATATAGAGCAGCGTGATTTTTGGTTCTTTAGCGTAGTCCTTAGTTATTTATTATTATATTATAGCGTTATATTTCATAGTTTAATGCCCAGTATTATAAAATATGGGTAAGTAAAGCACTAGCAAAGTAAAATTTACTCTTGAAGTAAAATAGTTTATTCCAGAGATTTTCGTCAAAACAAATATAAAAATACTAGCTAAGTAAATCTACAGAATAAATTTCTCCACTGATGTTCGAGGAAGTAAATTTTATTCTGTAAAATAAATTTGACACGTGACAGCATTAATTAAATTAAATTCATTATAAATTTCATCCCATGTATTATTTTTCCATTTATTTATAACATGTTTGCATTGTCTATTTCTGAGGAATTTTTTCCCCGTTTTCTCTTTTTTCCATTTTATTTGACACCTGACATTATGACACACACACACACACACACACACAAAACACGCACACACACATACACACCACACAAACACACCACACACACACACACCACACACACACACCACACACACACACACTTTATTTTCTATTCTATCCATTATGACACACACACACACACACACGCACACACACACACACACGCACACACAAACACGCACGCAAGCACGCACACACACACACACACACACACACACACACACATATACACACATACACACACACCACACACACCACACACACCACACACACACACACACACACACACACACACACACACACACACATACACACACACACACACACCGCATACACACACACACACACACACACACACACACACACACACACACACACACACACACACACACCACACACCACTCTCTCTCTCACACACACACCACTCTCTCCTCTCTCTCTCTCTCTCTCACACACACACACACACACACACACACACACACACAGCACATACACACACACACACACAGCACATACACACACACACACACACACACACACACACACACACACACAGCACATACACACACATACACACACACACACACACACACACACACACACACACACACACACACACACACACTTTATTTTCTATTTTGACTTTTGGATTTATTTCGTGTCAGGAACATACAGGATACAATACTATTAAAACATATGTAAAACATATTCCAGCGACACATTGTTTGGAATAGGAGATTGATATTATCGTCAGTAGTGGTCTTAAGAAATACAGTCTAGTAGTCTTTTGTCTTGGATTTATCAATCTCTCTTATGCTCCAGTAGTGAATAGATTAGCTGGTATAAGAAACTGTAGCCTGAGTGCATCATTTTCCAGCTAAAAAATTAAATGTATTCAATAGTTTTTATTTAATTAAAAAATATTTTTCATCAAAACGATCTTTACAACAAAGAAGTTTTGATTTTATGTTTTTATCTTTACTTGCGACATCCATTTCACTCTTCTTTCTTCGTTTTGAGGTACTACTAGAAATATTTTCCCTATTATTAGTTCTATTTGGGTACATTGCACAAAATGCTTTTTTACAACCATGTTTATTTCCAAATACAAAAATCAGTAGTAGTTGACAGCTTTAATGACTGTCACTAGTTTAAATTCCGTCGGTGAAAAATGTAAGCCACACCCTCATTGGTTTGGTCCTTTCGAACGTCATCAGGCGAAAGGGGAAGCGGAAATTCAAACACTATAATTTCAAAAACAATTTTTCATGAATAAAGAATAATACGACAAAAGTAAAAATAGGGGTAAAATATTTTTTCTTATTCTTTCGATTAAAGCAAAGAAAAAAAACCGTGCAACACCTCATTGTATTTATTTATGCTTTTGTGATTATTTGTTTGATATTAATTTGTTAAAAAAACAATAGACCTTTTCAATTTAAAAAAATAGATGATATGGGCAACTGAGATCTGCGCATAGTTCGAACAACAGAGATCCATGGCATTTGTTTCTAAAAAAAATAAACGTAAATTGTGAGAAAAGTTTCTGACAACTTTTAAAAACTCCTCAAAAGAAGTTACAAATGCTTTTATTGAAGCTAAAATGTCAAACGAAGCAAATATTCACCGAGGATACAGGTATTTTAATGACTGCAATATATTTGACGTTTCGTTTGACAGCCCAACTGGCAATTGTTGGCGCCAGAGAAAAAGGATTCATGTATTACTTTTCACTTGTAAGTCATAAAATGTAAAATAAAAAGATATTTTTCTTCATATACAATTTTTTTTATGGAAATTTCTGTTACAGTTCTGTAATTTAACATAATCCATTTTACATTATTAATAATTTTCTTATATTTCAATAAAAAATTGTTATCTATTAACGATTTATTAAAATTCATGTCATTACATTATATCTGATCAAGATTAATTGAATTACATGTTTTTATTTATTACAATAGTAAAATAAATACAATAAAACTCCTTACAACATAAATTTAATTTTTATATTAATTGTAACGTAATAATATTTTGTGCTTCAAATAAATACTTTCTTTTATGCAACCACCATAATAACCTATAGGGGCATAGTTCCCTTTCCCCGGAACTAAGGCCGTTTGTTTCACAACAAATGCTCGTATTACGTGTCTATAGTTATATGGTCGAAGTTTGTGACTTGGAGTTCTTTGAATTACCATGTTCGACATTTTGGGAAGTGAATGTCAGAAGCAGTAGGGTCTAATGCGCAGAAATTTTTGTCATATTGTCATTTCTAACTCTTTGATCAAAATATTTTGGACCCGTTCATATGAGATCCCTACATCCTTTATCATATCTAGAACCTTGATTCACTGATCTACCATGATTATATCATGAATCAAATTGATGTTTTCTTCACTAATTGCAGACCTTCCAATGTGAGGATCATATATTCAATTATTATTCTTCTCCGTTTAAATTCTGCTGCACAATTTTATCCCGTTGTGTATGAATGACAATATGTTCCCAAAGAATTTTCCATATCTTTGTGCAAGTATTTGATCACTGTTCGGTGTTCTAATTTCTGAATTTTTGAAGTGTCTGCTGTAATTAAATCAAAAAATTCAAATTTGCGAATTAACGTAAAACTTTACAGAGACACTAATGACACTTTACATAACCTTACAAAAATAATTGCGCTTCTTGTCCCGCCCTCTTTGTGTTAGGTCTCGAAATTTTCAATCTACCCGCATAAAACAGATGGAAAAGTTATGTAGTTTACAGATATATAATTAATTATTGAAGGCACTTAATGAACTGTACTGATCAATGGAAAGTTTCATACGAGGAAAGAAAATAAAGTGTAATATACCTGATAGTTAAAAGTATATTGACATATGGTTGTGAAATATGACCCTTGACAGAAAGAAAAAAATAATAATGGCAACGGAAATGGATGCACTTAGAGCATCGACGAGAATATCGAAACTAGACAGGATAACAAATGACGAAATTTGACAAATTACTGGCAATGAAAAGAATGAAAATACAATCATACAAGAAAGTAAACGAAAGCTATTTATTTTATAAGGACATCTAAATTCGACATATGGACAACAACAGTTTCTTTCAGATTTGGTGTATTACCAGTTTATTTTATGGAAAGGGGACTTGTACTGTTATAAATTCGACCCTGATTTCAATGATAAACTGGCAAACAAAAATAATTTAATTTCAAAATATAAAATTTTTGTTTGTCATTTTCGCACTATTTCGCCAATTCATATAACTCATATCTCAGGTTATAACTTTATTTTCTGATTTGTAATGAATCTTCCGTACATGTATAAATTTCTGTTAAATCGGCTATGAAAACAGCCATAGGTCTTGGAATGTATATGTGCAACATAGTGAAACAGATCATCCACAAAAACAATATTGAATAGCACTTAGCTTATCAGGGATATAAATTTCCCTGTCTCGTTGTTGCGTTGCCAAGTTGGTTGGAGTCGTGTTCGCGCAACAGTTCATGGTTTCTAATCAGGGTGGGATCTCTTTGGAAAAACACTAGATCGATGTTAATTGTGATAATCTGCGCTGATGGCAAATCACGGATTGCCCCTCTCGATCAACCGACTCCCGCGGGATAGCCGAGCTGAGCTACATGAATATTTAAATTGGATTTTGGTTCGTTGAAAGTGAATGCTGCTTCATGTGAATTTCTATAAGCTGCAAGTAATCCGATCAGTTTGAATAAAACATTATTGGGCTTACCAACTTTTTGATCTAACTTGTTATGTCATATCATATAGATAGATATTTTTGGGACATTTTTGAATTTTAAATTCGGGACATGATATTGATGACTTTGTGAAATGTAGGCTGAATATTATATCAATATAGTTTACACAGAAGATACTTCAAAGTTCATGCAAATAGAAATGTATTTATAGAAAATCTGATGTCGCCAGATCGCCAGAAAATTTTTCATTTTTATTTCTTTTTATTTGAGTATCATAACATGCAATAGATATCTGGTAAACAAGAATAATAAGGAAAAAGGAGACATGGACATTATTAAAAAAAAACACCAAGGACAATACAAAAAAAATTCTAAACATTACGTAATAGAATAAATGTAGGAAATTTCTAGACTGGTATAGATTAGGTGTTAACAATTACTCAAATGGGGTTTGTGACCATAATCCATAAATTAATAAATTGTTTGACGTTTTACGTGTCAAATTAAGTTCATATATTTTTATTAATTTCTTATGTAGAATTTAATGGTCCACAACATTTATTTGAAGCTTTTTAACTAAAATAATTAGGGAAGAAGGAAATTACAAATGTATGATTTTATAAGTTAAAGTCCTATGATCCGGTGTCGCGATCATCACCCTATATATTCTATTTATAATCAAAACATAACATTTTAGAGGTCGGAATATACGTAATTCCTAACTGCAATGATAATCTCATGGATGGAATTAGTATATTTCATAACGAGTATCGAAACAGAAATATCGTGCGAGTGTGAACACGAGCAGTACCATATTACTCTCGAGCGAGTTATGAACATTAGTTTTCAAACGACCAAAAAGAATAATAGGTATTTTCAAGAATTTTATTTCAAATGACAGTTTAATACCTACTACTGTTTTAAAACAATCAAACATACAAAACCTGTCTGGCTATGTTCACTTTGTCTCATCATTGTGATATAATCATATCGTGCTAGTACGATATTCATGTGATACTAGTTGTACGATATTTTCAACTTTCTTAAGAAGGTTACTCTTGCGATATCTATTATTATCTGAAGTGGTTGTCTAAAACTGACAAATCACGCTTCCACCCAATTTTTTGTAGGGTTGCCTAGCGACACTTTAATAGTGTCGCTAAACAAATTTTAATGGATATATAATATAAGGGCCGGTTTTATAAACAAAAATTTAATGGAATTGTAACTAAGTGATGAATAAATTTACTTGTTCAGTAAATACATTTTGGGTTTTATAAACAAAATCTACCCATTAAATAGCTAAGTGGAGATATAATTTTCGTTGCGTTGTGTGAAAATGACTTTTTTTAAATCTATGAGTTGCTTGATTATTTTTATGACAGTATTTATGGTTTTGTTTTCTGTTTTTGATCGTTTGACGTATTGACATGCATTTGACAGAAAGTAAAATAAGGTGCAATCGGGTGAAATATGGGCAGAAGACGGGAACAAGGCAAAAAAAATATTTATAGGGAAAAATGTGATGTTTTGTATATAGTAAAAAATTATTTAAGTATAGTAAAAAATAAAAAAACGGATGATGTAAATGCTAAATTAAAAAACGAAACGTGAGTAAAGCAAAGAATATAATGCTATACAACTAACTAGTACTCGAACGGGAAAACAGATAAAATTGTTCCATGAAAATATAAAATTTGAAGCCAAGAAAGATAAATCTGAAGACAAACTAAGTTGGGAAATCCACTAATATTAAAATACTCTTTACATATTTTGTACCGTTGTTCAACAGTTTTCGGCATTTTAATGTACATATTTTTAATAAAGCTGTATAATGCGTTACGCTGTGTATTATTTTGCATACCGTCGATTTAGATACATTAAAATTATCTCATATTATAATTTTAAATGACGCTGATGCAAAGAAGCGAAAAGTTATTAAAAATTGATCCAATAATAATCTTTCAAGTTTTATAAATATTTGAAAGTACATCAATAAAAATCGTTACTTAAATTTAATAGCATGAAATTCTCCACTTAGTTTACTTGGTAGATTTACTTGTTCAGTAAATTTAAAAATGCTTTATAAAACCCAAATCTCCACTTAAATAAATTTACTTGGCAACTAAAATTTAAGTGAAGATTTTTGAGCTTTATAAAACCGGGCCTAATAAAATTAAAGTTTATAACTCAATGATTTAGGGCCGGTTTTATAAACAAAAATTTAATGGAATTGTAACTAAGTGATGAATAAATTTACTTGTTCAGTAAATACATGTTGGGTTTTATAAACAAAATCTACCCATTAAATACCTAAGTGGAGATATAATTTTCGTTGCGTTGTGTGAAAATGACTTTTTTTAAATTTATGAGTTGCTTGATTATTTTTATGACAGTATTTATGGTTTTGTTTTCTGTTTTTGATCGTTTGACGTGAGTTTGACGTGCGTTTCATAGAAAGAAAATAAGGTGAAATATGGACAGAAGACAGAAACGGGGCAAAAATTTCACTTAGTACATGTATGACACTTGGTTTAGATAATCTAAATCGAATCCTAAATTCTTCGTCGTTATATATTTCAAAAGGGTGGATTCTATCTCTAACGATTCTTGGAAGTCTTTGTCGGGGTTCTTCGTTTTCAAATTCGTCATCACTTGATACGCTTGATATACTCGTAGATTCAGATGAAACTGACGATATATCATTCTCGTCAGACATTTTTATAGTAGGTTCGCGAAGCACATAACTATTATTTTTACAATAAGTAAATTAATTAATTACTGCAACCATATTTTTTGACAAAGTGTTAACAATATTTATTTGCAATTTATTATTACCCGTATGTCAAACTGACAAATTATTCACAGGTGGATACTTATCTACTAATTTTAAAATAAAATAAATTAATAATGTAAAATATGTAAATATATGTATATTACATATTATTGTTCTCTTATAATATCTTTTTAGTTTTATAATTCTTTGAAAATGCATCGATTAAAATCGTTACTTAAATTTAATAGTATGAAATTCTCCACTTAGTTTACTCGGTAGATTTACTTGTTCAGTAAATTTAAAAACGCTTTATAAGACCCAAATCTCCACTTAAATAAATTTACTTGGCAACTAAAATTTAAGTGAAGATTTTTGAGCTTTATAAAACCGGGCCTTATAGATTTAAAAACAGGATGATTGTGAATAAAATAGTATACATACCTACCTATGTAGGTGGGCGTTTCATCAGAGCCTCGCGCTGTGTCTGGCCTCAAGGCTTCACCTCTCGGTAAAATACATATGCCCTCGGCTGTAGTGAAAAATAACCTACTTCGGATGTAATACATGACCGGGACATGGAAAATATTATTTTTACAAATATAAATAATTTTGAAATTTTATTGTGATACATTTAGTAGCCTTCGTTGCAGAGGACAAGAGAAATTGGCTAATAGTTTGTTGAAAATTGCTTTATTGTTTTCAATAATGGCGTCATGGGGTATTCATCTATTTCAAAGAAATAGTAAATTTCAGTAATTATAAGGTAGCATACATTAAACTAAGAATTTTAATAAATGAAAATGATTAAATATTACTTCGTTGTAATAAAAATGATTAATTATTGTAAACGAAACTTCACAGTCGTTAATCGGACAAACTGGATCTACTATTCATTGTTTTTGTTTGAATTCAAATTGAGAACTATAGCATCCTTATGACATTGTCAACATTTTTAATAAAATATCTTGAAATAATATTTATTTCAAATATTTTATTTACAGTAGAATGTCGGTATACGTCATTAATTCGTTCCAGACCCTTAGACGTATACCAAACTAGACGTATATCAAACGAAACGCGAAAAAATACAATATCATGTACAAATTTATAGTTATAGCGCGGACTGTTTACTGATTAGTAGCAACAGGCGTATAGGGCGCGTGCAGTCAAGTGACTGGAGCGACCTTGACTTGCTTGGGATCAGCTGATTTGTGTGCGCATGTTATTTTGACAAGAACATTGTCAATTTGACAAGACCAATGTTTGGACTTATTTTGATTATGAATTGCTAAAATATTAATATTTTTTAATTTATAGACAGTAAAACACATGAAATTAAAAATAAACTATTATTCACAAAAGATGACTATTCAAGGTCATTTGTGAACCGTCTGATATAATACTTGCAGATAACTTCATTGCATTTCGTAAGCATAGGCGTGCAACATGAAATATTTATGGACACATTTTAACTGAAAAATAAGAGTAATTCATTTTAAAATTATGTTTCTTTCTAAATAATGCCTTTCTGAAAGATTTATGTTCTTCACTTAGGTTTTTGCAAAATACAAAAACATAGACTTAACTTATAAACCAAGGAATAATAAATTGATTTAAACGTCAACGCCACTGTGTTAATAGTAGCACAGAAGGCAGTGCAATAGATAATTAGGTATCTGTAATACTACGACATATGTCATTATTATTTATAGTGGGTTAGAATGTAATGCCACTATTTACGTATATCTGTCACACCACATAAATTAAATAGACATAAGTCAAATAATCTTTCTCTTTCTAATACAAAATGTTGCTAAGCTACTGCTATAAAGCGATGTGTATTCTTTCTTCGAACAAATAACCTTGAACAGTCATCTTTCGTGAATAATAGTATAATAACATTTTAGCAATTAAAAGAAAAATAAGTCAAAACATTCGTCTTGTCAACATGACATTGTTCTTGTCAAAATGATATGCTCACACAAACCAGCTGATGCTAAGCACGTCAAGGTCCCTCGAGTGTCGTGTCTGCTCGCACCCTATTGACGCTTAGTCTCGAAAAAGGTAAACAAGGGTAGTACGTGCGCAGTCAAACTAGAGTCGTATTCAAAACTAATGTATACCAATCTGCACATATACCAAGTTGAAGGTATTTTAAACAGTCGTATACCGAGGTTCCACTGTATTTTAAATATTTTCTTTATTTCTATATTTATTACTAATTACTACAAAGCAGATTGGCACACCCAGCAATGGGTAATATGCCGTGATGATATATTTATTTATTACTAATTAATTTGACAAAGAAAAAAAAGTATTCATAAAAATAGATGAAAATATGTGGCTAATGCGGACAATGCAGATACCCCTAAAAATAACTGTTTCAGAAGCATAATGAACTTGAGTACCAAGTGACGTAACAAATAATTTCAGACATTCAAATATTCATATCTCGCTTACTAATGTGAATTTTAACATCGCGTTTTTACCAATGTTTTTAGATTTTTATGTTTTTAGAATTTTTTAAATGGTAGTATGGCCCATTGTAATTTAGTTTAGTTCCAAAAAACCAGAAGAAATAATTGATGCTGCCGCTGCGGCAGTACTGATCTTGCTCCCTCCGAAATGTACAGATTTGTATGGAAATAAATAATATTATAACCTTTCAAAATAATACAAACTCCCATAAAGAATAATTTTCACATTTCGTCTCTAAACGCAAAATGGTGAACTTATTTTTCTTTTTCAATTTTGACGCCGTAGAAATTAAATTTTACTCTCGATCACGGAAAACACATTTATTTATACTTTCAGTTTTCCAAACTTCGTATAAATATTTACAGATACCTGTTTGCTCTTGCTCTCAATAAAAAAAAGCTGCACTTGACTTTTAATATTAAATTATACGCATGGCATGTCCAATAGGCCGAAGAATGTGCTGAAATCCTTCCATTTTATTTTATAATTCCCTCGTCTCTTGTGAAAATATGCGTAGTGGAATTAGTGACCATGAGCTCAGTGCGCTCCTCGCGTCATCCGTCATGGCACACTTCGTTAACATGCAAATGATGGACAAAGGGTCGGCTGTCAGCCTGTAGAGTGTGCTTGTCCGTCAATGCATTTCAGGTGTTTATTATTTTTACGCTTGATTGATTGTGCGGATTTATTAACAAATCTTGTTTGAAGTTTGATTGGATTTCGCTCTTTTCCGATTACTTTACACGCTCTAGGTGGTGCTTATTACAGTTTTATCCACCAAAAGAGAGAATAAATTTTCTGTTGCTCTGAATGATGAATTATGTAAAATTGGAATGAAGCGAGATTAAATTTAAATTAATTTATGTATACCTTTTACTCGATTTTTTATTTTAAAAACTGTAAAAAAGACGATAAATATTAAATTATAGAATTTCATTAATCCGAGGTCACGCCAAAATTATTGAGAATAACACAATAAGATAGGCATTGGAAAAGGAATTTTCACTACCATTTTAGGACAGGTATTTCAATCTCTAGTTAGACTGTCTGTTAACCGACGGTTAAAATGAAAAATATCGATAATAGTCTTCTCTGGCGAGTGTTTTATACTATTTTGTCTGTTTCGGCTTTCATTTACATTATTTCTTACATACATAAAATTACTCACATTATTTCTTTATAAAAATAATTGGCAATTAAGAGAAATTTTTGACAGAATAGTTAGTTTGGTAACAGTGATTTGTGTTTTTATTCTGTCCGTTGCCAAGACATTTTGTGTATATTTAGTGCAGTCATATCAATCCCTAATAACAAAATGTCACTAAAAATCGTTTAAGAATTAAGATCCTTCTAGAAAAATAAGCGTGCTAGAATATGTTATTCTAATTCCGAAACATAGAATAGTAATTTATTATAGGGGTGAGAAATGTATTATATTAGTCACGAAATAAAAAGTTTAGACACGTAGCCCGCAGGGCGAGTGGCTAATTTTCTTTAGTGGCTAATATACATTCCACACGAGTGTAATACAACGTTTTATCCAACACTGTTTTAAAAACGTCTTAAATCATTTTTATGTTTTCATTCATCTTTTGACACTGGCAAGTCAATTGATGTAGTATTTTAAATTACAATGTAGCCATTGAATGGTTGTTATTTATTTATTTATTTATTTATTTATTTATGAACGGACTTACGTCCACTATACATATGAAGTACAAAGATTAGTAATAAGAAAATAATACATAAATAGGTATAGTAACAATTAAATTCAAAAATGTATATAAAAACATTGTGATAGTTAACGCACATTAAAGTTAATGAAGGAAAGTAGTAAAGGGCAATCAATCAGGTTATTAATTAATCGGTAGAGAAAAACTAAGTCAAAATAAATAAGGCGCTGTTGCAATGTTGTGATCTTTAAAATTTTTAAGATTGTATCGTAGGATGCATGGGAAAATATGTACGTAAATTTATATCTAATAGTTCTAAGAAATTTATTTTGTACATTTTCAAGGGTAGCCTTATATACATCATAATACGCTGACCAAACTGTTGTACAATAATCCAAAATAGGTCGTACTAATGTAATATATAAAAGTTTTAAGGAGTTAATGTTTTTGAAATCACGAGTAGATCTGCAAATGAAACCTAAAATTTTCATTGCTTTCGCCTTGACAAATTCAACATGATTATTGCACCCAAGATCAGGACTCAAGATAACACCCACATCTTTAACAACGGTTATTCTAGATAGCAACTTATTGTTCAGAGAGTAATTAACTTGAAAAGGATTTTTCACTGGATGATAGGTCGTATAGTTACATTTATTGATGTTTAAGTTCATTTGATTTTCCTCAGGCCATTGAAATAAATTGTTTAAAGAATTTTGAATGAGTTGGCAGTCGTTAGGGGAGGTAATTTCCAAAAACATTTTTAAGTCATCGGCGAACAGTAAGTAATTTACATTGTGCAAAAATTTCCCTACATCATTAATAAAAATAAGAAGCAGGGGTCCCAAATGAGAGCTCTGAGGCACGCCAGAGAGAACTGCAAAGTTATTTGACAGTGTTGAGTTAATTTTAATAATTTGTGTTCTATTTGACAAGTAGCTTTTAAACCAAAGTAGAATTGGCCCACCAATCCCATAATAAGATAATTTACTTAATAGAATTTCATGATTAACCGTATCGAAAGCTTTCGAGAAATCATCATAAATCGTATCTACTTGACAATTTTTTTCAAAAGCTTTAATAACATATTGATAAAAAGACAATAAATTAGTGTCAGTAGATCTACCTTTTAGAAATCCATGTTGTTCGGGTATTATTATATTTTTTAGAAGAGGTGTCAAATTGTCACATACTATGCTTTCCATTATTTTGGCTAAGGTTGATTGTATACTAATCGGCCTATAGTTTTCGACATTATTTTTATCGCCAGACTTATGGATTGGTATTACATAACTGGATTTTAGGAAAATAGGAAAGTGGCCCATTTGAAAAGATTTATTAAATAAAATATAAAGAGGATAACATAATGATGAAGAACATTTTTTTATAAAACCGGGAGGAATTTCATCAGGACCACATCCTTTACACTCATCTAAACCAGTTATTTTTTGAAAAATCTCATCTACTGATACAGTTAAATTACAAAAATTTACTGTATCATAAGTTTCAGAAGTGTTCGAAAATGAAGTTGCATTTTTTGGTGAAGTATAAACAGAGGAAAAATGTGTAGCAAATAAGTTAGCTATATATCTTGACTGTTATCTGCGCTTGCTTCATTAAGATAAAGATTATTGGGTAATCTGTTCTTTTTGTTAATATTATTGACAAAAGACCAAAAGTTCTTAATATTATTTGTTGACAAACTTGATTCGGTATTCTTAATATACAGGTCATAACAATGTTTACTTAATTTTTTACAATCAGATCTAATTTTAGCGAATTTATTGTAACCTAGCAGTGAGCCAGATTGTTTGTACTGTCTATTTTATATTATGGTGTTATTATATTGTTGTTGAAAAACAATAATTGCTGTAATAATTATTGTCTGTCATTGGAAATTATTTTAAAGAAAAATACATTAATTTGGGTGAAAATGAGGACTTTCCTTCAAAACGTATTCACTTAGAAGCACAAGCAGCATCTTTGAATTTAATTCTGAAGCAAGTAACCACTAACTCGTTTCTCCTTTTCGTTTCATCAGCCGTACATGACAGCTGTTATTGTGTAAAGATAAGTAACCTATTTTAGTATAAATGTTAATATTAATTTAAATAAATAAGTTTCATAATGCTAAATTATTTCAATAATAAAATAATTTTGTAAAATTGCTTTTTATTAAAAAAAAAACACAAAAATCAGTAATAATTCCTCCGTGACTTCTAAAATATTATTTCACGGAGTGACTAATGTCGTACATTAATTATTTCAAATAACCGTAGTAACAAGTATATTATCAGTCAGTGTTGGATAAAATATTTTACAGCCTTAATGCCAAACAAAATAATAGCAACAATTGAAGAAAAATATCTCCCAGTTTGTATCAAAATAAATTAACTTAAAAAGCTGAAATAATATATTTGGTAAAAATGAAAAACACGTTTCAAAGTACCTATCACATATAAACATTCCTATTTCCGCACGTAGCACATAAACCTTCCAGTTTCCAACATCCACCTTTTCTGAAAAAACAATTTGCTTGTATCGGCATTACCCCCCTCCAGTGTGAGCTGGGGAACGTGTAGCATGAATAATTCACGTGCTTGGGTCAGGACACGTGTCAACCGACCGCCGGACACGGTGACGTCACAGATGCTGTTGATTAATCAAGTTGCAGAGTTCCATTGGCTGTCGCCTGGCCCGATGTGGTGTGATGTCTGTGGTCACTCACCAGGTGGATACAATACAGGGTAAGTGAATTAGCCCTCCGTTCGGGTACCTACTAAGGGTAATTAGACAATTTACACAATTGCAAGAAGGAAAATGCTATTTGTCACAAGTGGACCAAACACCAATAAAATGTTTATGTATAAGAACTGGGGACATAAATTTAAGGGGGATTTGAGGTGCACTAGAGAGTTCACTTTGTGATTAATGATTGAGAAGACTTGGGCCAGACAAATTTCAAACTGATATTGACTGATTGTGGTTTTCTGAATACAAGATTAAACCCGGTTACAATGAATTATTTGTGCCCATAAATGACCTAAAGTGCATTATCTACATCAGCTTAATTGCCCGTTAGATGGCGTTTGGGAAACGTTTTTAAATATTTAAAGATGAGGGAGGGTACAATAGTTCATATTTCTTAAGATTTTGTTTTAAATATGTTCAAAGTAGTTAGTAGTTTACTTCAACAATAATTCACTTCGCCATTATTTCCTTATGTTTTTTCCGTATTTAAGCTTTCTACATTCATATAAAAAGTTGCTTAGACTTTGGGTAAAATTTTAGTATTTAAGATTTTCATATCAAGGAGAATAACATATTAGATTTTGGATAAAATTAATAACCCGGAAGTGATACTTTACTTGAAGCTCTGAACAGATTTTCGTGAAAAATATTATATATATTCACAAACTTTTTAAATTTAGTATTTAGGACATTTATATAAAAGAGAACAACACATTAGATTTTGGCTAAAATTAGATTAAGATTAATGAGAACGACATATAAGATTTTTTCTAAAATTGATAAACCGGAAATGATATTATACCTCAAGCTCTGAATAGATTTTGTGAAAAATATATTATGATATATTTCAAAACTTGTCAAATTTGGTATTTAAGACTTTTATATGAAGGGGAGTAACGTATTATATTTTAGTTAAAATTGATGAACAGGAAATAATACTTTATTTGAAGTTCTGAACATATTTTCGTGAAAAAATATACTGATACAGTCCAAAACTTTTCAAATTTGGTATTTAAGACTTTTATATTAATGAGAATGACGTATTAGATTTTTTTCTAAAATTGATAAAGCGGAAGTAGTACTTTACAGAGACCTATAAACATTTTCTTGAAAATATATATTAAAACATGATCCAAAATTTGGTATTTAAAACTCGATTTTGACTATTATCTTATATGATAAACCAGAAGTGGTACTTAGTTTGGAGCTCTTAACAGATTTTCGAGGAAAAATATAATATAATATAATCCAAAATTTCGTATTACAAACTTCCATTTATTGGAACGAGAAATTAGATTTTATTTACAAACGATCAATCGGAAGCTTGTTGCTATTTAAACATAGAATTGACGGGAGGTTATGTGCTGGCCACTTCAGATTTTTTAAAATGAAGGTGATCATGTATTATTCTATTAATAGCTGAAAATGCAACCTTCAGATAATGCTCTATTACCCCATAAGTAGCTTTATTTTCATAACAGTACCAATATTGTTTTCGGCAGTTGCTGTAGGAGAACACCTTTTTGAATTAATTTTTCGTTAAAATTCTTTATATTAGTTGTAAATAGTAGCCAAAGAAGGCGCTTATTGGCTTTTTCACTAAGAACTGAATCTAAGCTTTTTTTACTCATATAAGCACTATTTTCAAATCACTAAATCCTGGTTCGGAAGTGCTCTCTGGTTAATTCCATATCTTCACTGACAACAATACTGATCTATCTGATTATCTTATTTTCATTAATTCTATCATGACACTGGTATCATGCTTACGAAAATCGTTAATTACTACTCAGAAATTTTCTCGTTCTAGTTGAGAATCCTTTTGGCGTAAGTCATTGCACAATTTCCTCGTCGGCGTAGTTGTGTGGGTGAATATCCCGGCATTCGATGTGTCATCTTAGGTGAGGGCGGACAAAGCCCCGAGACAATGCATCGCCAGTGCCGCAGCCGTCGCCGGGTAATTAACTCCTTTCGCTGCCCGGAGATTAGCATCTTTGTTTGCGGCCAGTCCAAGACAGCCCGGCAGCGCCACGGGTATTACGCCAAACCTACATGCAAATGGATACAGACATTTCGACTACTTTAAACTTCATAGTCACTGAGAGAAAGCCATTGTGGCCATATAGTGTGGGATTTTATAGTAATAAATAAAGTTTAGCGACTGTTTGATAAGTCCATATAGAATGAAAGCTATGAACCATTTAAAATAAAATAAAATTTTTGTTAATATTTTGCATTTACCAAATTTAAAAAATAGCATACCTACCAATTCTAAGTTTTAAACAATTAGATTTGAGAATTGAGAATTTACAGCGTTATTTGTATCCGATTTAAACCTATTTATTTAATGTTGGTTTTGAACAGGCGGTTGTGATATAGTGTCACTATAACGCCACCGTAGGGATAAAGGTGCTTTTTAGAACCATGTAATAAAATTAATTGAAAGTGCTCGGCGATTTTTAATTTTGAAAACAATGAATGGTGTATTTTACCATTACAAAGAAACAGTAATTTTTAATAATTATAAGGTAGCACACGTAAAATTAGAAGTTTTAGTAAAAAAATAATGAAATATTCATTTGTTGTAATAAAAATACTTAATTATTGTAAACGTGACGTCAGACTCCTTGGAAACATTTCGAGCCTACTAATAGGTAATTACCGTAAAGTTTTGATTTGAATTAAAATTAAGAACTATGCAACACTACGTCATCCTAATGACATTGTCAAAATGTGTCATCAAATAGATTCAAATAATATTTATTTTAAATATTTTATTTAAAACATTTTTCTTTATTTTTGTATTCATTACCAATTAGTTTGACAAAGGAAAGAAGATTTAATAAAAATAAATAAAAATATCTGCCTAATGCAAACAATGCAGATATATCTAGAATTAACTGTTTGAGAAGCATAACCAACTCGGGACTATGCCGTCACAAATAATTTCAGATATTCAAATATTCATATCTCGCTTACTAATTTTTGAATCTCAACATCGCGTTTTTACCAATATTGCTGGATTTTTACACATTATCAAAAAAAAAATATAATAAAATATCGCTAGAATATCCCATTTACATTAAATTTTCTATTAAAAATTAAATAAAGGGCTGTAACGTTTTGGAACTTATCTTCGGCGAGTCTTCTATGAAAAAACATTTGTGTGTGACGTGTGAGTATAGTATTGGAGAAAGTGATCTATGAAACTCATTATAGAATCTGCCAATTGGCCTTTATAAAGTTTTATGGGGCTTGTGGTTAGAGTTCCTGGACCCAGGTAGATTTTTCTGTCCTGGACCGTACCCGAAATTCAAGATGCTTCCTAATTATGTTCTTTTAAATCTGCAATCAAATAATAAAACGTTTTCAATGTACTTCTTCTAACATCAATTTGTAAATTGAAAGGAGATTAAAACATTATATGATGTTTCCTAATTATATTCTTTTAAATCTGTATTCAAATAATAATGCGTTTTACATACTTCTAACATCAATTTATAAATTAAAAGGAGATTAAAATATTAAAGAGATTACAATAAGTCCAAACGTAACTTTTAAATACAAACAGTTTTTTGGAAATTTTCTTTTGAGGTACATGCAACAACCTTTTCCAGTGTTGAAGGAGTCATCAATACGTAACGTTCTTTCTTGCTTTTTTCAGTAGTGTTTGTATAAACTGTTAATATGTTGTCTTATTTATTATATAGCTTCAATTTACGAAATTTATACAAAAATATGTTTTTTAATACCTCTCATTACTTACCCTAAAAGCGATGCCTTCAAGTTCGAATAATTTATGAGTCCTGACCACTAAGATGCTGTACCGTCCATAAAAGGTTGTAAACCCTACATAAGTTATTTTCATATATCGTTTCCTCCAACTATACAAGGTCTGTTAGACAAGTATCCGACTTTATTTTTTTGCGAAAACCTTATGGATTTGAATCAAGCGCGCTTACATGAGCCGACTTTGACCCTTCGTGCACATGCCTGAATTTTCTCCCGCCTGTCAATAGCGTCTGTTGCTCGCAAGCAGCATTTGAGCAAGATAGTGTGTAGTGCTCTCGCCGGTTTTTCATTGCAAGGAAAATGACGGAATGACTGGAGCAGGGCTATTGCATCATGAACACCATAATCACTGGTGACCAAGACCAAAGAAGGGCCGCCATGTGCGCAGCAACGTTAAAGTGATGCTGACTGCTTTCTTTAACCCCCGCGGTGTGGTACACCACGAGTACGCAGCACAGGGTCAAACAATCACCAAAGAGTACTACAGGGATACCATCCGTCGCCTACGTGATTCTGTGCGGCGCATGAGACCGGAGTTGTGGTCAACAGGAAATTGGCACCTCCATTACGACAATGCTCCAGCACATTCCTCACACTTGACTCAGACTTTTCTGGCGAAGAAAAAGATTCCTATTGTTCAACAGGCTCCTGACTCTTCTTATATGGCCCCCTGCGACTTCTGGCTGTTCCCTCAGAGGCCATTGAAGGGAACGCGATTTCAAACAAGAGTGGACATTATGGCTGCAACGACAGCCGAGCTAAACTCCATTCCGAAAGAGGCTTTCTCGGAATGCTTTCAACAATGGCGGCACCGCTAGTAGAAGTGTGTGGAGTCCCAAGGAGACTACTTTGAAGGTGATTAGGTTTCCAACACTACAAGTTTTTTTCCCCCAGTCAAAGGTCGGATATTTTTCTAACAGACCTCGTACATGCTTTTCGAAGAGTGTCGTGAAACCTCGAAGATGTCAAATTAGTTAAACAGTCTATTTAGTTTATACAGGTGTTTTGTTATTGCACAATACAAATGATTGCATTGTTCGACATTTCTGAATTTTCTAGTAAAATATAAGAACATAATCCTAATAAACCTCTGTTCTTCACAATTTCGAAGAAGTCCTGCAAAATATACATGACTTTTAAAAAACTTTATTCATTTGTATCTCGAAAATTATAATCGACTAATGAAATTGAATGAAGGACTAATAAAATGATCAATCTAACAGTCTTCTATAATATTTATACTTATACCAACTATAATCTTCTCCGGGATTAAATAATAGTTTATCGAAAAAAAATTATACATGCAATAATTTAGTGACAATTTAGTTATGTAGTTTCATAAATACTAATTATCAAAGTGTGCCCCTGTATCAGAAGCCAAAGTGCGTTAAAAATATAATTAATTAATTAATATAAAACAGAATAAAGTCAAAATACAGAATATAAAATAACGCGTATCACAAAATGCTTCAAATGAAATAAAAAGTATGTATTTGTTCGAGCTTTTTCATGACTGCTCTCTAGCCCTGGAGTAGAAAATTGTGAAATAGAAACATTGGTTTAACAATAAATTATTACAGGTGATTGCCAGTGTAATCATTTCATTATCTCCGATTCATTTATGTCTATAGCAATTCTTGCATGCAATGTCTTATTTCTTGTATGAATAAAAAGGAGACCACATACATAACTTCGTAATGTCTAATTGCCCCAATTATCTGTCACCTGCCCTGGTAAGATATTACCAAGTCTTGCCAGGACTCGGATGAAATTCCAACCCTTGCTCTACATATGCTATCTACTGTAGAACGCCCGCCACCATCACCATCCTACTCGTAGCTTGTCTTATTGCCCCAATTATTCATGTTCGCAAAACCTAGCGCACTGTTCGTCTCTTTGCAGTAGCAATAGCAAAACAGTGTGTATAATAAGGCGTACACGTGTTATATTTAAATGTCCCCCAGTGGAAATTAGGCCGTTGTGTGCTGTGCAACGACAGTGATGCATCACCAATGAGATTTCCGTTAACTCACCGTAATTCCCTCACGAGCTCTCGCGGCTAAACAATGGCAATGATTGATTCGCCGCGTCGCGTCTTGCTGCTAGCTGCTGTAGCTGAAGCTGTATCGGACTACTCGCGATGGTGAGGATAAATGGTGTTTGTAAGGCATTGTTACAGCGCCAGTGTTTTCTATGCTATGCTCTCCGCTGCATTCAGATGGGATTATTGATAGACGAAAAACTTCCATTAACATCACTAAGAGATCGCTCCCACCCAACAAAAGAATTACAAACTTACGAAAGCTTTATTCAAATTTCCTATACGACCGTTACACATGTACACTTCTTATATTGTAATCGGAAGGATCTGCTCAAGAAATGAAATTCCTTCTACGGAACAAACACTTCATCCTTTGTTATTTTACAGAAAAGTCTATTAAGTTCTTATCAATTGATGGATAGATCCAAAATCTAAATTTGTTTATGTTAATCCTTTTATTAGTTTCTTTTCTACAATATAGTAGGTACTCTTTTCTTCATATATTTTGCATTCTTTTGTCATTTCAATAGAAGAATGATTGAATATTTCAAATGTGCAATCGTCAATTTAGTAATAAAATAATTTACTAGAGCTCATGCATTGCCCGATATTAACTAAGACGGTGAGGGCTCATCTTCTCCAGAAATTCCTCCTTCACGCCAGTGGAACCCGTCCGCAAAACCCAGAGAAAAAAGTGGCCTAGCTGAATTGTATTTTCCAGATAATAGTACAGTTTAGAGCTCCTGGTGTTGCTCTAGCCACGCCTTCTGTCGTGCATTTTTCTTCTAATTAGGCAAAATGAGCAGGTGGGCCATTGTTTATACTTGGCCATAATGACATAAAGTGGATTCTACTTGGTACCCCCAGTTATACATTTGTACTCCACATTTTCCTACTTGAGTTAACTGATTTAATGTTACTGATAAGCTTTAGAAACTTTTGAACTTGGATGTGAATCGCTTGGTGTAGATCAACCAGGAAACGGAAAACAGCAAATATGATTTAAAAAGGGTCAAAAGCGCCGTGGGAAAAAACAAGACAAAAAACGATCAAATATAACAGTTTCAGTTTTATTCATAGTATGAGTTTTTTCATATGCTTTATGCAGGTTTGATTCGACTGAGTTACGGTTCTAGTCATACCGTATTCCGAGAAGTTTCGTACTATAAAAAGAATAGAACCATGTCAAATTTCATAAAACATGGAGGCAATTAGCATGATTGGAACATCTTTAAAGTATGATAAGCTTAATACCAACTGAGCTATTTTCGGAGAAAAACGAAATAAGTTCTTTCTGTTTCTGGCAAGAATCAAACACGTCCGTTAGGCAGCGTTGGTTTCTTTTTGAATATCATTTTATACTTTATTTTTCTAAATTTTAGTCTAGAGTTTTTAATAAACAAAGGATTTGCAAAATAAAATTTCAAACATTATGCTTAATTTTTATCCTTATTTTATATGTACGGGCAAAAATTGTCATACTCACGGGTGTATTCTGTAAATCATCCGTTAAAAATTAAAGACTTAAATTTTTAAAAGCCGCTAAATTGATTTTTCTATTCTGTAATTAAATTTCCGTTAAAATTTGACATATTTTCTGTTAATTTTACCATTAAACTAATGGCCTCTAAAATTATTATGTTTCTATTCTGTATATTTATATTTACGAGAAAATCAACGACGACTGAGATGTTACTGAGCCTTTCTCTCCTCCAGTCTCTAGTAACAATTAAATCAAATTTACTTTCTCTAGCTTTACGCTTTAGTTTTAACTTGTAAGAAAACCAGCTCAAATTAATTAAAACATGGTGTTTCGTTTATATGTTATTCGGTGTCATTTTGCAGTTTGTTCTAATATTACTTGTATTTAACAAATTTGTTAGTTGTACCCATTTCTTAAAAAAAAAATCAAATTCTTCGGG
This sequence comes from Harpalus rubripes, assembly GCA_963082715.1. Classification (NCBI taxonomy): domain Eukaryota; kingdom Metazoa; phylum Arthropoda; class Insecta; order Coleoptera; family Carabidae; genus Harpalus; species Harpalus rubripes. The sequence goes on from OY720454.1 coordinate 34,619,682, forward strand.
TTTTTGACTTTTACTGTCAACTAAACATCTATTTTGTTTCATAAACTCAATCAGTAATGTGTTTTTTTGTTTGGTCATTCTTTGTAACCAGCTAGATATTTTTATGGACAACTTTGTATTTTACTTATGTGTCATTCAAATAAATTAATTGTCATACCTTTCAAAAATGCAGATGACATGATACTTTTTAATTCAAAATTCTGCTATAAATATTCAAAGAAAAGTGTTTTTGGTTAATCTGTTTCTCACGTCACATTACTTTTCAACGGACCCGTTAATAGTAATTTACATTGCAAGGCCGTTACTAAGGTTTTTACGGGCGTGCACGGTACCTGACGAGCGAGAGAAGCGAGCTTGTTGTCCGCACGAGCACGTAAATTTCGGGTAACGGTTGAACTTTGTACAATGTTTTATGATATGCTGAATAGTAACTGATTAGAAAAAGAAAAATATTGGAACCTACAACAAAATACATTAAACTATTTGATCGAAATAGTATTTGAAAACATATGGCTAAGCGAAATAATGAATAAATAAATCTGTATACATGTTGCTATGGTTTTAAAAGCCCGTAATTTTTCTTTCTTTACCACTAGAGACAGAGCTCTGTAATAAGACATTTACGATTCAGTATAACGTAAAAATAGATACAATTAACGAACCGCTAATTTTTGTATTACAGAATAGTAAATGTAAAGACATATTTTAACGGGCCGTTAAAATTTAAATTGTATCTAAATTGTAACACAAAATTTACAGAATGCACCCATCATAAATTGAAAAGTAATAAAATGAGATATTTTTGTTTCTTGAAAATTTGAAATTGGACATCTTCGGTTTTTTTTGTGAAAATCTTTCATTTATAAATAAAGATTATCTTATTGAATCCTGGACAGTATATATATTTAACATGTCCGTATTTATAAAAATTAAAACTTTCGTTAAGTGCCCAAAGTAAACCCAAATTAAAACGATTACTAGTCTTCATATGAAAAATGTAAATCAGTGTTTATGGACAAATATAAATATTTAACTATCAAGTGTCTTGATGTGGCCGATTAATGATTGAAACATTTTAACGCGTAAGCGTAGCGAGCGCGTAATTGGTAGAGATCGTATTTTACAGAATTGGAAAATTTTATTTTATTCGATGATACAAATTTTTAGGTTAGTAACGCTTAACACACAAATTTTTACAATTGTTCAGTATTAGTATGTGGTATCTATCGTTACCCACTAAAATCGTTTATTAATAAAAATCATGCCTTAATGGGGGTTATCAGTGAATGATTTTCTATATATTAATATTACCTATTAATAAACGGCCAACGGAATATTTAGGTTAACATTGCAATAGAATGCGATGGAATTATGATGATAAAGATATGTCATTTTTTGCATATTTATTTTATTAGAAGTATTTTGACTAATTATTATTATTCCCGCCTTATTATTTCCTCTGGGATTTATATATGGCATTATATGGGTATTTCATACCACTCGTTCCAGGTTTTTTTTCGAACTACGACGCTCTAAAGGCTTCGGAAAAACTAGCATAACATTTTCGGAATTTATCGGAAGTACACGTAACTACACTCAGGTTTAGAATTTCCAATGGGAACCTAGGTCATGTGTATTATCGTTGGAAGTGTATTTTGAAAACAAACAAGTTTTTTGGGAACATTTTTTTATATTAGGTATAATTTACGAAATAAATACTCATATTTTTTTAAATATTTGAAGTACTTTCCCTCTGATATCCAGCTTATTCCTGTTTTTCATTTGTTTAATTTGACATTTGCTACTTTTAATCGCTGTCTCACACTCGCAATGTAGTTTTTGAAAGTGATGTCATCGTGTTTTTTTTAATATTAACGTAAAATGGAAACGGCGAGATGTACTGTGCTGGCCACGAGGGATAACATGGAGGACAGGATTCGAGACATCTGCCACTCGGTGAGAAAATGAAGTGTTAAACGCAGTCAACAATATCCAACATTGGCTGAAAAATGCACCGAACAAGATGGAATTAAAAAAAGTAATTATTTCGTAAATAATACAAAATATAATATAAATATATAATGTTTTCAACAAAAGTTGTTTGTTTTTAAAATACACATCCAACGATAAAACAAATGACCTACGTTCCTATTTGAAATTCTGAACCTATGTGTAGTTACGCATGCTTCCGTTAAATTTCAGATATCGAAACTACTACCTTTAAATTATTCAGATAGCATTATATCATGCTAGTTTTTTTCTGAACCTGTAGGTCGTCGTAGTTCTGAAAAAAAGCCTGGAATGAGTGGTGTGAAACACCCTGTATAGCAAAAACCACATATTTAATATACAGGGTGAGTCTGGGAAGACGCTCCCCCCCTTTAACTTTTTTATTATAAGTAATAGAAAAAAATGGCTCATATAAAAGTTTTATTATTTTACATATACTATTTGATGGCAGATGTAGATATTTTTTATAAAGTCAGGTTTACAAGATACGACTATCAACTTTTATATTTCAAATGGCAACCTATAATTATTTTAATAAAATAGAAACCGCCATTTTTTCTCTTTTCAACGATGTATTATTTTTTATTAATTACACCATTACACCAAATTTTTAAAAATTATATATAAAACCAGATATATTAATTAGTGGGATTAAGAAAGTACATCTACATCGTTTTACAAAATTTTGCTAATCCTCCCCGGACGCATATGATCGTACATACCATGCTGTTTTGCGGTGAACTGTCATTACGAAGGCAGATAGATTTACAAATATCTTGAAATACACCATACCAAGCGTAGATAGCTATATTATATTCAAACACATATTCATGTTTGTGTACAGTACTCGTAGTATGGTCCATCAAATAGAATTTACATTAATTCCAAACTATTAGCATATAGTAATTCTGTTTGCACTGTCGTACTATGTATCTGTTTATTCTATTTCTATTTAGGTATATATTTGCAAAATTATCATTAATTAGAAATCAGAATACGCACTAAATTTTGATAGACAAGCGTACGCTCCGGTCTAAGGGACCATTCGGATAAAAAAACGAGGTATGTGGCATTATCGACAAAATATAAGGCCCATATAATTGTTAAAGGACTATAAATAAACTGTAAATTATGTTTTAGTTTTTATAAATTATGTATTAATACCTACATTCCTTTTAATTCACACTTGTGAGCACAGAAATAATAGAAATTTTATCTATTGTTGGTGCCTGAGACCTGTTGCTTACTGCTGGGTTAACTTATACCTTATTGGCTTATTAATACATAATGTTTATATATATATATATATATATATATATATATATATATATATATATATATATATATATATATATATATATATTACATTAGATGAAATAATTTGCATTTCAATAAAATGCTTCTGCCTCTTCAATAATTTTTTTAGTCTGTTTTGTACAATGGAGTTGTTCAGTATTTTTGCTTCAGTAGGTACTTACATTCTTACTAAAACCTTTATTAATTTGTCTTTTTAGTTTTAGTTTCAGTATAAATAATACTTGTTCAGTAAATAAATTCAAATTGTTAAAATTTTATCCCGGTGTCGAGACGATTTCCAATGAGAATCGATGAAAACTTAAAAACAACGCTTGATCTTGTGACGACAATAGGCGTCTTCGGACACTTGTCGGAGTTAATTCTTGAGATAATTGTAAAATTATATTTATAGATTAATATTATTAATACAGTTATTGGTATTACTTGACTGTTAGTATGATTGTAGGGATGAAGAGAAATATAATTGGAGTTGCAGTTATGGTAAACAGTGTTTAATAAATAGTAATTTAATTAACTTTCCTATGTTTAAATTTCAAATGAATCATCATCAGGGATATTTAAAGTACAGTTGGAAAATAAGATCATTACATTACAAAATCAAAAAGATAAAATAAATTAGTTATCTTTAGATGTTTCTGATGTATGCACGTATTTTATTACGTATGATATTTTTGACGACATTTTCATCCTTACATTTTTTATTTTGTAATGAAATGATCTTATTTTCCAATTGTACTTTAACTATCCCTGATGATGATTCCTTTTGGAAGCGGGACGTAGGAAAGTAAAATAAATTACTATTTAATAAACACTTTACCACGACCGCAACTTCAATTACGTCTCTTTACTTCTACAATATTATTAATATTGAACTTTTGCTATAATAAGATCACATTTGATTTTATTACTGAACATTATAAATTTACTGAATATTCAATATTTATAATGAAAAGGTATTATTTGTCTGAATATATATATATATATATATATATATATATATATATATATATATATATATATATATATATATATATATATATATATATATGTGTGTGTGTGTGTGTGCGCGCGCGTGCGCGTTTTGAAATTTGAAATGTAGGTACGTGAATTTTGCTGTCCAGTAGTATAAAAACAATCATTGTTATATTATTAGAAAATACAATGGCAAATGATTTAAATATATAAAATAAATAAATAAATAAATAAATAAATGAATAAATAAATAAATAAATAAATAAATAAATAAATAAATAAATAAATAAATAAATAAATAAATAAATAAATAAATAAATAAATAAATAAATAAATAAATAAATAAATAAATAAATAAATAAATAAATAAATAAATAAATAAATAAATAAATAAATAAATAAATAAATAAATAAATAAATAAATAAATAAATAAATAAATAAATAAATAAATAAATAAATAAATAAATAAATAAATAAATAAATAAATAAATAAATAAATAAATAAATAAATAAATAAATAAATAAATAAATAAATAAATAAATAAATAAATAAATAAATAAATAAATAAATAAATAAATAAATAAATAAATAAATAAAGAAATAAATAAATAAATAAATAAATAAATAAATAAATAAATATATCATCACGGCATATTACCCATTGCTGGGTGTGCCAATCCGCATTGCAGATATCGGTAATGATGATGACATATTTGTACCGTGCGGGCGTGTACCAGGTGTCACCTCACGGGCACTTATTGCTGACGTGGAGAGTGTACCACAAGGGTCAATTTTGTGCCATTTAAAATTCTAAATATTTGGCGTCGGTCGGGATCGAACCCGGTTCCCCAGATTCGCGACCAGACACTCAGGCACGCAGCCACGAGACCCCATGATTTAAATATTATCTTTTTTATTAAATACGCAAGGCTTGGCAATACTATTTTTTGAATCATACATCTGATAATATTAAATAACAGGTGTAAAACTAAATATCAGAATAAAATAGATGAAATGTTTAATTAATTAATTTTCCTTAAATTTGAAAGGTGAAAAAACAATGTATTTCATTAAAATGTAATATTCTAATTCTTCGCCATTGTATTTTTTAATAATATAACAGGATTGTTTTCATACTATTAGATAGCAAATATCACATAATTTTCAAATTTGAATAAATATATAGGGTGTTTCATTTGAAAATATAAAGTTGTACATCATTGCGTAGAAATGGTACGGCCTGTAGAAAAATTTGTACTACAGATTTGTAGACATTTTAATATAAAATAAACTTCTTTACAATTTTTTTTATAATATTTAAATTAATCGAGTTATTTAAAAAGAACACATCCATGAATCACTCTACATATTTGTATATTACACATTCACAGACATAATTGGTTATATAAATCATTTAGGATCTCTAAATCACCCTATCAACTATTATATTTCATAACTGTTGCGTTTTATAGAACACGTTAACATTATAGACTAACCCGTATACATATAAGGGAAAATCCATAAACACTGAAAAATAGTTATCATTAGTATTTTTTAAATTTATTTATTTAACCTGATAATTATATTTAGAGCAAACATATTTATATACAGTGGCTCACAAGATTATTGACATACTTTACTTCTGTAAAATGTAAAATAAAAAGGGTTAAAAAAGAAATTCATGAAAAAAAAACTAATCAGTCCCCTCGCTTTCGATATGAAAATGATAGTCATCAAATTTTAAAAAATTCGCCAGGTTCATATTGTTTTTATAGTGTCCATTCAATGTTTTGCGCAACATACTGATCCCAAACGTATGATACTAAATAAAAATCTAAATGATGTGATATTTTTTTAGTTATACCAGCTAACTTGGTAAAAATCAATGTAGGTGTAGGTATTCACATTGTTTTCCTCATTTTCTTGACAAAACAATAAAACTAAACAAGTTACATTATATAGTATTTTTGCTATTGTCTGCCTTTAATTTGTGTAATAAAATCGTCACTTTCCCGTTTATCATATTGTCAATTGTTATTATTAACTATTATTTGTTTGAACAATATGTGTAACGTATTTCAGTAATTTGATGCTATGATTAAATTTTAAATTACGAGTAAATTTTTATTTACTTACATATGTAGGAATATTTTATTAATATAAATGGAAAGATATACAAAAATATTTTAGTGAGAAGGAAAGCGGAGGATATCCAAGACGTTTTCTCTCCCGAAAACTTTTTCTGATATCTTAGGAAGTCTGGAACTCATTTCCAACGTACATAGACATCAGGATTCAGGTCGATCTTCAATTTGTCGCGATGGTTAATACCTTGTAGAGGTCAGATTTTTCTTCTGTGGTTCTGGAACAATGCAATATATCCCAAAATTAACCTCTTTGAATTTCTAAATATATTTTAATATTTAAAGTACTGCTTGTCCGTAACATATTTATAAATTGTGAAAAATCAAAATCAAAAAAGATATTTACCGTAATTAGTATGTATCCTGAATTTTAATAATAGGTACTTTAATTAAAGATTTTAACTATTTAATTCTTTTTTTCATTAATAATAACTGATATCAATGGCTTACGTCACAAGAATGCAATTAAAAAACTTATGCAATATAAATTTGTTTCATATACAGCTGTTAAAACACTACATAAAATTTAAATAAAGCAATAAAGAGCCTAAAAATAAGTAGACTAGTTCATGTAAGCAAATTCTCACAGATGCTTAGTTTAAGTAATATGTGCATTTGAGTATTATATGGAAGTTAATGTTTCAACAATAGCATTTATATAAATTTCATAAGTTTATTATAATAAATTATAAATTGCATACCATTTTACAAAATTTGTTCAAAATGATATCCTTGTAAACAAGCATTGCTTGGTTTTGATTCTTTAATAATACAGTTGCTTATATGAACATATTTATATTTATCTCCATTATTAAAATTTTAAATTTTGTTGTTTAATTCTCAAACACCTGTATAATTACGTACATAAATATATAAATGTAGTGAAATATTCAACCTTAATTAATAAAAAATTTTCAAAACATATCTATAATTGGAACAGACCTCGGAAAATTCGTAATTTGAAAACTTTGATAATAATTAGTATTTATTAAAATTATCCATATTTTGAGGGTCATACATTTGTTTATAATGGCTTAACTTTTGTTTATGAATTGAGATTGGGTGACTGCGGGTGAGTAAAGTACTTAATAAATTACTTTGTTGACCGTGGATACTTTTTACTAGTACTACTAACATATGTAAAGATGACATTGCTTCAACTTGTAACTTAGTACTTTTAGAAAAGCAAAATATTTCTACCGCTATTGATAGTGCAAAAAAATTGAATCTCAAAATTTTAATTTGAAGGTGAAGAAATGTTCTGTGATCTGGTAATTTATCTTTGTACATGAAAGGGGAAAAACATGCAGCTGCACATCTTTTAAAAAAGTAACTTTTAATTATAAGGTATTTGGCTTTAAACGAAAAAAAAAAATTGGCCTGCGACGCATTTTTTTCTGGGGTACCTTGCCTCACTAAAGTTTTGGTGCACGAGCCGCCACTGGTTGAGAGTACAAGTTCTGCAGATCACATGACCAAACAGTATCAATAAAACTGAATAAATTAACCCCTGTAACAGTAAAAGTAGCCATTTGTTTTCATATACAAACTAAAATTTTGAATAGGAGGAATAGTAAATTATAAATTAATAATAAATACAAATAAGCGGTACATAAATTAATGAAACATTAATTATCATATTTAAATCATAAGGCTAATAACTTGAGTCTTATATTTTACAACAACTACACTTCAGAATTGCGTGTATGAATAAAGGGATACTTTCTTTTGAAAGTTTATCCCCAAGCCCAAGTCACGGAAAATTGCTTCGAAACACGTGACAGAAGTATGGTTTTCTTAGCTGCTGCATCTATAATAAATTATTAATTTTGATTAAATACGAATATACGTATGTCAAACACTTAAAAATTTTCGACATGACTCAAAATATTTTAGTACTTCTTTTTATCTACATAACCCTTTGTTCATAAACTCAGTTCTATCTTAGAGTAGATTATGAATTCGTGCTAAAATAAAATTATTGTTATAGTAATTTTTATTCTTAAATTAAAGCCCATCTATTTATTGATGCAGTAATCTATATCATAGAGGTTAAGAATTAATGATTTACTAATATTCAAACCGTAACACAAAGATGGACATGCGATTCTTAATTGTTTACCAATTTGCTTTTAAAGTATATTTGCGCATAATCATTCTTAGGAAAAACGACTGTTTACCTCAACGAATTTTCCAGTACAACTAATTCACAACATATCATACGAACTACTAATAATGAACATACGTTACCTACTTTAACATTACATATGTATGATAAAAAGTATTATCGACGTTGACTCACCGACCTGCGCAGGCGGTTTCAAAATTCAAACTCAATCATGGGTTGTAATTTAAAATTTATTTATAAAAAAATTGACTGAATGTAAATTTCACTTTTTCTGACTTAAAAATGGCCATAACCATGTGCCGAAACGTCGTCTTTTAGTTGTTACAATAATAAACAACTTTTAAAAAACATTTGAAGCTTTCTATCCAATAAACCTTCCAATTAGAAAAAAGTATTATCCTATCCCAATATTGATAAAATATCATATACAATCTTTACCTCTAACACGTTGACTGCCAAGTGGCTTGACTTATGGACCACTTGTATTTTTGCTATGGACGCCGTGTAGCACAAATGTTGTGCCACGAAGGCGAAGTAAAGCGGAGGCCACACATTCGGTATTCGCCAATTGCCGTCAAATGTTCGTCAATTGGCGTAGTTTGCCGAGTAAAGATTAGTGGGTTATATAGAGTAAAATTACTCTAAGAATGTGAAACTGACGTAACGACAGCTCCGCGAAGTTCATGACTTGTACATGACGTAGGGTCTCAATTTCAATTTATAGGTATGTCAAGTGGCATATCAGTTAATTCTACGCCACTGTGTACAAGTCATGAACTTCGCGGAGCTGTCGTGACGTCAGTGTCATACTCTACAACTCTGTAGGTAAATATTCGTTCACTTTGACTCTGCTCGAAAAACAGACACGAAGCGGAGTACAGACGAGCACCGAATATTCACGGCAAGCAACCCATTCACACATTCGACATTTAGCAAATGTTTGCTTGGTATTCGCCGAATGCCTAATGTGTGGTCCCGGTTAGGGATTGTAAATTTGCCGATTTTTTAAATTACCGGTAATTCGGTAAAATATTTAATCGCAACCGGTTTACCGGTAATTTACCGTTTTTTAAATATTGTTGTAGGATATGAGTTAGTATTAAAAAATCTGATGTGGACACCACACGACTTCCTTGTACGCAAGACCAATATGAAGATGAAGTATAGACCCAATTATAAAATTGTACGTGTTTGGCGTATTTTGACATTAACATCTATTTTTTTTTATTTTTTTGTTATTTTTTGCCCTAATCCATAGCAAGCTTCTTTACAAATACCAAAAAGTATATAAGTTTTAAATTTACATATCTCGCTTATACAAAGGGCTAATTTAATATTACTTGATGTGATAGACGCAGAATTTAATCCTATAAAACTCTTATTTGAAATGAAACCATTTTATTCAAGAAAAACTGTTAACAACTTTAGGTAATGTATTACTTCCGGTTAGCTTGTTTTAACCAAAATCTACTATGTTATTCCAATTGACATAAAAGTCATATATCAAATTTGATAATTATATTTTAAAATAGTTTTTCATTAAAATCTATTATAGGCTTTAAATAAAGTACCATTTCTGGAAATTATGTAATGACCAAAAAGGGAGGTGTACAACTAGATGTTATAGCAGTCCTAAATATAAAATTTCAACTTTCTACGGCTTAGCGTTTTTGAGTTATGTGAGATACGTACGTACAGACGTCACGACGAAATTAGCCAAATGGATATTTCCATTGAAATCTGAAAACCGAAATTTTTCGCGATTACAATACTTTCTTTACTTCGTACAAGAAAGTAAAAAGAAACATTTGTATTATAAACTAATCAGCGAGAAATCGACCAACATATGCAGCGCTGACAAAAGCACTTAGACTACCTACGTCCTACGTTGTAAATAATAGCGCATCTATGAATCCCCGTCGCTGTGATCTATTTGGTTTTCCCCACTCCCACCACTCGCCGGTTGCTGCGTAACTAGCATTTTGTACTTGCGTTTCGCAACTTGAAAACGCATAAATGCGTTATTTTGCTATTATGTAATTTATCAAATTACCGGTAAAGAAAATATGGAATTTTTTGGCTATTTACCGGTTTACCGGTAAATCGCTTTACCGGTATTACAATCCCTAGTCCCGGTCTTACTGAATCGCTTCGTACCTTCACGTTTGTACCATGCGGAGCGTGTATTTATATGTGAATTTCCGAAGCTTGACGCCGTGGATTTGTATGATGCGTTGGCCTACGAAGTTTTTGTCAACAAATACAGATATTAATTTATTTTCGATAAAAATTAGATTATTTATTAAATAAAATTTGGCTTATATTTTGAGCATTTTATTGTCATAAACTATAAAACAACGTGTTATTTTAAATACGATTTATGTCTGGCAAAAAAACAATTAACATAGAAATGTTTCTTGCATGTTGTGCAAGCGAGTAGTGCAGTTAGTTACCTTTATTCCTAATTCGGCGGCTACATTTTCGTAGCAAACGTACCAATAGAAAATCTGGTCTATTCTGTAAAATTAGCGTGCACGTTAATATTTTAACGGATTCTTTAATTTTTTATTTGCTATGCAGTAAGCAGATATGCGTTAAAATTTTAAAGAAATCGTTAATATAACCAAGTTAAAAGCAAGAAATTTAACATCATCGTGATACATAGTGTTAAAAGTTTAAGGCAACGTTAATATCAAAATTGGCTTGCAAATATAGTTATAAATATCCTTCTTTTGGAAGAAATTGAGAGATTAACGAAAGGTAAATGTCTTTATTTGAACTATTTATTACTTACATATGAATAATTAATGATTAATACATTATTTTACTTGGAAGTTTACATCACATAACTACACCAATAATTTTAAATTGTCCAAAATACATTTAATCATTTAGGCGATAAGCAAGAATGGAATGAATAACTTGTATTCCTAAAATTTCGATTTCGAAATCTTAGGGATACAAGTGATTCATTCCATTTGCCCGATCATGAATTTAATAGTTTTAGATTATGCAGGTTCTTGCTGCGTTAACTTTCTATATATGGCCATGGGCCATGGCAGCTATCAGTATGAAATCGGAGGCTGTTATACTCGTAATTTGTAAATGAGCCAGCGCGGTGTGACTCGTGGATCACTTTCTCTGTATCTGCAAAACACATTAATAATATTGCAAATACATATATTTGTACCTATGCACTTATCGGTATCAGACATATTTGTAAATAATTATTTTAATTTAGGTATATATTTTAAGGATTTCACACTCTGATAACTCCACTTTGATAAACTTTTCACACTTGGCAGGCAATTATATTAAGTTAAGACATACGTTTTACAGGTTTATTTTGTCATATATAATACCATAAGTGGTAAATTTTTGCCGGAAAATTTTTCAGATTATTACGAGCGCTGGTTGCCTAGCAATTTATTGAGTGGCATTGACAAAAAAAATCACGAGTTGTCAAACGAGTGATTTTTAATCAATGTCACGAGATAAATTAGCAACAGGCTCGAGTAAAACAATCGGATAATTTTTCCAGGATAAAATTTAACCACGAATGGTATTCGGATGACTATTTCCAAAATAAAAATATATGTTTTTTCTTGACAAAAATCATCTAATTTTTATTGTGTTTTGAGGTGTTATATTTAAGTTTGCTTTTTCAACGTTTTAAATAGATTCCTGTCCGAATCTACTCATTTTTAATAAAATTTGATAACACTGAAAATATACGCACTTTGGCAGGTACGTAAATAATATGTTTATAAAACGTCAGAAATTTTCACTTATCAAAACTCACTTACTTGTAAGAATACGACATTCTATTGGCTTAAAAGGTGCGAAATTTTTTTTTGTGACGGTCTTCTGTCAAAATGAAATTTAGTAGGTAGAATCCTGAATTTGGATTGGTTTCCAAATTTATGAGTGAAATAGTCATGTGAAACTGATTTCACACGACAACGAAATTATTTAGTGAATAGACCTGATTTGTGTTAACTTAAACTTCTTTGATGAAAAATAAAATTGAATTTGACCAAATAAATATTTGGCTTGATATGATATTATTATTAATATTTTTAATTTTAATTTACTGTTAATATTTACTGTTAATGCTCTTGCCACGAAATAAATAAATAAATAAATAAATATTTGTTTCTATGTTAGACTAAAAACTTATCATTACTTCCTTGTATATTTATTTTGATAAAGAATATATGGTTTATTCGTCAGGTGATTTGACTAATATTCGTATATACTCCTAAAAATCATTTGCATTAACTTTCATGATTTCAAATCGCTATTAATTAAAGTTACTTCTGGAGTACAATACCTCAAATGCAACTGGTACGTTTACTATTTAATCTCTAAGGTTTTAGGAGGTCCCATCATTTTATTGAAATCAAAATCGGTGGGTAGTGATCTGGCAAACGCAAGTTCATACGCGTTGTGATGCAAACAGCAGGGGGGATGGCTCGGTATATGTGCCATGCGGCGTGAATAAAAAAAAGCCGTAATACGCCACGTGGCACAGATATAAACAACTAAAGAAAACATATTTTGACTTATAAATATGGCATTAACGTGCGAAGGTACAGATTTGTCAAAAAGATATTAATTTATACTATACAGCGTGTCCCAGATTTAAACGGCATAACTTCAACCATGGATTAAACACGTAAAAATAAGGTGACAAGTTCATTTGAGCAAATGTCCGTAGATGCTTTGTTTCAGAGATATTCACGTTTTTCTTATTGGAGCAGCGTTACTCTAAATAATGAACTTCATAACGAATTATCAAATATTATCTTATTAAGTTGTGATATAATAATAACAATTTGGACACTCTACGCGGAAAAATTATTCAAGTTTGCCAAACTATATCTCCCGAGCAATGTCACGCAGCAACCAGTGCAGTGGCAGATCGTTGTCGTGCCTGTTTGCTTGCAGCAGGTGCACATTTTCAACAAATGTTGTAAAAAAATGATACGTTATTGATTTATTGTAAATAATAAATGTGTTTGAAATCATTGATAATTTTCATATTTTCACTGACATCCAATGCAAATAAACTAAATTTTGTAGTGAAATTAAATAATAACCAAATCATTTATGATGAATGTAATTATTATGTCACAAGTTAATAAGATAATGTTTCATATTTCATTATGAAGTAGATTATTTAAAGTAGCGCTGCGCTAATGAGAAAAACATGAATATCTCTGAAACTAAGCATCTACGGACATTTGCTCAAATGAACTTGTCACCTTATTTTTACGTGTTTAATCCATGGTTGAAGTTATGCCGTTTAAATCTGGGACACCCTATATATAGAGTTAGAAAAACATATATGAAAGATATACAGCAGTGAGATATCTTTGAATTTTTAATTCAAATTCTGTGTGAGATATAGGTACGCATGTTTAGTCCACATTTCATTGTTTGGGAATGCATAAAGCCTTTATTTTTGTAATCTTCCCGCCCTCATACTTCAAATGTAAATAAGAAGCATCTAAAATTTAATTTTAAAACGTTTTACAAAAAGGTTAACACAATTAAATGCAAACCCTGCCCTAAATAACCACAACCCCTAGCAAAGTCCCGTTTTCGCGCATTGCAGATGTTTAAAAATTCCGTCTCCCAAAACAACAGTCCTTCCTCACTCAATTATTCAGCCGCGCATAAAACCTTCACTGGTCTGGACGCACCTACAAGACAACTATGCTGTTTGTTACGTACAAAATTCGCTTACTACGACCTACATGTTTTTGCAATCATAGGTGCCGACTACGTGGGGGCTTCGGGGCTTGAGCCCCCACACGGAAAAATCTGAGGGGGCTCTGCCCCCACACGGAAAAATCTTAAGGGTTCTGCCCCCACACACATTATTTTTAGTACAAACAAAAAGTACACTCGTTATGAAATATTTTTAATACATCAATTACTTATACAATGTAACAATATCTATAATTTATTTCATTATATTTTCAACGTGTCATATTGCATAAACTAAAGTACTGCATGCGGACTAACAAATAGTACTGCCACCAGTGTTGCCTGATTTAAAATGCAGCATTGTCTGAAATTAATAATAAAATTATCAGATTTTAATGAAAATTACGGTAGATTTTGTAGACTCCTGTGAAATTAATTTTATACAGTGACCAAAAATTAATGTCAAAATTATATTCGAATATTCCATATTCATCAAACCTATATTCCACATAAGACAGGTGGTGACAGAAGCATATATATTTTAATATCATTGCCGTACTTTGATTCATTTGATATTTATTTCGGATACCTCCCTGAAAAATATTTAATTTCATTTCATTATACTTTTAATGAAGAGCGTGACAGATATCCTCCTGACGTATATTTTTATTCGGGTGATCATAAAGAACACGGTTCTTGGGATTATTCTTATGACTGCTTCCAAATTCGAAAGGTACGCCCGTGGAAATAGTAATGCTTGTCATACTATCTAAGCGGCAAATGTCAAAATTGTATGTAGCGGCACACTTCAGGCATTTTTGATCACTCGGTATATATTTTCAACATACATAAAATTGAAATTTATGTTCTATCTGTCTTATATGTTGAGTAAATTTAAAAATGGTCAAGATTTTTTAAAAATTAAGTAGATGTTTTAAGTCATACGATAAATTCGCATTTTTGTACAATTTTATTTATGTTCCAAATTTAAGAAATAAAGTTTTTATTTGGTAAATTTTTTGTTGCCCCTTTTTAGCCCCCACACGAAAATCCAAAAGTCGGCGCGTATATTTGCAATGGAGGATGTAACACAAGTAAGTAGATAATATATTTAATAAAATAATCGCATAACGCCAACGCTATTACGCATGATTTCTACATCAATGTAAACACTGATATACAAGGCTTAAAGTATTGCATATTTTGATGTAAGAATCGGAAAAATTCAAATATGATAAAATTGAGTAAGTACTACGTAATCTTTGGTATATTGGCGATTAATACGACTGTATCTATGATGTAACCGAAATAATCTGATGTGGCCAACACATGACCTCCCGTCAATTCCATGTTTGAAATAGCAATGAGCTTTAAGTAAAGTATCACTTCCGATTGATCGTTTGTAAACAAAATCTACCTACGGTATGACGGGAGGTAAAAAATTAATCCGCGAGATGGTGGCTTTCCGATGTTGTCAAAGGATTAGATATATGTACGTTTTTTTTACGAATTTTAATCCGATGTTTGTAAAATGCTTAGTCATTTTAATAACGCGGCCAAATTGTCAAATTTTCGTTGACTTAGTGTTATTTTACAATCTGGATGGTCATTTTCGAAAACGTATGGTTTTCTAAAAAGTATTGTTTTTTAAAACATATCCTTTTATAAAACGAAGAACAGTTTACGACCACATAGACAAATTCTGTCTTTTTCTATAACACCGAACTTCAGTTCCCTAATATGGAAGGCGAATTACAAAAACAGTTATTTAATAAAGTGCCTAACTCTAATCAAATGATTGGGCGAATTATAAACTGATGAGTATTGGACTTATAACTTAAAATTACATAATCTAAAGTAAAAAATTCGACATGAGTTTTTCAGGAAAGAGTTTTGTGCATTAGGTTAGGATTTTCATTTTACTTTGTGGTCGCAAACCTGTTCATTGTTTTACAAAACGCTTAACTATGTTAGAAAACGTTTAACCAAATGTAAAATAAAATAACGGTTACGAAGGTTTGACAATCTGACCGCGTTTTATAAGACGACTAGGGGCAGAATTTACCAAAATAAGGATAAATGTCAGGTAAGCTAACCAAGGAATAAATTAATTCCACATTTCACCAACCAAATTTAAACCAAGTTAACTAACCGGAGTATTTCTATGATAAATGGTATATTGTGTAACAAGTGCGCAAAGTAAATGATTTCGCACAAGAGCTACAATTCAGCCGAGCGCTAAACATAATCGCTTTTTCGCATCGCATATTTTAACAGTGCGAAGAGGCCGCGAGCACGGTTCTTTCACTTTGCGCACAGGCTGTTGCACTGTTAAGAAATGAACCACTTTGCGCACGCATAACAAGAACGCAAATGGGCACTTTTTGAGTGTTAGACAAAGAATATTTTTAGGTAGATAGTTAGACAAAAATTTTAATAGAAATGTACACACCTGTATCAATTATAATAAAGTATTATATTATTTATACAAAAATTTACGAACTGACATTGTATTGTAATTTTTTAAACGCAAAATTAATCCTTCTGTTCAATATTTATGCGCACCAAAATCGAGAAGATTAATGGGGTATGTGACCATAACGGAATTTCAATATATGGGTCATTAAATATATAAATTAACCACTATATAGTTGCTCAGTATAATAATAAAAATTAAACTTTGTTGCTTAATAATAAAGTTATTTGCAATTGAATGTTTTGGAAAGGGAATGTGGTGATGCTAGCGTCTTCGGGGAGTTACATCTACCGTTATGAGACTGTCTGTCGCGCTCCGTACACTTGACGTCACGATAGCCCTTTTCCAAAACAAATAATTAATAAAAAAAATATGGGTATTTTATTTTCTTTGTCTGTAAAAACAAAATTTTGTCACGTACCCCATTAAAGTCCTCTTGATTTGGGAGAAAATAGAATAGAAATAATTCGAAATTGGAAAATTCGAATTTCAAATTTTATCTATATTCGAAATTTTGAATTTTTAACAAAATTCGAATTTCATACACATTTAAAATTCCAATTTCGAGTATTTACGAAGTTAGGATTACATATTTTTAAGTAGGTATAAGTTAATTGGCATTTATTACACTTTGCTTTGTTATTATTAATTTCAGAAAAAAAATATTTCCAAATTGTACTTCGCGACATGTTAATTAAGAATATTTTACTTTCAACAAATAAGCAACAAATCACGGTGTTTGAACTCAGAGAGCCAAGTTTAAACAAGTCATAACACGAATAAATAGATGGCGGCTTCAATTATCGAATTACAAAATTCGAAAAATATTCCTAATTTTGACTTCGAAATTCGTAATTCGAAAAAGTATAAAGCTTATTTTTCGAATTTCGAATTTTTAAAGATTCGAAATTCGAAAAATTCGAATTTTGTCAACAGCACTACCCCATTATATGTTAAAAGGTAAAGGTAACTGAAATTGGTGAAATAAAAATCTGTAGTTATGTAGTATTTACTCCTTTGGTTATTTTAAATTTATTATTTGACTGAGCTAAGTGAAAATGGCCATAAACGTTTTATAAAATGATTAGGCGTTTGAAAAAAAGACAGATTTTACAATCTGCGTGCAGCATATAATGTTAGATTATTAGATAATTAGGAAACACTATTTTCTCTCAGTTAGTTAAGTGAATGTATGAAGTTATACTGTGTAAAAGTTTGAATTCTGTTATTTGTAACGCATATATGTTTCTTTGTTAGTGCTGGCTGATTATAAATTGGGCTTGTGAGTGCAGGGGTCACCGCTGACCGCTCCTCGCCCCGTAATTATACCCTGGCGGCCAGTTAGCAGCGCACATCCACACAAAACGGCACAATTTAAATTCACCAGACCTGATACCGTTTTGAATTAAAACGAAAATGAGTTTATCACACTTTATTACGACCAAAAATCCATTACGTGTTCTGCTCCATACATACTGGCTAAACTTTATTATTAATTTATGCGGAATATATCTAATTACCTTTAATCAAATGCGAACTACTCAGTTGCATTCGAACATATTGCCTCCTGGGCCTTACTTTACTTCACTGAAGTTCTACAACCGTTTTCACTCATTTACAACACTGTTATAATTACTACAGTTGTAATATCGCCTACCTATATTAAATTCCAATAATTTGTACTACATATTAACGTTCTAAGATTTTGTATATATTGCCCTAACTTTTTATCCATAAGTGCAATTTTCAAAGTGAACAAAATTTCTTTCTCTGTTTCGGAATTAGAATGACTCATTCTAGCACGCTTTTTGATGACAGAAGGAGCTCCAATCTTAAACAATTTTTGGTATGACTGCACTAAATGAACAAAATATCTTAGAAATGGCAAGAATAAAATCACAAATCAATATTACCAACCCAATAATTCTGTAAAAAATTTCCCTTAATGGAAATTGTTAACTATTTTTATGAAAAAAATACATAATGTAAATGAAAGCTGAAACAGATAGAAGATATGTAGTATATAGTATTCTTTATTGTATTTAACTTATAAAGTATTAGAATTGATATTTGATGAGGGTGAATCAGGTTTTCCTTACATTTTTTGTAACATTTTGCGTTGCGTTGATGGAGATGAGATGATAGGACAGTCACAAACATCCAAGCCCTTAGTGGGAATCGAACTCACGACCCCAAGAACCGAGCGGTGAAGGTCGCTTCGAGCGCTGCAGAAGCACGCTGCCTCAGCTCACCCGGCTACCGAATACTCCTTACAGAAGGCTATCCAAGCAGTCGTTCCTTCATGCATTCGACGTCCGTGCTCGTATTCGAATTTCAAATTCATGCTCGAATAGGTTGCCTTCTATAACTTGTGTTTTAATATGCTATTATACACAGTCTGTTAGTAATATGTGCGTTTATAACCTTCAGAACAGTCAGCAAGTGAATTATTGATTGCAACCCATTTATGATAAAGCATGAGACCAAGACAACGAAGTGAGATCCACCAGGTCGCAATAA
Organism: Harpalus rubripes; assembly: GCA_963082715.1. NCBI lineage: Eukaryota > Metazoa > Arthropoda > Insecta > Coleoptera > Carabidae > Harpalus > Harpalus rubripes. Next base: position 34,638,966 of record OY720454.1, read on the forward strand.
GTGTTTCAGGATGCTGAAACTTATGGTCGGAATCTCCAAGTTACAATGTCTGCTTTTCTTAATTCCAACAAGATGCCATTATTCACATACATGCACAGGATCTGAAACAAAAAAAGCATTTATCTTATCCTTGTTGTTTCAATTATTCTTTATAATAATAACATATCTTTTTGTTTAAAAGAAATTATGAACCTATCACAATCATGATTTCTAATGTGCCAGTTAATCAATTTTAACATTTCGTTGATAGTGAAAATATAGAATTAAGAAGAGAACATTTCTTAATCTTTTGAGGAACAAAATATAAAAGTAATAGAATGCCCACCACACTCACCTGATTTGACAAGGTGGGGCTTTGGCTATTTTTTATTTCAAACAATTAATAACGGTTTATAGGGTTTTCATTTGAAGAAGAGATTGATGCTGGTGCAATTCATGGGTAGTTTGAAAGCATTCTAAAAGAAGACTAGTTGGAAGCTTTTAAGAAGTGGAAAGAAATAATGGTGAAGTATATTATTGCAAAGGGAGGTAGATAGTATTCACTTTGAACATCATATTTAAAATAAAATTATAAAAACATGAACCTATGTCTTATTCTCAATAATTCTGGCGTGAACCCCGCAAAGAGCCGGTGTCATATTTTTCAAAAGGTATTTTAAATGACATAATCAATTAAATAAAAAATTTGGAGCTAGGAATAGTTAAAAACAACCCCCACTCTTGTGACGTCATATTACATATAACAGGTTCATAGCCAATAACAAAACAGTTTGTCCATCACCTACGTTATTTATATAAATAAACATGGGCGATAGTTTGTAACATGTTAAGCTGTTTGAAATTTAGTGATGTAAAATGACTGTCATTTTAAATTAGAATAACATGACAGTCATTTAATGGTTATTTTCAGTCATATTGAATCATTTTTGGTCATTTTAGTTTTATATTAATTTATTGAATAAATATAACATAAATTTGTAAATAAGCATAAATGTAATGAAAACGAAGTAAACGTGATACTCGAACAAGTCATTATAACAAAAATTAGCAATTTCTTATCTGATGACTAATTGAAATAAAATTTGTAGAGCATAAATTTTTTCAACGGAATCAATAAATAAAATAAAATTTGCATTCTTTGAAAGGGCAGAAATTAGGTATGAAAATGTCGGAAATCGCTTCAAAAATAGCAATATCCATAAAATATACCAAAAATATTAACAAATGTTTAACGATATATCTGTCATTTTAAGATTATTTTTATTCGTAATTTATCTTCAAGTGAATAATTTGTATTTAAATTAATTGATAATTATTTACTTGAAAATAAATTATAAATAATACCTATATTATGTTCCATATGCCATTAAGCAGATGGCATTCAAAAGAACGCTAGTTTTAAGTAGCCTTTATTTCATTGGGTAAACTTGTCTCTTGTCTCCAATTTCAACCAAACAGAGAGGTCAAAACTATTCCCTATTCTCTGCGATCAACATTGAATGGCTTACATGGAACGCGGTATAATAAAAATAAATTAACCTAACTTGACAGCACCGCTTGGCAGTACTAGTACTAGTATTTCGTTCACGATAAATTTGAAGTCAAGTTTCTTGCGTATTTTCACTACTGCAAATTGAAGAAAAAAAAACTTAGAAGTGTATTCTTTCAATACATAAGAAAAAACGAACAAGTTCATGTATGTTCATGACCATCATTTTCAAAATGATAAACGATTTAAAGTGACGGAATATTGACTGTCTTAGCCATGAACTAAAATGACCTGATGGTCATTTTGTAAATGACTGTGACTGACCACTGTCATATAGTCAACTTATGAACTTATACCTGACATTTTGTTTAAGGTCACGTAATTTTTTCAATAATTAATTGTAAATATCTAATGGATATTTCGTGATATTTTTAAAATTTGAGGCTATTTAAAGAACAATATTTTTTAAAATTCAATATAAAAATATTTGCAACAACTCATATGCAATTTCAGTACATACAAATAAAATTCAATAAATATTGGCAATAATCAGATGAAAGTATGCAAATATACTAATATGGGTCTACGTAGTATATGTATATTTTGTGTATGTTGTTGCATATTGAAGTGTTCTAAAATAAAATTTCCAGGAGTTTATTAAATATGAATAGCACATTTCTATTCTTGAGTCCCAACAAGTGAGTAAACTGCGGCGCTACAATAATCCTGGGCCATAAAAGCAAGCAATCCACTCAGCGTTGCATATCTGCCGTTATTAGACAAAGTCCGGGGAACAGAAGCAGGAGTAAAAATAGAGTCGCAGTCGGAATCGCAGCGGTCGTGGAAGGGGAACCAGCACCAGCACGTCCTAAATTGGATTTCACTTGTGATGGAAATTCAGATTTCGCGAGTGAATGAGTCGCGTCCGCGACGCAAAGTCGTAACATCTGCGATGACGGCGAAAGGATTCAATACCGCATCTGCGATGATGCACCTGCCAGATGATGTATTCATTGTTCCACACACACATGCGACCAGATATTTTTCACATGTATATAACATACGACAATAAACTCAGACAGTGATTTACTGAACTGTGGAAGAGGAACATAAAGACATCTTTAAATTTTATAATAAAAAGGGTATCTATACTCGTATAGTAAATAGTTTCTTTAATTCATGAATTATCTCAACACAAAAAATATCCAAGGCAATGCTTTTTTAAAAACATTTATACTGCATATCAATTTAAGCATTATACCGTGAGTTTCAGCTAAGATGCAATAGCCGCTTTCTTTTTACCAAGAAGATCAACTCCTAGAAACACGTATCTACCCCAAACCGTTCTTTTTGAAAGGGGATAAATGATCTTGTACTACCCATTTTATTCATCCCTGCTTCCGCGAAGCACCACCTTTGAAACAGGATCAAATAGTTTCTGAACTGATCCTGAATATCAATATTATATCAATGTGACTGACTGCTATGTATTATGTCTTGTTTGAAAGCATTTGATATTAAATGACAGAAATAGAAGAAATTAAATAGCTTGAAACGTTATATCAAGTTTCATTACCTTAAAAAATACATCCATATTTATACGCTCAAATGAAAAATAATTTATGCCCGGTTGCATAAACGTTCATCAACGCATTGTTCGATTAACGGTTCATCAAATAGAACAAATTCGAATCAGTTTCCTTGTTCGTATGATATTTAAATCATTGCTGTCAAAAAATCGCGTTGCATTTGTTCGTTTTGATGAACCGCTAACCGAACAACGCGTTGATTAACGTTTCTGCAACCGGGCATTAATGTGTCAAAAACAAATCACATATGACAGAATGTGGCTACAAGCAAATTCAGCAGATTACTATGTTATAAATATACTGCTACATAAGTTTTTATTTTCTACTTCCTATTTTAAAGAACATATTGTTCTTTTTAGGAGTAGTTCAGTTCAGTACGAGGTAAGATCAGTTCATTTTCCCCATAAAATGTAAGCGCCTTATATGTACTATTCTGCCATTAATGAATTACTATGGTTACTAGTTATACAACCGTTCAAAATAAAATGTAACATAGGTTGTCAACGTTGTCAATATCAAATGAACGTATCACGTTTTAAAGATAATTGCCTACTAAAAAAGAAAAATCTGATTTGGCCAACACTACACCTTCTGCAATTTAAGTTTTATTAATTTTTATATATGTATACTTACATTTATGCTGGAAACTGTATTAAATTCATTTCCATATAACTATTGTTATATTTACTATTTTCTTTTTAACACGTTACTATTATTAATTTAAAATGATTATAGTTCTTTGACAGTGACATTTCTCTGTTAGTTACATACGTTTGAGATCTGAACTGTGTAACTAAGGACTTTTGTTTAAAGCGTAGGTTTCGGGATTTAAATTATAGATTATTTTATAAATTTATTCATAAAATATATAGAAAAAGTATTATTGCCAACCTGTAGAAATTTTTAAAACTTTATAATTTTTATAACAACATAAATCTCCAAAAATTAACATTTAAAGGTATTTTTTGAAGAAAAACTATTTTGAGCTTCAAGTAAAGTGCCATTTCCTGTTACCTGATTTACACCAAAATCTAATGGCTTCTTTCTATATTAGAATAAGTTAGAAACCCAAGGTTTTGTCGGCGTACTCGTTGGTGTTGGCACGTCGACTATTTAACTTTGTGACCAGAGAGAGGTTGTAGAATGAAGGTAAAGATCGATTGTATTATATGTTCGTTTTATTGGGCACAATCACTCGTTCCCCAAAAGGAGAAGTCGTCTAAACAATATAAAGTTATTTTTACACACAGGTTAGCGTTCCCCAAAGGGAAGTTGTCCACATAATATACAGTTATTTACGCTACACTCTGGATATACACATATACATAAAAAGTCATTTACACTTTAGGGCGTCCATGCGTGGGTCCACGGGGGTATAGCGGCGAATGTCCTGAGATTGCGCGTGTGCTTGGTGGGCCCAGCGCACGACGTCCAAACGGGGGTCACGTGGGTGGATTCTGCTTCTGTCCACGGCGTGAGTCCGACTGGGCGTGGGGGAGATCGGGCGTAGCCGGTAGTCGTCGGTGGTTGTGGGTGCAGCGATCGGCGTCTGCGTCTTGAACCGCTTCGGCTGGGGTTTCCAGGGAGAGACCGAACGCGGCCTCTTGCGCGGACTGACGTGGAGTTTCCTGTGTGCCTTCTCGGGTGATGGCGGCAGCGGTGACACGGTCCGAATGGTGCGTGTGGCTTGAGCGGCGAAATGCAAGGCGTCTCGACGGACCCTGGCGGCGTTCCTCGATTTCTTGGCGGCCTCCGTGGTGAAGCCGGTTGTTCGATGGCGTTTCTGCTTTTCAGAAGTAGTGTCGACAGGTCTTTCTGCTTTGCAGCAGTGGTGTCGATAGTTCGGTCTGCTTGGCAGCAGTAGAGTTGATGGTTCGTATGCTTTGCAGCAATAGTGTTGAGGAGTGGCTCTGCTTTTCAGCTGAGTTGGTGGAACTCTGCTTGTACTGAGCGGGTCGCTCCTCTTTTAAACCCGTGTGGCGAGCGCGAGTAGTGCTGCGCAGAAGGGGAGCGCTGATGAAACTGCTTCCTCGGCGAAGTCGGCGGCCTGGTAAGCAGGTTTGAGCCGGTTTGCGGACACCGTTACCTTCTGGCCGTTCCGAATGATGGTGAAGTGCTTCTCGCTTCGGCTTTCTACAGGGAATGGTCCATCGTACGGGCTCCGCAATGGACTCCGAGGGCCTTCTCGCCTAACGAACACGTGCGAAGTGGTACTCAATTCCTTAAAAATGAACGTTTTTTGTTCACCGCGTTCAGCACTTTGTACCGGTTTGACGTGTCTGAAGTGCTCGCGTAGCTGAGATACGAAGTCTGCCTTCTCGCAATGTTGTTGTCTGCCGTGGATTAAAAACTCGCCTGGCAGGCGCAAAGTCTCCCCATATGTGAGTTCTGCGGCTGTGGCCCCCAAATCCTCTTTCCACGCGTTGCCTATACCGAGCAGGACTGTCGGCAATACTGTAGTCCGCCGGTGTTGGAGATGGCATTTTAGCGCTGACTTGAGTTGGCGGTGGAGACGCTCTACCATCCCGTTAGCAGCTGGGTTGTAGGCGGTGGTTCGGATTCGAGTGAACCCGAGTAACTCTTCCAACCGCTTAAAAAGTTGCGATTCGAACTGACGCCCCTGGTCAGTTGTTACTCGCAACGGCACCCCGAATCTGGTGCTCCAGCCATCATAAAATGCTCGGGCTACGGTCTCTGCCTCGATGCTGGGTAGCGGGATCGCCTCCAGCCACCTGGTGTATCGGTCGACGCACGTTAGAATGTAGCGTTGCCCTTCAGATACCGGCAGAGGTCCGACCAAGTCAATGTGGATGTGTTCACACCGGGCAGACGGCGGTGTGAATGATCACCTGCGTGTATGCACGTGACGAGTGACTTTGTTGCGCTGACATAGAAGGCACTGTTGTGGCCAACGGCGACAATCCTTCTTAATGTTTGGCCACACGAACCTTTGTGTTACTAATTTTGTGGTTGCCTTGTTTCCCGGATGTGATAGGTCGTGTAAGCTGTTGAAGGCTAACCTTCGGTACTCGGGTGTCAAAAATGGACGGATGTGGGTGGTCGTTTTGTTGCAGAACACCGTTATATCCGTTCCTGATACTCGCACCTTCTCCAAAGTGATCCCCTGGTCCGTCCGTGAAAGGAAGGTCGCCAACTCTTCATCGTGTTCTTGATCTGTCGGTAATCTGTAGATTCGACCACCCCTTCGATACGGGATAGGGCGTCCGCGACCACATTATCTTGGCCAGAGACATGTCGTAGGTCCGTCGTGAATTGACCTACGTAACTTGGGTGCCGGAATTGCCTTGGGGTGCTTTTGTCAGGCTTTTGTTTGAAAGCGTGAATTAGTGGTTTGTGATCGGTATAGAAGGTGAAGTGTCTGCCTTCCACATGGTGGCGGAATGTCTGTATGGTTGCATAGACAGCTAAAAGTTTCTTGTCGTAGGCGGCGTAACGGCGTTCGGTATCATTCAGTTTCCGGGAGAAGAATGCTACCGGTTCCCAGTCTCCTGTTGCTACCCGTTGTTGGAGGACTCCGCCGATGGCGATGTCCGATGCGTCGGTTACGATGGATAGTTCTGCCCCGGGGTTAGGATGCGCCAATTGTGTTGTCTCGGTCAGCTGTTCCTTGTCTGCCTCGAATGCCCTGCTTGCTTCTTCGGACCACGCTACCAGCTTATTGCTGCTGCTACGCCCCTTCAGCAGCTCGTTCAGTGGCGCTTGGGTGGCTGCAAGCTTTGGTAGACACCGACGATAATAATTTATCATCCTTAGAAAACGCCGTAGTTGTTTGATGGTTTGTGGCCTGGGAAATGTCACCGCCACTACTTTCTCGGGTAGGGGTTGGATGCCGTGAGTTGTCACCAGATAACCCAAGAATGCGATTTCCTGCTTGCCGAAAACGCACTTGGACGCGTTAATGACTACGCCGTAATCCTGTAACCTTTTGAAGAGGATGTGCAGATGCCTCCGATGCTCTTCCACGCTGCCTGACGCCACCAGGATATCGTGGATGTACACATACACGAAGTCCAAATGTCTCAAGACTTCGTTCATGAAACGCTGGAAGGTCTATGCCGCGTTACGCAACCCGAACGTCATGGAGGTGAATTCGTATAGTCCAAAAGGAGTCGAGATGGCCGTCTTGTGAATATCCTCTGGGGCTACCGGGATCTGGTCATACGCCCCTACAAGGTCTATGGAGGAGAAGATCGTTTTTCCATGGAGACGCTGCTAGAAGTCTTGTATATGCGACACGGGGTAGTTGTCGGGTATGGTGCGGCTGTTCAACCCCCGATAGTCGCCACATGGCCGCCATTCATAATTTTTCTTCTCCACCAAGTGCAACGGTGAGGCCCAGGCGCTTTGCGATGGCTTGATGATACCGAGACGTATCATGGTATCGAATTCGTTTTTCGCTATTAGATATTTGTCTGGCGCTAATCTCCGCGGGCGGTAGGCGATCGGTGGTCCTGGTGTAGTGCAGATGTAATGCTGTGTTGTGTGTTTGGCGGCTTGGGGTAATCCACTCGGGTTGGTTAGACCTTTATACTGTTGCAGGAGTTGATGGTAACCTTCGCCAGCCTGCACGAGGGAGATCTTTGCGGTTGATGACCATGTAGCTTTCCGGCCTTTACTGGAACGGCACGAGGCGCTGTCGATCAACTTCTGATTCCGTACGTCGGCCAGCAGACTATAATATGACAAGAAATCGACGCCGATGATGGGTTTTTCTACGTCAGCAATGATCATCAGTGGAATAGTGCCGTATGCCGGTATTTTGGTGTTGTTGGCCGCGTATAGGCTAAACGTGGTGGGTGTGCATCGTCGTGACATTAGCCTTCGGGGAAATATACATAGGTCCGCTCCGGTGTTGATCAGGTAGTTGAGTTTGGTGCTCCTCTCGTTGATAAATAATCGGCGCGGTGATACTGTGAGGTCGCTGGCCATTTTTAGCGACCTCCGTTGCCGTTTCACGTACAGGGACGAGTAAATCTGCGTGCGCGTTCCCCGAAGCTCGCGTGATACCAGCACAGACCGTTATTGAGGCTCTGATGGTGGTGGTTGAAGGCGCCTCCATGCTGGCTGCGGTTGTTCTCGTAAGTTTATGTTGTGCCTGTTTTGGGCCTTGACTTCCGCGGATAACGCGTTGATGTTCCCTTCGAGGCGCTGGAGAGTTTCCTGCCATGGTGGCGTGACCTGGCTCGTGGCTGCAGGCATGTGTTTCGCCTTGTTAATCTGGTGTTGTGTTTGTGCTGCGACCACCACATCTGCGGAACAGCTGAGCTCGTTCAGATCCTGGTGCCGTTGGGTTGCCAAGATTGCCTGTGCTGCTTCCGGTAGGCGGTGTAGCCAGATGTTTCGCAACAGCTCGTCGGGAACAAGGGCACCAGACAAAGCCCGTAATTGGCGAAGGAATTGTGATGGTTCGCGGTCCCCTAGCTCCTAGTGTTCCAGGAGTTGGCGTATCTTCTGGTTTGGGCTGGACGACAACCGCCGAATCAGCTCGGTTTTGAGCTTTGTATATTTGTCGGCCTCCGGGGGACTGGTGATGATGTCGCGTACTTCAGCTAATACCTTGGTCTCTAGGTTGGTGACTACGTAGCTGTACCGGGTGTTGTCGTTGACGATGCCGCTAATGCCGAAAGCGTGCTCGAGTTGCACAAACCACGCCTCGGGGTCACTGAGCCAGAATGGTGGTACCTTCATCTGAACGCGCTCGACGTATGCTCCCGATTCGTTGTTGGCCATGGCGAAAGGCGTGGCTCGTTGAACGGAACTGCTGTTGCTCCTTCTCACTGATCTCGTCGGGGTCACCAATTTGTCGGCGTACTCGTTGGTGTTGGCACGTCGACTATTTAACTTTGTAACCAGTGAGAGGTTGTAGAATGAAGGTAAAGATCGATTGTATTATATGTTCGTTTTATTGAGCACAATCACTCGTTCCCCAAAAGGGGAAGTCGTCTAAACAATATAAAGTTATTTTTACACACAGGTTAGCGTTCCCCAAAGGGAAGTTGTCTACATAATATACAGTTATTTACACTACACTCTGGATATACACATATACATAAAAAGTCATTTACGCTTTAGGGTGTCCATGCGTGGGTCCACGGGGGTATAGCGGCGAATGTCCTGAGATTGCGCGTGTGCTTGGTGGGCCCAGCGCACGACGTCCAAACGGGGGTCACGTGGGTGGATTCTGCTTCTGTCCACGGCGTGAGTCCGACTGGGCGTGGGGGAGATCGGGCGTAGCCGGTAGTCGTCGGTGGTTGTGGGTGCAGCGATCGGCGTCTGCGTCTTGAACCGCTTCGGCTGGGGTTTCCAGGGAGAGACCGAACGCGGCCTCTTGCGCGGACTGACGTGGAGTTTCCTGTGTGCCTTCTCGGGTGGTGCGCTGTGGTCTGCAGTACGCGCTATGGCGGAGGGCTTTGGGTTGAATAGGCATATGCTGCTCAGGGGTGCTATGCCACCTCCACGGGTGAGCTGCGTGACAATACAGCTCGGGTGCTAGCCTGCATAGCTAGTAGGGTTTTGGATAGTGACCCGCCCCCACCAGTGGGCCTTAACCGGGCTTGCACCCGGGGACAGGGATCGCTCGGCAGCGAACTGGTAGTCTTAGCTTCAGCTCTGACGCGTCTGATTGAGCGTTATTTAATCCCTGTTTTTATGGTTTGCCCAATGTAGTGCCTAACGGCGGAACATTACTGACTTCGTGTGCCTTCTCGGGTGATGGCGGCAGCGGTGACACAACGCAAGGCGTCTCGACGGACCCTGGCGGCGTTCCTCGATTTCTTGGCGGCCTCCGTGGTGAAGCCGGTTGTTCGATGGCGTTTCTGCTTTGCAGCAGTAGTGTCGACAGGTCTTTCTGCTTTGCAGCAGTGGTGTCGATAGTTCGACCTGCTTGGCGGCAGTAGAGTTGATGGTTCGTATGCTTTGCAGCAATAGTGTTGAGGAGTGGCTCTGCTTTTCAGCTAAGTTGGTGGAACTCTGCTTGTACTGAGCGGGTCGCTCCTCTTTTAAACCCGTGTGGCGAGCGCGAGTAGTGCTGCGCAGAAGGGGAGCGCTACCCTATTGGCCGGGCCGGCCTCTAGCTCAGGCAGTGCGTGACGTCGTCACTGCTCGAGCCAGGCGCGTAGGGCGCTGTCCGATGGTTTGACGGACTGAGTTCGCTACAGTTTCAAATTTTTCTGATTGATAGTATTTGAGTTAGAATGGTGGATCCATACATACATACATACATACATACATACATACATACATATATACACACATACGCACACGCAAGCGCACACACACATACACACAAAACACACACACACACACACACACACACGAAACACACACACACACACACGCACGCACGTACCCACGCACGTACAGGAATAGAACAGTTTGTGATATGTTTGCTATAACTCCTGAACGTGTACCACATCCTTCTACAGTTTCGAGAATATTTAAATTGATTTCAATACATACATGCATACACACACACACACGCACGCACACACACACGCACATGCACGCACGCACGCTTATACACAAGCATACGCACACGCGCTCTCTCTCTCTCTCTCTCTCTCTCACACACACACACCACACACACACACACACACACACACACACACACACACACACACATACAAGCACACGTGCGCACACACACTCACGCACGCACGTATGGGAATAGAACAGTTTGTGATATGTTGGCTATAATTTATCTCCTGAACGTCTATCAGATCCTTCTACAGTTTGAAGAATATTTACAAAATTTAAATTGATTTCAATGATTAGATACGAAAGGGGTAAGAAAATTGCGAGAATTGAAGAAAATGAAAATAATTTGCTGCGTGCAAATAATTCTTACTTTCTTAGGTTATTTACAAATATAAATAAATTATGATGACAAGTAATAATATAATTTATTAGGCCTGGTGTGTCGCTTGACATTAAGTAGGGCGACGATCATCTCCTGATATTCCTCCTTTCAGCTGCGTTCAGAAGCAAATAATTTCAATTAGCAATTTGAATATCTTTGTAATTTTTACTTTGAATTTGACGCATTTACAACAGCACCTAATTTCAATTTGGCGCATGTGCACAGTATCAAATTCCACGTGCGTATATTGTGTGTCTTGTGCACATTTCTGTATATACACTTTTGTTTACATCGAGACTTTTGACATTGACTGAAGCTGAAGAGCTTTTGTGCTATTTATTTCTAATGATTCGCAATAGTGGTCAATCGTCAGGAATATTAACATGGTATTAAATCGGGAAAGAGATTTAACTATTGGAATCGGTTTATTGTAGGCCTTTTTTGGACATACCCATTTTTCCTCCTCGCGCATCCCCCGGAACACACCCAATTGCCTAAATATGGCTCAAAAATAGTTTTTTTGCCAATATCTCGGTTCTGGATGGTCATAATTCATATCTCGCTTACTAATTCGAATTTTAACATGGTACAGTTTAGTTTCTCATCAGGGGGATACACATTGCTCTATTTCCCAGCTTTGACGCATTCCACATTAGCGCCTTGTTGATAATGACTAATTATATTATTTTTTTTAAAAAGTGATATTAAAAGTTATTCAATAATATTATGTCGATATGGTCCCTAAACTGCTAATCGTATAATCAAAAACAACAATATATTTGATAAACGATAAAAAATATTTTCTCAAACATAGAAATCACAAATATCATGGCAAAATAATTATTAACTATATTAAAATATAATTTGGAAAAATTATTAACTAGGTTATTTTTGAAGGAAAATGTATTATACAAATAATCGATAGAGATAGCACATCGTCTTCGTAATCAACTAAGAGTAAATATCATTATTGATATGTGAATGAGTGTTCGTTCAAATATTTATTTAAAATAATAAAACAAAATATTTAATCACATAACGGCGACGTGAATTGAATTTGCCGTGAAATATCGAAAATCGTGAAGCATTTTAATATATTAAAATATCTGCACTAGTAATTTATACAAAATGTAATATTTCATGACACTAAATATGAAATATTAAATACTGTTACACTGACACTTTTATAATAATATGTATTTAAAAAAATGCTCTCTGGGGGTTAACAAAAATTGACAGTACATCATAACTATAAATGTGTTTGGAGACAATTAATTGTGTCAATATAATCATATATAATTTTAATTAAATTTTCATTATCTAATTTTTCTTAATCCGGCACCCGTTTCACTTTAGAGATATATTGAAGAAGGGGAGTATCTTAATACAGACAAATACAAGACTAGTCAAGTAAATAATTAAAAATAATACTATTATTTCCGAAATGGTGAATTTTATCGACTGTCAATAAGGTTAATACTACTAAGACAAAGTAAAGACTTAGGTTAAAATTCCGGTAACTGACATGATATTTTCATAATTTATTTCGTTTATAATATAGACCGTTAACCCATTTATAATTATCAAAATATTCAGAGCTTGAGAAATTATTGGACGTGTTCACCAAATTTAAATTCAGTAGTAGCATTCCAACCCCATACCTTTAATGACGAATAATATTCTCAATTAATTGAGAGATACATTAGCAGTTATATACATGATGTGTGGAAGATCATTTCAGCCATCGAGATAGAGCAGCCGTAGCTTAGTTGGTTAGAGCGGTACTCCAGTAATATGAAAGAGCTTGGGTTCAAATCCTGGTGGCTGATATGGTCTTTTCACAATTAATTTCGTTTATAAGAGCAGGTACCTTTTAGTATAACTCAAAAAAATAGGTATATACCGTGTGTCTGTCTTAAGGCCTTATCACACTACAATCATATCTCTAACTCTTTTTCTCTGACTTATTTTGTATGATCAACTCGATCTATTACACTGCAATTGCGAACAACCGTTTCCTTTGACTTTTAGTGGATTTTTATACTGTTGTTATGATGTGGTGTTTTTAATGACAACATATTTCAAATATGTTTCACATATCAAATTATTTCAAGTAAAATGAATGAAAACAATGGAAAAATATTGCATTTGTAAGCATACTAATTTTAGGCGCTTTCTTTTTAGGGGTAAAATGAACTGATCTTACCTCGTACAGAACTGAATTGAACTACTCCTAAAAAGAACAGTATATTTTCTTTAAAATAAGAAGGAGAAAATAAAAACATATATAGTATTATATTAATAATATAATAATATGCTGAATTTGCTTGTGATTATAGTCTGTTGTATATGTGATTTGATTTTGACATATTAAATTCTTTTACCTTTGAGTATTTAAAAAAGCATGTATATCTTATGGTAATGAAATATAATATTATGTTTCAAACTAATGAATTTCTTCTATTTATGTGATTTTAATATCAAATACTCACAAAAAAGACAAAATACATAGCAGTCAGTCATATTGACATGACATTGACATTCGGGATCAGTTCAGGATCTATTTGAACCTGTTTCAAAGGTGGTGCTTCGCGGGGGCGGGGACGAAGAAAATGGGTAGTACAAGATCATTTATCCCCTTTTAAAAAGAACGATTTAGGGTAGATGTGTGCTACTCGGAGTTAATCTTCTTGATAAAAAAAAGCGGCATTTATGTGCATCGAACAAAAAATATCAACTTCTGACGTTTCTGCAGTTATATTTTACTCCGAAAAGTTACATTCCTGTACTTCAGAGACAATTGCGCATGCGCAATAGAAAAGTCAGCGATAAGTAGTCAGAGGAAATCCATTTCATCTGTCAACCGGATCCATGAGTTTCTTGTAGCTATCACACTGGAGTAAGTCAGTGATATGAGCGTGTTGTGTTTTGAGTTTATATACGTGATAAATAAGTAGCCAAGTCTAAAGAACTTGTATTTTGCTTTATTCCAAACTATTAATTTGATTATTGACAAAAGATAATGACATTCACAGCAATGGTTACTAGATGAGTGAATTGAATATATAACAGGACCGAAGTCATGGATAATAGATGACAAGTCAGAGATACTACTTCTAGTGTGATAAGGCCTTTAAAGGTGTGCATAGGAGATTAACATGGGAAATCAGATTTTTGCAATTTTCAGCTCGTCTAATTATTTAAAGCAAAAACGTATCAAATAAAAGTTTTAGGGCATAAAATTCTACATCTAAATAAATAAACAGAATTACCTTTCCATGCTTTGGAACGACAAAAATTCAATAATAAAATGTCGAAAATTACGTTGGAACTATTGACAGCCATGAAATTAAACAGTAAATAAATAAATGCTTGACGTTTTATCTGTCACAACGTAAGTTAACTTATTTGATATTTCTGACAATTTGATTTTGTTTCTAGTTTTATTGTCTGAAATTATTGAAAAATTATTATTGTAACGCGTGAGCCCCGCTGCTACGCTGAACAAGCGTGTAAGTATAGCGATGACACAATCGCGCTAGCCGGCCGGGCTACGTAAGCAACCAGGTCATCGTTATTATGCGGACGAACATTCTAGAGCTCTCTGGAAGTTAATGGCAGCTATATTAAAAGGACGCAGCTAAGCTCAGGAGTTAGTTAGTTGGTTAGTTACATTCAGAGACATAAAGATATTCACATGGAGTGTTAGTGAGGAGCACAGCAGTATCGTAGTGAGCGTATGCAGTTGGTGTCAAGTTACTGGTATATTGGGATAGCTGTGGATGTGAACACTCGGTAGTGTTGACGAGTATTAGGAAGCTATAGTGTACAAGGACAGTAACGGCGAATCGAGAAGTTACTGTATTATGGGATAGCTGTGAAAGAGAATACTCGATATTGTTGAAGAGTATTGGGAAGCTAGGTATACGGAGACAATAACGGCAAATGGAAGTGAATACTCGGCAGTAGTGTTGAAGAATTGTGGCATTCGGAGAGTCGGTGATACTGAGGCTGTGGAAGTTAGACAGAGAGTTATATAAATAGACAGATAGTGTGGTGAAAGAGGTGACTTCTGTCCAAGCAGTTGAATATACAGACGCTGTTGAGTCAGATGAGTATATAGACGCTGTGGAGGTTGGTAGGCGGATAGTTTAACGTGATATAAGTATATAGTGACATAAATATAGTAATATAAATATCGCGTAAACAGTCTACAAGAGTCTGCAACAGACCGGCAGACTAAGGTTGGAACGCGTAGTGAAATAAATAATTTGTAATATCGTGGAAATAAATAGTGTTAGTGTTATCTACTTATTATAGTTTTAGTCTTAATTAGTTTTTAATAATTGTTCAATACTAATAATAGCAACTTCCATCATAGTTTAATAAACACTTAATTTTAATTAATAATAATTGTCTAATGTTTACACTTCACCCAAATAAATAAAAAACGTTACAATATTTATACTAATGAGCGTGTTTTCACAATTGCTAAATTCGTGACAAAAATCGAAAAGATTGCTGTGTCTTCAAAAAATATACGTGAGCAGCGTAATCTGAATGTAGGACGAGCAGAACATGCGTTACTGGAAGAAAGAGTGTTAGGAATAATTGTAGACCCCTTTTGTAATACTAGATGTATTGGAAATGTGTTGGGAGTATATCACAGCATCATACATAATTTTGTTACGCAATGTTGGATTTTTAATAAATTCATATTCAAACAAATCTGTATTTTTTAACCTTATTTATTAATCTAATATAATATTTACGTTGTCATAATTAACAATATTTGTTCAAATGAAATTATCAGAAACGTCAAATAAATTAACTTACGTTGTGACATATAAAACGTCAAGCATTTATTTTTTTTTTAATTCCATGGCTATCGATATTTTTTTAGCTTAATTTTTGACATTTTCATATTTAATTTCTGTCGTAATAAAGCATGTAAAGGTAATTCTTTTTATTAATTAAGATGCAGAATTTTACGCATTAAAACTTTTATTTGACGCATTTTTGCTTAAAATAATTAGGCGATCAGGAAATTACAAAACACTGATTTCCCATGTTAATCTCCTATGTACATCTTTAAGACAGAGACACGGTACCTATATAGATTTGTAAGTATCAACAGTTCATTTTATGGAAGAGGTATACATTTTCTCTTCGCCCCCGACAAGAAGAAATAAGAAAATATGTTTATTAGAACTACCTATGTTTAGCAACTTGGTTAATTATTATTAAATGATCGAATATCTAATTTCACCAAATTTATATCATTGAGAATATAATTCATTAGTCACGTGACATGTTTTCCGCCAATCAACATTCACAATCTCCGTAGTTGTCTATCACAGCGATAAAAATTAAAGAAATTATCACCTTATTTATATTCGTCAATAAGGGATTTGTTTCCTTTATTTAAACATTGACAGTTAATTTTGAGTATAAAAATGAGTAATAACTCAAACTCTGATATATTAAATACAACTCGCATAGAATTAACATATTGGCATATATTTATCTCCCTCACAAGAAGCGTGTGTGATAAGGATGGATATAACACGCTTGTCTTTTAAAAATTAATATTGTTTTGACCATGTTTCATAGCCATACGAATAACATTATTTTCTATCAGTGTCACTGTCACTAACACTGTGCCAGTATCTTCTTTTCCACATATTTTTTGAATACTGTAAGGAGAATAACATTTTGCCAGAAAATCAGGCTGGCTTTAGAACTGGACATAGCACAAATACATGCCTCTTAAATGTAATTGATATATTATTGAGAAACTACGATGATTCTAAAATCTCCCTTTTAATACAAATAGATTTCTCAAAAGCGTTTGATATGGTCAATCATAGTATACTTCTTTCTAAACTGAAAAACTATAACTTCTCCGATGACGCAGTGAGATGGTGTCATAATTACCTTTGTAACAGAACATGCATGTCTTCAAATTTAGATATAATTAGTTCGACATTGTTTCCTCTACAGTGCGGCGTACCACAAGGGTCATTATTTTTCTTAATATATGTAGCCGACATGCCATCTACTTTCAATTTTTGCAATGGTCATTCCTACGCTGATGACACTCAACTCATAGCATCCATTGATCCATTTAAGTCAAATGAACAAATTAAAATAGTTAACGACGAACTGGAAAAATTTGTGTTATGGGTGGACGAAATCAGTTTAAGAATAAACGCTAGCAAATCACTCCTTCTTGTTATAGGTAATTACAACCATATAACACAGAACATACTGTTAGATGACGTGCCTCTTAAAAGAAGTTCTTGTATAAAAAATATTAGGTCTGACAGTGGATGAGAATCTGAAATTTGTGCAGCATTTAAACTTAAAACTTACTGCTGCTAGACTTAAAATGCGGCATTTGTATCAGTTCAAATATGATTTAAGTACCGAGGTTAAATTACGTCTAGTTAATATATTAATCTTGCCGATTTTAGATTACTGCTCCTGCGTCTACATTCCTATTCTATCACAGACGGAAAAAAATAGAAATACCCTTTTTCAGAATTCAAGCTTACGCTTTGTTTACGGTGTATGTAAGTACGATCATATATCTCAGTACCGAATACGTGCTAAAATGAATACCATACACGATCGCGTGAAATCCTCCTATCTCTGTCTCGTACACAAAGTAAAATTAACTGTACTCCACATTATTTAACAAATAAATTAGTTCCTAATCAATATAATTATACGCTACGAATAAAAGATTTGTTCATAGTAGGATCCCACAGAAAATCTAAATTCAAGGCAGCATTTTCATATCTAGCACCATCTTTATATAAATGCTTTACCTGAAAATTTAAAATCTCTTGCTTATGGTTCTTTCAAATATCATGTAAAAAAATTGTATAATTCATATGTTTAGTTGATAATGGCTTTTCGATTTCATAGCATCTGTACGACATGTGCCTTTTATCTTCCTCTATGCGTTTTATTTTTTGTTAATCTTTGTTTAAATTAAATTTTTTGTAAACAAATTATTTTGTTGACTTATACATATCTGTTATAATCATTGTACGGGTTAGGTGGAAGAACAAGCCTTGGCTGAACCTCGCCTTTGACGTACGGTCAATAAAGATTATTATTATCATTATTATTATTATTATTATTACTATTATTACTATTATTATTATTGTTATTGTTATTGTTATTGTTATTGCTATTGCTATTGTTATTGTTATTGTTATTGTTATTGTTATTGTTATTGCTATTGCTATTGCTATTGCTATTGCTATTGCTATTGCTATTGCTATTGCTATTGCTATTGCTATTGCTATTGCTATTGCTATTGCTATTGCTATTGCTATTGCTATTGCTATTGCTATTGCTATTGCTATTGCTATTGCTATTGTTATTGTTATTGTTATTGTTATTGTTATTGTTATTGTTATTGTTATTGTTATTGTTATTGTTATTGTTATTGTTATTGTTATTGTTATTGTTATTGTTATTGTTATTGTTATTGTTATTGTTATTGTTATTGTTATTGTTATTGTTATTGTTATTGTTATTGTTATTGTTATTGTTATTGTTATTGTTATTGTTATTGTTATTGTTATTGTTATTGTTATTGTTATTGTTATTGTTATTGTTATTGTTATTGTTATTGTTATTGTTATTGTTATTGTTATTGTTATTGTTATTGTTATTGTTATTGTTATTGTTATTGTTATTGTTATTGTTATTGTTATTGTTATTGTTATTGTTATTGTTATTGTTATTGTTATTGTTATTGTTATTGTTATTGTTATTGTTATTGTTATTGTTATTGTTATTGTTATTGTTATTGTTATTGTTATTGTTATTGTTATTGTTATTGTTATTGTTATTGTTATTGTTATTGTTATTGTTATTGTTATTGTTATTGTTATTGTTATTGTTATTGTTATTGTTATTGTTATTGTTATTGTTATTGTTATTGTTATTGTTATTGTTATTGTTATTGTTATTGTTATTGTTATTGTTATTGTTATTGTTATTGTTATTGTTATTGTTATTGTTATTGTTATTGTTATTGTTATTGTTATTGTTATTGTTATTGTTATTGTTATTGTTATTGTTATTGTTATTGTTATTGTTATTGTTATTGTTATTGTTATTGTTATTGTTATTGTTATTGTTATTGTTATTGTTATTGTTATTGTTATTGTTATTGTTATTGTTATTGTTATTGTTATTGTTATTGTTATTGTTATTGTTATTGTTATTGTTATTGTTATTGTTATTGTTATTGTTATTGTTATTGTTATTGTTATTGTTATTGTTATTGTTATTGTTATTGTTATTGTTATTGTTATTGTTATTGTTATTGTTATTGTTATTGTTATTGTTATTGTTATTGTTATTGTTATTGTTATTGTTATTGTTATTGTTATTGTTATTGTTATTGTTATTGTTATTGTTATTGTTATTGTTATTGTTATTGTTATTGTTATTGTTATTGTTATTGTTATTGTTATTGTTATTGTTATTGTTATTGTTATTGTTATTGTTATTGTTATTGTTATTGTTATTGTTATTGTTATTGTTATTGTTATTGTTATTGTTATTGTTATTGTTATTGTTATTGTTATTGTTATTGTTATTGTTATTGTTATTGTTATTGTTATTGTTATTGTTATTGTTATTGTTATTGTTATTGTTATTGTTATTGTTATTGTTATTGTTATTGTTATTGTTATTGTTATTGTTATTGTTATTGTTATTGTTATTGTTATTGTTATTGTTATTGTTATTGTTATTGTTATTGTTATTGTTATTGTTATTGTTATTGTTATTGTTATTGTTATTGTTATTGTTATTGTTATTGTTATTGTTATTGTTATTGTTATTGTTATTGTTATTGTTATTGTTATTGTTATTGTTATTGTTATTGTTATTGTTATTGTTATTGTTATTGTTATTGTTATTGTTATTGTTATTGTTATTGTTATTGTTATTGTTATTGTTATTGTTATTGTTATTGTTATTGTTATTGTTATTGTTATTGTTATTGTTATTGTTATTGTTATTGTTATTGTTATTGTTATTGTTATTGTTATTGTTATTGTTATTGTTATTGTTATTGTTATTGTTATTGTTATTGTTATTGTTATTGTTATTGTTATTGTTATTGTTATTGTTATTGTTATTGTTATTGTTATTGTTATTGTTATTGTTATTGTTATTGTTATTGTTATTGTTATTGTTATTGTTATTGTTATTGTTATTGTTATTGTTATTGTTATTGTTATTGTTATTGTTATTGTTATTGTTATTGTTATTGTTATTGTTATTGTTATTGTTATTGTTATTGTTATTGTTATTGTTATTGTTATTGTTATTGTTATTGTTATTGTTATTGTTATTGTTATTGTTATTGTTATTGTTATTGTTATTGTTATTGTTATTGTTATTGTTATTGTTATTGTTATTGTTATTGTTATTGTTATTGTTATTGTTATTGTTATTGTTATTGTTATTGTTATTGTTATTGTTATTGTTATTGTTATTGTTATTGTTATTGTTATTGTTATTGTTATTGTTATTGTTATTGTTATTGTTATTGTTATTGTTATTGTTATTGTTATTGTTATTGTTATTGTTATTGTTATTGTTATTGTTATTGTTATTGTTATTGTTATTGTTATTGTTATTGTTATTGTTATTGTTATTGTTATTGTTATTGTTATTGTTATTGTTATTGTTATTGTTATTGTTATTGTTATTGTTATTGTTATTGTTATTGTTATTGTTATTGTTATTGTTATTGTTATTGTTATTGTTATTGTTATTGTTATTGTTATTGTTATTGTTATTGTTATTGTTATTGTTATTGTTATTGTTATTGTTATTGTTATTGTTATTGTTATTGTTATTGTTATTGTTATTGTTATTGTTATTGTTATTGTTATTGTTATTGTTATTGTTATTGTTATTGTTATTGTTATTGTTATTGTTATTGTTATTGTTATTGTTATTGTTATTGTTATTGTTATTGTTATTGTTATTGTTATTGTTATTGTTATTGTTATTGTTATTGTTATTGTTATTGTTATTGTTATTGTTATTGTTATTGTTATTGTTATTGTTATTGTTATTGTTATTGTTATTGTTATTGTTATTGTTATTGTTATTGTTATTGTTATTGTTATTGTTATTGTTATTGTTATTGTTATTGTTATTGTTATTGTTATTGTTATTGTTATTGTTATTGTTATTGTTATTGTTATTGTTATTGTTATTGTTATTGTTATTGTTATTGTTATTGTTATTGTTATTGTTATTGTTATTGTTATTGTTATTGTTATTGTTATTGTTATTGTTATTGTTATTGTTATTGTTATTGTTATTGTTATTGTTATTGTTATTGTTATTGTTATTGTTATTGTTATTGTTATTGTTATTGTTATTGTTATTGTTATTGTTATTGTTATTGTTATTGTTATTGTTATTGTTATTGTTATTGTTATTGTTATTGTTATTGTTATTGTTATTGTTATTGTTATTGTTATTGTTATTGTTATTGTTATTGTTATTGTTATTGTTATTGTTATTGTTATTGTTATTGTTATTGTTATTGTTATTGTTATTGTTATTGTTATTGTTATTGTTATTGTTATTGTTATTGTTATTGTTATTGTTATTGTTATTGTTATTGTTATTGTTATTGTTATTGTTATTGTTATTGTTATTGTTATTGTTATTGTTATTGTTATTGTTATTGTTATTGTTATTGTTATTGTTATTGTTATTGTTATTGTTATTGTTATTGTTATTGTTATTGTTATTGTTATTGTTATTGTTATTGTTATTGTTATTGTTATTGTTATTGTTATTGTTATTGTTATTGTTATTGTTATTGTTATTGTTATTGTTATTGTTATTGTTATTGTTATTGTTATTGTTATTGTTATTGTTATTGTTATTGTTATTGTTATTGTTATTGTTATTGTTATTGTTATTGTTATTGTTATTGTTATTGTTATTGTTATTGTTATTGTTATTGTTATTGTTATTGTTATTGTTATTGTTATTGTTATTGTTATTGTTATTGTTATTGTTATTGTTATTGTTATTGTTATTGTTATTGTTATTGTTATTGTTATTGTTATTGTTATTGTTATTGTTATTGTTATTGTTATTGTTATTGTTATTGTTATTGTTATTGTTATTGTTATTGTTATTGTTATTGTTATTGTTATTGTTATTGTTATTGTTATTGTTATTGTTATTGTTATTGTTATTGTTATTGTTATTGTTATTGTTATTGTTATTGTTATTGTTATTGTTATTGTTATTGTTATTGTTATTGTTATTGTTATTGTTATTGTTATTGTTATTATTATTATTATTATTATTATTATTATTATTATTATTATTATCATTATTATTATTATTATTATTATTATTATTATTAATATTATTATTATTATTATTATTATTATTATTATTATTTGGTTATACATTTTTTAATAAATTTACCAGTTGACTTAGTTTTGAATTTTGAATGCTTTTACTTTAAAATATATTTTTATAATAATAAAATAACAGTAGTACCATCATAAAAACAAAGTGGACGACACTACTGATTTTGACAGAACAAAATCCTAATCCATATAATTTGTAGATGAGCTAGATCGGACATCTTTCAATAATTTTACTGTACCATGTTTTAATACAATATGTATATCAAAAGTTAAAATAGTAGAACATACAATGTGTTACGTTCAGTAAACTTTAAAGTGCGTTCTTGGTTTTCAGTCTGCGTCATAACAAAAATTCATTATATTCATTCATTAAATATAAGCTCGTGATATGATAAATAATTGAAGATATTGCTCGTGAAACCGAAGCAGCGCATTTCACTCGTGAAATCTACAATAATTCGGTTTCATTATAGAATGTCATCCATGACGGTTTAAGAATTTTTAAATTCATAATAAAATAGTTCATGTTATTGAAACAATTAATTAGTTACAGTGATATTACTCGCATATTAATTACACCTGCCAGTATTTAATATTAGTTAATTCATTTTGACATGGCAATTTCATTACACATTTCAAATTTGGGATCATTTTAAATTAGAATGTACATTCATCAAAGGTCCACATTCATTGACTTTTTTATTATTAATTACATTTCATTTCATAACAATTTTACGATTATATCGGAAGATATGATATACTATATTTGCTTTACGGATAAAACAATGATTGATTTCTATTGAAAAATATTTTACTCTAAATTGGTGCATCCTGCAATGGAAATAAACCAGCAAAATTATAGGTATTTATTTTTCTCGTATTCGATTTTTAATTTAAACATGTGACATGAAAAAGAACAATAGTAATAAAATGAAATAACTGTTGCCTGTTAAGCTAACATTGAACGCCAACGTCTTTAGTGTTTGTCCTGTAAACAATCCGATCTAGACTCCTTTGTTCAAAGTAAACTGACACAAATACCTACCTTATTCTTTGTGTATAATAGCGTGACAATCTATCCCACTCATCATTAAATCAACACAAAACAATACACCCTACACAACTGGTAGGTACAGTAAATAAAAGAAAAACAAATATTAAAACACAGTATATATGTTCTACAATGAATCATGGACAGACAAAAGTATATTAAAAGACAAGTATTACAATGATCCTTATTGTAATACGAGTACAATTTGCGTAATAAAGCCGTACGCGAGTTACACAAAATATGAATATTACAAATGGACATTAAAATATCAAGGTTGGTAACACTGACAATTTCAATAAACATTTGAAATTTAATTTATTGTGATTTTTTCACAACAGTTACTTACAAGTTAGGTTAGAATTGAAATTTATATTTATTATGTTATGAACCTACAAATAATTATCTTGAATTTAAATTTAAATGAATGCTTTACTGTTTGATGTAAATATTTTACTATAAAAATCTAATTTCAGTAATTTACTGAGTAATGACAGGTAATGACAACTAAAATGAAAGATATTTATTTGACACTTAGACTGAGTTATCAACTTCACAATTTAAAATATCCCCAAAAACATTTATACCTACTGGGGTCCTGCACTCTTATTTTTTTATTATTTTAAACGAAATTTCATTTTATTTGGAAACAATTCGTAGTATTAAAAAAATTTAATCGTTTTAATTTAACTACATTTGATTTTTAATGTCAACATAACGCCACGGCGACATCTATTGCTATATCTTTCGCACAAGCTCTCTAGTCGGCAGCGAGAGAAAGGGAGCACTAATGTGACGTCACAGTGACTCTTGACAACAAAGCTTAAATATCTCGCAAAATTGTTATTAAAAAAAATGTTTTTTTCATCTTAATCGCTATTTATTGAATAATACATTAAGTATAAAGTGTATATTTTATTATTTTTTGTTATGATGCAAGACTTTTAGTTCCAAATCATTATTGAAAGAAATATTAAAATATTATGGTTGGTAACTTTGGCAGTTTCAATAAACATTTTAAATTTTATTTATTTTAACATGTGACATTTTGACAACAATTGCCTACTAGTTAGGTTAGATTTAAAATTTATATTTATTATGTTATGACCCTGCAAATAAATACATTGAATTTTAATTTAAAAGACTGCTTTATTGTTTGATGTAAATATTTTACTATAAGATATCTAATTTCAGTAATTTTTCAGTAATAACAGGTAATGACAACTTATGAAAGATATTTATTTGACACTTTGACTAAGTTACCAACTTCACAATTTAAAAAACCTCCAAAAACATTAATACAAAATTGTTCATTGTAACTTTTGACAAACACATTTGTATAAAATTGACTTTGTGTACGCGGAATATAAATTTACTTTATTACAAATCATAATTCAGATGATATGGTCATTTATTTATTTTACAAATGTATTTCAATTTCTAAAACTGAAACATTACATTGCATATTATTTTTTTTCCTGATATTTATTTGTCAAACCCTGTCACACTGGCACATTCTATGTAGGTAGACGTATACATTATCGCCGACTTTTTTACCACAGAGCGTGAGTCACTGAAAAATTATCACCGCCAGCTGCCCCGGTATTTCACCGCAAGTTATTAGAAAAACGGAACGAACAGAATCTAGTGACTTTACAGTTAACCGCGAACTGAATAGAACAGCAAATTTCACCGCCGCGGTTTGCGGTAAACGCGGGGTTGTGGAACGAATAAACCTAATATGTAAAAGGAATAGAGTATTTCACTAATTTTTGAAAAATAATGACCAGTTAATGCCTATGTCATAGTTCGTAGTATAGGTTGAATTTAAGTCGTATGCGGCCGTCTAATCTGACGTGGATGCAACGGCACTGCGACGTTGATTTTTGGTCTGAAATACGACCATTTAGACGTCATATTAGTGGTCGCTATGACGACCATGTGACGACTTTATATGGTCATAATTAGGTCTATTTAAACCTTTGTCACACGTCTAATTTGACGTCTTTGCGACGATTATTTTTACTTTATTTTTAATATTATTAAAAATTCATATTCAATTTTTATATTTATTTAATTTGGCAACTTATAATTGTTTATAACACACGAAGGTGTATATTATTTTTATTGATATGTCATATTGATATTTCATTTTTTCTTAATGCAATAATATAAACAATAATCTATAAAATTTTGAAAAAATGTATAAAAATTAAATTAATATACATTTTTATTTAATTATGGTTATCCGTCATCGTCACCGAAATGGATAAGCCGTAATGATATAGATATATATATATATATATATATATATATATATATATATATATATATATATATATATATATATATATATATATATATATATATATGTTTCATTTATTTAAAAAAAACATATTTACATTTATATACATACGACTGTGAAAAAGAAACAATTAATATCTGTTATATTTGTGGTGCAAAAATCAGAGTTATTATTATATTGGAAATTTTAATTTTTAACATTTTAAACAAAATCTAATAGTGCTTTAGAAATAAATTTTAAATCTTACAAGAAATGTTATTAAAAGAAAATGTATTAAGGGATCTTTGAGTTTTGTATTTACAAATTTCCTCTGAAATTAAAAGGTCGTAAAATAAAAAAATAAACTGTATTTTCTACATGTCAGATTTCCAAACAGACCCTCCATGAACAAAACAATACAATGACAATGCAGCATGTCACCAAGATGGTTACTGCTGCTTGTGTTGGCAAACATTGGCAAACATACCGATTGATGTTAAAAGAAATATTTTTTTACACTGGATAAGAAAAGTGCCTTGTCTCAAAACGTGCTAATACATAGGAAGAACTGAGCTCATAAAAGTCTAGATATCAATTTAGAAGTGGGGCTAGGTTACAAAAAACCAAACGATAATATTTGTACCAATGTTTTGGTTTTGTTATGTTAAAGGTATGTAAAACGTAACATTTTTGAAATTATACTTATTACTGTTTCTTTTGTAGACAACATTTTCAGAAGTTCATCGAAAATTCTTCGTAAGCGTAGTATACAGCATATGAAAAGGCATAAATGTACACACTGTATTTGTATTTTGTAATAGCTTATGTTCTGAATTGACGACATTGTAATCCGTGACAGTAACAGGTGAAAATTATCAGGTGGCTAAATCCATCAACTTAAGACAATGGCCATAGTAGAAGAAATTTATTTTTCTATTTTAAAATCTAAACATGAACTGGTTGGCAATATAAAACAATACATTCGAGGAACAAGGCAAAGCAAAATTTTCTCATATTTAAGCGATTAACTATTTATTTCATAATAATTACAAAAATAAATACTCTGAAATCGCTCTGAAACTAAAACTACTATAACAGAATGCGAGGTACAATTTTGAATATAACTCTTTCCTGTTGCCCGTTTAAAACGGTTTGTTTCAATACTTGACAGAAGTGAATTCCTAACGGCGTTTCACATCGCCTCTGTGACAAAAGTTACTCAACCAAATTACTGAAATTGCTTTTCCCCTGCTGAGATACATCCGTCTTTTCTAGCACTTTTCTTTTGTAATATTACACTTTTAAAAATACTTTTACAACACCCAATAATTTTCACAAAATGTCAAGAACTAAACCCATCTTAAAATCTAACAAAGACTTTAACTTCGAAAAGCAATTTAGAAATTTACAAAAAAATAGGGTACTTTACAAACATAAAAGTTCTGAACGCAAGATCCATAACTAATCTTGACGTCCGGCTGCAATAATTTAAACAAAAGGGTGCCGCTAAGCAAACGTGTTACACTACTTTATAATTCTAAGATTATGCAGTTCTTAAAGGAACTATTCCTGGGTAAAGACACGTTAATGTATAACAAACAGTTATTATTTTATCTATTATTGTTACATACTAATTTGAATACCAGCTAAGAATAGGTACTGATAATTTTCCGGGCGAAATTGTATTTTTTGCTTTTAACAGCTAATACATCCAACATGATCTGGAAAATTTGCTAAATTTCCATGTATTCTTGTAATCTCCATTTCTGTTAAATAAATGTACATGTATGGTATAATGTTGATAAATGCATTATTTAATTAATTTGAATATTTTATGAATATTTTTTCAGGAATTCTATGTAGGTTTAATATCTTATTGTATTTTTATTTAAATTTTTCTCACACAATATACTTCAAAAATAAATTGTTTATTTTTCCTTGTAATTTTTCCTACCTATTTAACTTATTTTCGGTATATATCCGAGGTGTATCTACACGAAATAATATCTTAAAAAGACGTCGAAAAACCGTCTAAAAATGACGTGGAAACAATGTCTTAAAATGACGTCTAAACAAGTCTTATAATGACGTCTAAACTTCGTCTGAATATGACGTCGAAACCACGTCTTAAAATGACGTCGCACAGCTCCACGCTGAGACGTCTTCCGGACGACTATATGACGTGAATTAGGACGTCACAGTGACGTCGATTTTAGGTCATTTGTGTTACTTGGGCGTTAAGAACAAGTCGGCTACGTCGTCACTCAGTTCCACTGACCACGCCTTGAAAGAAATGTTCAGCGGGATGCACAATATTCATTTTTCTCTAATAATATTTTTTTGTAAATACAAATCATTATTTTTATTTAAAATATGGGGTATCATTGAATCACTATTAAATACAGTGAAAAATTCTTTACAAAATAATATTTCTAAATTTACGATTAAAAATATACTTTTTATTACGGAGCGTATTTAGCTCCAAATTTTAAACAAAACTTCGGGTCGTAACCAATCATAAACATCAACGTCACGTTCAGTTGGCTTGTACTTATCGCGTACGCCCTCTAACACCAATAGGGGGCAACCGAGTAGTAACCGAAGAAACTTCATTAATTCAAATAGCTGTGTAGTTCTCCATTTTATGTTTCTAGTGTTTCGTGTTTGGAGGTTAATAGATTGTTATTATAATTAAAAAGTTTTAAAATGAGTGCTACTTGTACAAAATATCATTTACTCAGTGGCGGTTCATGAGTTGAATATTTGGTGAGTCATATTTGGTAAATATTTTTATTCTTTCGCTATTCCTTTTCTACTTTGATATATTTGGGAGGTCATTAATCAAATGGACACAAACCGTTTCAAAACGATACAAACTTTAATTATTGTAATGCAATATTTATTACAAACATAATTTTTATTACAGAATTGATTTTTTGTCTCTTACCAAAATTGTAAAATTTGATTTATGTGGTGTAGGCACTAGTGAAGAATTGAATTTATAATTATTATTCAGTCCACAGTCTGTTCTATACAAAACGAATTACAAGGTTATTTTTAATATATATTCACAATAAGGTGAAATTATACCATCCCCATTACAATGAACACTTGAGCATACTTGAAAATAACTTCTATTGAAAACTTGTGAAGTATAATAAAACAAAGAATTAAGAAACTTAAAGAACTTAGAACTTAAATTTGTAAAACATGAAACTCTTTTATAAAAGAATTGTATGAAGGCTTGGGTTGAAACTGATTACGAATCTACGCTCAAGAGTTGTAATAATTACACTAAGAAATGATATTGCACTTTTCTTAAAGTTTCTGAAATTATTTATCTATTTAAGATAAGAACTTTTAATTTATCATTAATATTAGTGCGATTAGGTAATAATAATTTATTCATATAAATTTTTCGCAAGAAAAACTATCAATACCTAATCGCACAAATATTAATAATAAACAGTTTTATTTATCGGCTAATGCAAACTACTTAAATTTAAATTTAAATTAAATAAATTTAGACAAAAATGATGAATAACTCCGAAATTATTGGTTTTAGGCATAGCATACCCTTAATAACGTAAAAAGATAGCATAAAAAGAAACCCAATTAAATAATAAAATATAGGCTGTTCTATATGAAAATGACGAGTTATAGTCATTTGAAATTGAGTAAATTTGATTGGCTGTATTGAACATCCGGTATAATTATATTTAAAAATATATATATGAGAATATAGAGTGTAGTTATAGTTGTACAGAATTTTTTTTTCTTAATTTTTACTATTAAAATTTCTTTAGTACGCCTTTATAAAGCAATGCGTGTATTAGGTAATTTTTAAAGAAAAAACGGAATAACTTGACAACGCCGAGGAAATTAAAAAAATTATATGTGCGCATAGGTGATTAAAATACAATTCCAAATATATGAAAATATTTAGGGTGTTCTAATTAAAAAAAGAGAAACAATTTTCGCCGAGCAATAATGCAACAAATTTTGACGAATAACAAAATTGACACAATATATGTTTCCTGACAGTTTTGAAATTACCTTATAATTATTCAATTGATTTGTTATTGGAAAATGAATATCTTATTTCGAATTTTGATAAATAACAATATTTACACGGTATAAGTTATATTACATACTGCCACTTGTCAGTTTTGATTTGTATAAATACTTCGACAATTACACGATTTCACCCGACAACATGACGTCATCAATTCCCTCCCTTCCCTAACGAATTGAACCATATGCTTACAATTGATGACGTGGGGATCAATTTATGAAAACGGACTTTAGGTATTTTAATATGTTCAAGGAGTTACTAATAAAATAACATTTTAACGATAAAATAAAAATATGCGAGTAAACTGTTCGATGTTATACGACATACATATTATTATTTTCTTATAAATTACCCTTGCGACAATGTGCAATAATATTTTTCGAAAGGTTAACTCCCTAAGTAAATTCCGTTGAAAAATTATCCAGCCCTGTTATGTCGTAGAATTTGATTGAATTACTTGTGTTTCTCTTTTTCTCTGAAGTCCATACATGAAAGTTTAATGCATTGCCTGAGCAAATAGTGGGATAGTATTTTGAAAGGCAGCAAGGGATTAAAATTAATATTGCAATTCCATTGAATCAGGAGCGTAACAAGTTGAAATTAAGTTTACCATTAAAAATATAAAACGTTAAGTCTCTGCTGGCATATGCTGCACTTGCTGCTTCTATTTTCCCCTGGATAAATGTTTGCTTACAGAAATTGGCTCTCAAATATTTCATATCTAATGTCAACCCCATAGGAAATTACCGTCCGGAAAAATCAATATCTTACACAACTTATATTTAAGCGATATTAAATTTTCTTATTAAAAAAATATTTACTTCGTACGAGAGGTTATCGCTCTCGTCCTCTGTATTAGAGTAAAAATACTTGTATGTTAATAATCTGTATTGACATAATGAAAAGTAATGATGAAATTGCTTTGTATTGTGTTTTTTATAAGTATTTTATTTAAAATGTAACAAGGAATTGTTATTTACAATACAAGCTACATAAGGAATTTTTTTGTCAAAGAGGTAGTTTTGTACAACCATGTACAATTTAATTATTTTTATAGAAACCGATAAAATTCTATTTTGTCGATAATCGGAAAGTATTAAATCAAGAGCCTTGAAATCGCAAGTGATTCATTTTTCATGAATCAATAATAAATTTTATTTTTATCTACAGCGGATTTTAAAGAAAAAAATCTGATGTGGTCAGCACATGACCTCCCGCCAATTCCATGTTTAAAATAGCAAATGAGTTTTAAGCAAAGCATCATGCACTTCCAATTTATCAATTTTATCAAAAATCTAACGTGTCGTTCTCATTAATATAAAAGTCTTAAATACCAAATTTGAAAAGTTTGGATTATATCAATATATTTTTCACGGAAATCTGTTCAGAGCTTCAAGTAAAGTGTCACTTCCGGTTTATGAATTTACGCCTAAATCTAACATTGATATAAAAGTCTTACATATTAATTAACCAAAATTAAATAGTTTTGAATTATATTTTAATACAGGTTTCATAAAAACTGTTATGGGCTTCAAGTAAAGTACTACTTCCGGTTTTCCAACTTTAGCCAAAATATAATCAATCCTTTATATGTATACGGAAAGCTTAAATACGGAAAATACAAATTTTTGGAAGTTTGTAAAAGAGCACGCACGCACGCACGCACGCACGCACGCACGCACGCACGCACGCACGCACGCACGCATGCACGCACGCACGCACGCACGCACGCACGCACGCACGCACGCACGCACACACACACACACACACACACACACACACACACACACACACACACACACACACACACACACACACACACACACACACACACACACACACACACACACACACACACACACACACACACACACACACACACACACACACACACACACACACACACACACACACACACACACACACACACACACACACACACACACACACACACACACACACACACACACACACACACACACACACACACACACACACACACACACACACACACACACACACACACACACACACACACACACACACACACACACACACACACACACACACACACACACACACACACACACACACACACACACACACACACACACACACACACACACACACACACACACACACACACACACACACACACACACACACACACACACACACACACACACACACACACACACACACACACACACACACACACACACACACACACACACACACACACACACACACACACACACACACACACACACACACACACACACACACACACACACACACACACACACACACACACACACACACACACACACACACACACACACACACACACACACACACACACACACACACAATCTAATGTTTATTACGTAAAAGTCATAATTTAAGGTTTTTCTGTGCATTTAATACATTACAGGATCTATTCTTTCTATTACGTTCAGGCTGGACGCAACCATTTCGTCTAAAGTTATTAACGATTCTTAATATTGTTGCTGCACTTAGTGTAGGCCTGACAGGAAATGATGCGCGGACTTGCCTTAAATTTGGATTAATATCTGCACAGTATTCTTACCACTTAATAATTTAGTCCCACAACATATACCATTGTATTGAATTTTTAAATGAAACAGGCAAATACATTGCTGTCAATCAAATGTCACGTCGTAACCATGGATATGATAAACCCCATGTTTCATGTTAAAAAATACTCACGGTATATTGTTAGTGCTAAAATCTGGTTCGGTCGGAAACCAGCTTGTTCTATGGGAAAGGCGTACCGAATAGTTGAAGTAATCTTATTATATGTTAACCGTCCCAGTAATTTATATGTAATACTTAGAAGTGCAATAGATATGTAGCTTTTAGGTTTATTCGACGGTTTTTTGAGTTGTATTACGGCAATAATTTTAGTTTTTTTTTCAAGTTCTTTTGGTAATATTTCAGTATTCAAGATGTTAGAGCAAAACTTAGCTAACCATTTCCTTGTTTTAGAGCCACAATTCGCTGGCGCTTTAGTACGTTTCATATTTTGTAATCCTAATGACACTTCATCCTTGATAAAATCGCTTGGCATATCTTCCTGCTCATTACTTGTTCGCTTTAATACTGTTAGTACATTCTTGATTTTATGTGAATATAATATTTTGTTCGAGACATGTTCACAATGTGATTGACAAGTTGATTGATGTCACATTTTGTTTGATTTGTGGATTATAAGAACTAGCTCCTATTTTTTTTTTTCAGTAGAAATCACGCTTTTCTGCTATAGTGCCGGAAATATACGCTTTCTGTGGTGTTAATCCACTCAGTTCTTATATCTGTAGGGTTGCAAGATTAATGGCTAAACACGTGGTTAACAATTTAATCATTTAATAACACAAACAGGGATTACAAATAAACTAATAATGATGGTTTCAAGGTGATTCACAAGGTTGATTATAATGCAAAGCTTTTAACTATTCAAACAATATTACATACTATCTGCTCTTTGTTGCACTCAGTATGTCTTCTCTCGAACCGGGACTCGACCTGACTGCCTCTGTTGCTAGGCGGTTGGCGACGATCGCCACACAAGTGCGCGTTCGTACCAGGCAGAATCGTATTAAGCCCACATCTCGGCCGTTCTGTTCGTCGTCGTCCGACCCCGGCGACATCTCGGTGTGGTGTACCCAGGGCTTTATATATTCTGTGTAGGTAGACATAATCATTGGGCCCTCGTGAAACCCTTCCTTCTTTACATCGTAGGTATCGCCTGGTTTGACCTTGATAATCCTGTAAGGACCAAAAAAAATATATTTTACTTTAAAACCCCCTCCCAACTGCGTCCGAATGACGACAACTAAATCACCGAATTCGTATTTGTTCGGTTTCTTCCGTCTGAGATTATAATACTTCTTATTTTCCTTTTGGACCTTCTCGATTTGGGCTTTTGTATTTCTTCGTAACTGTTCTTGCGATTCTTCAAACTGGCACTGAATCTCTATATCCAGTAGACACCTTATTTGTTGTTCTCTTTTGTTCTTCATTTTCGTGCCGATCATCAGTTCGAACAGTGTCATGCCTATACTTCGGTGAAAACCGGAGTTAATAATCTGTTGTACTCTTTTAACAAATCGATACCATTTGGTAAGATCTTCAACAGTCAATTTAGAGAGCACTGGTATTATTACTGAACTGACTCTTTCAATCTGGCCGTTGGCTCTTGGTAGCCCTGTTGATACTACATGATAATTAATACCTTCTTCGTCGCAGTAATTCCTAAACTCATCGGAGGTGAAGGCGGTTCCCCTGTCTAAAATAATACATGTTGGATTTCCAAAAACTTGTTTTTGTAGTTCTAATTTTTCGATGGTTTCTTTAGATTACGTGAGTTTACAGGATATAGCTTAACGAATTTAGTTAATGCGTCTGTCACAGCAAATATTAACTTGTAGTTTTTGTTTGTTGATTCCAGTGGTCCTAAATGATCCACAAGATATGTGTATAGCGGTTCTTCGACCTTGTTCTGACGATTCCACTCTTCCCTCCTTTAGCCAGTGTTCTACTTGATCATCCACTATGTTGCGCTGTGGTGATGGTAGTCGTCTTGGACGACTGATTATCGGTTCTTCATTTTTAAAAATTATCTTCATTTTTAAATTTGTCGTCTTGCTTTTATTTAGCTTGTAGCTGTCAATTACTTCTTCGACACTTTTCATTATTACTTCACTCACTTCCAAACCAATGTCTATTTTTTATCTTCATTCTTCAACTCTATATTCATTATACAGGCTTTCTTGTTTCTTCTACTAATCTGTACACCGTCTTCATTAATTAGAACAGTCGATTGATTTAGTAATTCGTTACGTATTATACCATTTATTGTCATGACGTTATTCTGTACGACATAAAATTTAGTGGTGTATTCTTCATTGTCGACAGTAATGAATTTTTCAAAATTAGACTTAACGATTGATTTTCCAAACCCACTAAGTACTAATTCCGAATTAGCAAGCTTAGGCAAACCTATTATTTCGTAGGTGTGTCTTCGAATTATATTAAGTTCGCTGCCTGTATCTATCAAGACATTTAACTCTTTATTCTTAATTAACACCTTCTTATTCAACTTGTTGAGTTTTTGGTTGGTATTATTTACCTCTACTTCACTCTTTTCGTCTTCTTCCTTGCAGTCAAAACTTGTGTGGCCAAATTTGTTGCACTTAAAACATTTAGTGCCTTTTCCTTTATTATCACAACCGCTCGACCGGTGACCAAGTCGGCCGCACCTATAGCATCGTATTTCAGTCCTCCTATTTTGGCTGTTCTTCGTTGGTTGCTTCTGCTAGTCTGTATTCTGTCGCTCTTTTAAACCTTGAAAATTTCGTTTTTCTTGTTTCGAGTTGGATGTTTTCGATTTTATTATTTCATACAGCTTGACCTTTTATTTTTTATCTTTGTATATTTTAGCACTATACAGTACTATTTTGTTCATTGGATTGTCGAATATCCCGTTTACAATGTGTTGTATTACCGTCTCTTCTGCTATTGCAGCTCTACTCGCTATCTCTCTCATAATTGAAATGTGTTCATGGATCGTTTCTTCTTATTTCTTACGTCTCCCCATCAACAGTTTATGGATTGACACGCTACTTGTCTTCGTTTCAAATTATTCTCGCAGTACTTCTTTCAGTTTTCCCCAATTCTTCTGATTGTATTAAAATTTTAGCAAGACCCTTCAATGACTACTTGCCAAAGATTAATTTCTGTAAACTGTTCCATCGCATAATCTCTGCAATTACTTCAAATTTCTGGTTCCATTTATTTATTGGATATCCGTCTTTTCCGTCAACACCGTCAACACCCCAGTGAATCTTCTACCTTGCGGAATGTCATGCTTCTGAATTTTTTTTGCTTCTTTCTTCTTCATATTTGAATATTTCTTCTTTCGTCTTCTGTGTGCTAGTGTTCATCGGTTTTGTATATCTTCTTTACTGGCTTCTTAATTCTTTCGTCTTCTTTTTATTTGCTTCTTCGTCTTCACTTCCTCCGTTTTCTTTGCTTTATTTTTCTTCTTCTTCATTGTCTGTAGTGGCTTCGTTTTCACTTCCGTCTTCTATTCTTGCTTCTTCGTTTCCAGATTCTGTTACCGTCTAATTTTGCCCTATACCATTTTTTGCTCTAGATTCCTATTCCTATCTTTTACGTACCTTTCTTTCATTCTAAATCTGGATTTCCCTCGTCGATTCTTTACTGTTATTCTGTCAATCCTTTATATTCCTTGTGTTTTTCAATTGTTATAACTTCTTTAGTTAGTGATCTGTCCAAAAAATCTTCTTTGTAACTTTATTCTCCTTTTTATTGGTTGTGATTAGTGTTCATCTGTTCCTACATTGTGTATCTCTTATCTAAAATATGTTTCACTTCTATTTAGTAACTTAGCTGTGTTCCTATCTTGATTATTTTTGCCTTATTTTCATTTCATTTAGTAATTCTTCCAAACATTCATTCTGTAGCGACCTTCTGAAGTTTTGTTGATATTTTTGGCAGGTTTAATGCGGTCTAATACGACAGCGGCGTGCGCGTTCGTCTTATTGTATTTCTTCTTTATGTTATTTTTTTGGTTTACTGTGGCGTTGTATGTTTCCGGCCACCATATTGAGGTCCGTGTAAAAGTTTCCGATCTCAGGGACTTTGGTTCCTGATGTGATGCAGTAAGGAGGTGTTTTTTTTTACCATCGTATTTCGGCACATGGCCCATTGTTCGGCGTAGATTGTTTGTGTAGTTTTTGTGTTGATGGAAAAGTGGAGTGTTTCGTTCGTTGACGTTTTGAACCAATTTTTTTTGTCTCGCCATTGTGCGGATTTGATAGCGTCGAAGTGCCGTTTTGAATGTCCAGTGTTGGTTTTTCGGTGATGCGCCAATGTGGATTCATGGGCATTACATTTTCGTTGTGGCAGTTAATCTCCGAAGAAAGATATGGCCGCTCTACAATCACATCTTCGTTTGTTGGGACATCAGCCAGCTTGATTCCATCCGCTAACATCGTCTACCTACGTAGCCTTTTTCCGCCCTACACACGTCACATCAGTTAAGTATTTTACCTTCTTTCAAGATCGTTCTTCCGTTTTGTATTTTTTTTTTGCGTGGAAGAACTGAAGTTTCATTTTAAAGTTGTGTGTTGCCGTAAAGAACTGTTGTCGCAGTGTTTTCATTGTAAATTTTATTTGACGCACAAGTATGGTATTTTTGTTATTAAAATTATTATGTCAAAGCAGTGTTGCATAGCGTCATGTATAGTTTTTTTTTTATTTTTTTTTTATTATAAAGTTTGAGCCTTCAGCTCAGTAAATTTATTTGTTGCTGAGAAATATTATGTATCTTACATTTATCTTTGATAATTTTTATGTGATTACATTGTTGCCCATTGTTACAACTTGTGATTCAGCTAGGTTGCACGTATCAACTGGCATGATTTGCCCCTTTTTAAACTAATATCACTTCGAATGTTGGAGATGTAACTACGCAGAGCCCGAAACTGGATTATGGCTTAAGGGTTCAACCATTAGTGTGTTTATGATCTCATTACTTTTGTTCAACTTATATTAATTTTTTATATTGCTGTACATTTGTTGTGCATTTAAAATTTTTACACTTTTTCATGTCGTGCCTTCAGCACGCTATAACATGCTTTAATTAAATTCTATTTTATTAAATTATTTTTTTTAATTCGCGACAACGCAACAACGTTACGGTAGGTAAGATCTCCTTTAGCATTTTGTTTAGTACCGTCCTTTTTGTAATTTTGAGGTTAAAAATTACGTGGCTCCCTTATTCCTTTTTATAACCATTCCAATGGTTTTCAACCCTGCCCGTCTTCACTGTTTAAAAGCTGGCGGCCTCCCAACAGAATATCCCTGTAGAGTATCCGTGACTCAATAAACCCTTTAGGGAAAAGTTACGTCACAATTCTTCTTTTTTGCGTCTTTATCTTCGTCAGATCCATAATGGTTTCCGTTTCACTCGTCGTCATCGTTCGTCTTTTTAACTAGATTGCAAAGGTATCGGTATACCTAAGATAATAATTCTTCTTTTGTCCCTTCATGGTCAATTTCTAAAATACGGCATACAGTAACAGCATCGTCCGTCGTAAGGTTGTCCATAATGTTAGACAACTTTGCCTTGTATTCTTTGGAATCTTTTTCAAAACTAAATCCTAGGAATTATCTTAATTGCTTTCTCAAAATCGTGTTTGTTCTTCCGCTTCAATGCAATAAAGTGTAGCAGTTTTATTGCTTTAATTCAATATTGTTTATATTGTTTAAAATCTTGCTTTTGTCGCTTAAAAAACTCATCTTATTGTAATACGTAAT
Source organism: Harpalus rubripes (assembly GCA_963082715.1). Taxonomy (NCBI): domain Eukaryota; kingdom Metazoa; phylum Arthropoda; class Insecta; order Coleoptera; family Carabidae; genus Harpalus; species Harpalus rubripes. The sequence continues at coordinate 34,677,147 of OY720454.1, forward strand.
GGTAAAAGTGGACTGAATACGCCCCTGGTCGTTCGGACTGCTTGCTTCCTCGGCTGCACGGTTGCACTGTAGGCCGGCCGCAAGTTGAAGCGCAACTTGGTGAGGTGACGCAGGGTGACACACGGTGAGTTTCTGTGAAACACAGAAATGATAGGTACCCCGCAAGTTTCATCGCAGGGTGACGTGAGGCAGTATTCACTGTACGTGACCCTGCGTAACGCAGTTCTCATGCTGCAGTTTTCTTCAGTTGCCACCGCGTGTTTTGTGAAAAAAATGGAAGAGAAATTAATTGAAGCTTGATTCCTTATTATTTCATGTACTTCTTTAAATTGGTCACGGGATAACCGAAAATAGTTTGTAAATTTGGCGTTATTTAATTCTTTAGTTAGAGCAAATTCCCGATGACTTCTTCTTTTCTTCAAATACAAATTTTTCGTTGATTTTTTCTTCATCAGAAAGGCTGAAACTATCGTTTCGTCCTTACACTCATTTTCCGATTCCGATTCTGAACTGAAATCCATCAGCAGAAGTTCATTAACACTAGCCATTTCCAAATTGCTTGATAAAACTGCGTTTTAATTTGCGGTGATCTCTCACCAGCAGTTTTTTCCCGCAGAAATTCACAGTGAGTCACCCTGCGCCTCAACTTGCGGCCGGCCGTTAGAGTCGGCGCGTCTGCTCCTTCACAGAACGTCGAGCACGTGTCCGACGCAAATACAGCGTAACTCAAGGAAGTATGCGAAAATGTCCACAACACAGCTCTATCACACTTTTACACAGTTCTCACTGTTATTATTCACTTTTACTTATCACTATCTTGTCCTTGTTTACGAATTTTTAACATGTGGTTAACAATTTAATTATTTAATAACACAAACAGGAATTACAGATAAACGAATAATGATGGTTTTAAGATGATTCATAAGTAAGGTTGATTATAATGCACAGCTTTTAACAATTCAAACAATATTACACACTATCTCTTTTTTGTTTCACTCCGTATGTCTTCATCCGGATCGGAACTCGACTTGACTGGCTCTGTTGTTAGGTGGTTGGCGACGATTGCCACCCAACTGCGCGTTCGCACCGGTCAGGACCGTACTGAGCCTACATATTTTTAGCAGTTTTAATTACCATTCTGACACCTTTCATAGTTGTGTGCGAATGGTGGCATAAATATGATAATTGTCTGATATATAACGAGCCCAGTAAGATTTAAAAAAATTCATCTAGGGAGTTGAAAATTTCGCATTACTGGAATTTGAATTCCTATATCTAAAACTGGCCGGGGTGTAGCAGATAGTTTGTAAATATTCACAATTGTTTTTTCTCTTATTTTTATAGTAATATTATGGATCTTATTAATTTGAAGTTAAAATATTTTCAGGATCTCCTAAATTGGATGTAGGAAGCTGTACCATAGGAGGAAATGTTTATTGCACCAACTAATTTATAACCATGAAGTTTTCCTCTAGACTGCAACTGTACCTTATCATTAGTACGCGTTTCTTGGATAAGTATAATGTCGACCTTATCGTCCAACAGGAACTTGGATAGGCATTCGCTTTCATATTTACTTATGCTCTCTATTTAGCTGGCATTCTCATAGAAGTGAACAAATAATAGTATGATTGTGGAAGATATACGTTATTAAATAGTTTATATTTGCCACACAGGTTTTATTTAGAATAATAAGACAACGTATGTTACACTTCTGTTCAGGATATAATTTGGAATTGTCAACATACTTCGTATACACTTGCGTGTATCTAAGCATTTTTGTGTTGATTTACATTATTTATTATTAATGCCTTAAAATAACTATCGAAAGGACCTAAAAAAATGGTCTTGTTTGTAAATTAGTAATACTATTATTATTTATCAAAGAAATGGTTTTAAATCTGTCTGTAATGTCTATTTTTTTACTTGAATTATAATGTAACTTTATTATCGCAGGGCAAACTTGTGTGATATTTGTAAAATGTTGGTATTTATTTTTTCAGAAAGGTGGTTGCAAGTGGCTATTTTTTTCATGTTTGTATCTCATTAAAATGAAAAATAATGCAGTGAAAATACAATAAAAGCGTGCCAGCTTTTTAATTAAGCCTTGCTACAATGCAAGTGCAGAATACCTCATTAAGAAAATGTCAGTATTGTAATTTTTACACTACCTTCGAGAATTGCAAACAGTTGTACTTGAAATCGTTTTATTAAAATAACTTGATAAATATGAAAAATAAAAAGCTGGAAATATTGCTCCGGAGTATTGAAATGAATTTGTATTTGTACAGTAAGTTTATATTTATTTGTATTATTTTTATTTTCTACTTTTCTGAAATATTTTTACATTGATCAATAACGTTGGCAGTAGAGGAACACACTGCAATGGTATATTACTCAATATCTATAAATGCATCTCTTTGTTAATATAGAATGGGAGTAAACCAATTTATTTAACTATCTTCCATAACTTATGTCAGTACATAACAAACATAAAGTTATTTGTTTCCAATATGACATTACGTGTAATGTTTTCTTTTCTATGCCTTTGTTCCTTAATTATATTGTCGAAACATGGAACATACATGAATGTTTCATTACCAAGTACATACAAATTTTATGGAGCTTTTATTCTCCTCTATAATTTTCATCAGTTTGATCCCATCACAGTTTATTTACGATTATATTTGTTTTCTGATCTTTCTGTAGATTAAATAAAATATCTAAATGTTTCTCTAATGCATACATATATTTAGATAACTATTATATCGACATAAAATGACGCCTTTAATAAGATATTAATTATTCGGAACGAATAAAATATTTAAAATTATACTTTCAGAATTGTAAATGATATTCATTACCGTCTAAAAGTATGGGTATACTGTTAATTTATAAAGACAATGAAGTCAAATTGCTTTCCTCATAATGAGGCGCGGGCAGGCACGTGACTTTGACAAGTTCTTGAAGGGCCTCACAAGGGTGTCAAGTATACAACTTGTGTAATTTGCCTGTGTTGCCAGATCAATTTACGCGTAAAATAAATAATATTGTAAAACTAGTTATTATTAGTGAATATCATGTTGTTTTATTTTCTGACATATTAAACTTAATTTTTAAATTAATTTTTATAAAAATAGAGAATTTAACATGAACTGATGGTTTCCTCAAATTTAGTGCGCCAAGATATCTTTGTATCGTAGATAGCAGCACTAATTGCTCTATTTCTATATAAAATATTTTTTCTACAAATCTATTAAAAGTGGGCTTTTTAATGTTTGTTTTTAGCATTAAAAATGTAATTTTATGACTCCAGCGTTAAAAGTGACAGATCATTGTTACTTTTGACACTAGTGTTAAAAGTGAATGTCAAAAAATTATTAGAAATATAAATTTAAACTAAAAAATATTGTTTGTAGAAAAAATATTCTATGATATACGTGTTAAAAGTGATTTTCTTTTGTTCGAAGGTTTGTATCACTCCGCTTTGCGTCGTGTTTCAAACTTCCTTCTCACATAATCAAATGTCACTTTTAACACTTATATCATAAATAACTATTAAAATTAAGTTTATGTGTTAGAAAATAAAACAACATAATATTCATTAATAATAACTAGTTTTATAATTTTATTTATTAACTTTACGCTTTGTGCTACCCACAAACCTACTTTTGAGTTATGCCTCCCAAAACTCATATAAGTACACACATTTGGTAAAAAATCATAAAATTTCCAAATATGTACTTTTTATTTTTAAATGTCCACCTACCTGTCAACTCAACGCCGCTGATTAAAAATTTTCAAACCGCAACTCAATATCTGTTTTAGTTCCTTAGATATTTTCGTTTAAACTTGGACCACAAAAATCTCATTTTTGGGAAATAACTCAAATATGTGTGGAAATACATTCCACCGCCATTCGATTTTACTGATAAAAGTTTTGAAGAATTTTGGTAAAAAGTGGAGTAAAGTATTTGACGCTAAAATAAAATCTATTAATTCTTGAAGGGTTTGAAATAACGAGATAAAATTTGGATGAGGTACTTCTGAGACCTTCAAATATCGATTCATAATTGTAACATAATTCTCCACATAATGAAAACGAATAATTTAACGTCTTTCTGTTACTTTTCAGTATAAATATTTGATTCAACCCTTTTAATTATTTTTTTATGGTTTTGCAGGACCGGGTTTATAATAATGGAGGCCCCCTTCCACTTTGAGTTATGCCCCCCAATACTCATATTCACCCAGGTAAGATTTTAGAAATTGTAACTCTTTTGATGAAAATGGGAGTATTTGATATTACGAATTAAGTGACTTTGATAAAGGCTGAACGTATTTCTAATACATTTATTTTCCAGTGGGAATCTTCAACACTTGTCGGAATATAGGTACGGAGTATTAAAAAAACGGTAATTTTTAAGGGTGTTATCTAGTACTGACCAAAATAAGAAAAAATAGCTTACTAGCCATTTTAGAATTATAGTCAGTGGAGTTTGGAACTCAATAACTGGCTTAAAAATTTCAAAATTTATATGAAACACTTAATTATGGACTATAAACATCTACGTAATTGTACTAATTTCCATATTTTTAAATTATTATGAAAATAATGACAATGTACACTACTTAAAACCGCACAGGGATTTTTTATAAAACTAAAAGTTTTAAGGTTACTTTTGATTTTCCTATATATATATATATATATATATATATATATATAACAAATTTCTATATTTACAATATGATTTAACTAAAATTGTATAAAAATCACAAATGAGAACTTTAAATATTAGTTAAACTTAAGTTCTTAATTATGACATATTGGCAGCGCCAACCATAATAAGCAAAATAATCAAGTTAGAAAATTACATAATATAAATACAAGCTTCTATGATCTATGACATTCTCTCACCTGGGAAACTTTGAACTAACAAAAAGTTTACCACAAGCAAAATTAGATACTTGACACTTAATGATTAGATTTTGAATATTTACAGCAACACATTTTCATTTTCTTCGTCGCACCTGAAGCTGAAGGTCTCATCGACAACAACGTCTGCAGCATTATCTTGCGCTTCTCTCATCGGCATGGCGTTGTCGCCTTCCAGCAAGTAGAGTTGTTGTATCGGACGTAACAGCATACCATTCGCCGTTTGTAGCTTTACCAAACGAATCTTTCCATCTTGCCTCGGTAAGAGTTCAACAACTCGAGCTTTTGGCCAATTTATACGCTTTGTATCATCTTTGCGTATAAGAACAATGTCACCAACCGATACACTGTCCGCTGTTTTGCACTTATTATATCCACGCAACTGTCCGAGGTACTCGATCCAAAATCGTTTTCGCAACTCGTTTCGTATTCTTTGCAAATGTCGAATACGCCTATTCAATTCATTCGCGTCTACACAATCGCAGTCTGGTACACCTATTTTCGTAAGTTCTCGAATAAACATCGCGGGAGTCAATGGTGTCAAGTCCGTCAACGGTCGAGAGTTAATTACTGCTTCACAGTCACAAAGCACGGTATACATTTCTTTATTGTTAAGCCTGGCGTGGTCTAATGTCCTTTTTAAAAGTTGTTTAAGTAAACCAATCATTCGCTTCCACCAGCCGCTCACCAGGGTGTTGAAGGAGAATTGTAGCACTAACGATTCTTTGTGCAGAAATAAAATTCATTATTTCTGCCCAGCTCAGCTGACAGAACAAGTATTCCGAGCCAATAAAATTTGTCCCGTTGTCCGTGGAAACCACACGCGGCCTTCCACGTCTAGCGGCAAATCTTCGGAACGTCTTCAGGAAATCACTCGTACACGATGACATTGTGATGTCCAAATGTACAGCTCTGTACACTGTACATGTAAATATACAAATCCATACCTTTCCTTCTGCTACATCAATTTCTATAATTTCAAATGTAGCAGCATCGCGAATTAGATCTAACAAAAGCTCTGTTGTTGATGTCTTCATACCTTTAACTTGATGTCGCTAACAAGACTTGCATGAAGAAATAACTAACCGGATTATTCTACGTCCTCCAAGTATCCAGTATCGTTCACGAAGGATATTCATACGCCCTACATGACACGACCTCAACATAAGTGTCGTAGATTAACTTTCTTACTATCACATGTTTCTGAGGCAGCAAAAATGGATAACTAAGCGTTTCGCACTCATCTCGTCATGAGATTTGCTTTCTAAAATGTAAAATACCCTCTTCATTTTTGAAGACGTTTAATGATGAGAACTGTTTGTCCATTTCATTCATGAAAACTTCTTCCTTAACCATTCGTATAAGTGTTTTTTCAGCAGATTCAAATTCTTTTGCATAAAGTTCTCCTTTTATTTTGTATCTCGAATTTCTACAATTATGCATGAATCGATGGATCCATCCTACCATCCGTCTGTTGGTACTTAGAGAAATATTTGTAGAAACTCATTGCTTTAGTATTCAGCATAGAAGATACCACTCCTTTCTTACGTTCTGTGTTTATTTCGTCTTCATTGCAAGAAGTTTCTTCATGTGGTCATTTATTGTTACTGTGGTAAAGCTAGTTTGGGCTCTCCCACTATTTCGATTGGGCTAGATGTTTTGGCGAACATCCCCTCGATAATAGATCCGCAGGGTTTATTGATCCTGGTACATGTCTCCATGAATCTTTACAGGTTACATTTCGGATTTATTTTATTCGGTTTCACACAAATGTACCTCACTCTTTTTCTCCTCTTATCCAAGATAAAACTGTGTCGAGTCTGACCAGAAATAGTTTTCAATATCTCTGCCGAAAACTTCCTGTACCGTACTATACAATCGTGTACCAATACACGCTGCTAGTAATTCTAGCCTGGGTATTTTTAACTTCTTGATAAGGGCAACTCGGCTCTTAGCTTGCCCATTTTCATACCACAGAACTATAATCTTCGTCTACTTCAATGTTCCAACTTATTTTCTGTACCCCCATTCTTTGCAGTAAGAGTTTGGGTAAAAATGTTGCGCACATGAAACCTATGGGATCAAAAATCTTTTATGTGACAGAAAGTATAACTCTCTCAAGTTGAGCAGCTTGATAACTAATAGAATGTACGTCTTTACCTTTATCTTAGTCAAATCTTAATAACGATATTATAGATGAATCGCCAGTGAAGTTTCCACTGTACTCCCACCCTCTCAACTCGAAGTTAGCTAGAGCCATAACGTCAGTAGCTTATTTGATGAAGTTAGTCACATATTCTTCATCTGGTAAGCTGGTTACACAATTATCTACGTAGAAATTATTTGGTAATATATCGATGGTTTGCTTACAATAGGGCGTATTTGTTTTTCAATATATTTTTTGACAATAGTTCAGGTGGAATTAAATCATAGCCCCTATAGTCCGGCTGTTAAGGGCGAAATTTTGCCTCTACTTTGAATTTTGTGATGCAAGCAAGCCGTTTGGTTCATATGTCACTGGGACCATACACTATCGATTAAGAGATGTAGCCACCCGGAAATGCCACGGAGGCAAAAATTATTGCGGGTTGTGTACCTAATTGGCGCAGTTTTCTTAAAGTCGCCGTGGTGCGCAAACCATTGGATCTTCAGAGTTGATTTTTTAAAATATTAATTGTAATGGAAAGGCATTTGATGCTGCAGTGGAAAAAATGTTTGGTTACATATAACGTATACATTTTCTTCTTGAATTTAGCACATTGTGTTTTTTTGAAGAAAATTTTGGCTTCCTTGGTCGATTGCGCAAGAACTCTACGTCCTACCAGAAAATAACCCGTATGAAAATTATAGCGCGTTCAAAGAGCTATCGATGTAGGGCTCAGTGGCGTGTTTATACCTTTCAGAGGCCCACCGACATGGAAGTTTCAAAAGAGACACGTAAGTGAGTCGAGCCGCCCTGCGCAAAACAGACCATTGTTACGTCAATTAACGCAAGGGGTTTAGATTATATGTTGCCTGGACAATATTCTACCGATTAAGTAATGTAGCCACCCGGAAAGGTTGCACAGGCTCTGTGTATTGCGGGTTGTATACTTCAATGGCGCGTTTTTCTTGAAGTAGCAGTAGGTGCAAACCATTGGATCTACAGAGCTGATTTTATTTTTATATTACTTGCAATAGTAAGGTATTTGATGCTGCCGCGCAAAAAACGAGTTTGATTACATATAATGTATTCATGTTTCTTTTGAATTTAGCACATTCTGTTTTTTTCGTAGAACATTTTGTCTTCCTTGGCAGATTGCGCAAGAACTCTACGTTAAACCGGAAAATAACCCAAATAAATATTGTAGTGCATTCAAAGAGCTATCGATATAGGGCTCAGTGGCGAGTCTGTGGCTATCAGTCGCTCTGTGCTAGAGATAACATTGATGTGTCAGTTTAAGTAGCCGTATGGTTCATAAGTACCTGGGACCAAACCCTACCAATTAAAAGGTGTAGCCATCGGGAAATGCCGCGCAGGATTTGCATATTGCGGGTTGTATACTTCATTGGCGCATCTTTTCTTATTAAAGTTGCAGTGGTACGCAAACCATTGGATCTACAGAACTGCTTTCATATATATATATATATATATATATATATATATATATATATATATATATATATAAATTTTAGATAAGGCCTTTGATGCTGCAGTGCAAAAAATATGTTTCATTATTTATAACGTATCCATTTTCCTCTAGAACAGAGCATATTGCTGTTTTTTGGAGAAAATATTGGCTTCCTTAGCCGATTTCGCAAGAACGCTACATTATACCGGAAAACAACCCTAATAAAAGTTGTAGTGCGTTTAAATATCTATCGATAGAGTGCTTGGCGACGTGTCTGTGGCTATCAGAGGTCCGCCGACACGGAAGTTTCTAAAGAGTGGAGTACGTGCGCCGAGTTGCCCTGCACGAGAGAGAACATTGTTGTATCTATTCGAGCAAACCGTTTAGTTTGTATGTTGGTGGGACCATACCCTACCGATTATGAGGTGTAGCCACCCGGAAATGCCCTACAGGCACTCTATATTGCAAGTTGTATATCTCATTGGCATGTGTTTTCTTATTAAAATCACAGTGGTGCGCAAACCATTGGATCTACAAAGCTGATATATTTTTTGTATAATTGTAATGAAAACGTCTTTGGTGCTGTAGTGCAAAAAAGGAGTCTGGTTACATATATCGTATCCATTATCCTCTTGAACAGAGCATTTTGTGGGGTTTTTTGGAGAAAATGTTGGCTTCTTTGGCCGATTTTGCTAAAACGCTACATTATACAAGAAAACAACCAGAATAGAAGTTGTATCGCGTCCCCATCATTGATGATATTCGGATTGAACATATAGGTTTTCGCCTTGGCAGACGCTGCTGCAATCAGGTTCTGGCCGTAACGTCGTATATTGAAAATGGTTTTGATAAAACGCTTAAGACAGGAGCAGTATTTATTGATCTGTCAGCTGCATTCGATACGGTATGGAAACGCGGTTATCGTATACAAATTATCGCAAGCAGTCCCATGCATCACATTTGCCAGAATAATATGTATTCTTCTGAGCAATCGTACTCTGTCGGTTAAATACGGAAACGAAACCAGCAGAAAATGGAACCTAAACAACGGTCTACTACAAGGGTCTGTTTTAGCACCGATTGTTTTCAATACATACACAAGTACCAGCAAATTTGTCTACGCTGATGATATCGCCCTTCTGAATCAGTCAGATACATTTAGTGAGCTAGAAACCAAACTCAGTGCCGATCTATAAAGTATGCAGAATTACTTTAAACTCTGGGGACTGAAACCTAACCCGCAGAAAACAGTGTCAGAGTGTTTTAATTTAATCAACAAACTGGCCCATACCAATCTTACTCTCAGCTTTTGCAAAATACCGGTTAACTCGGTAGCACATCCAACCTATCTTGGTGTCAAACTAAACCGCTCATTGACATATGAGCCGCATTTACAAAAAGGGGCATTTACAAAAGTGGCAACAGTTGGTTGCAGAGTTAATTTAATCAACAGCATCGCTGGTACCACGTGGAGCGCCTAAGCAAACGTGCTTATAATATCAACTCTAAGCCTTGTTTATTCAACAGCTGAATATTGTGCCACCGTAGGTAAGTGTAAATTTTTTAAATATCGCCGGAAAATTGTAAGTAACCCTGTCTGTGAGTGTTGTAATATACAAACAATGACTGGATATTTCATCTTATAATTTGTTCTAGTTGTAAAATTGAAAGTAGTTTTGCTTCTAGAGCTAACTCATGGCACATGAGATGATATCTGACTTAATATATTGGGGTCGATTACAACATTATTAGAACTTTGTATAAATACATACAATAAGCTTGTATTTCTCTTCTGTTTTGCAAATTCTGGACAACAATGCATTGTACTTATAATAAAAACCAGGATACTGGCTGAATTCTTCATAATATCAGTATTTAACAATTTTTTTCTGAATTGACTTTAATTTAGCGGTATATTAGTTTAGTATTCTAGTTTTGATTTCACAAATTCAGAATATAGGCGTTTCAGCGTAGGCAAATTATGAAATGATTTGGTATTACGAAAGAGAAATTTTAAATTTCTATACGATGCATTAACAATCAATTCAATGTGGCTATTAAAACTTATATTTGGATCATATAATATTACAAGGTCTTTAAACTGAGTTACCCGATCAATATAAGTATTTTCCATATTATATTGATAAGTATAAAAAGTTTTTTTTTACAAAGTAACTCATAATTTTACATTTGCTGTAGTTAAAGAATAATTTAGATGTTTGAGATCACGCCATAATACTTCCAATATCTTTCTGAAGGAGAATGGAATCAGGTTTAGAATTGTTTTAAATTTTTTTACATCATCTACATTCAGTAACATATCACAATGTTTTATAGCAGAAATAATATCATTTATGAATAGAATTGTAACAGTACGAAAGCCAGTACCGTAATTGATAATTATTTCTTATATCTATTTCTTATATGAAATTGAAACAAGATGCTACGGTCACATCTACCTTTTAATTTATACATTTCGTTCTTTTCAAAATTTTCCTTCTGTTCTTTAGAAAATATTTACTAATCCTTAGTCCATGGATTTCACTCTTTTCAGTCTTGACGTTTCTTAAAGTTCGGTCTATACATTAATTAGATTTATGGCCTGAGGCATTGGTCAAGCAGAGCAGATGTGATGGTCGAACATCCAACATTTTGGTAAAACTACTACCACATGAGGTGTATAAAAAAAGATAACTTACACGTTGGAGGGGTCAGTTCTACTTGGTCTTTCGTTGAGTTTTGTGAATCTCCTGGCAAGTATTCCCAAATCAACATGCATTATTTTTATAAATACCTTTAAATGTTTTATGTAAAGATAAGATTGGTTGTATTATCTATTTTGATGAATTTTCGACTGTTCGCCGTTATTTCTATTTTCTTAACTACAACTTACAATTAATTTTATTCCATATGTTATTTATGTTTATATCTTTTGTTAATATAGTTATACCTTCATTTTAAACGGCGTTTTAAATCATTCCTTCCATTTTCGCTGTGATTATCAGATCGGATATTTTCATTAAATAGTTGGCTGCTAGTTTTGAGTAATAAAACTAAATCATTAACACTATCGTGTTATAGAATGAAGAATAGAGGTCCAAGATTAGAGCCTTGATGCTCACCAGAGGTAGCAACAAACGTATTAGAAGTAGATTTGTCGAGATTCACTGACTTATTTCGACAATTTAAGTAAGAATGCAAAAAAGTAAGAAAATCTGCAGAGAAATTGAAATATTTCTTGAGTTTGTAAAAGAAAACATTGTGATACTGTCAAACGCTTTCTTAAAGTCCGTATAAACTACATCAACTTGTGTGTTATCATGAAGAAAGTTCTGTGTGTATTCAGTAAAATTTATGAGGTTTGAAGTGGTGGATCTGCCCTTTACAAATACATGTTCTTTAGGAGAAATTAAATTATAGACAGAGGAGTAAATGTGCTTGTAAAGAATTGTCTCGAATATTTTGAAAATGTTGGACAGAATAGCTATAGGACGGTAATTAGAAATATCGGTTATGTCGCATGATTTGAAGATAAAACAAATGTAGGCGGACTTAAGAGAAGTAGGAAAGAATTTATGTTTTTAGGATAGATTGAAAATATAGTTAAAACGTTGAAGAAGAATATCGCTACATGCTTTAATAATGTAGGCTGGCAAGTTATCCGGCCCAGGATTACGGGATGGTTTTAACTGTTTAATAGCTTGCAGAATATCGGTAATGAAAGTAATATTCACAAGATCTAAATTGACATCAAGCGAAGGAGAACATTCAAGATCATCAAAATCAACAAAATCAGAATCTGCATACACACTAGAGCCATTAACGATATCAGCAGTACTACTGAAGGTTGCATTATTAAAGTGCATATGGCCAGGTATGTGAGAAGTTTTTTTTATTATAAATAATGATCCTTAGTTTGTTTGGGTTCTGATTGATAGAACTTTCATCAGAGTTAAATATTCGTGATATTCAGTTTTAATTTTGCTCTTGATAAGCGCACGCAATCATTTGAATTATTTATTGTATCGCTCACTCTTATGTAGTTTATATAAATTATGGTTTTTATCTTTTACTTTAATTAATTTAATAATTTCAGTGGTAAACAAGGGGGATATTTTGATGAGTGCCTTTTACTAGGAGGAATAGGTACTTTTGTTTATAATGTAGTATATTCCAATCTACTTGAAACAGTAGATCATAAAACATTATAAAATTAGCAGAACGAAAATCATAGGTAATTGAATTTGAATTGACAGGAAAATTAGGAATTTTATTTGTACTGTGAGATGATACCGATATGGAGAGAGCAGGACGATGAAGATTCTCCTCAATGAATGGACTAGTCTCATGAGGAACAGTGCAAGGCAGATTGACCACGCCAATATCTAACAAACGACCATAATGATTTACTACTTCATTTTACTGTGACGCATGTACTAATGAAATAATTTTTTTAAAATTTGAAGTAAACGTATCAATATATGCCTGGCTTTAATTAGTTTAGAAATGTTAAAGTCACCTTTAATTATGAAGTTATTGTTTAATGTAGGAAGAAGTAGTTCAAGAGCATCAAAAATGAAATTTTGCTGTATAAGAGAAATCGGTGATAGACAATATATGACAATAAGATAAATAAAAGTATGGGGAGACAAAATTATTTTAGCACAGACAAGGTCGGACAGAGAATTGGGATGCAGTGTAATGTTAAAAGGAACTGATTTACATTTGTTATTAATTGCACATAGTACACCTCCACCACACTTTTCTGGATACGTCTCTGTCTTTTCTATATACATTATAATGCGATGTAAACAAGCCTGAAGTATGTACACTGTTATGGAGCCACGTCTCAGTTAAACAAACTAAGTCAAAGTCAGAAGAACACAAATTATTATAGAACGTTTCTACCTTGGTGCTCAAATCCCCAACATTCTGATAGTAAATATTTATGAGATAAAAGAAAAATAAATACGAAAATTAATGATTAGATTAGTTGCAAAAATGAAATAAATAGAAATTTTACATTGTAAAGATCTCTTCAAATTGTATTCAGATGAAAAATTACCGAGACAGATAATTCTAAACTTAACGAACTTATTGCAAATCGATGTTTCTTGAGTTTAATGACCTTATAAAACTAAATAAAATTTGCTTATTCAGAAAGAAATAATTGACGCTCCAAATTATTGCAGTATATATACAACCTAGATTTAGAATTTAAACAGGGGGATCAAACTTATTCACTTTTTTTATTGTTCCACCTATATTTGTGAAGATCACACCGTCCCTAGACCAAACATTTCTGAAACCGAATTTATTAGACACCAATTTTAAAAGTTCAAGTCTTTTTCTGGTCAAATCTTCTTTGATGGTAATTCTAGTACCGCCCAACGTTTTCCTATTGTGTATTACTAATTCACGGGTTTTATAGGAGGTAAATTTGACTATAATGGGGCGGGGTTTAGAGTTATCAGGAAGTGTTCCTCTTACCAGTTCTATGACACCTCTCGATTAAATCGGGGGTAACATTTAGGGATAATATCTCACTCAACACCTCAACCCAGCGCGCACTACACCTTCAGGCTTCTCATTCTGCTGCTCAGGGGCATCAAACACTCTGCTGGTCCAATTGGTCTTCTAAAACTTTCACCTTAGTTGACAATTTCGCAGTAACATCGTCGTTATGCGCTTTCTGCTCTTCAAGATTCATGTTAAACTTCTCCTGACTTTGTCGAAGAGTTTGTTCATGAAATCTTCGTTTGTGGGAAGAGAGCTGATGGTCTGCTGAATGATATTAGCCAAATTACGGGTCTCGCGCTCGCCCATTGTATCACCAAAGTTAATAAAAATATTGTAAAAAAAAAAACTAGAATCTGACGGAGTGTCAGCTAATCACGTCTACTCGTGACAAAGCATAGACTACTACTTTATGTTTAATTCGTATCATTAAATTTTCTGCCATCTATTTGTCAGAACGATCACCAAATTAAAATTACTTTTTACTATCTTATTAAACTTCATTGCCTTGTTCATTAATTTTTTTAATAGAATAAATAAATTAGCAAAAAGAAAATAAAAACTTGATCGCAATTCCGTAGATGCAGTGGTTTTCTTTATTCTGTTTAATAGATACAGGCTTATTCCTCAAATAAAACTGGTTGTACTGTATAATTCAACTTTTTGTTTCATCCATTTATTATCCTGCATAAATGAATAATTCCAATACCGCTGCTGATTTATTCCACGATTATAAGTATATAAATGATTCGTCGTCTCGTTCCATACAGTTAGAATTGGAAGCAAATTAGAATAAAACAGTGGAGAAGGAATTAGAGTTCGCAACAAGTTATAGTGTAGCACATAACTTGTAGTAAGCGCCCGTCTCCCCATCCGGAGTCGTTTATCAGGGTGTTAAATCACTCTGGAGAAGTTAGAGACAGTTCAGCATGATAACTAATATTCGCAGGTGTTAATGCTGCTTTGTCTCCGCACAGTACAAGCAACGAGTGTTTGTTAAGAGCTCCAGGATTTGTTTTACATTTTCGGTTCTATAACCTTTGTTTAGTGAAACAGGAATTAAAATAGTCGACTTCTGTCCCTGACAAATAGTCTACAAAATTAACAAGAAAAGGTGCTTTCATTTCAATGTTTTTATGTAATTCATCCAATATTTACTTAAGTATTAACGGCTGTCAGTGCAGTTTACCGCATATCCAATATTATCCGAAAGCAATATAAATGCACTTAACGTCCGTGATGTTTACTATATGTTTTGCACGATTGGATATTTTGTATCATTTTTATACATACAACTAATCGAGTAAAATTAAAATATATTGTCAAAATTAACACTACGAGTAGTTTGTCGTTTTACTAAGGTGATGTACAAATAATTAATTCACTTACTGCCTTTGTTTTCTTAGCAGCCAAATCTTGATCAATAAATAAAACCTACTGCCTTGGAAACCCTATTAAAAAACGACTTTTTGTTTCATCCAATTACTATAATTAATAATAATAAAAAATCTAATGTGGCCAGCACATAACCTTCCGTCAATTCCATGTTTAAAATAGCAATGAGCTTTAAGTAAAGTATCACTTCCGATTGATTATTTGTAAACAAAATCTAATTTGTTGTTCCAATAAATAGAAAAGTCTGTAATACGAAATTTTGGATTATATTTGATAATGTTTTTCCTCAAAAATCTGTTAAGTGCTCCAAATTAAGTAACAATTTCGGTTTATCATATAAGTATAGTCAGAATCTAACATGTTGTTTCAAATTATCACGAGTTTTAAACACCAAATTTCATAAGTTTTGGATCATGTTTTAATATATTTTTTCAAGAAAATCTGTTTATAGCTTTTTGTAAATTACTACTTCCGGTTTATCATTCTTAGAAACAATCTAATATGTCGTTCTCAAAGTCTTAAATACCAAATTTGAAAAGTTTTGGATTGTTCAATATATTTTTCACGAAAATATGTACAGAGCTTCAAATAAAATATCACTCCCGGTTTATCAATTTTAGCCAAAATCTTATATGTTCTTCCACTTTATATAAAAGTCTATTTTAATATCTCTTTCTTGCGATATTTACACTCAAACAAATTGCACTTTTGGGCAGTAAACAAACAAATGCATAGAGATACATGCCTGGTGATTTTACCATTACAAAATTACATATGTATACAAATTTTCTAATTTTTTGAACAATGGATTGAATATTTAGAGCAGAAAAACTAAAATGTGTCTTTCAATATTCGACACTCGACATATAGAAACCTACGGGTCTTCGTTGCTAATTCATTTGAATTTACTAAATAACATCTTAACTTCCTAATACAATTTTAAGAAAGAAAAAAACTCTACAAATATCAAAGTTATTTTATCAGTTGAGGTGTGTAAGAGATTTTTGTAACCTCATAAAATTTTATCTGTGTCGCGTTTTATCTTAAATAAAAGTGTAGCAAACATCATCCCCAAATCACTTCATTCATCTCATTGAACTAATTCCAAGATCTCGGTGCTGAAATTTGTAAAAATCCTGGTCGGGAAGAGATCTTCCCCACAAACAATTTCCAACGCTGACATTCCAGCGGAAATCCGTCAAGTTCGTGTCTCGCGTCGCATCGATATCGATTCTATTCGCCCTCGCCGCCACGTTAAAAAGTTATATCTGAAAATACGGCACCGATCCACAGCTGAGATGCAAGTACAAATCGTCCCCTGCGGGAAGCAACACCAAAATGAATTCACTAGAAGGCTTCGGAAAATGTTCAATAGCGATATACAACAAACTCTTTAAAATTTAGAAAGCATTCTAAAATACAATCTGAACAAAACTGTCTGACATGACATTTTTACAATAAATATAAATAGGTAATATATAACAGGGCTTGATAGCTAATAGAATTTTGAGTGATTGAAATACTTTCGATTATTGCTTTGTGGGTAATGTAAGAAATAAAAAGATGTACTCCTAGTAAGGGTAACAAGGACCATTTTAATAAAAAATTGCCAACTGATACATTTATTTTTGAGCACTTAATCAATGAACTTGTGATAAAGTTTGCAAATGTTCTTCAATATGAAACACACGTTAATTTTTTTTCCATTACCGAGAGTAAGTCAATTTCTTTGGTATCAAATTTGAAAGAAAACTTCACCATTTTAGCTCTAGATAAAAATGGGGATTTTTTCCTTGGAGAAATTTTTATTATTTTGAAAAGTATTAACATTTAATGCTTTGCTAAAAATGTTGCATCGAAAAATGGACACGTAATTATTTCAAGTTAAATATAATATATATATATATATATATATATATATATATATATATATATATATATATATATATATATATATATCATCTCGGCATATTACACATTGATGGGTGCACCAATCTGCTCTGTATTGCAGATATCGGTAATAGTGATGAAATATTTGTACTGTGTGGTCGTTTGCCAGGCGTGACCATACAAGTACATATTGCTGGCGTAGAGAGTGGCCACAGGGGTCACATTTGTGCCATTTAAAATTCGAAATATTTGGCGTCGGTGAGGCGTCGGGTCTCCAAATTCGCGACCAGACACTCAAGCACACGGCAACGAGACCCCGTATTACAAGGTAAGTTACATAACATGTGCAAAAAGTTCTATGTTTTCAGCACATAACAGACTTCAATTTTGGGAATGGCTCATAATGTTCATTAATGAGACTGAATTTACTAGGGAAGGTGTATTTATTATGCACAATATACATCTCGACCTCGACAGACGAAAATGTATTTGAGCGGGAACAATAAATGGACGACTAATTATTGGTACTCATGTACCTCTTTTACATGGACAAAAGTTTGTACTTACATTTTTTGAATAACGTATTTAAACTATTGTGATTTATCGACGATAAATAATCATCTCATTACCTAATAACTATGCTTTTGATCTACCTCTCGTTACCTCGCCCCTCCTTGTCTTCCACTATTCACTGGTAATTAAGAGCCTGGTTTAATACACAACTTTATAATTTTGTTACCCAAAATTATATTTCTTTATTTAAAAAATTGCACTATTACGAATTAATAAATAATAAATGTTATTTCCGTTGATTCGTTTATTAATTACTGTGACTGCAAGTGTAACCGATAACCGACAATTTTTGAGCTGTTTGTATCTCACTTGATTACGATAGCAGCCATTTGTTCTCCATGGGCGCACGCCGAAATATGCAGTAAATCTTTAAAGAATTTTAACTCAAAAATAAAAAAGTTATTAAGAAATATTGTTGCTCTCGTCGAGTTACATTACTGGTTAAATTTAATGCACTTATTTCATTTACACCCTGTATGTATGTTTATTACCAAGTTACTGTACCATAGAGAATAACAAGGTATAATCGTACATATAATAAACTAATATTAAAGACAAATGAAAAATTCACTGACTTCAGCGGACTTCGTATCTCAGTTGATGGAGCATCTTACTACATCTTTTCCAATAAGGCTATTGCAAGAATTTTTATATGCCTTCTAAGTATTAAATTTATAAAAAAACAAATACGAGTATATTCTAAATAGCCTCAAATTTAAAAATATGACAAAATATCCATTAGATATTTTGCAATCAATTTTTGATTTGTGTAATATTTTAAAAGTCCCGTGATCTGAAACAGAATGTGACGTCAAAGTTCATACAGCTTAACATGTAAGTTCTCAAATTAAATTGATTATTCTGCACTACAAGTGATTCTTTCTGAATTACAAGTGGAAATAATGATAACATAGCAATGTTCTGGGTTCAATTGCCGGTGAAGGCCATGAGTTTTTCACAAAACATCTTTCTTCGGTAATTTATGTGTGCCGTTTTAGGAAAGGACGTTTTATGTTGAAGCTTTGGCTACGTTGTCACTTTTTCATCAAAACGGTATTTCCTGGAATTCCATTTTCCTTTCATTTAAAACTTCTCCGGCCGGTGTGCCTTCGGCGTTGGCGGTGAGAGAAGAGATCCTATACTCATACTCCACCGTTGTTTGTACTCCGTGATTGAATGCTCTATTTTGTAACACACGCGGAGATTGTTAATGTTGTAGTTTGTTTGCAGTAACTTTGCGAATATTTGATTGGTTTTTGGGCTTCTGATATTCGGGATGTGTGAGTAATTAATTTTCATTTTAGAGCAACACACACTGTGCTCATCAAAATGAACATAAGTAACACATTCACAAAAAAATCTGATGTGGCCAGCACATTACCTTCCGTCAGTTCTATGTATTTTGTACAAATTTCATACGGAAAGTTCCTTGCTAAATTAAATATTCTATTTCTTGTACATTACCTTCCGGCAGTTGCATGTATTTTATGCAAATTTCATACAGAAAATTATTATTTTGTGACGTTTTCTATATACAGTGTAATGTATCTGCAGAAATAAAAGATTTATTATTATTATTTCTTGTACATTACCTTAAAGCATGTGTATGTATTTTATACAAATTCCATACAGCAAGCAAAAGATCCTATACCTATTTCCAGTAAAATTATAAGACAAACACACTATGTCAATTTCACTTGACACTGACATCTTTCAATCAAAATTTTCTTAATATAGTAGCTGTTTCCACAGCTATGGCTACTTTATGAAATTTAATTTCTTTATAATTTTTTAATTCTATATCCATTTAATATTAGGTATAAAATGCAATCAAATCGTATAGAAAATAAAATATTCTTTAATATTTATAATAACATTAAATGTGAAAAAATGATATTTAACATAGTTTTTTCAAGAAAAACTGTTAAAATCTTCAAATGAGGGTACTTCCGGTTGTCCAATTCTAACCAAAATCTAATCAGCTCTTCAAATGGATGTAACGAAGAGAAATACGAAAGAATTATAATTTTCAGAATTGTAGTATAAGAGTTATCGCAGACGAAAATTTTGTTACACGCACACACACACACACACACACACACACACACACACACACACACACACACACACACACACACACACACACACACACACACAGACACACATACATACATACACACACACATACAGACATCATCGTAAAAATAGTAAAATCGTATTCTAGGGACCCTAAAACGTGCTTATTCATCAAAAACTCACCACCGAATTTTTTGACCAAAGACAATACCTTCCTTACCTAAAGGTGACGGAAGGTAAAAATACAGTTTACAAAGACAATAATTGGCCACTGCCAGGCCAAAGGAGCCAATTTACAAGAAATCACGAAATAGGCTGCCAAATAATAAACTAAACAACATTTCTAATATGAATTAAAAACGAAAGTCACGCCACACTAGTATCATTGAGAATAACATGGTTCATATTTTTAGAATTTTATTTTAAATTAGATAGAAGCACTTCTTTTCAACAATAATACAGTTCACTATTCTATCCATTCTCTTTCTAAAAGCTCCCAACCAATCTTCTTATGGAATTCTTTCAAAATATAGGAGACTTAAAAACTATCAAAGCTGTTAAATTACTTTGTGGCGACTTGGAAACTATCAAAACTGTCAAATTAATTACTGGGGGGCATAAAAACTGTTATATTAATTTCCGGCTGACAAATATTGTCGAAATTAAATTATAAATTAAGATTCGAAAGTGCTCTTTAGTTAATTTCATATTATTACATGCAAAGATACTTTAAATAATTACTTAGCTAAGTTCTCACTAACTTTACTTTCGCAACTTAATTTCAAATGACAAATAAATAACTGTTATACGCGTAGGCCTATCTGATTTTCTTATTTTCAATAATTCTAGTGTGATCTTCATCTTTTTCCTTACGAACAGTGAAAAATTGCCAGTTAAACAATGAACGGTGTAATATGGAGGTTTTTTACCTGAAAATATAATTTTTTGGATATGTTCAATTTTGGTAAAAAAAACTAAATTATGTACGCATGTGTAAATCGAAAAGTGAAACGTAGGCATTTAACAGAGCAAATAAATTTTTCTTTGCATAAACGTTACCTAATTATTTTATGCAAAATAACTTCAAATAACGATTATTTTAGCTCTTCATATAAAAGTAAAAATTAATTAGAAGTTTACAGTTTTTATGAGCTTTTGACTGAGCAACCATGGATTTAAGTCAAAAAATGCGTTGTTTTAACTGTCAACTAAAACAATTTACCTTTCGTGTTTTGTGTTAATTTACTACTGTAATCAAAATTTAGTTCTAATTGAGGCCTATTCTGTAACACAGTGGTTAATTTTTAACCATTGGTTAAAATTTTTAACCAATCAAGTATGTTGACATATAACAAAAAGAGGGATTTTTAGTTGTCAAATCAATGTCTATTGGATAAAAATTTTAACCAGTGGTTAAAAATTAACAACCAAGTTACAGAATAGGGCCCATTGATAGTTAAAAACAACGCATTTGTTTATTTTTATCATAAACCCATGGCTGCCTAGACAAAAATCTCATAAAACTGTAACTTTTTAATTAATTTTTACGTTTATATGAAGAGCTAAAATAATCATTTCGCATGATTTATTTGCAGCATTTAAATCTCTATAACTTTTTAGGTAACGTTTGCGTAAAAAATAAAAAAATGATTTCCCATGTTAAACGCCTATGTTCCACTTTTTGATTTACAGCCTGTACATACATACATATATTCTAAAATTAAAAATTCTTATCTAAAATGTCTAAATAAATTCAGAACTTTTCCAAAAAGTAAATCACACTATTATCATATAAAGTGATTATATTTGTACGTCTTTTTTTATAATTCTGTGATTCCATGTCAAAAGCAGGTATGTAATTTTTTTATATACGAGTATATTTATGGAGATCAAATATAAAATTTGACAGCTTATAAAAAATAAGAGTTTGAAATTCTTTTCTGCAATTTTTAACAGTTGGTAAAAGCAATTCAGTAGCCTTTGACAAAAACTACCATAGTCTAAATTTTGTAAATTTGAGTTATATACAGCGAGATTTATTTACAAGGATGTTTAACAGTTTGGTTAAACACTTTCTGTTAATAGTATCTTAGTCATAAATTATTGAATTGTAAAGTTTTATTGTTTTTACTGGGTATAATCCTATAAAGATTCAGCAAAATATCATATATAGGTGTTATAACGAACGCACTACAGCTGAGACGGTACAACGAACGCAGCAGCCGACGTCACAGCCAACGCCCTGACGCGACACATACACAGTCAGCAGTGTGACAGCATCGTATGAAGAAGTGTAAAAGACATATTTGTATTGTATTCGTATCGTTTGTGAATGTAGTTTGTCTTTCTACGTGTATTAAACTATTGTCTCTACAACTACGCCTGAATCTGATTAAGTCTTTTCCTAGACCTAATCCAACAATAGGACAATTCTGAACAAATCTGTAAGTCTTTTAGATCTGTAAATCTATAAAGAACTGACAAAAACGCATCTATTTTTGTTCACTAATATAAAATTATACATAAGAGTGGAAACTCTCGTTGCGCTTTTGTTCTTTATTTACAGATTTACCGATCTGTAAGACTTACAGATTTATTGAGAATAGAGCTATAGTCCCCGTGCATTGGTTTATATTGAAAGAAACGAGTAGGCTAATTTTGTATAACAAATGTATTTAAATATCAATAAAAAAAACTGTTCATTGATTTTCCCATTTGAAAATTATCAGTTTCTTAAAAAAATGTTCTGTAAAAATCCTTAATACATAGTAAATTGCTCATCATTGTGTAATTTCTGTTAATCAACATCCATTTGCTAATATTTAGTTACGAAATTGAGTTAAACTGAATTTTAACAATCTCTAACAGGAAGGAAGGTAGAATTTTTTTTTATTATCTGATTCAAAATTCTAGTTCTCATTTCAAAAACGTTCATTATATGACTGTGGCATTTTTTACATATTTATAATAAACATAAAAACGTAGTATTAA
>OY720454.1:34705135-34737635 GCA_963082715.1 Harpalus rubripes
TAATTATTGTTAATTTCATATTGGAGTTTTTAGCATGCAATAATTGACTTTGTGTTCAAATCGCAAAAATAATCATATAATAATATGAAATATGCATTTAATTAGCTACCTTGCTATTGTGACGATTCAATTACTATTTCAAACAATACCGCACAATCGAATCATTTTCGATCATTATTGTCATTCATTTTTAACATTAATTCAAATATTAACTATATTTATATGTCTGCAGGAACATTATTATTATTATTCATATTGCACAATAAGGTTTTCAGTATATTCAAAATAAAAATAAATTATAATTAAAATATTTTAAAATCGTTAATATTAAAAAAAGAAATAAATTAATACGAGGGTCACGCTAGAATTGTCGAGAACAAGAAATAATGATTCATATATTTTAGAATTTTATTTTAAATATTTACAAAGTAGGTCACTTCAACAATATTACATTGCACCATTCTTTCCTTCCACTTCTTAGAAGTTACTTTCAATTCAAATTCTGATATACTTAAAAACTGTCAGAGCTGTATAATCAATTTCAGAATAATCATGAATTTATTATGTATGTGATCGGTATATTCTTTGGTTTCTGATCTGGTCTAATCGGACGAAGTGTTTTCGAATCCTTTTATGGGCTCGCATATTAAACAGTTAGTTTCATTATAGCTATTTATGATATAAGTGTTAAAATTGACATATTTTGTGAGAAGGAAACTTCGACCATAATGAAATCACTCTTTCTACAAACAATTTTTCATTTAAACTGCATATTTTCTCCAATTATTTTGATATGTCCAAAATGTCAATTTGATATTCCATTAATCATTACCAAGGTAACTAATTCACTTTTAATACTAATGTTAAAAGTAAGAATGATCTGTCCCATCTGGTGTCATAAAATAGTTATTTATGATATAAGTGTTAAAAGTGACATTTTATTTTGTGAGAAGGAAGTTTGGAGCACGAGGCGAAGCGGAGTGATCCAAAACTTCGAACAAAATAAAATCACTTTTAACACGTATATCATACACTATTTTTTCTACAAACACATTTATTTCTTTTAAATTTGTATTTGTAAAAGATTTTCACATATGTCAAACATGTCGATTTGATGTTCCATTCGTCATTACCAAGGTAATTTACTTTTAACACTAGAATTAAAATATCGCATTTTTAATTGAAGTATGCCGTGTTAAAAATTTAATTTTTAATAGTGTTTGTAGAAAATAAAAATTTTAACGCTAAAAAAACATTAGTTTAATAGATTAGTAGAATTTTTTTAAATTTGTTTTTTGTATAATAATTCATATTGCGATTATGTTTCGCATCTAATATTAAAAATAAAAACGATTTCGATTATGAGCTGGGGGCAATAAATATAATTTTCAATATGAAATACAGGTAGTAATCTTTTGAAATTTGTAGTAATTTCATTAGATTTCTAAGCCATTCCATTAATATACTGTTATCCTTAAAGCTGATGTATTAATTTATTTTTCAGTAAAATCATTTGCAAGCTAGCTTCAAACAATGGGCAATTTTAATATTTCCTCATTTTCGTAAAAAATTAACATCAGAACATAAAGCAGTTTAATATCTCATAGCCGCGTGAAGGCAATTTAAAGGGCGGTACGCGGGTTGGAATACACAATACCCAGGCCACACAAACACCCAGTAGCCAAATACATATTAATTAAGCAGAATTAATCAAGACACCTCTAACCGTGTTGGCGTTTACATTCCACCGAGGAGTTGACTTAATTTTAATTTAAAAAGGATTCTTTTGTTCCCGCCAAAAGATTTAATTAACAGCTAAGACTGGCTCGTGGATGGTGGCTCGATTCGGCTACCTATCGCCGGGAAGACATTTTTACACAAAGCCCGCTATAACATAACAGCGCGGACGACCAAACATCAAAGGAGGCGCCGGAAAGCTCCTTTGTTATTGTAAAGGGGAAATGACCGCCAGCGCGCGGAATTCAAGCTGTTTTCCACGGAAAATGAACTTTCTAAGTTTTTTGTCTGTATTTTTGCGCAGTTGTAGTTCAAAAGAAGTCGGCGAGAAGTGAGATAGTTAATTAAAAATTGTAGCCGATTATTTGCCTCATTTGATTAGAAGAATTAGTTTCAAATTCAATGGCAATTCTTTCCGGAAATTTAATGCGATTATCCTCTTGGTTTTCTTTCTTACTAAATGCATTTTAATTAGATGAAATTTCATCGATTTATTCACCTACAGAATGCATTAGGATAACAACTTTCCTGCAATAAATAAAACGAGGAATTTGTAAAAAAGTTGATAGACCAGAACTATTGAATAAATCAGGGGTTTATAAATTAAAATGTGGGGATTGTAATTGTAACTACATAGGAAAGACGGGCAGAAAATTTATAACTAGATTCAAAGAACATATGAGAGCTTTCAGACTCCAGAACAGCCATTCCATTTTCGCGGAACATCTCTAACTAGCGGCCATAATTGCGATATCTCAAAGGACTTTGAGATTCTACACATAATAAACAATGGAATTATTTTAGATTTTTTGGAAAATTTAAAAATCAAAAAATAAATTACTATAATTAAAAAACCTTGCCTCAATGATAAAGTTGAATTGAAGAACAGTCCACTCCTGGACATATTACTTTAATTTAAATTGCAAGCTTTGGCAAAGTTTTTTCATTGTCGTTCTAGCAGTGTCATCGACCTTTGTTTCATTCATAGACATAAAGTGTTGGTGATTTTATTTTATTTTACGAATTTTTTGATATTGTTTCAAAATTGGATGGTTTCTTCCGTAAATGCAGTAGAGTCCTACTTCTGTAGTTTTACAGTGTAAGTATTTTTAATATTTATTATATATTCATTTTACATATTACACAGTTAATTTTGATTTGGTTTGAATTATGTTGCAGTGTAATATGTAATGATTAGTTTAGTTACAACAATTTTGCTAATTCCATTTTCTATTTCTCTTTTATATGTCTATATATATTTTTAATTATTGACTAGATGTTATATTTACCACATTTATAAAAATTTATACTTCAACTTTCATTACAATACATAACCATTATTGATGATGTTACCATATTATATATTGTATTTTTGTTGTAGTCGCACCGCTTGAAAATGGTTACTAAGTAACCGAAACCGGTCGCCATAAATAATTATAACAGTGTGAATAAAGTCTCATTTCCAATGATTAAGAGCTATAATTAATATCTAAGCGCAATGCGTAAAAATGTTTATTATATGGCAACGTTTATTACCATTTCCAGCTATGCATAAGGCTTAATGCTTAAGAACTAAGAGCAATGCAAAAGCTTGCAAACTCCAAGGTTTAAGGCGTAATGCCTAAGCGTAATGGTGAAATGGAAATACATATCTGTCATCTTTCTTTCGTTATTTTCTAATCTGAACTGTCAGCTGTCAGTCTATTTTATAATTATTAAGTTTTTTTAATTTTTAGATATTGATATAGATGCCAAAAATTATGTATATGACATGTTAAGAAAAGAAGAATTACTGTTGTAATGACAGTCTGCTAGAGTTAATAATAAAAAGGATAAAAAATGTGACATTTCTGTCGAATTAGTCACTAAACAAAGTAGCTGGAAATGGTATCCTAGTAAATTGTTATAATGCATTAAGCATTACGCACAAATCATTATACATTAAGCATTAAAACATTCGGTGGATATGAGGCTTAAGACTTT
Organism: Harpalus rubripes; assembly: GCA_963082715.1. Taxonomy (NCBI): domain Eukaryota; kingdom Metazoa; phylum Arthropoda; class Insecta; order Coleoptera; family Carabidae; genus Harpalus; species Harpalus rubripes. The sequence continues at coordinate 34,708,856 of OY720454.1, forward strand.
AATGGTTTTTTAAACCTTTCATACAGTCCTTAAGAAAACTTTGTAAAATGTGCACGAATTGTGTAATATATTGTAAATTTTAATGCTTGCTTTGCTTTTTACCTTCCGTCACCTTCAGGTAAGGAGGGTATTGTCATTGGTCAAAAAATTCGGCGGTGAGTTTTTGATGAATAAGCACGTTTTAGGGTCCCTAGAATACGATTTTACTATTTTTACGATGATGTCTATGTATGTGTGTGTGTGTGTGTGTGTGTGTGTGTGTGTGTGCGTGCGTGCGTGCGTGCGTGCGTGCGTGCGTGTGTGTGTGTGTGTGTGCGTGCGTGCGTGCGTGCGTGCGTGCGTGCGTGCGTGCGTGCGTGCGTGCGTGCGTGCGTGCGTGTGTGTGTGTGTGTGTGAGTGAGTGAGTGAGTGAGTGAGTGAGTGAGTGAGTGAGTGTGTGTGTGTGTGTGTGTGTGAGTGAGTGAGTGAGTGAGTGTGTGTGTGTGTGTGTGTGAGTGTGTGTGTGTGTGTGTGTGTGTGTGTGTGTGTGTGTGTGTAACAAAATTTTCGTCTACGATAACTTCCATACTACAATTCTAAAAATTATAATTCTTTCGTATTTCTCTTCGTTACATCCATGCGAAGAGCTGATTAGATTTTGGTTAGAATTGGAGAACCGGAAGTACCCTCATTTGAAGATTTTAACAGTTTTTCGTGAAAAAACTATGTTAAATATCATTTTTTCACATTGAATGTTATTATAAATATTAAAGAATATTTTATTTTCTATACGAATTTACTGCATTTTATACCTAATATTAAATGTAAATAGAGTTAAAAAATTATAAAGAAATTAAATTTCATAAAGTAGCCATAGCTGTGGAAACAGCTACTATATTAATGCCCAGTTTTATAAAAGATGGATAAGTAAATTACTAGCAAAGTAAAATTTACTCTTAAAGTAAAATAGTTTATTCCAGAGATTTTTGTTTTATAAAGCAAGAATAAAAATACTAGCTAAGTAAATCTACAGAATAAATTACTCCACCCATTTTCGAGGAAGTAAATTTTATTCTGTAGAATAAATTTGACACATCAATATTAATTAAATTAAGTTTATTATAAATTTCATCTCTTGCATTATTATTGCATTTATTTCTTTATATCCAATATATGTGCTTTGTCTATTTCTGTGTAATTTATTCCCCGTTCTCTTTTTTCCATGTTAGTTGACACCTGGCACTTTATGACACACTTTATTTTCTATTTTGACTTTTGGATTTATTTCGTGTCAGGGACATATAGAATACAGTATTATTAAAACATTCTGTAGAACATGACTTGGAATAGATCCTCTTCAGTTGCAGATTAACATTATCGTCAGTAGTGGTTTTAAGGGATACCATCTAGTAATGTTATATCCTGGTTTTATCAATCTCTCTTATGCTCCAGTAGTAGAAAGATTAACCGATAAGAAACCGTAGCCTGAGTGTACTACGGTATTCACGCACTCTTCACGGAGGCTCTTTTCCTTGTCCCCAGTTAAAATTGTAGTTGCAAATTCAAAAAAAATATAATTTTATTACCACTCTGGCCTATAGGTTCTTAATATAGTGAAAAACAATATTAAATGTATATAATTATAGAAAATATTAAAATATTTATATGCAAAAATCACAAAATAATGACGGATGTCATGTCTGTCGGTAAATCACTAGGATAAAATATTTACTCTGCAAGTAGTTATTTTACTCTGTAACTTGTTTTATAAAACAGATATTTTTATTTACTCGTCGATTAAATTTACTTTCAAAGTAATAACTTGGCAGTTTATTCGATGTTTATAAAACTGGGCATAAGAAAATTTTGATTGAAAGATGTCAGTGTCAAATGAAATTGACATAGTGTGTTTGTCTTATAATTTTACTGGAAATAGGTATAGTATCTTTTGCTTTCTGTATGGAAAATACATACAACTGCTTTAAGGTAATGTACAAGAAATAATAATAATAATAAATCTTTTATTTCTGCAGATACATTACACTGTATATAGAAAACGTCACAAAATAATAATTTTCTGTATGAAATTTGGATAAAATACATGCAACTGCCGGAAGGTAATGTACAAGAAATAGAATATTTAATTTAGCAAGGAACTTTCCGTATGAAATTTGTACAAAATACATAGAACTGACGGAAGGTAATGTGCTGACCACATCAGATTTTTTTCAAATAATGTGCTTATTTGATTTTTTTATTTTCGGTGTAGTCTTATTTTTTCTAATAGGAACTATATGAGATACGACTTCGGTTAAAGGGGACATGTAGTGCGCCTTTGCGGAGCCATCTCAGATGTGGTTTTATTTTGACAAAAACTTTCATTAGTTACTAGAAAATGGCGGAAAACTGAATTTGGTCGATATTTTCATTTTGAAATAACTTCTAATCTAGAAAAATGTTTCAAATATAAAAGTTAGATATTTCTATTGTCTATCCAGTGGCGTACTAAAATATTTTTTCTAACGGTAAATTTGCGAGATATAACACAAACTTACATTTTTTAAAAAAGGAACCCATATTAGATTTTACTTTGTATATGGTATGAGGGTTTTTGTATTGAGAAAAATTCAATTAATATTTAAATGAATTTTATTTTTATAGTTATTTTTCAGTAGGCTAGGTATGAAAAACAATTGAGCGCAAATTAAAGTAAAACAAATATTTGTTAATTACCTTATAAATAGTGTTCTATCTGCAACAATAGGAATTATTCTGCAATAAATAATTCAAATTGACAAATATAAGGCTTTGTTTTTCATACATGGGCTATAAAAAAAAAATATTTAAATTTCAATTGAATTTTTCTCAATATTTTTATTCTGTAAGGATATAAAATGATTACATTGTTGAATTCAGAAAAAATACTGTATCGAATGGGTCTAAACAATATATGCCATCCTATTTAAGCAAATATAACTTTGTGTTGTAACTTGAAAACCACTGGTTTTAAAAAATATTTTATTCTGTAATGGGATTCCCTTTTGGTCTCCTACAACTTTATGTTATAGTATCTTTTTGTATATAATTTCTGAGAAAAATCGCGTTTCCTAGTTTCGTTTACACCCTGTAATATATATATATAAAACAAAGGACCTTATGAGAAATCGTTAATAAACAAACTTATACAAAACTCCATTTTGTACACAACAAGCGGACAACATATACTGTCTATATATGAAATATCACATATCACAGTTTACAGGTTATGTTGAAATCAGCTGGAATACTTTACCGCGCCTACTATTCTTCGAGCGCGGTTGTCGCGGTTTGCGAATTTCATAAAAGTTTTCAGAAACCGCGTTTGTTAATATTACCGGTATCCTGAAAAGTGTAACCGTAGTCACCGTAGTTCTATTTTTGAACATAATATTAGTTGGCGCGCTGGTCTTGCGATAGGAGGAACTCGGGGGTTCCCCGATTCATATGAGTTATCGCGTACATCATACAAAAAATCTTAATTTTACTTGCGTCTTTTAACCAGTGCTGTTTAGTTCTGATTTTTCCTGATTTTTTTGTTGCTACAGTTTCTTTTTAGCAACAAAAACAACAACAAAGGGAAATGCGCCTTAGTAGGACATGTTCAATCTTCAGGCCACAGTTTCAATTTTGACAACGTTAAAATTTTAGACACAGAACAAAATCTGCCAAAGCGCTTGACACTGGAAATTTTACATATAAATGACGATAAAAACAATATTAACTTAAAAACAGACACAATTAACCTCAGCAAAATATACACAAACATTTTAAAATTTTAAAATAAAAAGAAAATAAGAAACATTACATGAAAACAAAATAAAAGTAAGAATAATAAAACATATAAAACTTTTCAATAAGAGGCGGTAAACCTTCCTTAAAAAAGTTCGGAACTTAACATGTTCAAACTTAATTAAAATTTTCAAAGGGTGTAAACTTTTTTACAAATTTTATAATTTTGACGACTTTAGAGTACCTTATCATATATATTTATTTATTTATTTATTTATTTATTTATTTTTTTAACTGTGACGTCCAAATGTGTGTTGTATCCGTTTTTTATAATTTTAATATGTTACATTTACATACATAAAATAAAATAAATCACGTAAGTTAGAATTGTAATGCACACTGTAAAACACAAATGAATCCGTTGTACAATTTTTATAGCTCCTGAAGAAGGCAAATGTGTTGCCGAAACCGGTAGACCCCGATTTAAATAAATTTTATTGACTGCAATCCAGAAATTTTCTTCTCTTCCCATAATTTTATCGACTTGTATATAAAATAACTATTAATAAATAATCAAGAATAGTGTTTCTGACGGGACGAGACATTCTCGAATCTCTTCTCGTCTCGTCTCGAAATTTCTCGTCTCGCCGAGACGAGAAAGCTTTTTGAACTCACGAGACGAGACGATACTTACATGTCGAGATTCTCGATTCTCGACAATTATTCCGAGATTTCTCGACAATTTTTTGTATTTTTAAAAGTACAGTTTTTTATATTTTCATTGGAACATTTTGTAAATTTGTATTAATAAAATATAAATCTAATACAGGATCTTAAATAAAACTATCTATATTTAGCTACAAAACGATCAGATAAAGCAGATGACATTTTAAAATTTTGGAATAAGCATCAAGATATTTATCCTAATTAAACCAAAATGGTATGAGATTTTTTAAGTACACCAGCTACTTCCGTACCATCGGAAAGATTATTTTCGCAAGCTGGTCTAGTGTTACGAAAACATAGAAATCGGCTTAATGAAGATTCTGCAAAGAGCATTTTGTGTTTAAAATCATGGTTAACGGCAAACTTTTTAACTGGATAAATAATGTAACAATTTGTACCTCCAAACGTTAAATTTTAAACTTGATTTAAATAAATAAAAGCAGTTCGAATGTTTGACAGTAATGTCCATTATTTTAAATGATATCTAACTTCGCTTTTCATTATTTTATTTAAGCAAAGCATAAAATTTGCGTTTTGGTGGTGCAAATTACCTGGCTGGTAGTATGAACACTACAGCGAGCAGTTGATTCGCATTGTTTTATCTCTCAACTCTCAATCGCTTATTAATTATTTTAAAGAAAAATATTTCAAATAAAGGAAGCATTTTCTACGAGTGTTATTTGAAGCATTTTTCTCTAAACTAATTCATAAACGTTTGATAGAGATAAAACAATGCTAATCACCTGCTCGCTGCCCTTACTTAATCAATATTTATACTAATAATTAACATTATTTTTATATTATACATTTTATTATTCTAAAATAAGTTTTGTTAACCTGTTGTTTATTTGCAACTGTTCATAAATAAGAACATTATTTTATTATCTAAACTTTGTAATTTGTTGTATAAAGTTGATACTGAAGAAAATAGTTGTCTCAATTTTTTTAATAACCCGGAATATTATTTATATGTTTTTACGGTAAATATATAATTATAAATTACATATTGGATCCATTAAAAAAATCGAGAAATCTCGTCGAGATTCTCGGCCGAGACGAGACTCTGTTGTTCGAGACGAGAAAAAATCGAGACGAGAGTTATTTTTTTGTCTTCTAGACGAGACGAGACGAGACAATGTAGTTTCTCGGCTCGATCGTCTCGGCAGAAACACTAATCAAGAATACATCTTCGGACAAGTCAAGTGGAAATGGACATACAAATATGCAGATCTTGCAGAGAAGCAGTAATGAACAAGATAACAATAAAAGAATACTAAAGATTTTACTAGGAAATATAACGAATGTAAAGGTATTATTTGAGAAAAAATTCTATTGTAGAGGAAATATTGTTTAGAATATAAGAATATATAAAATATTCCATGGAAAATATGTATGGAAATAATGAGCAAAAATATAAATAGTGAATCGACCAGTAGAAACGTCAAATATTTAAATATGCAATTCGAATGCGTCAACACACTGGCAGATAGATTGTTTAAAATTGTAACACTAAAACTATTACAACCTGTTGATAATACTGATCGTTAAAAATCAGATTTGGGCAGCGCATCTCTAACCAATTCCAAATATACCTATATTTTGTCACGGTGGATATATAATATCAAAGATTGAAATCCTTCACATTTTCATGACTTTATCTGGCATTTTTTCAATATTTATATATTTTTTGCACGATCGGTTTTTTTCTTAATACTTATCGATATATAGTCGTAAGAATCACTTACCGATCGGGAGGGGAACGCGGTAAGGAAAACCAACGATCAAAGCTTATGACAACTGAATATTTTTAATATCAAAATCTGTTTTTTTTTTAATTTTATACATCCATCTTGCAAAAAACCTAATAAGCATTGCGGTCAATAAGTTCTCTTCTACCGGTATGGGATGTAAGAAACACTTATGGACCTTAATATGTAAATTATTGTTTGCTCAATTAGAATCAAAAACTCATCAGTTCTCACTCTAAATATCAAAAATTATCAAAATAAAATAAATACCTTCAGCGAATCAAAGTTTATATCACCGAAGCTCTTCATTTCAGTCTGATATTATAATGACAACAAAATCTCCCAATTTTTAACAGAAAAAATTAAACAAGAAAACTGTAGATTGTACAACAATATAATTTTATATCGAATGGTAAAAATTTATTTAAATCCAAAGAACGCTACTAGAAAATAAGTAATCAAAATCATAAGTGCTCGTAAAAATTTATGATAATATATAAAAAAATAATGACTATATAAAATGTGACACAATTTGTAGAATTATGTAAGGATTTTATCTCATAATAAAATATTCAGAAGGCTATAACTTTTCCATATCAATAAACCTAAAAATTCATAGCTCTGAAAATATTTCCGAATATATCAATACAAATTGTCTTCTATGAATACATAAATATGAATTTCAAATGCTCTATTCAAAATTCTCAATCAAATCTTACAAATATCTTAAATGAGGTCCGGGAAAACACTAGGGAGGATTTGTTTTCCAATAAACACAATCAGAAGTAGTTTTTATTTGTGTTTGTTCTATACCGAACATGGAGCATTCTTACAATTTGTCTACGGAATATGGCCGTGCGCGTGTGTGCCAGTGGAGAACATGTGTTGAGTAAACTAAACGCGAGTTGCCATGGGGACTGTTTTTCTCACATTATTTATTCATGCATGTTTGTGTCTTGCTAATACTATATGTTTAATTCTGTTTAGTTATTAAACACTACCCTTAGTAGCCTTATTTTTCACGAAATGCGAATAATTACTAGTTTCCTATCGATGCATTCTCAATAGGATGCATTTTTAGCCGGGAATAACAATTACGAGATAAATACTACATATTGGAATATTTCTTTAAGAGTAAATGTATGTAAATATTTTACAAATGTTCTTTCCTGTAAAAACGTTTTAAAAACAGTTGCGCCCTTTTTATACATGCAATTGAATGAATATTTAACATGTTTTACTTTATATTGAGTAATATGTAGTTATTTATGGTATGTGAGCAAAAATATATTTAGTACACCAGCACATCTACAGCGGAAATTTATATTTTGTCCCTTAATCGACAATGACAATTTACGTTTGCTACAAACGCACATTAATTTTTTTTCTACGTCCATTTAAAAATAACCAGCAATGCGTCGCCTGAAGACTATATTTTAGTTTTATCAACGACAAGCGTAAACTTCATAAAAAATTAAAAATTTTAAGTTTTAAAAACTTTGTGATAAATTCCATTGTCATATGTTTAACATTTTAATGAATTAAAAAAATTAGTAAGTAGTCTATGAGATTTATACACATTGGCAGCACAAACTTTTATTATAAACCAAGTAAAATTTTTTCCAAATTCATTTTGAAAATTTTGAGTTCTATGTCGTTTTTTCTAAAACGGAATACTGAAAATACAACGAAGAACTCTCGGAAGAAATCCATGAAATTGTCGATGCAGTTTTTGCAGCTATTCTAACTTATAGTACTGTGCAGTACCCGCTGTCGCCGCCACTGTCACGCCCGCTGTCCCCGTCGCTGTCGCGCCCGCTGTCCCCGTCGCTGTCGCCGCCGCTGTCGCCGTCGCTGCCGCAAGGACGAGCGAGTGTCTATTTTTAGCGATGACGCAACGGACCTGCCTGAACCTGCTTAATTACGCGGTTGATGTAACCTATTGTGTTTTATCTAGAAGTGTTCTAGTGAGTTCTCGAATTTTCTGCTAGAGTATATAAGCACCGTCAGCGAAGGCATTGGACGGTCTGATATAAATAAGCGTTGCGTGTTAAACAGTTGGTGATATAAACAGATAGTAGACAAGTGGTTAATATAAATAAACATAATTGTATAAATAAATAAGTGCGCTATATATTGTTTAAATAAATAATCTTAGTGTTTAAGTGTCTTATAATATTCTTAGTCTTAATTAGTGTTTAATATTTGTTTAATCGTAGTGTTCGTCATATTTATCATCTATTAATTATATTTAATATCTATTTATTGTTATAATAAACTTTTATTTTAATTAATAATAATTGTCTAATATTTACACTTAACCCAAATAAATAAAAACGTTACAATTGGTGTCAGGTGTTTGGGTTAATAAACTGTGAAGTGTAAATAAAAATAAATAAAATGAAGAAACTATTAAAATTGAGTGAATTGAAAGTAAGTGATCTCAAAAGAGAACTGGAAAAGCGAGATTTGGAAACAACAGGAAAGAAATCAGAGCTTCAAGAAAGATTGCGGCAAGCATTAATCGATTCCAGTGAAAATCCTGAAGATTTCTTATTTAAACCAACCGAGATTTGTATTCTTATAGATCATTTTACAAGGTTAAATCAAATATTAGAAGAAAGTTCTAGAAGTTTGGAGCGGAGATTGGGAAAAAGTTCCAGAAAAGCGGAGGAAAATTCCGGAGCACCGGTGAATGAATTATTGGAACATTCTAGAACATTGGGAAAAGAATTCGAGGTAAGTTCTAGAATAGCGGAAGAAAATTTTGGTGCACTGGAAGAAGAAGTAATGGAACTTTCTAGAATATTGGAAAAGGAATTTGATGAGAGTTCTAGAAAAGTCCAAGAGCATTCTAGAATTATGGAGCAAATGGTGGAGCGAAAGTTGGAGAAGACTTCTAGAAGAACTGAGAATGGCCTTTGGGAGTTTGGGGCCGACGTAGCTCGTGTGGTTTATCTCGCACATCCTGCGGCTCTTGACAGCGAGTTGGAGTGCCTGGGCACGCAAGCACTCATCTACGCAGTTCGAGACAGTAAAACTCAGCAAGCACTGCACTTAGCTCGGCCAAAAACTATTGATGACGCAATGTCATACGTATTCAATCATGAAGCTGCCAAACAAGCTTCGCACAACTTATTGCGAGTGCTAAATAATTATGCTGAGAGAAATAAGAACACCGAAGTCACAGAAGAGAAGGTGCGCCGAACTACAGGCACAGTATTTATTAGAACAAAGAAACTCCGCTGTTACAAAAGAAGACGAAAGAGGAAAAGGAAGAGAGCGAGAGAGAGAACGAGAGCGCGTAAAGTGACTAAAAAGAAATTTAAGACGAAATTCTAGAGATGAAGGAAGAATATAAAGATAGTATGAACAATGAAGATCAGCTGGAAATTAAGATGGACCCTGAAGAAGAAGAAGAAGAAGAAGAAGAAGAGGAAGAAGAAGACGAGGAAGAAGAAGAGGAGGAAGAAGAGAGAAGCTAACCAGAAATAAATAGTCCCAGACGAGCAGCTGCAATCACAATCTCAGTAACTTTAAAACGGAGTTAGAAGACGGCAAGAAAGACGCGCGTGGAAAAAAATTAAAACTAGAATCAGATGACGACAATGACGTTATCTCTCATTGCAAGGAGGAAAGTCAAGAAGAAGAAGCCCAAGAGGAACAGGACGTGTGGAAATGGTGATAGGAAGAATGCGCTTGTCTCAAGACGCTGAAGAAGTTGCTGGTTTATACGCTAAGACGCTCGACCATATAACCAAGGACGTATTCAACAACATCATCTTCAAGAACTGGCGCAAGTGCATGACAGAGAAAGAGAGATCCACCATCACTGATCTGAAGAAGAGTAACTTCAAGTAGATGCACACGTTCTTCAGGAAAGTTCCAGAGGAGAATGGGAACAGGACCAAGGAAGAGAATTTTGAGTTGAAGATGATGAATGAAGAGCTACAAAACAAGAAAAATTTCTGTATCACTGATGGGCTTAAAGAGAAGATTAGTAGCTTGAAGTATCTCCCGGCCAGAAATGGAATGAAATCCGCCACGATGCCATTGTCACTACTTGGCTCGCTTCCTGGTCTGAAAACAACAAGTGATGTTAAACATAGGCAAAAGGCTCGACAGTAGTATGAAACTGCCTGCAAAATGGCCGTACGTTTCGGTAGGAGCCGGAAGAAGGTACAAGGAAGACTTGAAGAGCTAGGAGAAGTGAATTAGGCAGAAGGCGGGGGCGTCGTACTTCATTGTTGAGTTGACGCTCAGGGCTTGTAATGAAAAAGGAAGACCAGGCGGATACTGTGGGTTGTTGCTCTCTGAGAGTGGAGCATATAGAGCTACACGAACAGGAGGATAAGAAGTATTATGTCGTCGTGTTTGATTCCTCGGAAAGGACACTATCCGGTGTTACAAGGAGGTTCCACTAGAAAAGCGCGTTTTCAAGAATCTACAGCTGTTCAAGGAGAATGAAGCACTAGGTGACAATCTATTCGACCGGTTCAACACAAATCTTGGAAAAACATCTGAAGGAATATGGATAGTCTCAAGACTAAGATGTTCTGTTACCTACAACGATTCGCGGCCAAAGATAATTACTGAAACTGACCATCGATTGCCACGTCTTTAAGAATTCTAAAAAACGCCAAAGGTAACACACGGATTGCGTCATCACGAACTGTTCCGGGACGAAACAGTCTTAAGGAGAGGGCAGTATAACATGGGATGCCCGCCGTCACCGCCACTGTAAGCGAGTGTCAATTTATAGAGGTGACGTAATTGCGCTAGTAGCCGGCCGATGTAAACAGACTGGTTGCGACGTGTTTAATTACTTCCGGTCGCCTGAACCTATTGTGTTCATTGCTATTATGTGTTCGAATATTCTAGACTGTTCTAGAAAATAATGGCAGCTGTATATAAGGGACGTAGCTGTACTCGCAAGATAGTTAGTTAGTTACATGGAGAAACAGAGATGTTCATATAGAGTGTTATTGAATTTGAGAAGCACAGCAGTATCATGGTGAGCGTATGCAGTTGGTGTCGAGTAGGTACTCGGGAAGTTACTGGTATAGTGGATATGAATACTCGGTAGAGTTGACGAGTATTAGGAAGCTATATATTGTGTACGAGGACAGTAACGGCGAGTCTGGAAGTTACTGGTATATTGGGATAGCTGTGAAAGAGAATACTCGGCAGTGTGGACGAGTATTGTGAAGCCAGGTATACAAGGACAGTAACAGCGAGTTGGAGTGGATACTCGGCATTGGTGTTGAATAATTGTGGCATACATATAGTTGGTGATACTGAGGCTGTGGAAGAGAGAGAGTTACATAAATAAACAGACAGTGAGGTGAAAGGTGTGACTTCAGTCCGAGCAGTTGAATATACAGACGCTGTTGAGTCAGTTGAGTATATAGACGCTGTGGAGGTCGATAGGCGGACAGTTGAACATGATATAAGTATATAGTGATATAATATAGTGATATAAATATCGCGTAAACAGTCTACAAGAGTCTGCAACAGACCGGCAGTCTAAGATTGGAACGCGTAGTGAAATAAATCATTTGTAATATCGTGGAAATAAATAGTAGTGTTAATTGGCTAAATAAATAGTGTTAGTGTTAGTGCTATATAGTTAATTATAGTTTTAATCTTAATTAGTTTTTAATAATTGTTTAATATAATTAATAGTAACTTTCTTTATAGTTTAATAAACACTTAATTTTAATTAGTAATAATTGTCTAATATTTACACTTCACCCAGATAAATAAAAACGTTACATTATTTATTGAACCAACCAAAACGAAATCTAGAAAATTATTCGATGCAGCCTATAACCTATATTAGACAACTGAACTGTCAAAATAATATAAACACTCTTATCTCTCTAGACATAAAATGTTGTTTAATTTCTACACTTGGTGGTGAAAAAAAAATTATTAACGCCATGTCAATAAATTTCATCACGTTTCACTGAATTTATTTAAAATTATTGTCATGTTTCCGATATAATATACTAACAACAACAGACGTTTTCAATTTATATTGTCTGTTTCTACCGAATTAGAATATTAAGTAAAATAGCGTCTGCAATTATTGGAAGCTGGGTTGTCAAACGAGACGTCAAAAATATTGCAGTCTCTAAAATGTTTGTATCCTCGAGGAAAATTTGCATCATCTGAGATTTTAGATTTAAAAAAAAAGCTTTTGAACCTTATAATGAAAAGTTTTTTAAACTTCTCACATAGTTTTCCCACAATTCACCTTCTATATCTGGATAGTTACCATATGACCGTGGATGTGATAAGCATGTAACCATCACTCACACTACAGCCATTTTACTTCATATTGCCTATCGCTTTTAATTTCAAATATCTTTTAATTTTAACAGAATGTAAATGTTTTTGTTAATAACTTTGACAAAAATCATATTATAATCGCCTTGTCGTGCATTGTTTCAATAAAGTGGTGAATTATTTTGAACGTACTGTAAACAAGGCTGATGGTGTAAAAACTACTTCACATATGAGAATTAAAATAGCTGTTATAATTGATTTTTAAAAAGATAGCAGACAGCTCAGGATACCAGTTGTATTTACAATGAAACTGCTAAATAAAGTACAACACAAAATTAAAATTGTTGTGGCATTATTTATTCAAAGCTTTGCGCAGCTACTATCTGATATGTTGAATTTTTGATAGAAGCCATTCTATCATTTATTATGCAAAACAGTGTATGTGACTTTTCTACAAAGTGTAGCGAATTTCCATTCATTTGTAACAATGGTATACTCCGTACTGCTATTAATTAATAAATGTTGCTGAGGTTATATAGCTAGAAAAGTTTTTGAATGAGTGCATTCCACATATTACGTGCCATGAGGGCATTTAAGAATGAGAGTGGATGAGAGACGCCGGATGAAAATGAAGCCACAAATATTTTAGTAAATTTATTAACTAAGTTTGCAAGTGCGACCCTTTATATGACGCCATTAAGGTGAAGCTATGAAAATAGGAAACGCTTAACCCTTCATTTCTGCTTCCCTCGATTTGGGAAACAATCTAGTGTTGTTCAAGTTACGCGATTAATTAAACACTACTATAAATTCGACCGTTCGCACGTACCTAGGGTGGACATCAAAAATCTACGCGGTCAGCAAGAAGTCCTTCAGTTCCCTTTACGATCCAGTGTGGAAAATGAACTTTTACATTAATTTAGATTATGAATTTAGGTTATATTGCAATGTAAAATTAATAACTAATTTCACCAGCTATTTCAAAAAATATAAGTACCTAAAGGTTGTCATAAATATCTAATCAAAATAAATTAAATGATTTTTGATAATTGCTATTGTAACGTGTGAGCACCGCCGCTGCGCTGAACAAGCGTCTAAGTACGATTACACAACTCATCGGAAAATAGACCAATAAGATAGCTTAATTTTTCTTAATTACGCGGTACAACATCGGTTATTTGCGTTGCTAAGTTGTATTTCGCGAAACACAACTAGTGGTGTTTCGGTCACAAACAAATGAATCATATGTAATAATATCATCCATGGATATAAATGATCAAGTAATGTTTTTGACATTTAGTAAAAATATAGTTGGTAGATTCGTTGTGTAGTCTTAACGTATACAACTCGAGCTTCGAAAATCATCTGAATATACAGTTTGTGGACTCGATGTGTTTCCTAAGCAACACATCTCGTCCTTTCAACTGTATATTCGATTATTTTCAAACATCTTGTTGTATATCGATGAGACGTAATCGCGCGAGCAACCAGGTGACGTAAACAAACGAGTCGCGACGTGTTTAATTACTACTGGTCGCCTGAACCTTTTATGTTCGATGTTTTTATGGGGTCGAATATTCTAGAGCTAGAAGGTAATGGTAGCCATATAAAAGGGGCGCAACTATGCCCGAGAGTTGTTACATAGTTACATAGTCAGCTGAGTTGACGAGTTGAGTTACAAGTCAGCTGAGTTGAGTTGACGAGTTGAGTTTCATTAGTGAAAACGGACAGACAGTTACATTAGCGAAGTTACACAGTTAGTTCAGTTGAGTCCCTGATCACATAACATATTAGTTATGTGATCGGGGGTTGAGTATATAAACGCTGTGGAGGTCGGTTACTTGTGGAAATTAGTGAATTTAGTAGCATGGCAGTATCATGGCGAGCGTATGCATTATAGTGTCGAGTGGAGCACTCGAGAATTACTGGAATACTCGGTAGTCTCGAGGAGCATTGGGAACCTAGAGCATACGGGAACAGTAGCAGCGAGTGGAAATGAAAAGGTACTCGACAGTGGTGTTGAAGATAGTTGAAAGGAGTGAATTCTGTCCGGCCAGTTGAGTATACAGACGCTTTGAAGTCAGTTGAGAACACAGACGCTGTGGAGGTCAGAGGGTCGGACAGTTGAATGTAATATAAATAGATAGTGAAATAAATAGTGACATTAATATAGTGATATAAATATCGGGTAAACAGTCTATAAGAGTCTGCAACAGACCGATAGTCTAAAATTGAAACGCGTAGTGAAATAAATGAACAGTTAGTTAAATAAAATTGCAAGAGTACAGTAAAATAAATAGCGTGTAAATAAATAGTCGTGTTAATTGTTTAAATAAATAAAAATAAATAATCTTAGTGTTTAAGTAATTAATTATATTTTTAGTTTTAAATTAGTATTTAATATTTGTTTAACATAATTATCGTAATTTTTGTTATCTTTTAATATTTATTTATCGTTTAATAAACATCTGTTTTAATTGACACACAGGCTATTTCGCGCCATCCGTTCTTCTTCAACACTTCTATTGTCCTTTGTTTATTGGCGTATACTAGTGACTTCAAATAAATCCAGAGAAAAGTCTACAGGTGTTAAATCACACGGTTATGGCTGCCAAATTATATCGCCGTTTTGCGAAATTAGGAGTCCAGAGAACTTTTTCCGCTAAACAATAATGATTTCTCCACTTATGTGGTACGTAGCACTATCTTATTGAAAAAAAATTTATTGAAGATTCATATCAACCAAAAAAGGCCACAAAAAATCATGTGTCATTGCTCT
Organism: Harpalus rubripes; assembly: GCA_963082715.1. Classification (NCBI taxonomy): domain Eukaryota; kingdom Metazoa; phylum Arthropoda; class Insecta; order Coleoptera; family Carabidae; genus Harpalus; species Harpalus rubripes. The sequence continues at coordinate 34,724,147 of OY720454.1, forward strand.
ATTTCCCTGTTCATTGGCAGTTAATGTTCGGCCCTCAAAAAAGTAAGGGCCGACGATGCCTCCAACTCACAGTCCGCACCAAACTGTGGCTTTTTCTGACTGCAATGATTACTGATTGGCTTTTCTGCATAGTCTTCAGCCCGTATACGGCAATTTTGCTCTTTCACAAACCGTTCAGTCAAACAGCCTGGTCGCTGAAAATGATTTTTTTTAGAAATTAAAAATTTCAAAACACGAATTTTCATAATATGGGTGACTAATTTCAATGCATTGTTGGACTGTGAACTCTTCCATGATGAATTGTCAAACATTCATTATTGTTTTTGTCAATTCGGATGTTTAAAAATTGCTAGGGTTATTGAATGAGATCAATTTAAAATCCGGAAATACAATTTTAAAAACCCTGTATATTTAATAGTTGCAATTATGTTTAAGCCTTTAAATTATACTTAAAATTTAGAAAACGCTAGTAAAATAGGCAACAAATTGCGTTGTTAAGCGACACTTTTTTAAATAAATCACGCCATTTAAAAAGCCCTGTGACGTCAAAAAGTATACAACTTCAACGAGGCCAAGTGATTTAGCAAATATCTAAAACAGGTTAAATATTGTATACAATCTTAACATGATTTTTATAATGCATAAAAGAGAGAACTGGCTTTCTTACATAAACAACTTTATACTAGAGTCTTGCTAGAATTGAGGATTTGGAAAAAAAATACAATAATATTTTAAATAGTTATTTATCTGTCATAAATAAGTTGCAAAAGTTAAATTATAAATTAGTTAATCAATGTTTTTAATTACTTTTGTGAGTGAAAATATGTTCCTACCTACTATGGCAAGCGCCTTTTGTACTTAAAAAAAAAACTGATGTGGCCAGCACATGACCTCCCGTCAATTCCATATTTGAAATGATGAGCTTTAAATAAAGTATCACTTCCAGTTGATCGTTTGCAAACAAAATCTAATTTGTTGCTCCAATAAATAAAAAAATGTGTAATACCAAATTTTGGATTATATTTTATAATGTTTTTCCTCGAAAATCTGTTAAGAGCTCCAAATTAAGTACCACTTCCGGTTTATCATATAGGTATAATCAAAATCTAATGTTGTTTCAAATTATACACAAAATCTAATATGTTGCTTCTTTTTATATAAAAGTCTTAAATAATAAATTTGACAAGGTTTGGGATATATACTATTATATTTTTCACGAAAATCTGTTCAGAGCTTGAAGTATAATATCACTTCCGGTTTATCAATTTTAGAAGAAATCTAACATTTCGTTCTAAGTAATATAAAAATCTCAAATACCAAATTTGAAAAGTTTTGGAATATATCACAATATATTTGTCACGAATATCTGTTGAGAGCTTTAAGTAAAATATCAGTTCCGGTTTATCAATTTTAGAAAAAATCTAACATGTCGTTCACATTCATTTAAAAATCTTAAATACGAAATTTGAAAAGTTTTAAAATATATCATAATATATTTTTTGTGCAACCGGACGGGAAATAAGCATTTCGCAGCCGCAATACAGGCTGCGAAATTGGATTTCGCGACCGTTGTTATGGTAACGGACGCGAAATTAATTTCGCGGCCGTTGTCATCGTAGCGGCCGCGAAATTAGGTAAACAATCACTTTGACACTTGAGAATTGCATGTTTTGTTTGCCAAATGTTAATCCCACAGCCACCTTGAAAGCTAAGTTTCTATTTATAATGAAACTGCTGAAAATTAATAAAATTTGTAATTACATATTTTGTAGGGTTGCACACCTTTTCTGCGAAATCCTTTAGCACCCTCGAGATTGTCTTGCCTCGGTCGCAAGCGGCCTCGGCGACAATTTTTCTCTCGGTACGCTAAAGAGTGATTTCGCGGCCTTGATATACAAATAACTATTATTACAAAAATCTGTTGAGAGCTGAAGTATTACTTCCGGTTTATTAATTTTAGAAAAAATCTAACATGTCCTTCTCATTAATATAGAAATCGTAAATACCAAATTTGAAAAGTTTTGGAATATATCATAATATATTTTTCATGAAAATCTGTTGAGAATTTCAAGTAAAGTATCATTTCCGGATTATCAATGTTAGCCAAAATTTAATATGTTGTACTTCATATAAAATTCTTAAATACAAAATTTGACAAGTTTTGGAGTATATCATAATATATTTTTCACGAAAATCTGTTCAGAGCTTCAAGTAAAGTGTCGCTTCTGGTTTATTAATTTTAGCCAAAATCTAATATGTTATTCCTCTTGATATAAAAGAAAAGTTTTGGATTGTATTTTAATATAGTTTTACATTAAAAACTATTATGGGCTTCAAGTAAACAGTCACTTCCGGTTATCCAATTTTACCCAAAATCCAATCAACAATCAACTCTTTATATGAATGCAGAAAGCTTAAATACGGAAAATAGAAATATTTGGAAGTTTGTTATAAGAGTTAACGTGGACGAAAAAATCGTCACACACACACATACACACACACAGACATCATCGCAAAAATAGTAAAAACGTGTTGTGGGGACCCTTATTCGTGCTTATTTACTGAAAACTCATCATCGAAGTTTTGGCACGATTACATTACCTCATTAAAAATGTGAAACTATCTTTTTCTTCTAAAGTAGATTGCTATACCTAACAATGGTTGCGAAAAGTAATGCATAATTATTTATTAATTTTTTTTATGGTTTACGAATTTACAATCTTTTCATAAGTATGTTTCCTTTTGCTATTGCTTTAACACGTATCATATAACAAATACATTTGTAATGGATTGATGTTTAGTGTGTGACATTTTGAAGTCCTTGCTGTCATGTAAATGTTTCAAGAAGTGAAGAGTAGAGGATAAACCTCAATTTCAGCTAGTAATTCCCGTAAATCTCACCCATTTCGTTAGGTTTGTTGGTGCTGTCAGAGATGGTGTATATTTTCACGGGCGAGGCAGCTTGCGTTGTGCACTTAACAGCGCTGGTTGTAGCTTAGGCACCTCAACCTCCCCGTCGACGTCTCCTTGCTTATGCTGTGCTCCAGCTCCAGCTTATGATAAATTGATAATAAAGTGGCGTTAGCAAGAATGAACCGTCTGACGGGTAGCACAGCGATCCTGGGAGATTTGTTTTTTAAAAAACTTATTTGTTGTGCTGCGGCAATTCACATGTCTGGAATGTTATACGTTTTTATTACACGCGGGCCCCATTAATCACGCAGAAATGGAAGTTCGCCTTCCTTTTGTTAACTTCAAATATAAAATATATTTCAACTTGTGCTGCAACTTTGGATAGACAAATCGACCTTTGAGAGTGCGGAGAGCGAGAGCGGAGCTCGTGTTTCTATTTTTCAGGAATGCTTCAGGAAGTTATGGATTTCAAGAATCCGGAATGTGAAATTCAATATCAAGTACTGTTCACTCTAAGTGCATTTTCATCATATCTAATATTTATTCCAACAGAGATACATCTTTCACATAGACTGGAATATCGTGCAATTTTAATCCTTCCCTTCTTGTTTTATATTTTCACCAGAGCTTTATTTTATTAGCAAGTTTTGTCTTGAGGTAACGGTACATGTTAAACATCGCAGTTGCAAAACTTTATGGCTGAAGTATAAAGCAATGGATGTTTTCAATTATTTCATTTATATTCATAGTTCGGGTACCGGTTTCGATATTCATATATGAAGAGTACAGAAAAAAACCTACCTTTTCAAAACGAGAAATACATATTCTTAATTTTAAAACTCAATGAGCCGGTTTCACCTGTTTTAAAAAGTATGAAAGTTTTATTAATTTTTTTTTCATAGTAATAAAAAATTGTTATTTTCCTAAATAATTAAATAAAAATATTGGCGCCAGAAATTGTCATAAAAAACAAACCTCCACTTCTATGATGTCAACCTACATACAGCACGTCATTCATAGCCAATAGATAAACAATTTATCCATCACCTACGTTATTTATAAAGATATGGTAGATAGGCGATTGTTTCACTTGTTAACTCTATAAACTAAGAGGCATTGCTCTAACACTCTAACCATTGAGTCACCGGAACCGACACGTGACATTCTGTTACAGATAAAGTGACTTTTTCAAAATATTACACAAATGTCAGTAATTAGTTGTAAAATATTTAATGTACATATTTCGGGATATTTATAAATTTGAGGCTATTTAAAGAACATAATTTTTAAAAATTTAGTACTTAAAAAGCATATAAAAATTCTTGGAACAGCCCTTTTGCGTTTTTCTAAAAATTATAAAAAGAGTTTTTTTTACATGGTCTCAGTAGTCTGAGTATAGGTATCTACAATAGAAGTAATATGAAGAAAACGTATAAAAAATATTTTTGTATGATCGATAAACATATAGGCTTTTCGAAAGTTATTTCGATACAGAAAGTGAATAATTGCAGACCAGTTATTCAAAATTTTCGTTTTCATGAATGTAACCTCAACTAGTTGCAGCAATCACTAGAATCAGGCGGCAGTCTCTGTTCTCGGTCGGGAAATAATTAATTTCAAGCCTTGATACACAAATAACATTATTGCGACTAAAAAATTCGTAAACGAATGCTTTATCAGCAAAAACCATGTTTTCTTTCTTGTACGTTAAACCTGTGAAGATTACGTAAGACTAGGATATTTTCTTCTTAATTTGAATGATTTAAAAAATTTGAAAATATTGACCTTTGCGAGTGAGAAGCTCCTGTGTCTATATTCCAGGAATGCTTTAGGAAGTTATGCATTACAAGAATCCGGAATAAGAAATTCAATATCAAGTACTGTTCACTCTAAGTGCATTTTCATCATATATAACATTTATTCCAACAGAGATACATTTTGAACTACGGCTGGAATATCGTGCAAATTTAATTTTACAGCGAAACGAAACGAAACATTCCAATATCAAACCTAGATTAAGTATGTTTCTCAGAAATCATGCACGTACTTCAAACCAACTATTGTATTCAGCAAGAGTGTAATGTTTTATTTATTTATTCATTACAATATTAATGAATATGGAACATATTGGATTGGAACGTACGCGAATATGCATGAATCGTGCGAAATAAAATTTGATTTATCAGTTACTTTAGACAAAGAGAATAGTATTCAAAAGGATTTTTTTTACTATATATTTAGTTCAAAAATATCGTCATACCTGATTTATTTATTTATTTCCCGTATCCAAACCATACATACACAATATATAGTTATTATGTGGCCAACACATAACCTCCCGTCAATTCCATGTTTGAAATATCATACCTGATTTATTTATTTATTTCCCGTATCCAAACCATACATACATAATATATAGTTATTATGTGGCCAACACATGACCTCCCGTCAATTCCATGTTTGAAATATCAGTGAGCTTTAAGTAAAGTATCACTTCCGGTTGATCGTTTGTAAACAGAATCTAATTTGTTGTTCCAATAAATAGAAAAGTCTGCAATACCAAATTTTAGATAATATTTTATTATGTTTTACCTCGGGAATTTGTTAAGAGCTCTAAATTAAATACCACTTCCGGTTTATCATATAGGTATAGTCAAAATATAATGCTGTTTCATTTATACACGAGTTTTAAATACCAAATTTGAGAAGTTTTGAACCATGTTTTAATAGCTTCCTGTAAAGTAGTACTTCCGGTTTATCAATTTTACAAAACATCTAGTATATCGTTCTCATTAATATAAAATCCTTAAATACTAAATTTGAAAAGTTTTGAATTGTATCAATTTATTTTTCGCGAAAATCTGTTCAGAGCTTCAAATTAAGTATCACTTTTAGTTTATCATTTTTAGCCAAAATATATTATGTTGCTTCCCTTTATATAAAAGTCTTAAATACTAAATTTGACAAGTTTTGGAATAAATTGTATTATATTTTTCACGAAAAACTGCACAGCTTAAAGTAAAGTATCACTTCCGATTTATCAATTTTAGAAAAAATCTAACAAGTCCTTCTTATTACTATAAAAATCTTAAATACCAAATATGAAAAGTTTTGGAATATATCATAATATATTTTTCACGAAAATCTATTGAGAGCTTCAAGTAAAGTATCACTTTGGTTTATTAATTTTAGCCAAAATATTGTTGCTTCTTTTGATATAAGAGTCTTAAATCCTAAAATTGAAAAGTTTTGAATTATATTTTAATATAGTTTTCATTATAAACTGTTATGGGCTTCATGTAAAGTATCACTTTCGGTTATTTAATTTTACCCAAAATCTAATCACTGGATTCACTGGATATGTTTCCAGTTGATCCATTAAATTAGACACCTCTTCCTCCAGCCATTTTCCTCGATTGTCTCTAAAGAGTATTAGAATTCTTTCGCATGTTCTTTTCAAAACCACTGTCTGAATGAGCTTACTTTTAATTGCTGCTTCATGTTATTCCGTTGATTCATTAAATCCTGACTTGACTGACTAATTACCTCAGAAGTGTCAACCGATGGGTTCGGTGGCAATTTTGATATAGAGAAGAAGTTTAACTCGAATGATAGTTTAAATTTCGCAGTTCTTCTTCATTTCCGGTAATAATAACACGTACATAATATAATATACAAATTAAACTAATATAACAATTGGTAGATTTGTTATTTATATAGAGTGGCTATTAAAAAACGGATCTTGTTTGAAAATCCATAACTCCAGAATACATGAGATATCGATTTAAAATGTGTATTTCTTGCAGACAAAGGGTTGAAAAGCAAATTTAAAATATTTATAAACAAATGAAGAACCAGGGAAAAAAGTATGAATGCCCATTTTCTTGAAAAATGAGATGAATGATCCTACTAATAGATTGAAGATATGGCTTTCAAATTGTATATTTAGAGAAGGCAAAAACGGTAACAGTCCTAAGATACAGATCTTAGAATTGCAATTCAAGAATTCAAAAAGGATGACGGTCAAAACATTTTTGCCTAGTAGATTCGGTGGTCAGACTGCTAAAATTCTATTAGGTCCCACCTCGGGTCCCACATATGTTGAAACTCGACCCATCTGTAGCTTAAGTTTTGAAATAATTGAATACACTATCTCGCCTCAAAAACGTTTCATCGAACTTCAAAATTCGCGTATTGAAAAAAAAACATTTTGTGACATTCATCATAATTGCATAAATCTGACTTAGGGCCAGTTTTTAAATCTCAGGTTAAAATTTTAACCAACAGTTAAATAAACAATATTGAAACGAAATGAACTGTAAAATGACAGATATATAATTTCTGTCAGTAAAACATTGTAATATTCTTTACTTAACTGTTCGTTAAAATTTTAACCAGAGATTGAAAAACTAGCTCTTAGATTGCAACATGTTATCAAGAAAAATATTCTAGGGAAGAGATGGCCACTTTCTAGCATAAATAATACTATAGGCGACCGATAGTAACTGAATATATTTTCAGAAAACCTAGAACCTACAGACGTATAAATTCAGTACCTATTACAAACGATGAAAATTCTGAACTGGTAACGTACATATGTAAAAAGAAGTTTTGAGAAAATGTTTAGATCTCTTCATCAAGTGGAGAGATTTTTTTAAATGAAACGTTGACATAATCTTCATTGCGACGCAGTTTTTTAATAACTTTTAACATTTGTCTCTGGACAATGTTAAATCTATTTTATTATATTGCATAAAAAAATGTTAGCTCCTTAATACTCTGCAGCATCTGGGGAGATTCGCTGGCAATTTTAACATGGTATAATATAAAACGATTGTTATGTATTCATTATGTCCAGTGATAACTAGATTAGATCTTATTTAGTAATAAAATTTAGAGCGTAAAATTTTTCTCAACACTTTTGTTTCATACGTTATATGAACTGTCCCAGGTTTTCTGAAAACGTGAGGTGCCACTATTAAAAGAAATCTGGATATAATAGATCTTTTTCAATTTAAAGAGATAGAAGATGTGCGCAATGGGGATCTGCGCATAGTAAGAACAATTATTGAGATCTATGGCGTTTGTTTCCAAAAAAATTAGACGTAGAATGTGAGAAAAATCTTCGACAAATTTAAAAAACATCTCAAAAGAAGTTACAAAAGCTTTTATTGGAACGAAAATGTCTAACGATGCAAATTTTCACCGAGAATACAGGTATTTTAATGACTGCAATATTTTGACGTTTCGTTTAACAGCCCAACTGGCAGTTGTTAGCGCCATTTTAGTTACTATTTGCAGCGATAGAAAGAGCCGTTAAATTGAAAAGGTCTATTGGGCAAAACTTATAGAAAATTTATGGAAATATTACAACTAACTCGAAATGTCACTGACATTTACATTTGTTTCAATAATATCCTACTATGTTTTGAGCTGAATATAACATTTTATGAACGTGTAAAAGTAGATTAGAACGGCAAATTTAGAAAATCGCTATTCACTTGTTTTTATATAATTATTTGAAATTTGCTATGAATACTTTTAAACCCATTGTCTGCAGTAGATATAAATTTTAATTCGATATCATAATGTACTCTGGAGTTATGAAGTTTCAAACAGGATTCGATTTTTTAATAGCCATCCGATATAATTTATTAGACTTGATACATCGCCCGGCGTTAACTAGGATTGCGAGGACGCATCTTTTCCGGAAATTCATCCTTCTCACCGTCCGCAAAACCCTGGCAGAGAAGTGACCTATAGCTAAATTATTATCATCCAGTTATACCTGATAAATGCTCTGACACCTTTCAATGAAATGTCGTATTTTTTTATTATTTGGGCTGCTTATTTTCCAAATCGATTAGCACTACTAAATAAAAATATAAAAAACTGATAAAATAATTTAAATTGTTTTTTAAAAATTCATCTGAAAATTTGCATTCAAATGAATATTGAAGAATATATTATTGCAGAACTAACTTTTACAAAATGAAACATCATTTAAACTAAATTTTAAATTACGAAAGTTGGGTTCCCCAGTTTGATACGAGTCACTCAGGCACATATCCAATAATCTTTAATTTCTATTATATATTTAACAAGTTCTTTTGACCCGAGCGACGCAAGTGTATAAAAAACGACTATTTAAAACGAGTTACATTTATTATACCTTTTGCCTGGACTACAAATTATAAATAAATATATCATCACGGATATGCCAATCTGCTTTATACGCGAATATCGGTAATGATGACATATTCGAGTCGTGCAGGTGTTTACAAGGCGTTACTTCACGGGGCACTCATTGCCGACGTGGAGAGTGCATCACAGGAGTCACTTATGTGCAATTTAAAATTCGAGATAATTATGGCGTCGGTCAGTTCGAACCCGGCTCACCTAATTCGCGATCAGTCAGGCACATGACCACGAGACTCTTATTATAGCAGTAATACAAAAACATATTTTTTAGGTTACTTATTTCTGAAGAATGGCAGCTATCAGATACAGCAGCTAACTTCATTCCGTGTTTAATGACATAATTGTTCGTGGTTGTTAGGTTCACGCTGTGTCCAATACGTTTGAAGCCGCAGCTTATCAAGTTATGATTTAATTAAGGCTCGGTCGTACCGCTGACACTTAAATTTTAAGTATTTCTTAAATTAACAAAATCAAATCGAAACGAAACGTCAAATGAATAATTAAATATTTTTGTCAAAATTTCGATCTGAATATTTTGTTTAAACCTGGCTTAGAATTTAAGGGTCAGCGGTGCAACTGGGCATTAGTGCCATGCACATCAGTACACGTTAAGTAATATTTTAACAACGGAAATGAAAAAAAGGTAAGTTTTTTTCTATGAACTTTTTATCGGAATTGCAGAGCACAATTTAATACATACTTTATTTATTATGCAAGTGTGGAATGTAATATATTAGTCACGAAAGAAAAAATTTTATCCAACACTTTTTCTAAAACTTCTGAAATCATGTTTATGTTTTCGTTCATTGTTTTGACACTGACGAGTTATTTAATATACTATTTTAAATTACAAAATATGAAGTCTCTCTTTGTTTTTTGGTCAGTGATAGTTATTGAGAAAAAATTTCTGTAATTTTTGTTTGACATTGGGAATTGTTAGAAAGATACATATACCGAAGTGCGTGAAAATGAGGACCTAAAAATATTTAATAGCAGCACAAGCAGCATCTCTGAATTTAATTCCGAAGGTAGCAATAACTAGATGTCATTTGGTAAAAATAAAAAACCTAAAGTATCATTTAACATAAATATTAATATTAATTTAAATAAATAAGTTTCATAATGTTAAATTATTTCAATAACAAAATAAATTTGTAAATTCGCTTTTTATTTAAAAAAAAATTAAAAATCTGTAAGAATTTCCCATTCCCTTCTTAATTATTCTCTAACGCAATGAGTAATGCCGTAGGTACATTAGTTATTTCAAATATGTGTTATTCTGAAATTACTTTAATTAAATTAAGGATGTTTGAAATGCTGTAGTTAGCATATTGTCATTTTTTATGAAAGCATCCATCAAAAGCTTTTTTTTTCATGATGCAAAGAAAGTCAGACTTTGATAAGTGAACCGTGCTTAATACTCTTCTTTTTGGATCTGGTTTTATTTTGATGTAAAAATGCAAGTTCCACATAGCAGAAATGAAACCATATTGTGCACAGACAAACTCGACTATGTGGATAATTTCATTACTTTAACAGTTTTCGGTGGAACAGCTGATCCGTGAAGAACTAGACAAGTAGAAGTTGTAATTTATGTCAGGAATGTTTACTTTTGAGGATGCTAATTAGAGTTTCAAGATGCTTTGAACTAACTTAGGAAAGCAACGTTTTGTTTCTCTCAGGTATATTGTAAAATCTCTTAATTAAAAGTATTTTGAAAGATTTTTTATCTGTTACAGTTAATGACTGCAAAAATTCTATATTTTAATAGACTTTGTAAAAAATCACTTCAGTGCAATTAATTAAACACTATTACAGCAAAACAGAAAAGATCTTTTTATAGTCACCGCAAATGAAGTATATCTCTTTGAGTCTTAATCCTTTCGCTACAGATTTTTATTTTTAAAATAAGGTGTTTTAAAAAAACTAAAATATATGAGGGTATATCAATTTCAATGTGCTAATTCTCTATTCTCTATATGTATTAACAATTTCATAATCAAGAATTATGCCCGGTTACAGAAATGTTCATCAAGGCTTTGTTTAATTCACGGATCAACAAAACGAACAAATTCGAATCAGTTTCTTTGTTCTTATGACATTTAAGTCATTGCTGTGGAAAAACCGCGTTGCATTTGTTCGTTTTGATGATTCGTTAATTAAACAAATCATTGATGAACGTTTTTGCAATTGGGCATTAGTCTCTTCATTCCCAGAACATAGCATAGTGGCAGAATGCTAGCCTCTGGTCTCAGAGTGCGTGGCTTCGAATCTGGGCAGATCGGACATTTTTCGAGAAATTCTTCTCGACTGACCTTGATCTGTAATTAACGTAGCAACCACAAAGCTTTCTGGGACCAGCTTATGAGTGTAGCAAGGGCTTGCACTGCACAAATGTCATCTATGTAAGTAAGGAATGACGTGACAATGTAAAATTAATAGGTGTTGTATGTATAACCCATAGACGTTGATATCCCGAAATATAACACATACATATATTCCCAAAATAGAGAACCAATTAGTTTAGAATCCAGAACGAGCATTGGGGTTTGTGATCTTGATCAAATTTAGAGAATGTATTAACACGTTGACGGACATTTGCGTCTATAGCCGTCAAAGCGAAGTTCACTATGTGGCATGACGGCAATAGCCGTCCAAAACGAAACGGTCGTTTTTAGACACTACGGCTATAGCCGGCACAAATGTGCATTTACCGGCGTACAAGTAGAAGCCTAGTGTCATGTTTTGGAAAAAAAAATTTAGTTTGTACCTGTTACACGACTTGCAGCACGTGGTTGTGAAGGTAGTAGTGCGATTGTGTTTTCTCTTAAATTTATAGTTATTATTGATACATTTAACGATATTTATTATTTATACTGGTAAGTATTTGTTTATTATTGATTTTACACTTTAAATAGAAATAAAAAAATTTAAATTTAGCATTTTTTGATACATTAGCGATATTTATGGTTATACTGTTTACTTTTTGTTTTTTATGATTTTACATTTGAAATATAAATAAATAATAATAATGTAAATAATAAATATATATATAATATACAATAAATAGTAATATAAAATAAAATGTTTTATTCAATATTTACAGAAAATGGCCAGTTGGGAAAAAGAACAGGCTAGGCTGCTGAAACTTTTTGAGGAAATGAGTAGTGGGTCAAGCAACAGTGAATCTGAACTTGATGCTGACAGTGCTGAAAATAACAGTTCGGGTAGTGAAGATAATGAATCAACTACAGATGAGGAATATGAAGCACCAGAAGAACCAGAAAATGATGAGACATGGCATACCAATACAACACCTATAAGAAACTTTTCTTTTGATGCAGATGCTGCTGGGATTCTTTTGGATATAGACGAAAATGTTTCTCCAATTCAGGTTTTTGAAAAGATATGGGATGACCAAGTAATGGAAATGATTATAAAATCTACGAATGATTACGGCATAAAACTTTGCAATCAAACACGGCCACATACAAGGCATAGTAGGAAGGCAAATTTCAAAAAAACTGATACGATTGAAATGAGAAAGTTTTTAGGTTTGTGTTTGCTTCAGTCCCAGCTTAAATTCTCCAGCATTAGAAAACTCTTTTCTATTGATGCATTACATTACCACCCAGCATTTCCATCACAAATGTCTGGAAGGAGGTTTGAGCAAATATTGAGATGCTTTTGTGTAGAAGAAGAAAATTCAAACGACCGTTTGAGGAAAATAAAAATATTTCTTGATTTGCTCACACAAAAGTTTGCAAATGCATATGCACCAAATGAAGCATTATCATTAGACGAATCTTTGTTATTATTTCGAGGAAGGCTTCATTTTCGCACGTACATGAAAGGCAAAAAGGCAAAATACGGAATTAAATTCTACGAACTCTGTTCAGCCCAAGGTTATGTTTTGAACATAGAAATATACAAGGGCCATCGAGAAAACAATGAAAACATGACAACTATTGAAAGTCTTGTAATGCGATTGATGCAGTCATATTTAAACAAAGGCCATCATTTGTTCATGGATAACTATTACAATAGTCTACCATTATCTAACAAATTACTTAGCAAAAAGACACATGTGACAGGAACTCTTCGTGTAAATAGGAAGGGTCTGCCGCAAGAAATAACACGTCGTAAGCTTAGAAGAGGAGAACATGTATGGCGACGCCAAAATCAGACATACGTGTCCAAATGGAAAGATAAACGGGATGTGCTATGTCTAACAACAGCTTACCACCCAAGTATGATAGACACAGCTAACCGGCGACAACAGGAAAAGAGAAAACCAATTGAAATAGTGAATTATAATCAGAATATGTCAGGTGTTGACAGAGCAGATCAGATGATGTCCTATTATTCCTGTCCA